>JAZHRO010000039.1:112777500-113977500 GCA_037157565.1 Thalassia testudinum | reverse complement strand
CGGACCGCATGACTTGGATTGAAGGTGGTGAGACTCATGCTTGCGTGGACGTGGACCCCTTACATTGTGTCTGGTCCGTACACTGTCTGGCTTCCTCGAAGGCGGAGGTGGAGACAGGCAGACCTGATGGAGGCCTCTCGGAGATGCGGTCTCCCTCGTTCGATTTGGCGGGGTTGACGCAGATCGTGGTAGAGGAGGCAGAGATGGAAGTTGCTCACCTTGAGGCGAAGGCGGAGAAGGTGGGGGCTGCTCCTCGGTCGTCGACTCACCAGGACCTAGTTGGAGGGGAGGTCGTGGAGCTGAAGGTTGATTGAAGTGGCGGCACGCAGGGCGGGCTCCACTTGGCCAGGTGGTGTTTGCGTGTGGTGCAGGGAAGTCGTAGCAGAGGGATTCGATATAACAGGAGGTGGAGGTTCCGGAGGGCGGGGCGTGGCGGTGCTCGGGTTAGACATTGTTTTGGGAGGCTACCTGTAGCAGTGGAAGGCAGACATTGCGTTGTTGCAGGAGACGAAATTGGTCGGTTGTGAGAGCGGAGTTTGGAAGGAGGCAAGGGGCTCTTGGATGGAGGGTTTTTAGGTCCTCGACGTGGCCGACTGCACAGGTGGACATATTTTGGGATGGCACGAGGACATCTTTTCCCTTGAGGATGCTTTCATTGGTAATCACATTATCTCCACAAGGCTTACAAGGAAGGGAGATGGGGCCAGGATGGTGATGATGGGGGTATACAACCCATCTAAGGCACAGGCGAGAGGTGTGATGTGGGAGGATGACAATGGCGGCCGGTGTTCAGGGGGTGCCGTGGCTGGTCGGAGGGAACTTTAATGCCATGCCGCAGCTGGATGATAGGCTCGATGGATGAGGGAGGCAAGATTAGGGGTTAGCGGCTTTTGTGGAGTTTGTGGCACTTTATGGGTTGATCGACTTGGTTCTGGTCTCCTGTGCATACACTTAGCAGAGCACGAGCGGTCAGAAGTTGAGGATTGATAGGTTCCTCTCCAGTGTGGAGATGGCGGAGGCATTCCTATTGGCAGAGGTCTCTGCATAGGAGCGACCCTTCTCCAACCACACACCCTTGATGTGGAGATCGAATGAAACTATCTTCTTTGTCACCTACTTCAAGTTTGACAGGTCTTGGTTGATGGAGATAGGTTTTAGAGATCAGGTGGAGGAGAGGTGGAGATCCATGGGGATTGAGGGGTTGGTTGTGGCTCGGCTCGCTTGTGAGAGTACCTAACGGGGTTTAGGAAGGAGCTTAGAGAATCCAAGCTCACGAGGAAGATCGAGGTGTTAGCTGGCATCGCTAGAAGTGATAGGTAGGAGGACGGAGGACTGTTGACTGCAGAGGATAGGGAGCACGGGGCGAGGCAGATGCGGGTGGTGCAGGAGGATAAGAAAGTTGAGGTCAAATGGAAGACGAGATCCGGATAGAAGTGGTTGAAGGATAGGGACCCTAACACCGGATTTTTCCATTAGGTGGCGACTAGGAGGAAGAGGCATTGGATAGAGAGGTTGTTGGTGGGTGGGGTGCCGTACTCGGGTAGGGAGGAGGTGGGGTGGGCGGCGATGGACTTCTTTAAGGAGTTCACCGGCAGGTGTAGGTGGGGATTTTGGAGGTAGAAGGGAGAGGGTGTGCAGAGCAGCTTAGAGGAGCAGGCGACGACCCTCACGGTTGACTTCTTGGAGGACGAGGTGAGGAGAGCCGTTTGAAGACTTAATGCGGATGGTTGCCCGGGTCCGGATGGATTCCCGATAGTCTTCTACAAGGAGTTCTGGTCGTTGGTTAAGGAAGAGGTTTTACAGGTGTTAGAGGAGTTTGCAGCAGGGAATGGGGGATTTGATAGGCTTAATAAAATTTACCTCTTCTTCCTACCTAAGAAAGAGGGAGTGGAGGCCATTGAAGATTTCAGGCCGATCGCCTTATTTAATGCTGTTTACCTCATTGTTGCGAATGTCCTAGTTAACAGACTTCGTGTACTTTTGGGAGACCTAGTCTCTCTTGTGCAGACTGCCTTTGTCCTAGGGAGAGGCATCTTGGATAGCTTTGTTGTAGCTTTGGAGGCTTTGGCCGCTTGGAAGGAGAAGAAGATTGCGTTTCTGTGGAAGGTTGATTTTAGCAAAGCTTACAATTCTATCTAGTGGGATTTTCTGTGGGCCTCCTTGGCCAAGAGTGGCTTCCTTCGGGTTTGGATAGATTGGATGAAGAGGTGTGTTACAGCGCTGTCGTTCTCGGTTCTGCTGAATGGGAACCCTGTGGGAGGTTGGGTGTAGCTTATGCTTGCCCTGATGCTGTTTGTTGTTGCGGCGGATGCCTTAGCGAGGGAGACTCACAGGGCTTGTTTAAGGGGCCTGCTTAGAGGCTTCACTGTGGGTGTTGACAGGGACGTTCTGGTGCTGCAGTATGCGGATGATACGCTGTTTATATTAGAAGGGTCTGCGTTGGAGGCCAGAGGAATGCACATACTTTTGGAGGTCTTTGGTGAGGCATTGGGATTGCAGATTAACTACGGGAAATTGAGTTTCATACCGCTTAACATGCCAGATCGGGAGGTGGAGGCTACTGGCATTGTACTCAGGACTGGCGTTGGGGTGCTACTGTTGACATACTTGTGGTTGCCATTGTCTGACCGGCGACTCAGGATTTAGGATTGGTTGCCCCTTTTGGAGAGGATGGAGAGGTTGGCGGATGGTCCTCTAAGTTGCTTTCGAGGGGCGATAGGTTGACACTTATTAAGGCGGTTTTGTCATCCATACTAACCTATTTTCTCTTTGTTTTCAGGGTATTGGGGTAGGCGGCGAAGGAGCTTATAGGTTTGATGCGTGACTTCTTTTGGTCCAATGTGGGGTTGGTGGCGAAGGGGACGAGATTGGTGGCATGGGAGGAGGTATGTCGGTCGGTGCAGGAGGGTGGGCTCAGGGTCAGAGATGTGGAGGGGGTCAACTTGAACCTCATGAAGTGGATTGCTAGGTTGGTGGGGTGGGAGTAGAGCCTCCTTGGGGATGTAATGCAGAGGTGTTATGGTCCCTTCTCATCCTGGGGACCCCTTGAGAGGCCACCATGAGGGGCCTCACTTTCTTGAGGGGCCTGGCGATGGTGGCCCCGAAGGTGCGTTGCTTTTCGCCCTATGTGGGGGAGGGGGATACTTTCAGGTTTTGGGTAGATGACTGGTCGGGTATTGGCAGTAGCTTCTGAGATAGGTACCCTTGCCTTTTCTTGAAAGCCACAGACCATGAGGCCACGGTGGGGAGCTGCTGGGGTGGGGCTTGGTGCCACACTTTTTAGGGAGTACTGTCAGACCATAGGTGTGCAAAGTTCCAGTAGATGCTGGGCGAGCTAGAAGGCTGGGGGTCGGAAGGAGGGAGAGAGGCTTATTGTTGGGAGGAGGGGGAGTTCACTATGGCTAAGGTTTTCCGTAGGCTACATGCTTTGCCGCAGTCCCTGGACACTGATTTTCTGAGAGATTGCAGATTACTTTGGTCGGCAGAGTGCTCGTTGAAGTTTAGAATTTTTGCTTGGCTCCTGAGGAAAGGAAGGATTGTGATGAAGACTCGGAGGGCGAGGTGGATAGCAAATGAGGACGTTCAGCACCTCTTCTTCGGATGTCCCTTTGTTGTGCATGTGTGGTAGAAGATGGGGATTAACTGGATTGTTTCTGACAACATGGATGGCTTTTGGTCCTCTTTTCGGAGGAGTAATGCCCTTGGTGGGCGGCGACTTGTTTAGATCAAGGAAAGAAAAGGGGAGGGTGCTATCGGTCCTTTGGGGCATGTGGTTGGAAAGGAATGGAGTTGTGTTTAGGGGCGATATGCCTTATATTGGAAATTTTGTTTGCTCCATTTCTTCCCTGGCGGTAGCCATGTAATGTTATTTTGTACATTTTGTTTCGGATTAATGAATTTTGTACATATGATAACAACCCTTTCGCTTTTTTTAAAAAAAAAGGTTGCAGAGGGATCTACTCATGAATAATGAAGGCATGCAACTAATAATATATCAAATAGTCAGAACTCCATCACTTCAGCTAAGAGGAGGCACACTATTGTGGATCAATAGTGCCTTAGCAATGTCCAAGAGATAATAGTGTTTGCATTCAACAACACCATTATGTTGAGAAGTATGGGGACAAGTATTCTATTGTACAATACCTTGGAATTTGTTAAAATCACGTAAGAACTCCAAGCCATTATTAAAATGAACAATTTTAATAGTGGCATCAAACTTACGTCTTTATTTCCAAAATGAAATTTTTAATGATTTGATCGACATTAGACTTGCTTTAAGAGAAAAAGCCATGACAACCTAGAAAAGTCATCAATAAGAATAAGATAATATTGGTTTCCCAACTTGTGAGGAATGTGATTGGGTCCCGAAACATCCATATGAACTAACTTAAACAAAGACTTTGACCTAGAACTCTGACTAAAAGGATAAGTACTATAGTGCTACTTTCCAAGTTGACAAGCATCACAGTTGATTACAATCACAAGAGATCTATGGAATAACCCAACAGAGCTTTCTAAGAGGAAGTTGACCTAGATGCAAATGCCATTGAAGAGCAGACCCAATAGTGGTAGTAGTAGCCCTAGTTGTCATAGCAACATAAGGAGATTAAAATAGACAATATACTCCCCCTTTTCATGGTTGCCATCAATTTCCTTCCCCGTTTCTTAAAGAGTACAAGATACAACACCAAAGATGACTTGACAATTCCACTATTTGTAATTCGATAGAAGACTAATAGAAAAATTTGACACAACAAGCGTATTAGTTAGACGCATGGTGGGTGTAATGACCACATCTCCTTGACCAGTGATGGGAGAATGTCTCCTATTAGCCACCTGAATTGCGTGGCTTGTAGGCAAGGACCGAAGTTGACGAAATTGACATTGATCTCCACACAAATGGTGAGATGCCTTAGAATCCATGAGCCAATCCGAGTCATACATATCACCAGTATGAGTAGAAAAAACAAGGTATCTAACACAACAGTATTAGAGGTAGTAGGTGGTGTAGGGGCAGAAGTAGAAGTCGTAGGAGCCAGATGCGCAACATGCTGTAGAAGCCCATCATAATTAGCACAAGTCACCATGATAGTATCTCTAGAAGTAGGTGCTGAAGTAATTGCCCGATTACCAGGTAGTGGCTGACCGTGCTTAGTCTAGTAGGTATTTTCCATATGACCGTGTTTTCCACAATAGGGGCAAGGGGGTCATCCTCGACCTTGAGGGCCATGCCCTTGCTGGCTTGCCCACATCCTCGTGGAGAGGGAGCAGCATGCCTGTGACTAAGACTGGCAGCCAATGCAGATGCTTGGGAGTTAGATACATTAGTGGCAAGAGGAATGGACACTCGACTCATCTGACTATATGGTTCTTGAGCATGGTAAGCATCTATGAGTGAGTAGCGGAATACTCATGCCCTAAATAAAAATTACCAAAAACTATAGTATGGTTGCCTCCTTACGATAGGCCTTTTGTGTATCACAAGTACATATAGGATAGTAGGAATGTACTTCTCAAACAATGCTTTGAGAGCAGAATAGTAATAAGACAGGGATCAACCCTCCTGACACAGTTGAGACATCTTACTATAGATTTGAAATACTTGGCTAGTATTTCTCTCATAAGAATGTGTCCTTGAGACTATTCCACATCTCTTTAGCTGTCTTGTAATACATGATCTCATCCCCAGTCCTAGGGATGATTGAGTTCATGATCCATGTGTAGACTATGGCATCATCCTTCTTCCATGTGGCATGCTTGCCACTCTTTTTGCTCTCCCATTAGAGTAAGATCTGCTCCTTGTCATGTCCTTTCATAGTCATGAGGAATATCTGTGACCGTCATATGCACTTAGCCTCATCCAACTTCACCATAGGATTGATCAATTTTTTTATTTCCGTGCTTGGAAATGCTTACCGTTTCCGCTTTTGGTTGGATGACTGGACGGGAAATGGTTCCTTGCAATCACTTTTTGCTTGCCTTTTTGCTTTTGCGGGAGGTGTTGGTTGGTGAGGACCCATGAGGTATAGGCTTCTTATTCGCACTCTTGGTTTCCTACTTTGCAGCTTGGATTATCTGAGGCTAGATTCGAAGATTTCAGAACATGATGGGGCTGCGACATGACTTCAAACTTGAACTGAATGTGTTTGACAGTTTTGGATGGAAGCATGGGGCATTTTCGGTAGGGAAGAGTTGGGAAGAATAACCAACTTGATTTATTCTCAAACCCTTTCTTTATATAAAGAGAGAGGTGGGTGCAAGTTATAATACAATCCTATAAAGAAAAGAAAAGTAGTACATAGCATCAATAAAACAAAAACTAACAAAACTCCATAACACTCCTCCTCAAGCTGCAGCTTAGATAGCGATCATTCTTAGCTTATACACACATGTATCAAAGGAGGATCTAGCCAGTGGCTTAGTAAAGATATTAGCAGCCTAAGCCTCTGAAGCAACCTGGGTGGTAAAGATAAACACCTTCTGAATCAAATATCTGGTGTAATGGCAATCTACCTCCATGTGTTTGATGCGTTCATGAAACATGGGGTTGTTGACAATATAAGTAGTAGCTCAGTTGTCACACTGCAACTCCATAAGCCCATCACTTTGTACATGTAGATCAATCAGCAAGGATCTCACCCACATCAGCTCTGCAGATGTTTGAGCCATAGCACGGTACTCAAACTCAACATTGGATGTGGATACAACAATTTGTTTCTTGCTCTTTTAGGTTATTAGATTCCTTGCAACATAAGTAGAAAAGCTTGTAGTAGATTTCTTGTCATTATGGTTGCCTGCATAATCTACGTCAAAATATCCAACCACTGTCATAGATGTCCCTTTAGTGAAAAGATCCTGTCCTGGTGCTCTCTTCAGGTACCTGAGCACCATCATGGCTGCATCTAAGCTCTGTCTGGTAGGCTTCTCCATAAACTGACTCAACTTCCTTACTGCAAAGGAAATATCAGGCCGAGTAATCGTCAAGTATAGCAGCTTTCCCACTAACCGATGATACTGTTTGCTATCAACTAGCTCTGCATCATTGTTATATAGTCATGCTTTAAGATCCATGGGAATGTTTGCTGGTTTGGTTCTCAGCATACTTGTCCCTTCAGCACATCTAAGGCATATTTCTGTTGAGATAGAACAATACCACGCCTATCATGGGCTACTTCTATTCTAAGGAAATATTGCAAGGGCCTTAATCCTTCATCACAAATTGATTGGCCAAAGTTTGCTTAATCTCAGTCACACTTGCTGTATCATCACTAGTGACAATCAAGTTATCAACCTATACCAAAAGAACTACAACTCTTTTCCCGGTCCTCCTAATAAACAAGGAATGATTTGCAGATGATTTGAGGAACCCTACAGACTATCACTTAAGAAAGCTTCTGAAACCAAGCTCTCAGGCTCTGCTTGAGGCCATAAATAGTCTTCTGCAACCTACATATACACTTCTCCTGAACCTTATAATCGATGGGCTACTGCATGTATATCTTGTCTTGTAAATCCCTGTAGAGAAATGCATTCTTCACATCAAGCTGATGAAGATACTAATTTTGCTGAACTACAACAGAAATGAGGATCCTCACTGTGGAAAGCCGAACTACTAGAGAGGATGTGTCAAAGAAATCCACCTTATATGTCTGGGTAAACCCTTTGGCAATAAGCCATGCCTTGTATCATGTAATAGATCCATCTGGGTTGTATTTGAGTGCAAACACCCATTTACAATCAACTACTGTAGCACCCTTTGGTAAGGGTGTAAGCTCCCAGGTACGTCGTGAAGTAAGAGCAGCCATTTCATCCTCCATGGCTTGGCGCTACTTTGGATCAAGCATGGCCTGCTAGTAGGTGGCAGGAATCTGTGTGGCTAACAGTGCATGGCAGAAGTTCCCAAAAGTAGAACCAAGTCCCTCAGTAGACAAACTCCCTGTAACTGGATATTTGGCACAACTTCGAGATGCCTTCAAAATGGCAATCGGAAGGTTGAGATTAGTTGTTAGATCCTCCTGTATTGGCTCTGGAGCGAAAATATTCTCATCTGGACCTATGGCATCACCACTGGGTACCGTGTCATCAATATGCAACCTGTCAGTGGTTACTTAAGGTGAAGGTGGTGTCTTTGTGGCTGCTGTGGGAGATGGCATCTGAAAAGTACTGTGAGGGTGTTTATATGTAATAATAGGCTCAAAAAACTTCATGGGATCGGTTATAGTAGTCGGAGGAGCAGAAATAGGTATCTCCTCAATGGGAACAGGAGGTATAGGTATAGGCATAGGGGCCTTTGTAACCTTAGGAGATAAACTCCAGGCAGCAGTAGAAAAATGTGGAACTGACTCATGAAAGGTAACATTGGTACTCAAATAGTGCCTACTAGTAATAGGATCCAAGAATCTATACCCCTTTTGAGTATGTGAATATCCCAAGAACACATACTTGACTGCCCATGCTGCAAGCTTGTCTTGACCTGGGGAAAGGAGGTGAACAAATGCGGTGTAACCAGACACATGTGGCAGCACATGAAAAGGTTCTTGCTTAGGAAGTAATATGTGTCAAGGAATTTGCTTATGAAGTATTGAACTGGGCATTCTATTGATTAAATAATAAGTTGTAAGAACTGCATCTTCCTAATATAACAGAGATACATTGTGATGAATCAATAAGGTGCGAGCCACATCTACTAGATGTCTATGTTTCCTCTTAGCCACCTATTTTGTTGAGAGGTATGAGCACATCTGAAATGCTCATACAACATGAAATGCTCAATGACAGATCCAACATCTGACTTATTTTTTCAACAAAAACACCTATGATAGGTGTGAAAAATCATCAACAGCTACTAAGTAGCAATAGTGATCCTACCTATTTGGTATCCGACTCGGCCCCCTCACATCCATGTGCAACAACTCAAGCAAGGCTGTTGATTTAGGGTGAGTACTCACAGGTAGGAGGAAGGACGGTGCTTGCCCATCTGACAAGCATTACAACAGATCTGGGCTGCAGGAGATATATGTGGAATGCCTCGACGAAGGCTGTGTAGAGGAAGATGTCTAAGCTGGAGATGCCGCTGAAATGCATTTTAAGGAGTAGAAGATACTTCTCCTCGACATGCAGAAGCAAGTGGAGTTTGACTTAGACAATAAACTCCACTCTCTATATTTCTACTACCAGTCACATTCTCTGTCAACTTGTCTTGAATGATGCACCCTGCATCATCAAAGATGGCACGACAATTAAACTTCTTACTAATCTTGCTGTTAAGAGTAGGCTTATAGGAAAGTTTGGAACATACAAAACATTAGGTAATCTCAAATTAGAAGTCATCGGTACCTCTCCCCGACCTTCTACCCTGAAGTGTCTACCGTTTGCAACCTGCACCGTTCTGCCTGTTGGTACTAATTGGGGATGGGTAAAGTAATTTCGATCTCCACTGAAGTGTTGTGAAGCACTTGAATGAACAAGTCACTCTGAACTGCCCCGACTCCTGTCATGTGCAATAGAACCCAACTCAGTTGCTCCTTGAAACACATCATGATGGCTGGGATCTTGAAGTAGTCTCTCATACTCACTCCGGGCAATGGTCACATTATCATTTGCTAATCTTTGAGTGGCAGAAGTACTTGGCTCACTATCAATGGGGGCCATAATGCTACAGTAGAACAACAAAACCACCAAGAAATAAAATTCTGAAGCATCGAATCAGGGGTAGATCGTACCAATCCGATGATGAGGTAGGACTGAAAAAAAATTTTCAGATCATAGTCTGATGAAGAGGGCCACCTAAGGGTGTTGCACAGCCACCCAGATCACGTTGGCAGCCCCAAAAAGGAACCCCAGCACTGGGCGATGTCATCAGGGGTGCAGCTGGGTTGGGCGGTGCTTAGGGTGCACCAGCCATTACCGCAGGCATGATTTAGTGGGTCCCAACAGTGCTGCCGGGTACCTTGATCACCACCAGCGTCGCTGTTGGTGGTGGCTGCTGTTGCTGTGCTTGGGTTGCAGGGAAAGAAACCACTGCTGGTGGTGGCTGCCGCCTGCTGGGTTGGAAGAGAGCCTGCCGGCGGTGAGAAGAAAGAGGGAGAAAGGGGAATGGTGGAAGGGTTGGAGGCCTTCTTGGGTGGTGGTACATAAGGTTTTGTTCTATGACTGCTCTTCTGATATTAAGTTGGGAAGAATAATCAACTTGATTTATTCTCAAATCCTACCTCTCTCTATATATAGAGAAAGGTGGGTGCAAATTACAATATAATCCTACGAAGAAAAGAAAAGTAATACATTACACTGATAAAATAAAAACTGACAGTTGATTTTTGGAGGTCTATTTTGTAACTTCTGATGTAATCCTTTTTTGAGGTTGAATGAATGTGAGTGGTTATCTCTTGGATAATCATCCTTTGCCTTTTCAAAAAAAATAAAAACTGACAGAACTCCATAGCAGGAAGGCATACAAAATTTTCAGCATGGTACATGCCCTGCAGTCTGATTTTTGGACTGATTGTTCACTTATTTGGAAGTTGCCTGTTCCAGAAAAAATTAGAATCTTTCTGTAGCTGCTGAAATGGGAGAAGATTGTGACAAAATCATTTAGAAGGTGATGGTTCGATGATCCAAATATTTCTTGTCCTCTTTACAACTCAACAGATGAAGATTTCTCGCATTTGTTTTATGCGTGTGGTACCACAGAAGCTGTTTGGAGAGAGTTCTCCTTGACAATAATTGATTGCTGCTCTTTGGATAATTTATGGGCTTCTTTTTAGAGGACTGTAAATACTAACATGGCAAGATGGGTGATGGCTTTGGTGATCTTGTGGAGTATTTGGCTTTACAGGAATGATGTCGTGTTTAGAGGGGAGTGGACTTGGGTCTTCAATATTGTAAGGGAAGTTTTTTTTTTCCTGAATTTTGACTTTAAAATCTGTAAGTCTATTCTTTATTTGAAATATATTTTTGGATGATTGTTGACCTTCGGTAGTCTTCCTTTTTCCTTGAAAAAGAAACCTCTAATGTCACCTTTGAATGATCCTCTGAAGCCATCTTTTTTAGTGCATTACAACACACACAACTCAAAAATCCAAGATCCAAGACATGAATAGCTTGTTTACATGAACTGTGCTTTACATTAGAGACCTATCTAGGTCTGGTGACGCTAGTAGGAGGGCTTTTGGAGTTGGGCGACTCTGGTAAGACCTCCCTAGGCCTTGACCCTGGGAGATGGTAGTGAGAGGCTCTTGGCGATGATACTTTGTTCGGTGGTTGAGATCTGGGTTGAACAATGCCTAATGGTGTGGTAGTTGCCAACCTCAAGGGGTGGTGGCGCTTCGTAAGTTGTTGTGGTGGCTAATGAAGGCCCCCCCCGAGGCTTGGTAGGGCTAGGCGACGCCTTAGCCCCTAAAAGTCAATGTGGAAGTGAGATCAAGTGGTTATTTGGTCCCAGCTTGGTCACCAGAGCCCATAGTTGGTCTTCGGTGACCAGTGGTTGGTCGTCGGAGGGTTGATTAGTTGGGCTCGAGGTTTGTGGCAGTGGCGGCGATGCTTCTTTTATGAACCCTTGGAGTTAAGGTTAGGTTTTGTTGTTTTTATTGTGTAGAAGAAAAAAAGGGATGTGGGAATCATGGAGGGTACAAAACACTGTTCTAGGATCGCTACTTTGATACCAAGTTAGAGAAAATGAAATGTGTTATTTCATATCAAGTCATTAATCCCCATTATATAGAGGATTTGGTGGAAAACTACAAAATAAATGACAAATAAAAGATAGAGGAGAAATAATTAAGCTCGTATCTCAACCAACATGTTTTAGATTTTGTTGTTTTTTTTGTGTAGAAGAAAAAAAGGGATATGTGAATCAAGGAGGGTATAGAACATCGACCTAGGATTGTAGCTCTGAAAGTAAGTTATAGAAAATGAAATGTCTTAATTCATATTAAACAATGAATCCCCATTATATAGAGGATTTGGTGGATAAATGACAAATAAAAGACGGAGGAGACATAATTAACCTCATATCTCAACAAACATGTTTTAGATAATGTGCTATGCAATGTTCCCATGTTTCTTTATTTTGTTTTTTTTATTGCAATATAAGGGAAACCATGACGAGAATAGGTGCTTTGATTTTCTATGAGGTTTGTGAAGTGGAACTGTTTTGGTTTATAAATGCAGCTCCTCTTTTCCGAGGCCTTCCATGGTGGTACAATGGAAGGATTCTTTAAGTTGATCTCGTATTTCCAGACCCAATCTGAACCTGCATACTGCGGGCTTGCTAGCCTTGCTGTTGTTTTGAATGCTCTGGCTATTGATCCCAGAAGGAAATGGAAAGGTTTGTTTTCAACCCAGCAGTTCATTACCAGATATATTTGTTGCCTTGCAATGTATAAAATAATATTGGCTTCGTTAATCATTAATTCTATCAAAACAACTATTCTTTGTTTTTGCTGCAAATTGTCTTTTTAGGTCCATGGA
Source organism: Thalassia testudinum (assembly GCA_037157565.1). Classification (NCBI taxonomy): domain Eukaryota; kingdom Viridiplantae; phylum Streptophyta; class Magnoliopsida; order Alismatales; family Hydrocharitaceae; genus Thalassia; species Thalassia testudinum. The sequence continues at coordinate 113,965,029 of JAZHRO010000039.1, read as the reverse complement.
GATGGTTTGATGAATCCATGCTTGATTGTTGTGAACCATTGGATAAAATCAAATCTGAAGGAATTACATTTGGTAAGGTTGCATGCCTGGCTCATTGTTCTGGAGCTAAAGTAGAAGCTTTTCGAACAAACCAGAGCAGTCTTCATAACTTCCGTGAGCATGTGATAAGTTGTGCTTCTTCCGAAGACAACCACCTGATTACTTCTTATACTAGAAAGGCTTTTAAGCAGGTTACTTTGATCATCTTCCTTGAATGAAACTTATTACTGAATATAATATTCCCTTGCTGATGTTCTCTTATTTGATGTTCTAATGGTTAGAATGTGTCAGCAAACTGAGAAATCATGCTTAATCCACCCTTAACTTTTTTTGTTTGAAAAGGCAAAGGATGGTCGGCGGCCATCCACTTCATTACTTAAAACCAAGCAAATCCTATTACTTTTTATTTATTCACTGACATCAATCCGGCAGGATCAATTATTATCTCAAGTTTAAATCTAGCAATTACTAAAATGGTCTAAAAACTCTAGAGGTGATGGACAAAAAGGCATTGATCTTTACCTATGTAACATTTGAATACTTAAAGGGGCAATTTTTCTTGACTAGGATTGTGAGAGTCGTGATGGGTGAGAGCAATTGCCCCCCTCCCCAAACCATCGTTGCACTCCCCACTCCTACGCCCTCCTTCGTCACTTAAGCATCCAGTCCCCCTCCGTCGTCCCTGCTGTCAATGTTGTTGAAGACCTTATCGTCAGCCTTGTTACAACTACAACATCGTGATGGACCCTAATGCTTCTGATGAAAGAGAATGTGAAGTTGAAGATGGCTGGAAGATTGCCACCCATTGCTGCCATAGTTGGATCATAGAGATTTGTTTGATTGCTCGTGAGATTGCTTGTTTCTCTTGTTTGGATCATGGTCACATGGCCAAAGACCATCACTGTGAGTTGGTTTGTTGCACTTGCAACATCTGTGATCATAAAATGGTGGATTGCCTTGTTGCTGCTGCTGTTACGAGTAGTCAAGACAAGGATCATTTTTGAGGAACTTAGACTTACATTTTGGGTTTCCTTTGTGAGGAAGCCACTTGTACTCGAGCTTCTCCCTTCATTTGTTCCTTCGTAGAGGGTAAGGTGGTTAAGATTGTATGGGATTCTAGTCACCTTGTTGTGGTAGATGATAGCCTTATTCTGTTATCTGTAAAGGATGGTGAAGCATCTTCCTTGTAGGGGTTTCCTTGCTTTCAATGACCATCCCCTCCTCAAGGTGTTTTGTTGACATGATTCTTAAACTTTTCCAACACTAGAGCATTGTTGGGAGGTTAAGGCACACTACCAAAGGAAGTTCAATGGTTACGCTACTGGATTGAGCTCTGTGTTGCCTTTAGAAGACGAAGGGTTAGGCCCCACACTTTCCTTTTACGTGGGTTTGATTATCAACCTGCCAATGTAGTTGCTTGCTACTTGCGCATGTGACATATTATCACCCTTGCCTTACTTTTTATTTTTAGATCCTTTTAGATGGGGATATGGTTTCCTTGCTCCTTCCGACTTTGAAACCCTCCATTTTGGCCTATATTGCTAGAGCTTCGAGTTGTCTCTTTTACTTTGATACCATACCTAGTTGCCTCCATGGGCCTCCTAGCCCTCGAATGAGGAGCCTTTTAATTTTTCAGGGGTGGAGTTGGCGTTTGACATCGACTAACATCCTAGTTTGATATTGGTGCTCCCTGCCATCTCAAGGGTTGCTCACATGATCCGAAACCCTCCTTTCGCATCCAAGCATTGTGCCCAAGGTAGGCATCATGGCTAGACAACTTCAGTGCCTTCTCCATTGTCGCACATTGCCTTGTGGAATCTGACCTTGGTGAAACCTCTCAGATCTGACTCATGTAGGTATGATTTTTAAACTTTTCTATTGGCTTTTCATTCAGGTTTGGTTATTCACATTGTTACTTGGTTTCTCCTACCTTTGATGCTCCTTCGTTCTCATCCTCCACAATTTCTCAAGCTCTACCCCACACCAATCGAGCTGGTCTTGATTGAAGAGGCTACTAAACTAGGGAATGCACTCCACCTTTACCTCAAGCCAGATTTAGTCGCAACCCTTCTAGTGAAGAATGTAGAATATAGAATCATAGCATCAAAAGATCATAAGAAAACCTTGGTTTGTGGAGAACCCGGAAGGGAAAACCACGGACGAAGCCCTCAAGGGCTAGAGCTTCTATTATTTCTCCTTAGAATAAATAAAACAACATACATGCTTCCTTTATATAGACCACCTACTTTTACACACTTTCCTCAATAAGCAAGGTGGGCAAGTACCATAGAAGATCAAATAATACATCTATTCTAAATGCATCATTCTCAACATCCCTGATGCCCCCCACCAAAGTGGGAGTTTATTAAACTATAGGTTGTTACATAGGATAAAACTCAACTTCCCCTCACTTTACACATCTTTTGGTGGGAGAAGCAAGCAGGTGAGTTGGAGTGTAGTGATCATGTAATCAAGTAGATGGGAAAATAGGCAAGAGACGATCTTGAACAGTAGTAGATGTGTTGAAAGAAATGAGCAACTTTATTATTTTGTAACCCTTCGTCCTAATATATAGAGATGTAGGAAAAATATAGAGCAATCCATATAAAATAAGAAAAAATATAGAAGGGGACACAAATTATATAACTCTTACATACTACACAATCCTTAACACTCCCTCTCAAGCTGGAGCATAGATATTAATTATGCTTAGCATGGAACAACATTTGTCGAAGAGGGTCTGTGGAAGTGCCTTCGTGAAGATGCAGTGTAGTCCTCAGTAGTCACATGAGTTGTGCAAATAAATCCTCCTTGGATTAAGTCATGCGTATGCTTGGCCATCTTGTGAAACATAGGATTATTCGCTTTGTAAGTGGCAACTCGATTGTTGCACCTCATCTCCATCGAAAACACAACTTAGATATAAAGATCTAACAAAAGTGATCGTATCTACATCATCTTAGCATTGGTTTGGGTCATTGCTTAATATTCGGACTCTGTATTGAACCTGGAGACAACAACCTACTTCTTGCTCTTCCTTATGGCTAAGTTCCTAGCCACATAGGTGCAAAAGCTTGTAGTAGCCTTTTTATCAGCAATGCAATCTACATAGTTTGCATCTATATATGCCAGGATATCCAGAGACGTGCTTTTTGTAAATAGAATTCATTTCCTAAGGGAATTCTTTGGGTATCTTAGTACCACCATAGCAGTATCGCAGTGCTGCTTGGTGGGCCTATCTTTGAATTGACTCAGCTTCCCGACAGCTAGAGAAATATTAGGCCATGTTATTGTCAGATAGAGAAGCTTCCCAACCAAGCCTCTGTATTGATGGGTGTCAACTGGCTCGGATTGCCCATTATATAGATATTTTTTGGTTTAGTCCCCAATATGCCAGTCTTCTGAAGTAAATCGATGACATACTTCCTCTGAGATAGAACAATTCCTTGCTTATTGCGAGCGACCTTTTTCCTAAGGAAATAGCAAAGTGGTCCCAAGTCTTTGATGACAATTTTCTGCAAGCCACTTCTTCAGGATCTTAGAAAGATACAATTGACTACATGAGGAGCAAGCTTATCTTGGTTGGGACCATGAAGATGCATAAAGGCTATGCAGTCGAAGACCTTGGGTGACATCTTGAATAGTTCACGATTCAGAAATAGAATGGAATAAGGAACTTGTTTGTCAAGAACCATATATGACATTCGATTAATGAGACAATACACGGTCAACATTGCATCTCCCCAGTACCTATCTGGTACATTGTTCTGTATCAAAAGAGTCCTTGCAACATTTGATAAGATATGTTGGTGCTTCTTGCTTGCCACACCATTTTGTTGTGACGTGTAGGAACAACTGGTTCGGTGGGTGATTTCCATGTTCCCGATAGAAGGCACAAATGGAGTTGGTGCAAAACTTCAAGGCATTGTCTGATCAAATGATTTTCACCTTAACTTCAAATTGATTTTTTATCTCTATCTTTGATCATATCACCATCTTCAGACTTGAATTTCAACAGAAAGATGCAAGTAAGATGAGAAATCATCCACTGCTACCAAATAAAATTTGTGTCCCAAATAATTTGGGGTCCGACTAGGTCCCTAGATGTCCAGGTGGACTAATTGGAACATGGCTTCAGAACTTCGAAGTTGGCTCCTTGGAAATGCACCCTTGTGATGTTTTCCAAGTTGGCATGCCTTTCATTGGAAGGTGGTTGTTGGTGGAATTTACGATAGTATCCTTCAAAGTTATGATGTATGAGAAGGTGCCACATGGCAGTGCCACGTGGCGAGATAGTGCTTGAGTCCGCGTGTGTGCACGCACATGTGGATGTGTTAATGAGTTTAGGGTTTGGTGGCTTGGTTTGCAAGTTTTCTTTATTTAGTTAGTTTTGGTGATTGAGTTGTTTTAGGAAAGAGGATTATGATAATCCTAATCCCAAGTCTGTTGGGATTGTGATTGGTGTCAATAATAGGATGGATCTCTTTAAATAGAGATCAAATTCTCTTGCTTTCTTTTGAGTCCAATAATAGAATTTTTCATATCCACCAAGGCTCCTCCTCTTTCCCTCTCCACGTGCCATCTCTCTTCAGCCAACTCTCTCTCATGCGTGACCATCTTCTTCACCTCTTTTGTGTGCGTAGACTCTTCCCAAGAGGAAGAGAACTCCATCTTGATTCATCACAAAATGTTATGTGCTACGTAAAACTTATGGCAATAACCTAAAATACGACCCGAGCCTTCACTCTAGGTCACCATCGATGCACTTAAGCCAACCATCACCGTTAGGAAGGGCAAAACGGGACTCTCGTTTGCCTTCGGTCCCTCTGCTTGTTAGGGTTTAGGGTTTAAGGCATTGATGAGTGAGGAGAAACGGGCTAACGGGTGCACACCCAATCAGTTGAGGCCTCTCATGTGCTCCTGTAATGTCCTCCACCGCACCCATGGCTTTGCTTGCTAGTCCCAAGGGGATACAATTGTACTTGCTATTGTTTATGGGCCCAAAGTAGGAACTAGAAAGGGTGAGAATCTTGAGAAGGCATCTATTGAAGTTGTTTAGAAGCCCAAAACATGCCAGATTGGAAAACTTGGAAAGGAGTACGAAATGATTTTAAAGAGAGCCTTGCAAAGCATCTCTCTTCTAATAGTCCATCCAAATACAACCACCTTTGTAATACTTCAGGTTCTGAGCGATGATGGAGCTCTCCTCCTATGTGCAATTAATGCGGCATGTGCTGCACTTGTAGATGTTGGGATTCCTTTGAAACATCTGGCGACTGCAATATGTTGTGGTTTGATTGAGACTGGTTCTATAGTTTTAGACCCTAACAGTGTTGAAGAATAGAAAATTCAAGCTTTTGGTTATTTAGATTTTCCCAATTCGCCTACCTCTGTCTTACTAGAAACTTCTGCAGTTGAAGGTGAATCATTTGAAAATGGAATTGTTACGTCTGCCACACATGGTATTAGAGTGGGCAATTCTAAATGACACCAAAGTTTAAGATCCACGTGAAGATCCTCGTTTGTGGAGAAGAAGCATCGGTGGCCCAAGTTTGAGAGGTTCACGTCTTCTCTCCTAAGTTTGCGTGGGAAGGATTAGGGGACAGGTGTCCCCTTGACTCTATGTTGTTACTTGGGAAAGACCGTGGTGTCCTCTCGTCTTCGGGAAGAAAATTTGTTTTACGTACAAGTTGTATGTAGGCCATGGTAGATGCAGGGTCATCCATCATAGTAGAGATAAAGATTCTTGTTCAAGACACCACCATCAAGTTGATGGGGGCCTCGAATTACATCCTGTAGGAATGTGCCTTCAATATCTTTGTGGGTGGACAAAATAAGCTCCATGTACTTATTGACAAGGCTCTGAAGTATGTGATGGAATGAAGGCGAAGAAGTGGTAGGAGAATTATGAATTCTATTGGTGGGGTGATTAGCCTTATAATTTCTTCTTCGACAAGTCTTTCCTTGTTTTTGGGAGTTCGACTTGGAGGGGAGTGTGAATATTTACGAGAAGGTGCCACATGGTAGTGCCATGTCGCGAGTTTGTGTGCGTGTGCATGTGCGTGCGTGAGTTGTTTAGGGCATGGTGACTTTGTTTATAAGTGTTTTTTGTTAGAGTTATACTATAGAAAGGTGTGCATGCTATTTTATTTTCCACCTGTAGGCCTATTATGTACTTTCCCTAAGGGTCTCTCTCTATATAAAGAGCCTTTGGGTTATGAAATAAGACTTATGCTCTTATTTCTCCTAACTTGGTATTAGAGCAGTATTCCTAGACCAGTGCTCGGGGATCTTACCAAACCTTAGCCTCCTTACCCCTCCACCAAAACCTATCTCCTTCTCAGGGGTGTTGCCGGCCCCTCTCCTTGCCTCCACCGGTTGCACAGCATTGGAGCTCACCCCAGCGTCACTGCCAGAGCTAGTTGCAGGTTCCAACGCAACCTCGTCGGGGGTCCTAGCGTCGTTGTGTGGTGGTCTAACCTCCCTAGCGCTGCTGCTTAGGCCTTCTCCTGAACTGGCGCTATCGAGTGAGGGCCTCCTCACCCTCTGCAGCCCACCACGTGGGGGTCTGCTACTCCCATACTTGGCTTCTGTGTTGCTGCGTTGGGGTCTCAGCGCCCTGTGTTGCTATGTGGAGCCTTCACCTATTAGCAGGAGCGACTAGATCACTCTCCCGTCTCGTATAGGTCGTAGTGGCTCTTAGAAGGGAGAAGCAGTCATTTCTAAGGACCCCTTGCCTTGAAGGTGATTGCTATGCTTGTGTTCGTGTTTACATATCTCTGATGATTTAGATTTGATCTCGTTGATGCTTTGGTGACTCTCTTGGCCACAACATGGCTTTGCGTGGACCATCTTCGTCCTCTGATATCAAGTCGATGTCTACCTCGACCTCTCTGATGCTACAGTATATCGCCATGAAGCTTAATGGTGTCCAGGATTATCTTCTATGGTCCCAAGTATTTAAGATATTTGTTGATGGTTAGAAAAGACTTCTCATCCTTATTAGGGAATCTTCAAATGTTCAAAGTGCCAACTTTGAAAAATGAGAGTAGGACAACTATCTTGTGATGAATTAGATTATGAACAGTGTAGAGCCTCAGATTGTTGCTAATCTACTCTACAAGAAGACCGCTAAGGAGATCTAAGAGAGTCTAGCCAAGAAGTATTCTCAAAAATCCAATCATGCATGCCTATTTGACATATATTGCAGCACATGGTCTTCCACATAAGGAGATCAGGCATTGGTGGACTACTACACCGAGATGGAGGGGCTTTTTGAGGAGTCAATGTTTTCTAGCCATCATGTTGTGACTCTCAGACTGGTTAGAGCTAGACTTGGCAGGTCTACCATTTTTTAGATGGGCTCAACCCTCGATTCTTGTCCACTAAGGAGCAGATTTTGGCGTTGGATGAGATTTCTGATCTGGAGGCGGTTTATGGATGGCTTCAGAAGATATTCACTGACTTTGGTCTTCTAGTGGTATCTACTGCTACACCCTAGGTGCCTATTGTAAAGACATTGTCTTTGCAGTCTTTGGAAGCCTTTGTAGATGAAGAAGAATTTCCATTAGATGAGGAGACCGGTGAGGAAGATGATATCCCCGTTATAGATTTTGAAGATGGATCTGCTTCAGAATGACACTTTTAGGCTTTTAATTAAGTGCTTGCTTGGATGAACATTTTGAGTGTTTAGTCTTTTATCTTAGCTAGTTTTTGAGTGCTGGCCACTATTTTGTGTTTGCTTAAATGAACATTTGCATTCTAATTTCTAAATTTTCTTTTTTCAAGATGCCTAATCTTTTATATCTAAGTTGTATAGTAATTAAAGAGGAGTATTAACGATATTTTTTTTTATTATAGTACTTCAGGTAGTTGTATAGTTATAATGTTGCATATAACATATTTTAATAAGTTTACTAATTATTTTATATTTTTTAAAATAAGAAAAAGAAAAATCGCATACTTATCTGAATACCGCATACTCTATGCAATGACTCGGCCGATCATATACCGCATATTGACTTCCTAAACCTTGGTCTCTCCGTTGGTAACTGCTTGCGATCATCACCCTATTAGTGCTTGGGATCGTCTCCCCTACATTATTGCTTGCTTGGGATTGACTCCTTAATTCCACAGTAGTGTGGAACTATCTACTCTATTATTGCAGCTTGGTTGGAATTGCCTCCCAACTACTTAAAGGCTTTGGAGTTAGTTTTTTTGTTCCAACTCCAAGGGAGTTAGGCTTCCATTGGTGAAGGGATAATTCCTTACGTGCCTATTTGAGTGCATGCCTACTCTAGTCGTAGACTGTGTCAGATGAGGGGAGCTCTCCTGTTGCATTAATATAAATTGAGTATTGTATGCTCCAACTTGGGGAAAGTGTTAGTGATAATTTAGGAAATTGTATTTAGAAAAGTAGAAAATATCTCATTATATATTTTTAGGAATTATCTCTTTCTATTTATATTCCTTTTCAAATTATAGGTGTTAGAACATATGATTTTTTATTCTCTTATTGTAAGGGCTATGGGTGTTTTGTCTCTCAGGGATATTTATGTACTTTTGACTCTAGGGTCTCTCTCTATATAAAGAGAGCCTGGGGTTTCTATTGAGATTAACTCTTTTCATCCAATTTGGTATTAGAGCATCGGTTGTAGACTGTGGCTCTAGGTATCCCATCCCTCAAGGCTTTCTAAACCCTACCACCAAATCTCGATCTCCTTTCTTTCTTCCTCGGCGATGGCGGCAGCGGTCTCCGATGGCCCTTTGGCCATAGGCGGCAGCCCCAACGGCCCTCGACGGCGCTCCAGAGGCACGCTTTAGCCCTCACTGCGGGGCTGCGACGGTGCGGGGGTTGCTGAACCATCACAGTGGTGCTCCGGCGAGGGTCGTTTGACTTAACAGTGGTGCAACGGCGGCGCAACGACTTGCTACAGTAGCTGGCGGCGATGCTGTGGCTTCAAGGAGCGTTGGCGGTGCTCTACAGCAGGTGATAGCGACAGCGACAGCCTCCAGATCGGCAGCAATGACCCTCTACAATGTCGCAGTGGTCGTCTGTGGCGGCGACCGGCAGCGCACGGGGTTTCTGATCCCTGTGTAGTGATCGTGAGGGGCATCTTGCCTTGATTTAGGGATTGCAGTCCCTGTTGTTGCGAGAGGGATGCTAGGTCTATTTGGGGTCAGCTTAGGTGTTTTTCCTTGCACCCAAGTGAGGCCAACATCTGTCCAAGGAAGTTTCTTGTCAACTATGCAGATCTGAATCCATTGGTTTTTAGATTATTTGATGGTTTCTTCGTCCTAGACGCTTGATCGAGGCTTCCAGATTGCGACTATGGCTTCAGATGATCAGTCCGAGGTGTCTTCGGGCTTTATTTCGGACATCGGGGTACTCAAGAACCTGTTCTTTGGTCCTGTTGTTAAGTTGGATGAGACTAACTACCCGCGGTGGTCCCTGACCTTTCTTATGACCGTCAGGGGTCATAAAAAGAGCTATATACTTATAGATCCGAAGCCTGAGAACAAGACTGGCACAAATGACAATTGGGATAGTAACAATGCCATGGTTTGTGCATGGCTGATGTAGATAGGTATTCCCCGAATAGGCGATGAGATCATGTATTATACTACAATAAAGGAGATGTAGGAGTCTTTGCGTGATACCTATTAACACGCTAGGAACTCCTTAGGAGTTTTCCAGGTCTTTTATGACTTTTTCCATCTGCGTCAGGAGGGATGCACGATGTCACAGTATTACTCTCTCATGAAGGAAATTTTGGAGAGGCACTACTCCTACCTGCCAGGGTGTGTCTGTGAGTCCTGGAGGAGTTTCAGGAGATAGTTGGCTGTCTCCTTTTTCCTAGCTAGCCTTGGACCTGAATATGCTGCAGCCAGGGATCAAATCCTCACTGGTCCTGAGCTTCCTACCCTGGAGGAAGCATATAGTAGACTCAGCAGAGTTGCAATGCGCACTTCTACTCCTGACTCTACTGCTCAATCGTCTGCGCTGGTTGCGATTCCTGGACGTGGTAGGGGTACCACTTATCCTGCACATGGTTGTGGACGTGGACGTTCTTCTGGTACACATACTAGGACCCCGTGTACTTACTGTGGCAAACTTGGTCACTCTGAGGCTACATGCTGGCAGCAGTATGGTAGACCACTTGTGGTCAATCAGGCAACTGAGATCTTAGATGCATCTCTTCCTACTTCTGATATTAGTTCCTTGAGTACTGAGATTGAAACTTTGCAGCAGCATTGATGGTACTTAGATATGTCAAGAAGGCTCTTGGGAAGGGTCTTTTCTTCTCCAAGGGGTTTTCTATGATGTTAGTTGGCTACTCTGATGCAGACTACGCTGGATGTCATGTGGATCGCAAATCCACTATTGGGTTCTGCACTTTCTTAGCAGGGAATTTGATCACATGGAGGAGCAAGAAACATGGCGTAGTTGCGAGATTCAGTGTCGAGTCTGAGTACACAGCTATGGCTCAGACGACGACTGAGATGATGTGGATCAGATCCTTGCTTATTGACCTACATGTGTAGTTTTCTAGCCCCATGGAGATGTGATGTGATAATAGAGCAGCCACCTTCATTGCCAACAACCCAGCATTTCAAGAGAGGACAAAGTATGTTGAGGTTGATTGTCACTGTACCAGAGACATTTTTCAGAAGGGTTTGCTATATACTACTTCGGTTGCATCTGATGAGTAGACTGCAGATATTTTCACCAAGCCTTTGGCCAGATCTTCATTTGATTCTTGTATGTCCAAGCTGAGCATGATAGATATCTACGCTCCAGCTTGAGGGGATGTGTCAGAATGTATGGTTTTTATTTTCTTTTATTGTAAGGGCTATGGGTGTTTTGTCCCTCAGGGATATTTATGTACTTTTGACTCTACAGCCTCTCTCTATATAAAGAGAGCCTAGGGTTTCTAATGAGATTAACTCTTTTCATCCAATTATAGGAGATATGCTTTAGTTTGAGTTAGAAATGAGTCAAATTAGTTTATTCCATATTAATATATAGAGGTGTGAAAAGTACAAAGCAACCCACATAAAATAAAGAGCTACAAACAAGGACCACAAAACAAGAAAACAAAGATAAATATCTCTTAACACTCTCCCTCAAGGTGGAGCATAGATATCTATCATGCTCAGCTTCGAACAATATTTATTGAAGAGAGGCCGCGGTAATGCTTTCATGCATATGTCAGTTGTATAGTCCTCATAGACTACATGTGTGGTATGGATGAACCCTCTCTGGATCAGGTCACATGTATAGTGATAGTGAACCTACATGTTCTTGGTCTTTTCATGGAACATAGGGTTATTCACAATGTAGGTTGCCGCTTTGTTATCACATCTCATCTCCATAGAGGAGTCAACTGTCACATGTTTAACAAAAGAGACCTTACATTATTTTTGCAGCTGTGTGGGCCATGGTCTTTTACTTAGGCTTTGCACTGGATCTGGATACAACTACCTACTTCGTGCTCTTCCATGTAAGTAGATTTTCGGCCACATATGTGCAAAGCCTTGTGATAGACTTGCCATCTACAAGGCATCCTGTATAATTAGCATCCGTATAGGCAATTATATTCATAGAGGCCCCTTTTGTGAACAGAATCCCCTTCCTAGGGGACTTCTTCAGATATCTTAACACCATCATAGCTACATCCCAGTGCTGTCTGGTAGGTTTGTCTATGAATTGACTAAGTTTCCCAATTGCAAGGGAAATATCAAGTCTTATGATAATCAAGTATAAGAGTTTGCCGACCAACCCTTTGTAGTCTATATTGACGACTGTCAATTGTCTCTGACTACTCATCATACATATCTATCTTGGGATCTATAGGTATATTTGCAGGCTTTGCTTTCAACATACTCGTCTCTTGCAATGAGCCAATGGCATACTTCCTTTGAGATAACATGATCTGCTTTTTATTTCGTGCCATCTTTATCCCAAGAAAATATCTGAGTGGTTTAAGGTCCTTGATGACAAAGTTATCTGCAAGACACCTCTTCACTTTTGCAACACCAGACTCATCATCTCCTGTAAGGATGATATCATGCACATACACAAGTATAGCTATCACCCCCTTTGTAGTCTTCCTTACAAATAAGGAATGGTTTGATCCTAGTGTCTCCACTACTTTAGAAAGCTTTTGGAATCAGGCTCTGGGACTTTGCTTTAAACCATAACGACACACTCTAGAACACTTCCCCTCAGACTCATATGCAAGAGGTTGTTGCATGTAGATTTCTTTCTACAGATTACCATATAGGAACACATTTTTAACATCTAGTTGATGTAGCAGCTAGTCTTTCTGCACATCAATATAGCTCAGTATATGCATAGTAGAGAGGCGTGCAACGAGGGAGAAGGTATCAAAGAAGTCCACACCATAGGTTTGCGTGAATCTGTTGGCTACCAGTTGAGCTTTGTGCTGTGCCACAATCCCATCAGGGTTATACTTAATCGCAAACACCCATTTGCATCCTACCACTGATGCATTGAAGGGTAGATTAACTAGATCCCACGTGCTATGAGAACATAGTGTAGTTATCTTTTCCTCCATGGTCTGGTGCCACTTTGGATCCAGAAGTGGCTGTTGATGTGAACTGGGAACTTGCATAGTAGATAGTGCATGACAAAATTGACTGTAGATATTGCATTGGAAATGGAATATTTGGTGCAAGAGGAAACATGAGCGAGAGAGAGAGAGAGAGCGAGAGGGAGAGCGAGAAGAGGTGCGCGGGGCGAGAGGCGAGTGTAAGGGGGGAGAGACGGCTCTGGCTGGACGGAGGTTAGGAGGAGGTTGCGGAGGGGAGCGGAGTCGGTGAGATGTTTCAAGTGCCTCAGGAGGGGGCATGTGGTGGCAGGTTGCAGAGAACCGGTGAGATGCCTACGCTGTTGTGGTCTGGGTCACTGGAGGTCGGCCTGTGGGCTCCGTGGACCGGGCGGCGGGATCTCTTTCAGGACGGTGGGGACGCCTCCACCCCCCCGGAGGGGGCGCTTCTCGTGGAGGTTGAGGCACTGTGGTCGGAGGAGATTGGGTCGTTGGAAGGGAGGTTGGCATCGGCTATGGTGGCGGTGGTGTTGGAGGGGGAGGTGGATGTGGGAGCTCTGAGAAGGGTGGTCGTGGCCTTCTTGGGGACTGGCTGGGGATCCTTTGGGGTGGCTTCCCTCAGGAGTGGGTACTTGGTGTTGCTGGGACTCGGTCGGGAGGAGCTGCGACGTCTGGCCTTCAAGGTGCTGCGGTGTGGTTGAGGAGTGGTGCGGTGTCGTTGGCCGGTGAGGTTGGATGGCGCGTTGGAGGAGCGATCGCCGACTGGCACGAGGCTGAAGGTGCTGATTGAGGGGGTTCCCTTCTTCCTCCGCACGGTGGAGGTGGCGGCGGCGGTGGTTGCCCCTTTTGCGAGGCTTCGGAGCTGCGAAGTCCTGGGCCTGAGGTTGGTGGACCTGTCGTGGTTCGAGGCGTGGGTAGAGATGAAACTGGGGCGGCAGCTCGTGGAGAGGATGGTCCTCAGATGGGGGAGCTCCTCCTGGCTGGTTCGCGTCTTGCGGGGATCCGGTAGACCTAGATCCTTCGCTGAGGCGGTGGTTGGCGGTGCGGCGGCGGTGCTTGGAGGTGGAGGTGGCGGGCGAGCGGACGAGTGGCAGGCTGCTTTTGGGAAGTCTGAAGGTCGCCGCGAGGATCTCGGAGGGTAGTGCGGGTCTTGCGGAGGAGATTGTGGAGGAATCCGCAACGATGAGGAAGACTTCGCTGAGGAGGCCTTGGGTCTTGTGGAGTGCGGTTGCGACGGACCCGAGTCGGGCAGGTTGGACCTGATTAAGGGAGGTGATGGACTCGATGGGGTTGTCGGTTCGAACCTCGCCTCGCGGGTAGATCCGACGCTTCAGTCCAGTGAAGCTGGTGGATTGGGGGTGCGACTGGAGGCCCGCGACGTGCCCTCGACAGACCGGACTGGGTAGCGGGATGCGGTGTGGTTGGCGAGGTGGGGCACACGCGTAGGTGGAAGCCGAGGATGCCTGTGCCGCAGCGGCTTACCTATAGGCCGAGGTGGTCCTACCGGAGGGGGCACGCTGTGACGGCTTCCACTGGGAGCAGGGTTAGGGAGAGCCAACGTCGGAGGCGGGTGGAGATGGGCATCGCTTCGCCTTCTGGAGGACGGGGCAAGGTGTCGACGGTGAGCCTGGTAGGGGGCAGGGGCAGGGTGAGGGCCGTCGGTTTCTGGTGATGAGGAGGGGTAACGGGTGGAGATGCTGGGGCGGTGGAGGATGCAGTGGAGGCTAGAGGGGCTGACGCGGCGGTAGTGCGGCTTGTAGAGGAGGTCTTGTCGCAGGGGGGCGCAGGCACTGGCTGTGGACAGGGGGTGATTGTGGGGTAGGGTGGACCGGGGGGCGATGGTGCAGGGGGATCGCTCGGTCGGTGTGTGGTGATGGAGGAGGGAGAGGTGGATGAGGTGGCTGTGGAGATGGGGTTCAGGCGTCGACGCAAGGAGTTTCCCGGGGCTCTACATGACTAAGGTCCTGTCGTGGAATGTAAGGGGTTTGAATGACCCCTCGAGGTGGGCGGCTCTGCAGGGGTATTTTTAGAGGTGGGGCCCTGACGTGGTCTTTCTCCAGGAGACGAAATGGGGGAGCTGTGATGAGAGGCTGTGGAGGGAGGTGGGAGGAAGTGGATTTGGGGGGTTCTTGGCCCTGGATGCGGTTGGAGGTGTGGGTGGAATTGTTGTGGGATGGAAGGATGATGCTTTCTCCTTGCTGGATCATTGATGGGGTCCTATGTTGTCATTGTCAGGTTACAGAGGCGTCGAGACAATACGTGTTTGCTCTTTTCTTCGGTTTATGGCCCGATGGAGGGTTGGAGGAGGCATGCTTTGTGGGAGGATCTGAGCCAAGTTGCGGCAGCATTTCAGGGGATACCTTGGTTGATAGGTGGTGATTTTAATGTCACTTTGCTGGCAGAGGATAGATCGGATGGCCGTGGGGGAGTGGACCAAGGTTCTGAGGCGTTTGTGGGCTTTGTTGCGGAGCAGGGGCTGGTTGACATGCCACCTTCGTCCTGTCATTTCACCTGGAGGAGCTCTGGAGGACAGTGATCCCGGATCGATAGATTTTTCGCCTCGACGATGTTGGCAGAGCTGTTCCCTATGGCGGAGGTTATACCCATGGAGCGGCCGTTCTCGGACTACACTCCCTTGTTGTGGATGACGAATGAGGATTGGAGGCATGGTATATATTTTAAGTTCGACCGGGCATGGCTCCTCGAAGAGGGGTTCAAGGGGTTGGTAGAGGAGCAGTGGAGATTTGTTCATGTGGATGGCTCGGCGGTTGTTAGATTGGAAGCTAAGCTACGGGATTTGAGATCCTTCCTGAAGATCCATAAGAAGCAGATTAGGGAGGAACGTGGGAGGAGAGAAGCTCTCGGTGAGATTGCACGACTGGACGTGGTGGAGGATGTTGGTCTCCTTTTTGATGTTGACAGGGTCAGTAGAGCGAGGCAGCTATAGGTGATACAAGAGGAAGACCGGAAGGTGGAGATGGAGTGGAAGGTAAGATCCAGGCAGAGATGGCTAAAGGAAGGCGATTCTAACACTCGATTTTTTCATATGGCTGCATCAGGAAGGAGGAGGAGGAACTGGATTGACAGGTTGGTGGTGGATGGGGAGGAGTTTGTGGGAAGAAAGGCGGTGGGGGGGGGGCAGCTGTGAAGTATTTTAGAGAGTTTACTGGGAGACGACATGGGGGAAGGTGGAGATGGTTGGGGTCTGAGATACCGCGGATCGGGGATACAGAAGTCGGTTTCTTGACGGGCCCGTTTGAGGAGGATGAGGTCCACAAGGCAATCTGGGGTTGAATGCTGATGGTTGTCCGGGTCCGGACGGTTTTCCAGTTGTCTTCTATAAGGAGTTCTGGCCGGTGGTGAAGGAGGATGTGATGCAGGTCGTGCAAGAGTTTAGAGCTGGAAATTCGAGCTTCAATAGGTTGAACAAGTTCTACATGTTCTTGTTGCCAAAGAAGGAGGGTGCTGAGGAGATCCAGGAGTATATACCGATAGCCCTCTCGAATGCTATCTACCTGATTGTGGCAAACTCCTAGTGAATAGATTAAGGAGGACCCTGGCTGGGATTGTAGACCCGGTGCAGACAGCTTTCGTCCCCGGCAGGAATATTTTGGAAGGTTATGTGTTGGCCTCGGAGATCCCGTCGTCCTGGAAGATAAGTAAGAAGAAGGCTTTCTTTTGGAAAGTTGATTTCAGCAAGGCTTATGACTCGGTTCAGTAGTCGTTTCTTTGGGCGTTCTTGGTGAAGAGGGGCTTCCCGTTGGTGTGGATTGACTGGATGAAGAGATGTGTTACCACGACATCTTTCTCGGTACTTATCAATGGAAACCCGGCAAGGGGTTGGATTCAACCGAGGAGGGGGGTGAGGCAAGGGTGTTCTTTGGCCCCGATGCTCTTTGTTATTGCAGCAGATGCACTTGCGAGGGCGGCCAAGAGGTCGTGTGAGGAACTTGGTGAAGGGTCTCTCTGAGAGACGGGACGAGTATTCCGTTACTGCAGTATGCGGATGATATGATTTTCTTTATTGAAGGTGGGGAAGCGGAAGCTAGGAGAATGCAGATTTTACTCTTCTTGTTTGGTGAGGCCTCGGGGCTGCAGATCAACCTGTCTAAATCCGATTTTGTCCCCTTCAATTTGACTGAGGCGGAGGCGAGGGGGTGTAGCTTGGGTTTTAGCACAGAGCAGGTGAAGCTTTTGATCAGATATTTGGGTTTACCGTTGACGGATGGTAGGATTCTGGTGAGAGACTGGGCTCCCCTGGTGGAGAGGCTGGAGGGGAGATTAGCAGGGTGGGCATCCAGTTTTCTGTCAAGGGGTGGAAGGTTGGTCTTGCTCAAGGCGGTTCTGGCAGCGATGTCGTCGTATTTCACGTCTGTCCTGAAGATGCCCAGGCATGTTGTCTTAAGAATAGAGAGGCCTATGAGGAATTTCTTCTGGTCCAACCAGGGGACGAGTGGACCTGGTGCCAGGTTGGTAGCATGGGAGGAGGTTTGCAGGTCGGTGGAGGAGGGGGAACTTGGGGTGAGGGACCTGGGGAGGTCTAATGATAGCCTGTTGGTGAAGTGGGTGGGGACCCTCTTGGAGTGCAGGGAGGATTTGGTGGGCAGGGTGTTCGGGACGGCTTATGGTGGCTCTGTGTGGTGGGATCTTCTGATATCTCCGTCGAGGGATGCTTCGCACTTCTTGAAAGGACTGTCGGCGGTGGCTCATAGGGTGCAGAACTGTTTTGTTCCGATGGTGGGAACGGGGGAGATTTTAAGGTTTTGGCTAGATGATTGGACGGGGAATGGTGCGCTTGCTGGAAGATTTTTGAGATTGTTTGCTTTGTCCCAGAGCAAAGAGGCGTCAGTGGCTGAGGCGTGGGAAGGTGGGTGGTGCCCGTGCTTTGTAGGAAACCTTTCAGATGCGAGAGCTCATGATTTCTAGAGACTGCTTGAAATGTTAGAAGGGCTGCAATCGGCTTCCGGTACTGATATGTTTGGCTGGGATGAAGGTGATTTCTCGGTGGGGGCTGCCTACAGGAGATTGTCCAGTGGAGACTCCACAGGTGATTTGGATCTGGTGAGGGATTGTAGATAGATTTGGAAGGTCACGTGTCCTTCAAAGGTCAAGATCTTTGTCTGGCATTTTAGGAGGAGACTTGTGACAAAGGTTTGGAGGGCGAGGTGGGCTCCTGGAGAGAGTAAGGTTTGCCCTTTGTGTGGAGGTGGGGAGGAAGAGATTGACCATCTTTTTTTCACCTGCCCGTTTGTGGTGTAGATATGGAGCCAGGTGGGAGCGGGGTGGTGGAAATACTAGTCTTTTGAAGAGTTTTGGCACAGTTTCAGAGGTGGAGGGGGTGATGTTGGACAGGTTATCTTCCATATGAAGAAGGAGAGGGCCAGGCCGTTGGCAGTGTTATGGGGCATTTGGTTGGGCAGGAATGCTGTGGTCTTCAGAGGCTAGAGGCCTTATGTGGAGAATTTTGTGGAGTTTGTATTTTTCTTTGTTTAATCTTTGGAATGGATTCCTGTGAGTGGGGGACCTTGGGGTTTGCCCTTTATATTGGCGGAGGCTGTTGATTCTCTAATTAATATATTTGGGTAGTTATCACCCTGGATAACTACCCTTTCCTTTTTCAAAAAAAAAACTCTGTAGTGCTTTCTTGATAGCAATCATGAGATCCATATTTGTTGGAGCGATTTTCGGGGCATCCTACGGATGCTAAGGATGAGAGTTTGAGGCCGTATTGTCTTCTTGTAGAGGGCTTGTATCACCCCTAACTACCATATCATCAGTTTGTAAACCATCTGGCTCACCTTAAGCTGGGGAGGATCAAGCGTTGAGAGGAGGGGTCAGGACCTATACACAATGGGAGGATCACGGAACCTGATAGGCTCTGAGATAGGTGGCCCAGAGATTGGGATAGTTTCCAAGGGAGTCGAGGAATGGGCATGGGTACCTTATTAGCCTTAGGGTGGACACTCCTAATGGTAGAAAAGTAAGGGACAGACTCATGGAAGGTGACATTGGCACTGGCATAGTGGTAGTGGGTGAGCAGATCATAGCATCGATATCCCTTCTGAGTAGGAGGATACTCTAGGAAGATACACTTGATAGACCGATGAGCAAGTTTATCCCAACCAATGGTAGTAAATGTGAACAAATGCCACACACCCCAAAACACACGGGGGAACATGGAACATATTTCCCTGTGGATATAAAATCCTGGTTATGAATAATCGATGATGGCATTTGATTAATCAAATAGTATGCAGTATGAATAGCATCCCCCAAATAGCGAGAAGGAATATTATTGTGCATTAATAAGGTACGTGTCATATCAAGAGTATGGCGATGTTTGATAACCCTATGTTGCTGAGATGTATGGGGATATGTGGTGTGGTGAATGATGCCTTGGGATTTGTAAAAGTTACATAGATGCTGAGTACGAAATTCAAGACCATTATAAGAATATCAAATTAAGTAATTATTTCTAGAACAAAATGTTTTAGGATTTGACTAACATCGGACTTTTGCTTCATAAGGGAAAGCCAAGAAAGTTTAGAAAAATCATCAGCAGTAACTAAATAGTATCGATGACCCAACCTATTAGGGATATGACTAGGGCTCCAAACATTAGTATAAATAAGATGAAATAACTTAGTAGACTCTGGACTTTGACTAGCGGGGTAGGTACTATGATGGTGCTTGCCTAGATGACAAGCATCACAAGGAATGACTACACTAGAGAGATCTGAGTTATGACACAATGAAGCTTGTCCAGAGAAAGATGGCTAAGATGAAGATGCCACTAGAAGGGAGACCTTGTAGAGAAAGTGGCACCTCCATGGCTGGTAGTAGCAAATGGTGATTGGAATAGGCGATATACCTCTCCCTTTTCATGAATGCCACCAATCGTTATCTCTGTTAGGATATCCTGAAAAGTATAAGTAGCAGCGTTAAATATGGCACAACAATTGAGTTCCTTAGTTTTTTTTTTTTGAAAAGGAGAAGGGTGGTTATCCACACCGTGATCATTCATTTCATCTCCAAACATGAAAACAATTACATCAAGGTCATAATCTGTACCTTCAAAACTTCACTTGGGACATAATGGAATAAAAGACATTCTCAACATAGGATCTCTCTCCCCTGAAAAGTACTCCATTCCTACCTAATCGAACACCCCATAGCACTGCCAACACTTTTGCTCGGTTACTTTTGGATCTAAAGGCATTGTGACCCACACGAGCACTCCCCTTATGGAAGGATGACCGGAAGCAAACCTTATCCCGAGGAGCAACCTAGTCAATCCCCATCTTCTGCTGCACCTGTTCTGCAAACGGACACCTGAAGAAAAGGTGCTGGATGTCCTTCGCATTACCACAAAGGGGGCAACTCATGTCCTCCATTTGAGTCCACCTCGCTGTCCACTTCTTCGTCATAATTCTCCCCTGCCTCACCAGCCACGCAAAAATCTTTATCTTTAACGGACATTCCACCTCCCAGATAAGTTTGCAGTCTCTCCAAAGATCTACGTCCGTGTCAGCCCCGCCACCATTCAATCTATGGAAGACCTTCGCCACTGAGAACTCGCCTTCGTCCTAACTGTATATGTCACCCCCCACCTCTGGCTCCCAACCTTCCAGCTCCTGTAACAGCGTCTGAAAATCCATGCATCTCTGGCCAGATAGTCCCCTTCGAAAGATAGGACACTAGGCCCCAGACCAACAGTCTCTCACCAGAGTTGTTGGGTTCGCCGCACACCCAAAAAGACGAGGAAACCTGTCTTTGATGGGCCTACCAACTCCTTGCCAGCCATCCAAGCAGAACCTGAAAGCATCGCCCTTGCCCAGCACATGAGTGAAGAAGGAACACACCTTGCTTGCCACAGCCTCTAGTCCCCTGAGGAAGAAAGAAGCTCCTGGGGGTGGTGAGTCCAAAGGCTCCCAGGACTCAAAGGAATCGTAACAACTTCTCATAACATCACCAAACATGGCGTGCTCCCGACCCATGAGTCTAGCGATCCACTTCGTGAGGAGGCTAGTATTCACCTTCCCCACCTCTTTGACCCCCAGGCCCCCCTCTTGCACCGGCCTACATACCTCCTCCCAGGCCACCAACCTTGCCCCTCTCCCCATCGCTCTCACATTGGACCAGAGAAAATCACTCATCAATCTAGAGATCTCTATCTGCTTCGGCATCCTGAACACAGACAAGAAATAGGAAGGAATGGACGCCAGAATCGCCTTCACGAGGACAAGCCTCCCCCTCTGGATAACAATCTTGCCGACCAACCTGCCAATCTCCTCTCCATCCTCTCCAATAGAGGAAGCCACTCACCAAACCTAAGCCTCCTGTCCGACAAAGGAAGGCCCAGATAGACCAGTGGTAGGGATCCCACCTCTGTTGCAAGTGCCCCATCCACCATTTCCACCTCCTCGACCACCATGTTCATCGGGACAAACGTCGATTTCTGGTAATTGATCTGTAAACCAGATGCTGCACCAAAAAGTTCCAGTATGATCCTCATCCTCCTAGCCTCCAGCCTCCCTCCAATCAAAAAGAGGGTATCATTTGTATATTGCAAAATCGCAATCTGGTCCCTCCCTCCAGCCTGAAACCAATTATCAGACCTCTCTCACAAGTTCTGTGAGTTGCCTTAGCCAAAGCATCTGTTGCCAGCACAAATAGCATAGGGGCTAAGGGGCACCCTTGTCTAACACATCTCCTAGGTTGCACCCAACCTCCTGCTGGGTTCCCATTGACCAGGATCGAGAAAGATGTAATCGTTATACATCTCTTCATCCATTTAATCCACCTCGTGGGGAAGCCTCTTCTCAAAAGAGATACCCAAAGGAAATCCCATTGTACTGTGTCATATGCCTTGCTAAATCTACTTTCCAAAGAAATGCCTGCTTTTTCTCCCTCTTCCAGGCAGCCATCACCTCCATAGCACAGACAAAACCGTCCAGAATGCCCTTGCCTGGTATAAACGCCATCTGCACAGGTGATATAAGGTCTCTAAGGATATCTCTAAGCTTGTTCACTAACACCTTGGCCACGATAAGGTTGATGGCGCTCGAGAGTGCAATCGGGCGAAAGTCTTGAATCTCCTCTGCTCCATTTTTCTTAGGCAGCAGGAACATGTAGAACTTGTTTAGCCTGTCAAAATCCCTATTCCCTTCTGCGAACTCCTCCAGCATATCCATTACATCTGCCTCCACCAGCGTCCAAAACTCCCTAAAAAAGAATACCGGGAAACCGTCCGGCCTAGGACATCCATCCGCATTCAATCCCTACACCACCTGCCTCACCTCGTCTGTCGAAAAGTTGGCCATGAGGCCTTCTACCTGAGTCTCAGAGATCTGACGAATATCCTCCCCTTTCCAGCTCCAACCACACCTGCTGCATCTGCATGTGAAGTCTCTAAAGAAATTTGCCGCAACCCTCCCCATCTCCTCCTTGCCCGTAAACTCCTCCCCATGTATCACCAGTCTCTCTATCTAGTTCCTCCTCCTGGTAGACACCACTTGGTGGAAGAATTTGGTGTTCGAGTCACCTTTCCTTAGCCACTTCTGACACGATCTTGTCTTCCACTCTATCTCGGCTTTTTTGTCCTCCTGCACCACACGCGACATCTTCATCCTTGTCTCTTTGTCCTCGGCTGAAATAGGGGCTTGATCTTCCTGTTTATCCTGGTGATTACTTGCAAAGCCTTTATCTTTTTTTCTCTCCTGGTTGTTCTGATCTCCTTTCTGTAACTCCTGAGGTGATCCCGTAATAAAGGCAACTTCGCTATACGAGATGTAGCTGACCCTTCCACCACGAAAGACCTCCATCTCTCCACCATTCCCCGAAACCCCTCCTCAAGCAGCCAAGATTTGTCAAATTTGAAATATGTACCAAAGTGAACTCCCTCGTTTGGTCGCCACACTAGGGGGTATGGTCAGAGAAGGGCCTCTCCAAAGGGGAAACTTTCGCCACCGAGAATGCTTCCGCCAGTTCCATATTGTCCAGGAATCTATCAATCCTGGACATCTGACCGCAATTGTTCCTCCATGTGTACGCACAAGAAGATGGGCACAAATCAATAAGGCCATGGGTGGCTACAAAATCAACAAACTCATCTGATCTAGGATCCTGTCTCCTTTGCCCCCCGGGCCTGTCTTCCAGGTGCAGAGTCGTGTTGAAGTCTCCCCCAACCAGCCAAGGACACCCTTGGCAATCTGCTGCTACCGACGTGAGCTCCTCCCACATCACCCCTCTGGCCTGAGAATCTGTCGATCCGTAGACCCCTGTAATCACCATCCTGGCCCCACCCACCCTCTGCAACAACCTTGCTGAGATAACATGCTCACCTTCAAAACAGTCCTCCAAAGAGAATGTCTTCTCGCCATTCCAGGATCTGTCCCCCAGAGCGGCCAGTTGCTCCAACACAGCGGAAACCCTCCATCCACGAACCGCCAATATCCCTGCACATTCTAGTATCACACTTAGCCAGCTTCGACTCTTGTAACAGTACCACATCCATCTTCCACTGTCAGATGTACTGCCCCAACGTCCTCCTTGATGGGGCATTAAGACCTTGCACATTCCATGTGAGCCCTTCGTTAATGAGGAAACGGTGGACGATTCCCCCATTTGCAATCGGAAGCCATAAGCTTTCGCAGTGTGGATGACCTCGTCATCCTTGATGTCCAAAGATGCAACCGCCGAGACTCATGGCTGAGTGCTATGGCCATCCACTACCACCCTTCACCCCCAATTGGACCCTTGATAGCTCCATCTCTGCTTGTATCTAAGAGCACTGTCCTTGCCCCCCTCCACCACCCGCAATTTCCACCTCGTCAGAGGCATGTTGGCCGAGTGTCCTCGCGGTGGAACCTCTTTGCGGTCAGCTTCAGGCGTCGCCACCTCTCCCAAGTTCGCAACCTCCTCCATCTGAGGAGAAGCACTCACGTCTCTTCAGTGCCTCTCCTCCATCGTCCCTTCGTCGCCCCTCCTCCGGCATCGCTCCTCTTCTCTGGCAACAACACCAGATGGCGAAGCGGTGTGAGGCTCCACCAGGTCCTCGACCAACCCCGTCCTTGTCCTTGGGGAGGGATCCGCTGCAGATGCATCTACATCGCTCTACACTGGACTCGAACCCCCACTGCCCGAATCGGTGTCCCTAAACGGATCCGTCGTGGATTCGGCCCGTGCGCCCGCCAGCCCATAAGAAGCGTTCGTAGTCGGTGCAGTTTCCAGAGGTTTCTCCCCGCGTCGCGTGCCAAAGAAAGATTGGGCATTGAATGCCTGAGATCCGCCTGCTCCTTTGATCGCGGTGCTTCCAGCGTTGCTGCTACTTCCAGATGAGCCACAATCAATGATCTGTGCGCCGCATTCAACGGGTTCACGTCCACGTCACTACCCCGACTCCCAGGGTCGCGGGCGTCGACCGAAACCCTAGCCCTAGGGAGCGGCGCCTCCACCGACTCGTCGCTTGTCGTCTCCGCTCCTTCGGCCACCTCTGCGAAGGAGGGGCCCATTCCGAGCTCGAAGGACCTCTTTCGAACGCAAGAGACCACCCACAGGTGACCTCCATGGCAGAGGATCACCTTCTCCCTTAAGGTCTCCCCAACCTTCGGATCCACCTCTGCCTCCAGCGGTCCGGACGGAAGACCGCCCCCCTACACCGTCGAAGACGCGCAAAAGGGGAACCAACGCTTGGACGACCCCGACCGTCCTGAGCCACCATGGGACCCCTTCCACCTTCAGCACCACTGGTACCCTCCTCGGAGCCCTCTCCTTCCCAACTCCATGTATGGAGGTCTTCCGCTAGGACACCGACCCCGACTTCAGCCGAGAGGTCGCGAAACACAGCCGCCTCACCATTGCCAAGGAGAGCCCTATCACTAGGACTCTCCCTTTGCCCACCGGGATAACCCTCGCCGTAGCCTCCTCTGAGGTCACACCTAGAGCCTCCTCTACCTTGGAGGGCCGCAAGAAGGCCGTGGTCAACATGCCAACCGGACTGCCCTCCACTAGACTTCGAAGTGCGGTTGCGTCAGCCGACCAAGGAGCCTTCACCTCCGTCAAGGGAACCTCCATCGGCGATGACGACGGAAAGTACCCAACCCCCGGA
Organism: Thalassia testudinum; assembly: GCA_037157565.1. Taxonomy (NCBI): domain Eukaryota; kingdom Viridiplantae; phylum Streptophyta; class Magnoliopsida; order Alismatales; family Hydrocharitaceae; genus Thalassia; species Thalassia testudinum. The sequence continues at coordinate 113,940,309 of JAZHRO010000039.1, read as the reverse complement.
ATCTTCATCATGCTTAGACCCACAACAGACTTCCGGCATCGCCCTCAACGATGACCATTGCCCTCGTAGCCCCAGCACCTCATAGGTTCTTGACATGTCCTCGCCCAGTGCCTGGTCCGGTCTGTGTCGGTTACCCGTCGTTCCGCCTCTCCACGCGCTTCCACCTCTGCCTCGGCTCTCCCCCCGATCGACTCGCACGCGAACCCTCACCTTCCCTCTCCTCCAGACGACCACCTTCTAGCCACCGGTCCATCTCCCTGGTCCTTCTGCTGCCGGAGAGGTTCGCCACTCCCCTCTCCCTCATGGAACCTCCTTCTCGCTCTTGCCTTTCCTCCCCCTCGCTTTCTTTCCATCGCCCTCCTTTTACTTGACTGAATTTCTGGTGGAAATAATTTCATAAGCAATGGGATCAGTTGAGTTCCTTAGTTATTTTGCTGATAGAAAGTAAACTAATAGGAAAGTATGGAATAAGAAGCACATCTATCAGCCTTATATTGGGGGTAATAGGCACCTCCCCTGACTAGCGATGGGTGAATGCCTTCCATCGGTCACCTATATAGTCCTCCCGGGAGGAATAGATCATAGATGACTGAAACACCTTCGATCTCCACTTAGATGCCGTGATGCTCCAGAGTCTATCAACCAAATTGTATCGCAAGAATCAACTTGAGTGGAAAGAGCAAGCAATATACCTGATGAGGCAACAAAGGTAGCTGTCTCAGAAGAAGACGGGGTCTCAGGCAACAACTGAGTGAGATGTTGGAGGAGCTCATCATAATCAGCCCTTGGTACGAAAATGGTGTCTATAGGCTGTTCTGTACTCGTAACTGCCTGATGTGTTGAGGGAGAACATCCTTGCTTCGTCCAACAATTACTCTCCATGTGTCCTGACTTCCCACAGTAGGTACGTGTGGGTTGTCCTCTACCAAGAGGACCACGTCCTGTACCTCTCCCTCGAGTAAGGGGTAAACCATGTCCTCATCCTTGAGTGGATGCAAGTGCAGATGTCTGCTTAGTAGGCTTCGCAGAAGTAGAATATTAATCCTGCTCATCTTGCTATAGGCTTTCTCTAGTGTAGGAAGCTTTGAAAGAGTGAGAAACTAAGATCACGTAGCCGTATAGTTAGGTCCAAGACCAACCAAGAATTGTAGTCCAACAACCTCCCTGCGATACGCCTTTTGAGTAGCACAAGTGCATGTAGGGTGACATGCATTGTACTCTCCAGAAGACCCTTGAGGATTGAGTAGTACTGGGGCAAAGTACATCCCTCTTGACGAAGTTGAGATAGCTCATTGTAGATATGGAAAATTCAGCTAGAGTTCTTTTTATGGGAATATGTCTCAAGATATTCTATAATTCCTTACTAGTGTAGTAATACATGATCTCATCCTCAATCCTAAGGATAACAGAGTTCATGATCTACGCGCGAACCATGCCATTGTCCTTCCAGGAAGCGTTCTTCTCAATCTTCTTTGCTGGTTTTGGTTGAAGCAAAATATTATCCTCATCATGACCTTCCACAGTCATCAAAAAGGTCTGTAACCATTGGGCATAATTGGTCTTATCCAACTTCACCATGGGTCCAAAGAAGGGGCTCTTGTACACCCTTGTCTTTGAAACTTGCTCCGAGGTCACCTCGGATGAACTTTCAGATGCCATCTTTGCTTCAACCAGAAGCCAAACAATATTTGCGCTTAGACGTGTAAGAAATTAGACCATCAAATCCTTGATAGAGATACTTCTACTGCGGTGCACCAAATCTAGACTGGGTAGGACTTGTAGTAGGCCCTAAACTAGGCCTACATGACCTCTAGGAGTGACAGGGTTGACGCCACCTTGAAGAAGCCTCATCGGCAAAGGTGTGATGCTATAGAAGAGGAGGCGGCGGCGATGGGGCTGCACGATCACTTGCAGATGCCTATATAAAGGGATGAACTCTATGTGTTTCTATGTTTAAGATTAGGATTAGAAGTAGGATTGATCCCTCTCTTTATAATGGAATGAACTTTGTTTTCTTTGATATTTAAGATGAATGAATTCTAGTTACAAAAATCTCCACAATAAATAAAACCCTACGGCATCCTCCATTGATCGTTGGAGTGAGGTAACCCTAGGCACAAATGTAGGGCGGCACACCGTCGTCTCAAACTGCATTAACAAATTCTGTGTTCTTTGTGTTTGTTTCGGTTGTTTTCTACACAATGACACCTACCGGGGACCATTTATGGGTTCAAAATTTCAATTTGGTACCATCACCCAATTGGTTTCTACAGTGGGCCCTCTTCTAAGAAAGCTAGTGGAATTGGACTTAAAAGTAAGATATTTTGTAGTCAACCTCCTGTGCCTTTGATTTTCATGTGTTGTAAACCCTGGATGGTGCCTTTGAAGCTTTGAGATCCCGAGCTTGCTTAAAGATGTCGATGCTTTGATGGAATGAGATTGTTGGAGGAGGAAGAAGAAGTTGGAAATGGTGGAAAAGGATGAGGGAGAAAAAGAAAATTTGATGGGATCTTGAAAAATCCCATACTTTTAAGCTCTATTCTATCAACTTTATTATAATATCTTAACAGGGGTTATATGGTGTGAAGGAGATATATTTCTAGGGCTACCTGCATAAATAGTAAGAAGTAAATGGCATGGATGTTGTTGCAAAAGATACCGGGGAGCATATGTAAAAATCTCACTTCATTTTAGTATTATCCTGCAAAGGCTTCCAGTTGACCCATTTTAACCCCTTCTCTTTTTGTCTAGATTTTTATTGAGCCACTTTAATGCAACTGTCAAATGGTATATCTGTAACCCAGGACTGTTGCTTACATCGACATACTTTATGGTTCACTAGAAAACAATAGTGCTTTATGGTTCTCCTGAAGGAGCTTATTTGCTAACTTAGATTTTTGTCTTCATTAAACAATCTATTAAATGCCATTGTTTCCCTTTTTCTCTTGCATCTATATAGTCTGATTATCATCAAATTTATTATTATTTTTTGTGATGTATTTTTTAGCATGTACTTGTTAAATCCTAGCTTAGAATTGACCCTTTTGGACAACGTTACTGAATTTAGTCAATGGTGGTTGCAGACAGGAACTGGACATTTTTCACCGATTGGTGGATATCATGCTGGTAGGGATATGGCGCTCATCCTAGATGTAGCACGCTTTAAATATCCTCCCCATTGGGTTCCACTTACTCTTCTTTGGGAAGCTATGAACTCAATCGATGAAGCAACTGGTCTACATAGAGGGTATGAATGTGATGAATGCTCTATTTCTTGTTAACAAATTGTGGACAGTTGGAATAAACTAACAAGCCATTGAAGCCACCAAACTAGTAGTCACTTAGGTTGGGTATAAAGGAGGGTTCGTGGTTCCTTCATAGGTATTGATATGTCTATCTGATACTTTTGCTTTTGTGTAAAAAAAATTGAATGCCTATCACTTTGAGTTCATTATCTTTTCTTATGCCCCACTTCCAAATGCTATCTGTTGGATTGTTTACTGTAAGATGAGAAAAAATTGGTGGTTCCCTTAGGGCTCATTTGGTTATAGGAATTGCAAACCTTAATCCATGTTTGGGTACAGAAATTCCGGAAACAAATAATGTTGGAATTAGGTCTCTTATTTTGGAATAAAATAATTCCAACTTATCTATTTCTGCTGATTCCATGATATGACATCCTTTTTTCCCAAACACCTATTTTAATTCTAACTTTCCACCCAAACACAGAAAGCACCTAATTTCCCCCATCTATTCCATAAATTCATAATTCTTTGTGCAATTCCTTTTTTTTTTTTACTTCCCTGTACCAAACAAACTCTTAGAGAGTAGACAAGGGGCAGTCATAGCGGTGAGCGAGGAGTCAGGCATGGTGGGGAGACGGAGGAGAATGGTAGATAGAGGAAAAGAAATCATGGTTGGAGGTGAAACCCCTTCCTCACCCCTTAAGGGGTCAACGCCCGTTTATTCATGGATTAACCCCATTTGGAAACTATTTGGAGTTGAGAAGACAGGTTTTGCAAACCACATATGATCTTATCTTATGAAAATTTGTGAATAGTGCCTCTGTTGTCAACACACACCCTGTGCACTTTTAGAACATCTCATAACATAAACAACTTTAGTCATATCATAGCTTAACACCATAGTTTAACACTTGTGTAAGTAAACACAAATAGGTGTTAACACCTACTATAAAGTAAACAAGATTGGATGTTAATAGGGTTGTTCCGGGGGGGGGGGGGGGGGGGGGGGGGGGGGGGGGGGGGGGGGGAGACCACAAAATTGAATTGAAACAAATAAAATGTTTTGGTTATAGGAGGTTTGGTTCAATTTATGTCTTGACAATTCGTTAGGAAATAAATCAAAATATTGTGTTTGGTTGTCATTACTATTTTTAGTCAGTGTCATATTTAGTAAGGAGTTAGCATGTTTCCTTGTTTGTCCTTGCCCCTTCTTTGTAAAAGAGGGTCAAGGACTCATCTTCTAATTTAATAAAAATCATTCTCCCAAAATAACCACATGGTATCAGAGCCATCGGTGGTCTAGGATTCAGAGTAGTAGACTTGGAAGGGGGAGGCCCTCTAACGGTGCCGCCGGTCTCTGGTTGGAGAGCCTCTTTCCTATCCTAATTCCTCTTCTCTTCCTCTTCTTCCATACTTCATCTATTGCTGTTTGCTGTTACTTCCAACAGTGGTACACAATAGCCACAATTGAAGAACAAGACCATCGCCATTGCCGCTGCTTCAATCGTCGTCAGCCTTACGGAGGTGTGTTGTTGGCTCATTGTTGATCAGCCGCACCTCCTTCGTGATCATCTATCGGCGCGATTGTCGTCGATGAGCTATTTCGACCCTAGTGCCGTTGATGACAGGGCGGCTTGAAACTCTGTTTTGAGTCCTCTCTTCTTGATCTAATGAAGCCTTGAGGGTCTCATTGGAACCATAGGGAAGTCCTCTCGTGTTTGGGGCAAACCCGAGCATTGGCTCCTCGTTGGAGCATCAGTAGGGCGTCGCCATGCTGTTAGAGCACCGCCCAGAGCCCCTAGCGTTGTCGGAGAGGGTTTTGATGGTGCTATTGTCATCGTATGTGGCCTTGGATTAGTGGCCATTAGATTTGAAGATTGATTAAAGAAGAGATGATTTGCATGATGAGTCTTTCACGCATATCAACCTCGGTGATGAGTCTTCTCTCATCGCTATCAAAGAATGCCTTGCTTTCCAACAAGTTGAACCTCATCTCATGTGGGAAGCACCTAGTTGGCCCCACGAAGGGGGTTGATTTCAAGCCTTGAAGGACTTGCGTTTGCAGCCCAAGGCAACTTGAAGAAGAATGTTAGATCGACGTTGACACGTAGATGGGTTGCACTCTCACGCACCTAGAGTTTCGGTTAACTCTTGGGGCGTAGGAGCAATGGTAGCCCGGTGACCTTATGCACGCCTGGAGGAACCAAGCACAGTATGCTGGCTTGCGGGGTGTAGGTGTAATGGCACCCATGTGACCTTATGCACACTCAAGAAGACCAAGCCTTGTCATCTTCAAGATCTTGGACGTGGGAGTAGCAATACCCAAGTTTTAGTCATGATTTCTCGCGTACGTAGTGCCTTACGCAGGATGTGTAAGTAGAAACATGACAAGTTGATGTTGATGTTGAAGTCGATTACTTTTCTATTACCATCGAATATCGATGATCCAAGTCTTCATCGTCTCCTGCGTCTCGACTTGTGGGAGAGTGTTAGGAAATAAATCAAAATATTGTGTTTAGTTGTCATTACTATTTTTAGTCAGTGCTGTATTTAGTAATGAGTTAGCGTGTTTCCTTGTTTACCCTTGCCCCCTTTCTATAAAAGAGGGTCAAGGACTCCTCTTCTAATTTAATAAAATCATTGTCCCAAAATCACCACACACGAAAACCAAAAATTTACCTTGGTTAACAGTGCTATTCTTTAGAAAAAAATTGATAAAGAACCAAATTTAATTTTTTTTCAAAGAAAGGAACAAAATTGAATTGATTTATATTAATTTGTTATAATGAGATATGTTTATTGATATTGAATAGTTTTATCTTTCTATATTTTTTTTTGAAAGAAAAAGGATGCTTATCCGAGGTCGGCAACCATCTAGAGAGTTATATTAAAAGTAAAAGGAACAAACTTATAGGGAGTTTAGCTAAAAATCAGAAAAAGAAAGCACCTCTCGAACAACATTTTCCGGCGACACTCTCATTTCGGAACACAACACCATTTCTCTGCAACCATAAGCTCCATAAAGTAGCCACCACTTTAATCCACCCTGTTGTGTTTGCACACACATAGCTCTTGAAGGAACTCCACAAGCTATCCATAGAAGAAAAATCTACATCATGTATATTACTCAATCTCCAAACATCTTTTGAAAGAGAACACTGTGTAAACATGTGCTTTGAGTCTTCCACATCACTGTAGCAGATCGGAAAAGAAGCATCAATAGCTGGAAACCATCGTTTTCTTATAGAATTCGTGATCAGTCTATCTCTTGACAATACCCACAAGAATAACTTGATTTTAAGGGGAATTTTCAGCTTCCGAAATAGGGCGCTATCAGCATTGATATCATTTAAAGTATTGGCACATTCGGTAATACACACGTAGGCCTTGGATACCACAAAATCTCCCCTCGTCTAGGTCAGCTTATCACCATCATCGGTGGGTTTCAGATCTGAAATTACCTGTAGTTGCCCCTGAAATTCAGAAAAAGTCACCTCTGATAATCCCTGTGGCAAGTTAATACTCCAACCAAGGTTTGAAATGCCGATTTCGATGTCGTGTCGATGAAATTCTAAGTGTGCATTTCGTGGGCATGTCGAGGGCACGCCGTGGAAATGCCTGTTTTTCGATGGGCATGTCGATGGCCATGCCGAGGGCATGCCGTGGAAATGCCGAGGGCATGCCGATGCATGCCTACAAAAATGACGGAAGTACTAGTCAAAATGATATCAATTTCAAGAAAATCAACTACTGATTATGTAACAATAAGAGTATTTCATCGTGACCATACTCAAGGTTTTAAATATCGATATCGATATCATATCGATAAGTCAAAAAAGGAATATATCGAGGCCAAAATCGCTCAAAAAGGCCAATGTGTGTGTGTGTGTCCAATTAGGGATGATTGTCCCGCCCAAGAGTAGTGCTTCAAGCTCCAACCTTTCCCACCCAATGATCTTGCAGCCAGCAGCGCACTGCAGTAGGTCATTGGCATTTGGCAGCATGTCGACGAAATGGTTGGCATGCCACCGGCATCTCTGCATTTCAACATATATTTGGTGTTGGCATGACCCCTCCCTAAAAATGGCCATGCCAACGGAATGTCGTCGGCATTTAAAACACTCCAACAACCTGTGTCGTAATCCCAAACATCCTTTATACGTGCATCTCTATCAAAGGCCAGCTGAAAAATTCTTGGGAAACAGGAGGATAAAACACCATACTTAGATCGGTTATCTCGCCAAAATCTAAAAAGATCCCATCTTCCTAGAATTGGCTTGAAAAATTGCTTATATTGAACCATAACTTGCATAACCGATCTCCAAAAAAGAAGAATCCCCCTTCCTACACAGCCTGCTTGCAAATATCCAAAGAAGAATCATAAGAATCAATGAGGAGTCTATTCCACATGGATTCCCTACTTTTGAGAAGCCTTGCTGCCCATTTCAGAAGTGAAGCATCATTAAACTCCTTAAGTTTGCAATCACCCAAACCACCTTGCTTCTTGGGCTTGCAAACCTCACTCCATTTAATGGCTTGTGAGAACCTCCCCTCATAATCCAAACCCTTCCTAAAGAATCTCTTTTAGATAGCATCCAACCTGGATAGAATCTTCTTTGGTGATTTAAAAATCAAAAAATAAAAAATAGGAATGGAAGAGAGCACCGATTTCAAGAGCACCAAGTGTCCTCCCTTAGAAAGCTGCCTACCACTCCAACTAAAGAGTCTCTTCGACACCTCTTCCACCAAAAAAGACCAATCCGAGGACATCTTTTTCCCTTTTAAAGGAAGACTAAGGTACATTAAAGGTAAATGCACCAAGGTGAACCCAAGGCCTTACTAATGCGGACCGTAGCTTGATCCATTTCAATGGGGGCCACGAATGAATTACTCCAATTGATATTCAATCCCAAAATTTTAGCAAAAATCTTCACCAAAGAGGCTACATACTTAGCACCATCTTTAATCCCTTTTATAAAGAAGAACATATCAACATATTGCAATATTGGCGAAACCATACTTTCATCACAACGCAATCGGAAGTCGAAAAATAAACTACTATCACAAGCTTTGAAGGGCAACTTCGCAAGGGTGTCCACAACAATGTTAAAAATGAGCGGGGCCAATGGACAACCTTGTCTAATTCCCCTCCATGGTTTCTAGCAACTAGCGGATCTGGCATCAACCAATGTCAAGAAACAGGAAGTGGTAATGCATCTCTTCATGAGTTTTTCCCAAGCCTCTGAGAAACCTCTTATCTTTAAAATCTTCACAAAAAGTATCATGAAACTAAATCATAGGCTTTGGCAAAGTCCAATTTCCAAATGAAAGCTTCAGTCCGATTTTTCAGCCATGTAACTATCATCTCCTTCGCTAGGATAAAAGACTCATGCAAAGACCTGCCTTTAATGAAAGCCGATTGGGTATTGGTAATAATATAAGGCAACATCAAGCGAAGCGATTAGCCAGAACCTTAGCTATTATCAAATATATCACATTCGACAATGCGATTGGCCTGTAATCACCAATAGATTCCACCCCTGGTATTTTAGGAAGGAGAAACAAATATAATCTAGTCAACCTTTCAAAATTGCGATTCCCATCAAAGAACTCCCCTATTGCTGCCACGACATCCCTTCCAACCACCTCCCACATCTCCTTATAGAATAAAACCTAGAAACCATCAGGTCTCAGAGCCCTTTCCACCTTCAAACCTTGTATCGCAGCCAAGACCTCTTCCTGCAACCTCTTGATAAGATCCGCCTTCATAGATCCATTCAAAAGTGACATATCTGAACCACCAAGCCTCCACTCTCCAGTGGTCTCTTCCTCATGAACTCATGGAAATGAAGACGAATGACTTCACAAATCTGCTCTCGGATTAAAAAAGACATCTCCAACTCTTATAGAACTCAAAAGATTTAGTTTCTTTGTGCTTGTTGAAGCATGAAAGAATCTTGTAATAGAATCTCCTTCCTTTAGCCAAATCTACCTAGATTTCTACCTCCAGTCCTTCTCATATTTACGGTTTACATCCTGTATAACCTTCTGCCACATCCTCCTCTCCTTACCATCCTCCTTGGAAAGCAGATGTATCTCCTTTCTATCCAAGTTCAAAATGCCACGTAGCGCCTCAACTCTTCTAGCCTCCCTTTTTTCTTTGAGTTCTTTCTTGTAAATGATCAATGCACTTCTCAAAAATTGAATTTTACTGGCTAGAGTATCACAAGATGGTGTTTCTTGCCATTTGGAACAAAATCACAGAAGTCACATTCAACAAGCCAAGACTTTTGAAATTTAAAGTATGTGGCAAATCTCTGGCCCTCGTTGCTACACCACACAATAGGTCTTTGATTCGAAAAAATGATCTCTCATCCCAACTTCTGCATTCTGGAAAGCTTTTGTTAGCCCAATGTTGCAAAAGAAGCAATCAAGCCTCGACGTTGCACTAGCACCATTCCTCCAAGTATACAAAGGACTAGATGTTGGCAAATCAATCAACTCCAATTCCACCACTCTGAAAGCTAAACAAGCTCCTGCCCAATCTGCCATCCAGACGATCTTTAGATGAGGGTGTGGCATTGAAGTCCCCCCAGACCAGCTATGGACAACCATCAACAAAAGACACCGATTGCCTCAACTCTTCCCAAAGAATAGCCCTCAATGGATCGTCACATGGACCATAGACAGATGACACCGCCAAGGAAGAATTATCCGCAACTCTAGTGAAGATTCCTGTGGCAACCATCGGCGAATTAAGGACTAGAATGTCTTTATTCCACATAAGTAAGCACCCACCAGGCCTCCTACATGCCTTCAACTCCAGGAAATCAGTGAATCAACTACCCAAAAGGGTCTTCATAATCCTTGCATCAATCTCTTCAAGGTGCATCTCCTGTAAAAGTACACAATCAATATTCCACTCCAACTATTTCCCCCCTGCACTTGATCTCTTCACATGTACCACACTTGCCACTCGATTATCCACTGCGTCCTGATCTTTGGGCTTAGAAAGACTTTCATCTGTGACAAACTTCTTCTTGAAAGTGTATTTTCTTTTGTAACACGACCTCAGCAACAATTTCTGCCTCGAGTTAACAGACCTACCAGAAGTGTGCGATTTAATTCCACTTGCAACCAGAATCTTCTTTGCACCACTTCTTTGACGATCTGCTACCTCTGTTGGTCTGCAATCAGCCACAGAAGAGCCACCAGCAGCAGCCAATTGTGTTCCCGATTGGGTCTCCAAAATGTCCTTTCAATCACTCACAGCATGTCAGAATTCTCCACAACTGCAGTGGCCTATACTGCAGCTCCAACTGATTTCAATGCGTCCGCACCGGGATTCTTGAAGTCCTGCAGAGAAACATCGCACGACCCAACAGGCCCAACACCCAATCCAAGAGAAACTCCCTGCGGATTATTATTGGCTGAGGACTTACCACGCCTGGACCCATGATCAGGTTCAGAGCCCACCTGTTCAATTTCAGGAGAATGTTCATCCATGCCCATACGGCAATCTCTACATGCACCATGCTGGAAAATATTGGCCTGATCCTGCACAGTGAAGAAATTGGACCTAACAGCCCCTTCATTCTTAAAAAAAAAGACTCCCTTGGCCCATCAGCAAAAATGGAACGCGACTCACTGCACCTGGACCCATTTATGGTTCTGGCTGCCACCTGTTGAGAGCGATTCAATGCATCTTCCCTAAAACAGCACGTCCTGGTCCTGCACAGCAATGAAAAATACTTCCTTGGCCCATCAGCAAAAATAGAAAGCGACTCACCGCGACCGGATCCATTTATGGGTCCAGTTGTCACCTGTTGAATGTGACGCAACCCAACTTCTTCCATAGCAGCAGACGGTTATTGGAATCCGCATCGTTATGCTGAAAATGAACAGGAGCACGGCTTTGCTAGGTCTTCTGTGGATCACTCAGTTTCACATTGCATAAGGAGACAGATTTTGTGATTTTTATTGTTTGTGTTGATGATATTATTTTGATAGGCATAGATGATACTAAGGCTTTGCTACATTTGTAGTTTGTTACCAAAGATTTGGGCCCTATTAATTATTTCCTTGGTATTGAGGTACGACAGATAGGATGGCTTCTGTTGTCTTAGCACAATTATGGACTTGACATGCAGAAGGAGACTAGTATGTTGAGGTGCAAACTAGCATGTGTGCCTATGGATGCCTCTTACAGACGTTAATAGTCCTTTGTTGCAGGACGTGACCAAATTTCGTGCCATGGTCAGGAAGTTGCTATATTTGACTATTACTAAGTTGGACATTACATTTGTAGTTGGGAGATTAAGTTAGTTTATGCTGGCACCTAGAGAGATCCACTGGGATGGTGTTTATCAGATCCTAAGATATTTGAAGCATGCCCTTTGGGAGGGGACTTCACTTTTAGAATCATGGGCATGTTAATGTGTCTGCTATTTTGATGTCGATTATGCTAGGGTGCATGAGGACAAGAGTTCCACTACTGGGTATTGTACCTATGTAGGAGGCAATCTTTTCACTTAGAGGAGCAAGAAGCAAGCAGTGATCTCAAGGTCCAGTGTTGAATCATAGTATAGAGCCATGACACACACTATTTGTGAGTTACTATGGGTCTGGTCAATTTCTCGGGATTTTGGTGTTCATTATCTTAGAGCCCATTTGTATGTACTGTGACAATAAGACTACCACCTTCATTACTAATAATCTTGCATTTCATGAGCAGACAAGACACATTAAAGTGGATTGTCACTTCATTAGGGTGGCCATTGTCAACAAGAAGATTTACACAGTGTATTGGCACCGAAGATCAGATAGCATATGTTTTCGCAATACCATTCTCCAGGAAGCAACTTGAGACCTTATGTTCTAAGTTGTGCATGCTCGATATTTATGCTCTAGCTTGAGGGAGAGTGCTTAGTTGTATTTTGGGACTTATTTATAATTACTTATTTGTATGTGGGTGTGCCATGTCATTTTTTCCTATATAAAGGCATTTGGGCTCTCTAAGAAGAATTGAATCATTTTGTTTTTCCTAACAACCAAGACAGACAAGAAAAGTCATCAACTAATAAATGATAATAACAGTGACCCAGCCGATCAGGAATACGACTTGGGTCCCATTCATCGGTATGAACCAGCTGGAACAACTTAGTGGACCTAGGATTCTGACTAATAGGAAAAACTCTGGTGATGCTTGCCTAGTTGACAAGCATTACAAGTAGTGGTAGCAAATGGAGATATGCTGGGTATAACTCAATGAAGTCTGTATAAGGGTAGACGACTAAGATGAAGGTGCCACTGGAAAGGGTACCCAGTAGTAAATGTGACACCTCCATGGCAAGTAGGACTAGTAGCAACAAGAGACTGGAACAAGTAGTATACCTTTCCCGTTCATGACCGCCACCAATCGTCCTCCCCGCCAGGATGTCATGAAAAGTACAAGTGGTGGTGTCAAATATAGCATGATAATTTAGCTCATTTGTTATTTACATATAACAAGCTAATAACAAAATCAGGTACAAGAGGAACATATGCCAATCTTATATTAGGGGTAACTGACACCTCCCTTTGTTAAACAATCCTGGAGTGTCTCCCATCTGCCATCTGCACTGTCATCCCCAGAGAAACAGGTCTAATATAGTGGAAACACCTCTGATCTTCACTAAGATGTCTCGAGGCACTAGAATCAACCAACCAATCCATACCTAGATCTGCATCACACAGAGCATTAGCATAAATAAAGAGAGCAAACTCTATACCTGACAAAGAGGCAAAAGCTGCAATCTCTGAAGTAGATGATGTCTCATGTGACAACTGAGTAAGGCGTTGAAGGAGCTTATCATAATTTGCCTTGGGCACAGATACAGTATTAGTGGCCTATTTTGTGGTAGTTATGGCTTGATTGGCCATAGGAAGGCGACTATGCTTGGTCCAATAGTTATTCTTCATATGTTTTGACTTCCTACAATACGTGCAAGTCAGTCGTCTTCTCCTGATGGGCCCATGACCTTGGCCCCTCTGAGTGGCGCATGTGCACATTGACCTACATGTATTAAACTTCTCCAGAAGACCCTTTAGGATCAAGTAATACTGGGACAACATGCAACCCTTTTGACCAAGTTGAGAGAGCTCGCTGTATATCTAAAACACCTAACTGGAATTCTTCTTATGGGAGTCTATCTTGCAAGCTCTCCTACACCTTCTTTACAGTCTGATAATATATGATCTCATCCTTAATCTTAGGGATTAATGAATTCATGATACACGCACAGACCATGGGCATTATCTTTCTTCCAGGAAGCATTCTTCCCAGTCTTGTCTTGTGCTTTTGGTTGAAGCAAAACATGCTCCTTGTGACCTATTGTCATCAGAAAGGTCTATGACCACCGAGCGTAGTTGGTCTCATCCAACTTCATTATCGGACTAAGGAAGGAGCTCTTGTGCCCTCCTATCTCTAGAACTTGCTCCGATGTCACCTTAGACGAACTCTCAGATTCAACTAGGCCACAAATAATATTTTCACTGGTAGAAACTAAAAATCAGACCATCAAGACTTGTATGAAATTAGATGTTGATCCTTGTTGGAGTTGTGATGATCAAACATGGATCAAACAAGGCCAAAGAACCCTGTTGCAGCTTCAGAGACGCAACACTACAGCCTAAAGACTGTGGTAAATGCTGTTAGTGTTGGGATCAGAGGTGGCGTAGCTTTAGAGATGCTTGGCATGGTGGATGTTGTTAGCATTGGGATCAAAGAAGCATTGGGGTCAGAGGGCGATGTAGCTTCGGGCGGCGTTGGGATCAACATTGGCAAGGTTCAAGAAGGGCAGCACTATTGGGACATTGTGGCGGTGTTGTGCAACTTTGGGCAGCGCTGGGGGTGGCATTGGGTGGTGCTGGGGGTTGCACTGGATAGTGCCGCAGTGCTGTCGAGGCTACGTTGGGTGGTGTCGCTTAGATCACCTCAACGATGAAGAGGATGTGCGGGGGCGATGCGGAGTGATGCTGCAGCATTGAGGTTTTTCGACGTTAGGAGAAGAGTTGATCAGTGGTCCATCGATCAGCCGAGGGTTGGTGGTGGTGGTGGTGGTCCCTCCTCGAGAACCTCGTTAGGGTTAGGTTTTTTTTTTTTGGGTGGAGAGGAAAGGGTATGGGAATCAAGGTGGGTACAAGCATTGATTTAGGATTGCTGCTCTAATTTCAAGTTGGAACAAATGAATCAAGTTGTTTATTTCATGGTCTAACCTCTCAATATATAAAGGTTGGAAAATTACGAGTTCTCCTTAAAGAAATAAGAAATACTGCAACTAAGGAAATAAGCAAAGAACATAAGTAATACTAGATCGTAGGGGCTAACACTAACCCTTTAGTGTTAATGGTGAAAAGTATATGCATGCTCTTATAGAAATATGTAGACAAAAAATAAGGCCTAAAGAGAAATTAATCACAACATCTAATGCAACAATTGTCTTGCATATCACTTTTAGGAAGTTACTTATGCTCCTTTTGAGATGGATGAGGTGGAGGCATATGCTCCTGTTTGTTGCTTGAGATTGACAATGGATCCTTAGTAGTTGCCTACCTTTGGTTGCCTTTGTTGGATAATGATTGAGAGTTGGAAGAGGAGGCTAGTAGGTTGGGCCTTTTGGGTTCTCTTGGTGACGGAAGACAGATCTAGCTTAATTGATTCTCTTGGTTCTAGTGATTTATTCATGGTTGGTGATTTTCTTGCCAAGGAAGATAGAAAAGAGGTTAGAGAGGTTGACGAGTTCTTCTGGATTGGATCAGATATTGGTTTGTGGCATGGGATGTTGTCTGCTAATTGGTGGGTGAGGGTGGTTGGGCATTAAGCACCTGAGGACGTTGAATGATCACTACGTTGAATTGGATTGAATATATTATTGGTTGAAAAGCTCATTTGACATAGATTGCTAGTTTAGGTCCCCTAGACCTAGTTAGGGCCTGTTGGGCCTTGCTTTCTATCACGACTCTCAAGTCAGTGTTTTCGAGAGTTGGAGACGTTCTTGATTTGCTTCCCATGGGGACAACCATCTTAGTAGGAAATGATAACGCTTCATATTATTTCAATAAGCCTTATACCCATTTATATAGAGGAGAGGTGAGGGAAAAATTACACGTCTAGTTAAGAAATAGAAATATCAATAAGCCACAAAAACAAACTAAAGGAAATAAATAGATATGAGGAGAATGTGCAAGTCAACACTCCCTCTAAAGTTGGAGCATAGATATCTATGATGCTCAGCTTGGAACAACATGTGTCAAAGGCTCCTCGTTGCAATGACTTGGTAAAAATGTCAGCAATTTGGTCCTCTGAAGCAATAAAAGTAGTATGCAACACTCCTGCTGTATTAGATCTTTGGTGTGGTGACAATCCATTACAACATGCTTCGTTTTCTCATGAACATTGGATTATTAGCAATGTAAATGGCTATCCTGTTATTACATCGCATTTGTATAGGACCATCAATCTGGACATGTAGGTCTCATAATAAGGATTTCACTAAAACCATCTCAGTTGTAGTTTGAGCTATAACATGATACTCAGATTTTGCACTCAACCTGTAGACAATCCCTGCTTCTTACTCTTCTAGGTGACAAGATTTCCAGTAATAAAGGTACTCTTCCAGGTGACAAGATTTCTAGCAACAAAGGTACAGAAGCCAATGGTATATCTTCTGTTTTCTATATCCCCTTCATAGTCAGTATTTGAATATCCCACAACAGTCATAGAGCTCCCTTCCTGAAAAGTATTCCACGACCAAGTGCTTTCTTTAAGTATCTAAGCACCTGCATAGCTACCTTTCAATGCAATTTATCAGGCTTGTCTATGAATTATCTCAACTTTCCAACTGATGGAAATGGTTAGATATAACAAATTTTCAACCAACTGCCTATATGAATAATTATCAACCACTTCTGCCTGTTCATCATATAAATGCACCTTGAGATCTACAGGTATGTTAGTTGGTTTGGATCCTAGCATGCTTGTTTCTTTAAGTACATCAAGGGCATACTTACATTGGGATAAAATTATCCAAAAAAATAACGTAGCTGGCCAAGATCTTTCATGACAAATTGCTTCGCTAAAGATCTTTTGACTTATGCAATTCCAGCTTTGTCATCCCTTGTAATGATCACATCATCAACATATGCCAAGAGAACCACCACTCCTCACTTTGTCTTCTTGACAAATAATGAATGGTCTAAGGAAGATCTCTATAGGCCCATCTTTTCAACTACTTTTGATAGTTGGTGGAACTACGCTTTTGGACTCTACTTGAGTCCATAAATAGCCTTATTCAACCTGCATGCACACTTCCCCTGAACCTTGAATTTAGGAGGCTGCTGCATGTATACCTCTTCTTGAAAATCACCATAAAGGAAGGCATTTTTGACATCAACTGGTGAAGTTTCCAATCCTTATGATCAACCATAGAGACAAGTATCCGGACCGGAGACAGGCAAGCAACATGAGAAAATGTATTAAAGAAATCCACCCCATATGTTTGGGTGAATCCCTTTGCCACCAAATGTGCCTTATACTTTAAAATAGACCCATCAGGATTGTACTTCAAGGTAAAGACCTAGCGGCAACCAACAAGTGTAGTGTTAGGTGGAAGAGGGGTAAGGCTCATGTCTGTTGATCCTGTAATGTAGCCATCTCATCCTCCATGGCCTTTCATCATTTTGGATCAAGCATGGTCTGCTAATTCGTAATTGGTAACTCCGTAGTTGACAAAGCCATTGTAAACAAGCCAAAAGATTTTCCTATCTTATCAGTGCACATTGTCCTTATTTCTCTATAATGTGCACAAGACAATGGTGCCTTCCAAATCGCTATCGGAAGATCATCCTTAGGAACACCATCACCTGCACCTGCACTTGCATAATCACCAGTAGCACACATTTGGTCAGATGGCTTAATCCATACCTGACTTGGGGAGGAAGGTGGAATTGAAGTAGGGGGGATGTGTTGCCTGTAAGTCACTGGTTTCTAATAAACAAGTCTATATCTATTATTATCACTCGGAGGCTTTGAAGGTGGAGATGTCTGTGTGTGCATAACTCCATCCATTGGCATAGGTGGGATAGACATACAAGCAAATTTAGCCTCAGGAGACAATTGCCAAGCTGCCAAAGAAAATAAGGTACTGCATCATGGAATGTCACATCTGCACTAATGTAGTGCCTCTTTGCCATTGGATCATAGAAACGATATCTCTTCTGAAGTAGGGGATATCCAAGAAAGACACACTTCATTGCATCTGGTACTAATTTGTCCCTTCCAGGACCCCATCAAATGTACAAAAGCTACACATCCAAACACACATGGAGGTAACTGGAACAACTCCCTCTTAGGATAAAGAACATGCCAAGGAGTTTGCTCATGTAGAATTGAGGAAGGCATCTTCTTAATCAGATAGCATGCCGTAAGAATTGCATCACCCCTATATCACTGTGAAACACAATGCTGTATTAATAGAATATGTGCCACATCCAACAGGTGCCTGTGTTTCCTCTCTGCCACACCATGTTGCTGCGAGGCATGTGAGTAGGAGGTTTGATGCACAATCCCATGTGCCCTGTAAAATTCAGCCAATTGTGCAGTGTAAAATTCTAGAGCATTATCAGATCTCACAATTTTCACATTCACATCAAACTGATAAGATTGAAATGAGTTAATTATATTGGAGAGACCCTGGGCCTCTTTATATAGAGAGAGGTACCGGAGGGGAGATTACAAGTATACCCCTTCACCTTACAATGTAATGAAAAAAACGTAATGAAAAAAACCCATTACATATAACTCAACACTTCCCCTCAAGCTAGAGCATAGGCATCAAACATGCTTAGCTTGATACAAATATAATGTAAGCTCTTCTTGGGAAGTGATTTTGTGAAAATATCTGCCAGCTGGTCTTCGGTGCTGATGTAAGGTGTGGAAAGCTTCTTGGTTAGGATGGCCTCTCTGATGAAGTGATAGTCCACTTCAATATGCTTGGTCCTCTCATGAAAAATAGGGTTATTTGCAATAAATGTGGCAGCTTCGTTGTTACAGTGCATCGGAATAGAATCGGATATCTTCACTCCAAAGTCTTCCAAAATGGAATGAACTTAGAGTAACTCACAGGTAATCTGAGACATGACCCTGTATTCTGATTCAGCACTTGATCTAGATACCACTGCCTGTTTCTTGCTCTTCCAAGCAACCAGATTACCTCCAACAAATGTACAGGACCGTGTAGTGGACTTCCTATCCTCATGAGCACCTACATGGTCTGCATCTGAGTACCCACACACATCCAAGTGCCCGTTGTCTTTGAAAAGAAGTCCTTTCCCAGGTGCACTTTTCAAGTACCTGAGAATTTGGCAAATACCATCTTAGTGGATTTCCCGTGGTGACTGCATGAACTGGCTTAATGTTCCAGCTGCAAAAGCAATATTAGGGTAACAGTTAGACATAGTAATTTACCAATCACTGCTTGGTATCTAGTGACATCTTGCAGTAGTGGGTTGTCATCATCTGCAATACGTAAGGACACATTCGTGGGGACATATGCCGGTTTGCACTTCAGCATACCCGTCTCTCAGCGTGTCAAAAACATACTCTAGGAAAGCATATGTCCACTGTGTTGCACCTCAATGCCAAGGAAGTAGTTGATAGGGCCTAAATCCTTGGTAACAAACTACGACTATAGCATCTTCTTCGTTTCCCTTATGCCCTGCCTGCCACTGCCAGTCAAAAGTATATCATCCACATACACCACAAGTATGACGGAGCCTGTCTGTTTATGCAATGGAAAGACAGAATGATCTGTGGACGACCTAGTAAGCCATAATCTTGGACCACCCTGCTGAATCTCTTAAACCAAGTTCTAGGATTTTGTTTTAGCCAATAAATAGCTTTATTCAGTCTATACACCTTCTGACACACCCCCTGAATAGGGAAGCTGGGTGGCTGCTCCATGCAGACTTCCTCCTCGAAATTGTCATATAGAAAAGCATTTTTGATATCTAGCTGATGTATGGTCCAATGTCTGTTGACAGTAACAGATAGCAGTATCTGGACAAAGTTAAGACGAGAAACTGGGGAGGTCTCAAAATAGTCAACCCTGAATGTTTGAGCATATCTGTTGAGTTATGTATTGTTGAGGGGCTATGTGTCTTTCTAACTTTCTTGTTGGGCTTATGTTATTTTTCCATTACCTCTATATAGAGAGGTGTAGGGACCGTTTCTTTTCTTCAACTTGGTATTAGAGCACCAGGTTGGGGACACCACCAAATAAATCCTAATCATACCTTCAAGTCAACCCACTGCCTGAAGTCACTGCCACCATCGACGGCAGCACTGGTGTCGCACCACCATAGTAGCAACAGCATCATACTCGCTGCCGTTGCTGTAGCACTTTGACGTGCGAAAGATGTGTTTGTTTAAAAGGATCGTCATAGTTCTTCCCAGGTGGTGATGGGTCTACCTAGGGTTCTAAGCCAGTGAGATGCTTTGTCTCTTAGCGAGAAGGGGAACATCTTAATCAAAACAATGTCAAGGCTAATATTCCTACGCTTCACAGTTTGGGTGATCCAGTCAAGATCCTCTAGGTGTTGGAAGGGGTCTTCATTTGAGCTTCCATGGAAGTGGCTCTGAATCAGACTTAGGACATTCGATTTTAGCTCAAAATCATCTCCCCCTTCGGGGATCCTAAGGTGTGGCTCGATTCGAATAGCGGAAGGATTGTAGAAGTCGCGGAGGGGTCTATGTTGATCCTGGAATGGTGGTGGATCAAGTGGCGGTTGCCCTTGTGGGCCTTGGAAAGGTGGTGGTGGTTGCCCCTGTGGCTTCTGCAACCGGTGTATGGCTTGCATGATGGTGTGAATTTGTTGCTGCTGAATTCAGTGGTTTGCGTTGATCTGGGCCTGGATGATGGCCATTGTGTCTGGTGGGAGTTGGTCCTCAACCTCATCTACTGTAGGTTCAGCCATGTCTCTAGCAGAATCAGGTTGCCTGGATTCCCGTCTCAAAACAAACAACTCGAGATGAAGTGATCGTCTCCCGTGCATACACTAGAGAGAACAGGAGGGGATGCGGATAGCGACAAATGCGAGAAGTGTGTGTGTGCAACCAAGCAAACAAGCCTAGTTCTTATGGTGTATTCCTTAGGGGACCTAGAAATCTCAAAAGGGGCGATCAAGTCCGTAAGCACTGGACTTCCCTTCCCAAAGCTAATTTGGCCAGGTTGATTACAAGGGGATTGTAGGGAAGGTTTTTCCTTTGGCTTGCGCCGCCGGTTCCATAGACCCCACAACCGCGGTCGTTTGACACTTTCCCGTAGCCTAGTCACCAGATTCTACTAAGGGAATGAAAGCCAAGTGCCCAGCGACCAAAACGCCTCTTGAGACTTAACCCAGTCCTGCCTAGGGCATGTCTACTCTATTTTAAAAGGGGTTAGGACAGTGCTTGTGCTTGGGTTATGTGATGAGGCGTTGATTGGGGTGATGCCTCTTAGTTTTCCAATTCTAGTGTATGTGCTCCTATCAAGACATGGTTTTCAAGCAAGGATTTTAAGATGTGATATCTTTTAATGTTTGTCCTTACTTTTATGTCTTTTAGAGTTGATGTGTTTTAATGTTTTCAGACAAGTTTCAAGTGGGCACGCCAAGTTTTGCACACAATTGGTGAAAGTAGATTTCCTTTGATGTGAAGAGGCTTTAAAACCCTAAAGTGCTCATCCTAGTGTTCATGCAACTGCTATCAGATGAGTTGATTTTAGGGTTGAGTGGTGTGGCCCATGTCAATTCACGGTGGCTTGGCAAATACTACTCAAAAAGAAAGAACACTCCAAAAAGGTTAGGTCATTAAGAATGTTAGAGTGTTTTTTTGTTGGGTGATGTGTTAAGGATGTGGATCAGGCAATTATGCACCACGCCAATTTTTTTCGATTTTATAATTTATTTAGATTTTTTTTTAGGCAAGCAAACAACCACGGGTGAAGAAATACTCACAATTGGTCCTTGTTGTGCTTACTCCATCTCTACCGTCACGAGTTGCACCGCTTCGCCGTCCAAGCGCGGAATTCCTGCAACCATCAAGTAGGAGAAAAGGCGTTAGATGATGTGAGCATGGATGTAAAATGGAAGTAACAAAATAAATCCGTTGCCTCCCCGTCAACGGCGCTAAAAACTGATGTGCGAAAGACGTGTTTGTTTAAAAGGATCGTTATAGTTCGTGCTCGCAGCGTCGGTTTTTTAAAGAAGAAACGGACGTGAGTCCGAGTGTCGATCACAGGGAGGCGTAAAAATTGGATTTTCTTTGTCACTTTATGTCATGGAGATAACGAGTTTTTGCTTGCAAAAAGATGTGGTAGAAAAACGAGAGAGAGTGTGAGAGAGAGTAGGGTTAGAGTCTTTTAAATCATAGCCATTGCTCAAAGTAAAATGGAGAATAACATCAACATTATATTAAACATGCAATTCAAGTTTTACAAATACAATAGTAGCTAAATGCTTGAATAAAAAGGAAGTAAAGCTAGATTAAAGGGAAAGAAAGAGAGAGGGGGAAGACGGCGAGGCGGCCACGGCGGTGGAGAGAGGCTCCGTCGGTGGCTCGTCGACTCCGTTGACTACAAGAGGGGCTAAAGGGGGCTAGGAGGGTGTTACAACACTTGCAAGTTGAATTGAATGCTTTACATGGGTGGTTGGGAGGGGTTTATATAGGAAGAAGGGGTTTCTAATTTAAGTATGAGCTTTAGCGATGTTCGGGTCGCCGCTAAACCCATGCTAAAAGCGTCGGTGAAGCCCCCTACCCAACGGTCTCACGCATGCGCCCGTTCTTCACGTGCGATCCGTGTGCGTGGCTTGAGGGCTGTTTGATCAGAGATCGGATGGCTAAGATCATGCGGGGGGGGGTGTGCACTCGCGGATTGCTGCTGAGGCGCGCGCTGTTGCACGTCATCGCACACGTTCGGCCGAACGCGCCTGATTGCGCCGTGTGGTGCTGCTGCGGTCGCTCGGTGGTGATCGAGCAGGTCTAATTTGGTGGCGCGGTCTATTTTTGCACTTAATCCCACTGCGGGCGCTTCGAACGCGTGTCTTGAGGGTGTGTTGCGGGGGCGCGATCGCTGTGCTGCCCTCGCAAATGGTCGCGCGGAGAAGATTGGGCGCGGCTGCTGTCGACCGCTGGATTGGGATCCAACAGTCGGATCTTCGTGTGAGGTCGAGTGCGTAGATGCGGAGAGCGCGGGCGAGTGTGCTTTTCAGCTCCACGTGGCATGCTGTGGGTCGTTGATCTGATGATCGACGGCTAAAACTTCTTAGGCTGATAAAGGGAGCTCCGGATGTCGGATTTGGTTGATTTCCAGTCCATTGGACTCCGTTTGTTGTTCTGAATCCATCCGTGCGGTGCGATCGCTCATCTGAGGCCTGTTTTGACATGTGTTTGTACACATGGCCATTAATAATGCACCATAAGTAATCTTGATGTGCGATGCATGCAATGCTCCCATTCCTGTGTCTTCTGTGCATTTTACCCTTAAGATCGACCCCTTTTGGCGGAATTAACATTGTAAAATGTAGTGTTATCACACTTCCTGCAGCGCCACCGCCTTAGGCTGCAGTAGCCGTGCTGTCGCTCCTGCTGCTGTTGTTGTAGTGTTGCCTCAGCGAAGGCCCATGTTGCAGTAACCGTCTTCGTCGTGCTGCAGTAACCCTTCTACCACTGCCTTCTTTCATTGCCACTACCTAGGTCGCCGGAGAGGGGGATTTGTGTCTTCAAGAACTTCGTAGGAAGGCTCTTGATTATTGTGGGATGAAGTGGTGAATCAAGAATCTTCCAATGTGTGGTATGATCTTTCTGATTTGATCGCTTTTGAGGTGTGTATTCCCCGTTAATGATATTTTGTGGTGTATATTCCCTTGATTGCTTGGTTCTTGGGGTGTGCATTTCCTAATGAAGTTGTGGAGATATTGCCTGTGGATTGTAGGGTGTGTATTCCCCTGTTCTTTGGTGTTTGATAATGTTTTTAAGATTTGCTGTTCGGATCAGTTTCTGTGTTTGGAGTTACCATGGCTGCATCTGATGTTTCTGAGGTGTCTTCAGGACAGAGCACAGACAATGGGGTGTACAAGAGCCCATTTTTTCTCCAATTATTAAGTTAGATGAGACCAATTACCCCCGTTGGTCTCAAACCTTGTCACCGTGGAAGGTCATGAGAAGAAGCATGTGCTTATGGAACACCACTGGAGTAGAAAATAGGAAAGTATGCCATGTGGAACTGGGATGATGCTATGCGGAGAGCCTGGATCCCGAATAACATTATTCCTTGGATTGGTGATGTTATGTACTACAGCACTGCCAAGGAGATGTGGGATGGCTTGAAGACTAGTTATTCACATGAGTTGAATTCAACTTAAGTATTCCAGATCCACTATGATTTGTGCCATCTCTGGCAGGAGATGTGTTTGTCATAGTATTACTCCACTATGAAAGGGCTATTGGAGAAATATAATGCATGTCGGCCGATGTGTACTTCGTCTAGGTGCAGGGATCACAGGAAGGAGTTTGCAGCTCACATGTTTTTTGTAGGGCTAAGTGATCATTATTCCGCGGCTCATTCTTAGATTCTGACTTTTTTAGAGCTTCTTCCTATTGAGGAAATTTATAGGAGGCTGAGTAGGATGCAGATTCAGCCTACTCATGATATGGTTGCTCGCAATGCATCTTCGGCTCATGCAGCTGTTAGCACTCGTAGTGGTTGAGGTGGTCGTGGCAAGCCTATCTACACTTACTGTGGTAGACTTGGTCATGTTGAGGCTAAGTGTTGGAATAAATTTAGCCGCCCTACTGTTGCCAACCAAGCCTCTGTTATAACATCTCTTGGTGTGACTACTGAGGCCGTATCACTTGCTGAGGCCGATTATGATGCAGTTGTGCAACGACTGGTACAGTTGACACATGAGTAGCCTCAGTCCTCCATCATTGTAGCCTATGCTTCTACTTTAGGTACGAGTGAGTTGTGGTTAATTGATTCAGGTGCTTCCGATTATTTGACAGGAAATTCCCAGTGCCTTAGGGAATTGCAGAAGACATCACAGGATCATCTGTACAGCTGGCAGACGATAGACATGCTCCCATTTGTGGTAAGGGAGGGGTATCAGTTACACCCTTCATGCATCTTGCTAATGTATATGTGCTTGACATGACAATGCAACTGCTATATGTCAGTTCTATTACTAAGCAATTGAATTGTCGTGCTATTTTTAATGTTATTGGATGCACGTTTCAGAATGGCATGACGAGGACGATTGGTGGTCATGAGGGGGTGTGTATCGGTTGGTTCAGAATCCAGTTGCTGTGGCTTGTCAGACGACTACTGTGGGGAGTGCTTTGAAGTGGCACAGACGACTAGGTCACCCGTTACTGGATAAGCTATGTTGTATCATCCCTCACTTGCCTCTTGCCATGAAGATTCAATGTGATGCTTGTCAGCTGGAAAAGCATCACCGTGCCAGCTTCCCAGGATCTATCCAGTCTACCAGTTCCGCTTGTTTGATCTGTTGCACTGTGATGTT
Source organism: Thalassia testudinum (assembly GCA_037157565.1). Taxonomy (NCBI): domain Eukaryota; kingdom Viridiplantae; phylum Streptophyta; class Magnoliopsida; order Alismatales; family Hydrocharitaceae; genus Thalassia; species Thalassia testudinum. The sequence goes on along the minus strand of JAZHRO010000039.1, from coordinate 113,915,467 downwards.
TGGGGTCCTAATTTTAGATATTATCTGTTATTTGTTAATGATTTATCATGATTATCATGGACCTTTTTGATGAGGAATAAATCTGAAGTTGGTTCTTTGATTCAGCAAGTTGTGATATTTGTGAAAAATCAGTTTGATGTGTGCCTTGAGAAAATCGAAACAGATAATGCATTAGAGTTTTGTACAAAGAAACTGGCTGATTTTATGGATCACTTGGTATTGTGCATTAAACGTTTTGTCCTTACACGTCGTAGCAAAATGGGGTTATTGAGAGGAAGCAAGGCCATATTCCGGATACAGCGAGAGCATTACTTATCCAGAACAGTGTTCCACATAGTTACTGGGGAGATACGATCCTTACTTCCTGTTATCTTATTAGCAGGCTTCCTCTGTGCTACATGAGTAGTTCCCAAGGAGTATCTTATATCCTGATGTTGACTTGTTTCTTGTGCCACCAAAGACTTTTGGTTGTGTGGCATTTGTACCCCTCCTTGGGCCTGGTCGTGATAAATTGGCACCAAGGGCGATTAAGTGCATATTTCTGGGACACTCGTGCCCGCAGAAGGGATACAAGTGTTTTGATCCCATACATCAGAGACATTATGTGAGTGCAGATGTGACTTTTCATGAGTCTAGTCATTATTTCTCCATTTCAGGTCATTAGTTGAGAGAGGTGGAGGTGGCTGCTCCTATGCCTGTACCTCCTATAGCCTTGGAGGATTTTCTTAGAGTAGTAGTGTATCTACTACATATCATATTGTGGGTACTTTCAGACCTGTTACACCTAATGAGAAGACATTTAAGGGTGCTACATATCAGCTGCCAGTTACTTATAGAGAAAGGACCCCCCTTCCTCATCCTTAGTTCCTACTGAGCCACCATCGTCCTCCTATGCTCAGGTATGTGTTGAGGGTACTGATAACTCTTCTGCTGATATGTCTTTAGAGTCTCTATCTATGCCCACAGATGAGGATATCCCCATTGCTCTTAGGAAGGTTTCGTGATCTTGTGCACAGTATCGTGTTGCTGGCAGTGTTGTTTTTGTGGGCTCTCTCGGCTCAGAGTTTCATGCATTCACTGCTGCTATCTCTAGTACTGAGATCCCTACCTCCTACCATGTGACTCTCCTACATCGACACTGGAAGGCGGCTATGGAAGAGGAAATGTCTGCTTTTACTGACAGAGGCACATGGGAGCTGTCTACTCTTCCTTCTGGCGTGCACTTGTTTAGGGCTAGATGGGTCTTTGCCTTGAAATACAAACATGATGGGTTTATTTCTCAGTATAAGGCTTGCCTTGTGGTCAAAGTATTCACCCAGACCTATGGGGTGAATTTCTTTGACACTTTCTCTCCAGTGGCATCCCTCTCCACAGTCTGCATTCTTATCTGCAGCTTATTAGGGATGGCATTTACACCAACTGGATGTTAAAAATGCCTTCCTATATGGAGACTTAGAGGAGATCTACATGCAGTAGTCACCTGGCTTTGAGGTTCACGGGGAGTGTGTGTAGGCTTTGTAAGGCCATTTATGGTCTTAAGCAGAGCCCTCGAGCTTGGTTTCAGCGTCTGTTAGAGTCATTATCTGTTTTTGGGATGCATAGATCTTTTGATCATTCCTTGTTTGTTAGGAAGACTAGTATTGGCACTGTGGCTTTATTGGTGTATGTTGATGACCTTATCCTTACAGGTGACAACATTGATGGCATTACTCAGGCGAAGGATTATTTGGCTCGCCAGTTTGTCATGAAGGATCTTGGGAAGTTGAAATATTTTCTAGGCATTGAGATTGCCACTAGTAAGTGCGACATAGTGATGTCTCAGAGAAAGTATGCATTTGACATTCTTCAGGAGACGGGCATGTTGGGATTCAAGGAAGCCAACATTCCTATGGATCCTAAAGTTCATCTGTTTAAGGACATAGTGAAGCTAAAGGATAAGAAGGTCTATCAACAACTGGTTGGGAAGCTACTGTATCTAACCATCACCAAGTCAGACATCAATCTTGCAGAGGGTAAGCTAAGTTAATTGTTAGACAAGCCTATTGATGTTCACTGGCAGGCTATTATGCAGGTATTGAGGTATATCAAGGGATGTCCTGGGAGAGGCATTCTATTCTAGAAGAAGAAGTCTCTTATGTCTGTAGTCGCTTACTCTAATGCTGATTAGGCTGGAGATTTTGGAGATAGGGGGTCTACTATTGGCTTTTGTACATTTGTTGCTGGGAACTTGGTGACTAGGAGAAGTAAGAAACATCGTGTTGTTTCACGCTCCAGTGCTGAATCCGAATACAGGGCTATGGCTCATACTACAACTGGGATGATATGGATCGGATCTCTTCTATGAGATCTCCATGTTGATATTCAAGAACCTATGGAGATGCATTTATGACAACCTGGTTGCGACATACATTGTTAATAATCCCATTTTTCATGAGAGGACGAAACATGTGGAAGTGGACTGTTACCATACCAGGAGCCTGATTTAGTAGGGTCTACTTCGTACTACATGTCTAGCATCCACCGACCAGACAGCTAATGTATTTACCAAGCTACTATCTCGCCCCTAGTTTGAGAAGTGTAGAAACAAGCTGAGCATGATGCTGAGCATATATATGCTCCAGCTTGAGGGAGAGTGTTGAGTTACGTATTGTTGAGGGGCTATGTGTCTTTCTTACTTTCTTGTTGGGCTTATGTTATTTTTCCCTCGCCTCTCTATATAAAGAGGTGTAGGGATAGCTTTATAAATAAGATCGTTTCTTTTCTTCAACTATATCCTTTGGCCACCAAGTGCGCTTTGTACTGATCCACAGTGCCATCAGGGCGGCATTTGATGGTGAACACTCATCTACACCCCACAACAGTAGCTCCTGGGATTTAGATCAACCAGGTCTCAGCCACGGGATTGTAAAGCTGCCATCTCCTCCATTGCCAATGTCCAAGACGGATATTGGAAGGCCTCATGATGATCTCGAGGTACCTGCACGCAGTCAATGGCCAGGGAAAGCTGGCGTCCAACTGTAGACAGGTTATCAAGAGACATAAATTGAGACTCAAAATATTTGGCACAAGAACGTGGAGCCTTCCTTTATGCAATAGGAAGGTCCAGAGTAATGTCTTCAGTAGTAGGAGTTACTTGGTCCTCAAACAAGTCATCGACAACTGGTGGGGACTGAGTAGAGACAGTAGACAATGGTTCATCCATATGAGAAATATCTTGGGTCTTGTGTTGGAAGTGTTTAGGGAAGGTATCTGTATCAGGAATCTCAGGATGATATGGAAAGGGACTTGGATCAGGTTGAGTAGTCCTAGGCATGATTTTAAAAAACGCGCCTCGAGGCTATAGAGGCGTACGCCTCGAGGTGGTAGCCTTGGGCTGCATACAAGAGGCATGTGCCTCAGTTGAACCGAGGTAGTTTGAGGCGGTGAGGTGCACATGAGGCGTTGCCTCAGCTGTTTAAGGTGTCGTGCTTGTCACATGGCACCTTTTAGGGCTGCAAACAACAAGAAATGAGGCAGTGGTGCAGTTGAGACCTTGCAGAGATTGCTTCAAGTGGTGGTGCAGCTGCTGCAGCATCGTTGGAGGAGCATCGCTAGGTTACCAGCTACTGCAGCAGTGTCGTCATCAGAGGAGCATCGTCGGTGGTGCAGTAGCGTTGTCGTCGGAGGAGGTGCATCGTCGGTGGTGCAGCTGCTGTAGCAACGTCGTTGTCGTCGTAGGAGCATCGCCGGTTACCAGCTGCTTTAGCAGTGTCGTTGTCGGAGGAGCATTGTCGGTGGTCCAGGTTGGTTTGAGATGATTGTTTTGCTTAGGGTTTAGGAGAGTTGTTTTGCTTAGGGTTTAGGAGAGTTGGTTTACAGTTTATTGCAGAGATGATGCTTTTTGTATCAGAGGTGATGCGTAGAGGTGCTTAGGGTTTTGTTGGTTTATTACCTGTTAAAACATGTGTTATTTGATTACATTTGTATCAGAGTTACGTTATTTTTTTTTTTTTTGGTTTACTTGGTTGTGTTTCATCTTTGTCAAATATCTTTTAGATGAGTTTTGAGGTGTGCTTTAGGGTTCGTGGGGAAAGTTTGGATCTTGGCGGGGATTGGTTGTTAGGATTTTGGATTTTTTAGTGAATTATATATTGGTCCGGTAATGTTGTTATCTAGGTTACGATAAGACTCAGTACCATTGGCAACTTGCCTTAAGTAGAGGCTCCAAAATAACCTATTTAGGTCATTTGACTTTGATAGTTTTATTTATTTCTTGGGTTTAGGTCATTTAGGTTGTTTATTTGATTATCAATCTCTTTTATATTTTTAGACATGGCGCCAAAGGCAAGAAGAGGAGGAAAACAAGGATCCACTGGCAGGTCTGATCCTGGATGGAAGTATTGCATGGAAATTGACCTTTAAGGATCTCAAAAGGAAAAAGGATATAAGCATGTGAAGTGTAACTTCTGTGGGAAAATTATCACTGATGGCATTGCAAGACTGAAGGAGCACTTACCGAAGACACAAAAATGTGGGAGCATGTGCAAAGGTGTCACCTAAAGTTGAAACTGAAATTAAGGCATTCTTAGCAAAGAAGGAAGTTGGTAGAAGAACACTTGAAGAAATGGAAGAAATTCGTCGCATAGGTGCATATAAAGTAGAAGGTCCATCTAGGCATGATGAAAATGCACTTACAGGATCAAGTGGTGCGTAAGTGGTGAGGGGTCTTATGGATTTATTTGTTGCATGAGTTGGACAGAAAGTAGGGCCTGGAAGTGATGGACCTGATAGTGCTCCTTAATGTTCTTTAAAGTAGGTTACTTTGAATTCTTCTTGGAAGAAAGAACAAAGAATTAGAATGTGCCTTAGTATTGGTAGATTCTTCATTGAGAATGGATCGTCATTCAATTTGGCCACCGATCCATATTACTGGCAAATGCTTTAAGATTTAAGTAACTATGGAAGGGGATTCAGAGGTCCTACAATGCATGAGTTACGAACTTGGATTTTGAAAGAAGTCAGGACAATAACTACTATGATGGACTAAGTGAAAGCGTCTCGGGAAGAGATTGGATGTAGCATAATGTTTGATAGTTGGACAGATATAAAAGGATGCACCTTGATCAATTGTTTGGTTAACAACCTAAAAGGTACGTGGTATCTGAAATCTGTTGATGCCTCTAATGAGATCAAGAATGTTGATTATCTCCTCAAATTGATGGATGATGTTGAAGTGGGCGAAAGCAGTGTTATCCAAGTAATAATAGATAATGCATCAGCTTATAAAAAAGTTTGAGAAAATTTATGGAAAAAAGGAAACATTTGTATTGGACTTTGTGCGCTGCTCATTGCATTGACATTATGTTGGAGGATATCGTGAAGCTACCTTTTCATGACTCTGTTTTCAAGAAGGTCAAGCAAATAATCAATTACATATGTGCACATGCTTGGGTGGTGGCCATGATAAGAAAGCATGTAGGAGGAGACTTGGTGAGACCTGCCGTCACTCGGTTTGCTACTGCTTCCTTACCTTGCAGAGATTGCTAATGGCAAAAGATGCTCTTGAGTCTTTTTTCACCTCAAAAAGGTGGAAGTGCAGCAGCTATGCATTGAAGGTTTAAGGGCAAGCTGCATAAAATATTGTCCTCAAAAGTAGAACATTTTGGCCTAGTGTAGCCTATGTGATAAGGACAATCAAACCGTTGGTGTTGGTCTTAAGAATGGTGGACGTTAAACAATATCCACCCATGGGATTTATTTATGAGGTTATGGATAGGACTAAGGAAGCTATTGTTAAAAATTTGGGTAATGTTGAAAAGAAGTACAAGACAATCTGGGACATCATTGACACAAGATGGGACAGGCAATTGCACACACACTTTCATGCTGCTGCCTATTTCCTGAATCCCCAATGCCAGTATGAATCAACTTTTAAAGTTGATTCAGAAGTAAAGATGGGCTTGTACTTATGCTTCCAGAGGTTGATTCCTAACAAGGATGAGAGGTTGAATGTGGATCTCCAAACAGATGCATTTTTTAATGGAAGAGGATTATTTGGATGGTCCAATTCCATCGAGACTCATTTTAAGAGAAGTCCTGGTAAAGTCATTTCAATGATTCTATAATTTAAATTAATAAATTTTGTTAATTTTTTCCTATATACTAGAAACAAATCTTCCATTACCGCGGATTGGTGAAGAGCATTTGGTGATGAAACACTTGAGTTGAAGAAGTTTGCCATGCACATTTTTAGTTTGACTTGTAGTGCATCCGCATGTGAGAGAAATTGTAGTGCTTTTAATCAGGTAAAAAGTCCATATTTGTGTTTTAAATTTAGAGTAATATATAATAATTAGGCTATGATTATAAAAAATTTAATGGTGAACTTTTCATTAAGTAGGTCCATACTAAGAGAAGGAACAGGTCGAGATAAGATAAACTCAATAACTTGGTTTATTGCATGTTCAATTTGAAATTGAAACACAAGGAGGCAAAGAAAAAGACAATGGATGATCCTCTATGCTTAGAGGAAGTGGACTTAGATGTTGAGTGGATCGCTGAGCTACAATTTTGTCAAACAGGGATTGATGCTTGTGAAGAGCTTGATGCAATTGTAGCTTTAGAAGAGGATCCTATTGATCTTTAGCAGTTAGTAGGAGCAGAGGGAGGAATACAAGTAGGAGGAAGCAGAAGAAAGAGGCAAAAGAGAAAGGACAAGGGTAAAGGTAATATGTAATTTTATATTTTGCTGAACTATAATGTTTAAATTTACAAACTAATTGTTTAAAATGACTTATCTTTTAGGCAATGCTGTTATTGACGTTGAGGAGGAAGAGTTTCAAGAGAGTGACAGAGATATTGAGGAAGATGTTGATGATGAGGCTATGATGAAGTTTATGGATGACTCTTGAGATGATGCGACCAACCCTCGCGACAGCATTGATGAACTTGACGGTGTTCAAAGAGGAGGAGACTAGAGTCTACAATGTGTTGTTCTTTTGAGTTTTTGATGTGGATGTTTCATGTACCTTCATTTTAATATATATTTTAACTCTTAAGTCTCCCAATGATTTTGGAAGTTGGTTTAGTTTGTGCTTTTGTTATGATTTTTAATCTTCTATATTATGTGGATGTTTATTTTTTCATTCAAACGTCATCTCTCGTTTAGTTTCGTTCTTTGAATGTTGTGATAGAGAAAAAATGTTATGAAAGTGTGTTATTTACATTATTATCTCCTTATTAGCACTTGATAAGTATATATTATTTTATTTTTCTATATTTTTTATGGAAATCTTGAGGCTTACGCCTCAACCGCCTCAAGGCTTACGCCTCACCTCGATGAAGGCAAACTGCCTTGGTATTGCCTCACATTTTTTAAAACCTTGGTCCCAGGTATAAGTGGCTCAGTGGGCATAGGAAGGGGAACCTCATGTGATGGCTCGGTAGGTTTCTTCCCATGTCTTTTGTAATATGGTATTTCCTAAAAAAAAAGTGACATTTGCAGAAACAAAATTTTCATTAAACAGGGTCATAGCATCTGTACCCTTTTTGGGTCCTGGAATAGTTCATAAACATACGCTTTACAGACTGAGGAGAAATCTTATCCAATTTATGTAAATGGACAAAACACACACAACCAAAGATGACAGGAGTAACAAAAAACATATCTTTTCCATGAAACAATAAAGAATATGGAGTTTTACCCCCTAAGATAGAGGAGCACACTTTGTTTATTAGATAAGTAGCAGTAAGAACAGCATTAATCCAAAATTGCGAGGGAATATTTATGTGAAACATGATAGAACGGACAACATCAAGTGTCAAAGTTTATGTTCAACAACCTCATTTTGTTGGGATGTATGAATGCAAGTAGTTTGGTGACCAATGCCGAAGGATTTAAAGAGAGCGTCAGCCCTGGGGTTCAAAAATTCCAATCCATTGTCACTCCGAAAAATCTTAACAACAGTAGAAAATTGAGTTTTTATTTCCAAAATAAAATTTTTGACAATTTGAAAGACTTCGGATTTTTCTTTTATCGTAAAAATCCGGGACATCTTAGTGTGATCATTCACAAGAGCAAGAAAAAATTGAAATTCTCTAACTCTCTTGACCCTACAAGGGCCCCAAACATCAGCATGCATAAGAGCAAAAACAGACTTAGCTCTTTTATTGTTAGGTGGAAAAGAAGACTTATGATGTTTGTCTAATTGACAGGCAATTATCGACAAAAGATAATGCAAGAAACTGATGACGCAAAACATGTAAACTAGGATGACCAAGTCTCTAGTGCCACCGAAGAGCAGTTGTGACACACATAACGTCAATATTGGATGGAGGTGGGATATGTAGGTAGTAGAGCCCATTTTGCTCAAGTCATCAACCAATTTGCTTCATCGTTTGGAGGTCCTACAAGATGAAATACTGGTAATGAAAAATAGCCTGGCATCTCAAATCTCTGGTAATCTGACTAATAGACATCAAATTAAGTGCAAATCTAGGAGCATGCATGATGTTAGAAAGAGGCAAGGTACTAGAGATAGAGATATTTCTAAGCCTAGTAATAGGAGACAAACCCCCATCAGCCACTTTGAGCTGAAATGGTGTAACAAGGTCATGAAGGGACGAAAAAGTGTATTATCACCAGTAATGTGGGAGGAGGCTTTGAAATCTGCAAGCCAGACAGGAGCTTGGGATTTAACTGACATGGTAGAAGTAACTGTAGACCTTTGAATGGAGGCAGAAGTAGATCTCTGAGATGTTATGAATCGCTCGTAATCAGCCCTGGATACAGTGATATGGTTGTCATTCTCCTGCACCTAGGTAGGCTCCTCTGTAGATACCTGATGGGCACGTGGATCCATACCCTGTAGGTAGCTGTGCTTCATCTAGCATCGGTTCACAGTGTGTTCATTCCTGTGATAGTACTCATAGAAAAAAGGAACTCTGACTATGACCGCATCCACATGCACCACCACCACTAGCTTTGCCACCTCTTCCCCTTGAGTTCCTCTACTACGACCAACAGTAGCCACGGCAGAGGCATCAGTGGTGGGCACAAGATTCAAGGTGGAAAGCCTAGAGAGACGAGCACAGATTTGCTTTGGTGTCGGGATCTCGTCCATTGCCATGATTTGATCTTTGACTGCCTTGTACTCAGAACCAAGACCAGACAAAAGTTGAATAGAGCAAATGGCTTCTCTTTGCTTGGCTATAATAGTAGCGCCCATAGAGATAGGCTGATACACATCTTGCTTGTCCTATAGATTTTGCATAGTGCCACAATAGTCGGACAAGGATGTAGTGCCTTTCCGAAGATTGTGAATATCCTTCGGAACACTGTATAGTCTAGTAATGTTACTTCTATGAGAGTGTATCTGTTTCATGTCAAACTCAACAATTTCCAATAAAAAGTGCTTAATAATCTGTCCTACGTTAAACTTATTCTTCATAAAAAACAACTAGGATATACGAGAAAAATCATCCACTACAACCAAATAATAGCGGTAACCTTGCTGGTCAGGTATTAGACTAGGGTCCCAAACATCTAAATGTGACAACTCAAAAACAACAATAGTACTCGGACTAGTAGTGGTTGGAAAGGAAGATCTGTGATGCTTTCCTAACTGGCATGCATCACAATGTATCTCAGTAGCTGGTGGCAAATGTGAGATGATGTGTTTAAGCCTGTCCAAGATCGGTGACCAAGTTGACGGTGCCACTGTAAGGCACTACCAAAAGTGAAGCCAGAACCACCTTGACATGCAGCAGCAAGAGGCGTCTGGACAACGTGATACACACCTCTCTCTTCATGTTCGCCGCCAATCGTCCTCCCAATTTGTTTGTCCTCAAATATGCAACCAATATCATCAATGTAGCTCTGCAATTAAGTTGTTTGGTGATCTTACCAACAAATAATAGATTCATGGAGAAATCAGGAACAAAAAATACATTAGGCAATTGCATGGTAGGGGTAACAAACACCTCCCCTTGACCATCGATCTGCGCATGTCTGCCATCTGCTACCTGTACAGTTCTTCCATGTGGCACAATTTGTAATCTCCCAAGGCATCCTTAATCACTGGTTAAATGATGTGATGCACTAGAATCTACTAACCAGGACATATCAGTATTTGACGATGAGGCAAAGGTAGTAGTCTCGCTAGTAGTGATCACCTCCTGAGTAAGTTAAGAAAGGCGCTGAATCACAACATCACAATTAGCACGAGAAAGTGTTAGACTACTCAGCAGAAATCACCAAAGCCTGAATTAGTGACTGATGGCCTCCAGTGCTTCATCCAACACGAGGCCTCAACATGTTCTACAGACGGTGCATGTGGTACGGGTCCTCCTAGACAAACCACGTCCTCTTCTTAGACCACATGTGGAAGGGGCACCTTTACCTCCACGTCTAGCCATAGTAGCCATAGTTGATGCCTATCCAGCACTCTCTCCAGTTTGAAGTTGAGGCAGAACAAGCCTACTTAGATGACTATAAACCTCCAATGTAGGGAGCTCAGACAATGTAAGAATCTGTGAACGAGCAGTAGTATAGTCTAAACCAAGTCCAGACAAGAAAAGCTTAGCAACAAACTCCTTGCGATAATCTCTCTGGGTAGAGTAAGTACATATAGGTCGGTAGGCATTATATTTCTTCAAAAGTCCTTTCAAAGTTGAATAATATTGAGAAAGAGAACAACCTTCTTGTTTCAACTCAAATAGCTCATGATGTATCGGGAAGACCATAGAGGAATTTCTTATGAGAGTAGGTATGTCTGAGGCTATCCCAAGTTTGCTTTGCCGTCTTGTAGTACATGATCTCTCTCCAATGCGAGGAATAACAATATTCATCAACAAAGCACACACTATAGTGTCATCCTTCTTCCAAGATGCATTCTTTCGTGTCTTATACGTAGGCTCTAGCTCCAATAGAATATGTTCCTTATTGTGCCTCTCCATTGTCATTAGGAATGTTTGAGACCATTTAGCATATTGGTCTCATCAAGCCTGATTATGGGATTGAAAAATAAATTCTTGTAAGTCATGTTCTTTGATATGGTAGGTGAAGTAACATCCAATTCAGAAGATGAAGTCATCAAGAACCTTTGGACAGAGAAACAACGCACAAACCAAGATCTGAAATCACTTTCAGATCATAACCAATAGGAGAAACACGAGATTAATAGATAAACATGGATTTTTGGGCACTAGACAACCCAAAAAACCATGTTGTAGCCCCCAACAACCTCTGCAAAATTTGATCATCGCTACAAGAGTCAAGATTAACTCAAATAAGATGTGCAAAGGCTATTGGGGGCCCCTTTCTCCTCTGCCTGGGCTGCTGGTGGCATGTCTGCAGCACTAGCAACCCTATAGGGGCGGTGCTGGTGACTATGGGCTTTGCTCCGGTGGCCTGGGCGGTCGCCAGTGTTGCTGGGGTGACGACGGCTGTTGCTGGTGGCCCTACGGTTGCTACTGGTGGCTGTCAATGATGGCTGCTTTTTTTGTCGGTAAGAGGAGGAGAGAGAGAATTAGGGTTCAGGTGGAGGGTTTCAAGGATAGGTTTGGGTGGGATACTAGAACCTGGCCGAAGGCCACGCTTTGATACTAAGTAGGAAATAATAATACTTTATATTATTTTAATAATCCCTACGCCTCTTTATATAGAGGAGAGGTGCGGGAAAGATTACACCACATGTCTAGTTCACATGTCTAGTTAAGAAATTGAAATATCAATAAGCCAAAAAAACAAACTAAAGGAAATAAATGGATATGAGGAGGATGTGCAAGTCAACACTCTCTCCAAGTGAGTGCTGTAAGGTATGGTCAACTGGATGATTCACGGTGAGAATGGTTCACGCTTGGCTTCAGGATACAGGCCATGAGGGGGATTACCTGCATAGAATTTGCCATCTGACTTGGTTTGTATGAAGGGGACGAGATATCACCTAGATATTGTGATTGAGTTTGGACACCTGAGTGGATCAGCTGTGTGACTTCTGTGGTTTGGGGAATGAGGATATTTCTCAGTTCTTCAGCAGGTCTTCCACCAGATGCTTCGTCGTAGTCTTGTAGATAGGCATCATTTGGGTGGATGTTTTCTCTTTTGATGCTTCCTGCAGGTCATTCAGACAGGGAGGGCATATTATGTGGCTCACTTATATTCTGGATGAAGAGGGAAATATTACATGTGTTAGATGTCATCTGGTTTATTTGCCTACAAAGAAATGACTCACCTTCATGGGGTTAGATTTCGTGTGTAGATGTTGACCATTGTGCAATGTATTTGGGGTCCATACGGGCTGGTATGTTGTGTATGTTTTGATACTTAAAGGAAGTCAGACGAGGACTGACCTTGTGTAGTTGTATTTCGGTTTCCTAAAAAATTACATAGATTTCAAACTAGCCTTTTTGTCCTTAGAAGTTCAGTAATATAGTGCATCTACTCTTTGGGTTCGATATTGACACTCTTTGCATGCAGGTTTATGATCATTTCCAAGCATCAGGAAGCCACGTCTGTACTGTATACTCTGGTTAGACTTGATTTCTATTTTTTGACTTGATTCTTACAATATTTGTGGGAATTTTACAAACACGTTGAATACAACTGGGAATTTTCAGACTAATAGGCTGGAGACCAGAATTTATGAAAAGTGAGATATATCTGCTGTTAGAATAGCTCTGCATCTGACAGTGCAGGGAAATTAACTGATAATAAATGGCTGAGTTTCTTGCCCCAAATCAATTGGTTTTGAGTTGGACTCGCACCTGATATTAGAGCAACACCAGTCTGATAGCCAATTTGACTTCCATGTTACCCATTGGATGGTTCAAGTGTGAACCTAACAACAATTACCTAGGAAGGGGTGCGTTGAGAAAACACTCACATCTAAAGATGCTGAAACATGAAAATGATAAAATTGTTGGCTCTCCACTGTGAAGTTGTTGATGTTGAACGGATGCTCTTACAAAATTAAGAGAGAAAAAAGATCTTCGTACAAAATTCTTTCTTAAACTTATGTTCGTGGCTGTAAATGCCAAATGTACACTATCTATGAAAATAAAGCACCTTTTGAAATAGTTGAACAATATAAATAATCGGAAGTACAAAAATATCAAGGCATAAACAATGAAAAAACACTTGATTTACGTGGAAACCCTACTCATGAAGAGTGGGGAGAAAACCACGGGAGAAGGCTCTTGATAGGGTTATTTCTTTGTATTCATCTCAAAGAAACAAGTGAGGGGTACATGCCTATTTATAGACCACCACACACAACATAAAGTCTCACTCCACTCTATGGGACTAAACCAACTACATACTCCAACACTCCCTATTAAGCTGGAGCATGCAATACTCAGCTTGTACAACACACAAAAATCCCACTCTACACAACGGAACACAACTATTTATTTCTTGCTTGTAGCTAGGCGTGCTAATGACGATAGGGCTCGAGCTGCTGAATGAATTGCTGCAGTTGGTTCTGACAAAGGCCTCTCATCTGGAGATCTCAATTGGTACTGGTGGCTCCTCATCCAGTATCCTTGACGTGAGTCTTTCTCTCAAGACCTCGAAACTGGATCTTCCTCTTTGGAGTCCACGAAACTGGATCTCCTGCATAGAAACCTGACGTGGCCCCTTCCTTTGAGGACTTCGAAACTTTGGACCTTCCAGAGTTGTGGTTTCTCATGTGGTAATCTGCAACAAAGAGACTCCCAAATGGGGGTGACTATAATAGCATCCACACTCCTTTCTCCCATACTTGCATGCTAGAAGAAAAAAACAAAGAAAAGAAACAATAAAAGAAGGGTTTCTCCCCCTCTTCTCATAAACAATTATCATCATATTTTTTCTTTCCTTTTTTTATATATCATTTTTTTCCTTTTTTTCTATTCTTTTTTTAATAATTTTTTTAGCTTTTCTCTCTCCCTCTTTTTAATATTTCTCTTTATTTTTTTTCTTCCTCTTTTTTTTTTTATTTCTACAGTCCTTTCCTTTCTTTTCCCCTTTAATGAGTAAAGTTAAGCAAAAAGGGTATGACAAAAAGGAGAAGAAACAGAGGGTTAAAACCATAATTATCCCAAAAGAAAACCTTCTACGCAATAAAAAAAATCTCTTGAACACTCATTCCACCTTTTGCAATTGGTCACAGTCTTCGCTTGCGCATGAGCGACCTCTTCTCGTGGCCCATTGCCGCTATTGACGCCACCATCAGTGGTGATCCTCCAAGCGCTGATCTCGACGCTCCTTGCGCATGTAAGGATCTCGAGATCCTTGCCGCCTCCAATCTTGTCGCGATCTTCACTTTCTCATTCACCATCGTTGCATCTCCTTGCTCTCCATCTCCAGGTCTCGCAACCTCCCACAATCGACGCTGACAATGTAATCTTCTCCTTCGGTGCAATCATTGCATCCTTCTTTACAGGCGAGTTCAGTGCTAGCAATCGTAGCCCATCGCCGCCTCCTCTTGTTTGTAGTAGCAGTGACACGAATGCCCCAGCCTCTGCACACCACTACCACGAGGACTCGTGAGATCTTTGCCGTGACATCATGGCTACCTCGCACGATTCCTTCATTGTATACGCAATCGCTAGTGGTTATTGCGATCGAACGTGAGTGCCATCATCTTCATCGCCTCCTCTTGACGCTTGTAGATTTCGTGAGAGCACCATCCCCGCCACATTCATTGCGATGCCATTGAGGCCTCACGATCTTGATCTTTGTCGACGCATATGCCAGGCCACGATCTAGAAGGAGGGCTTCTTCAACTTCACGCTCACAGGCCATTAGATTAGGCGACTGTATCTTCGGGTCCTACCGTGGTCGAAGATCTAGTTGGCTATGTTGGTTCGTCCTTTGCCTTATGTTGACTTATTTATACTCCTTTCCTTCAGTTATTTGCTTCTGCTATCTTGTTTTGTGGCTCGACGCTGACAACGTAATATTCTCCTTTAGCGCAATCATCGCATCCGTCTTTGTAGGCGAGTTTAGTGCCAGCAATCACAGCTCATCGCCGCCTCCTCTTGTTTGCAGCAGCAGTGACATGAATGCCCTAGCCTCTGCGCATCGCTACCACGAGGACTCGTGAGATCTTTGCTGTGACATCATGGCTACCTTGCACGGTTCCTTCATCGTATACACCAACGCTGGCGGTTATTGGGATTGAACGTGAGTGCCATCGTCTTCATCGCCTCCTTTCGACGCTTGTAGATTCCGCGAGAGCACCATCTCCATCACCTTTACTGCGATGCCATTGAGGCCTCACGATCTTGATCTTTGTCGATGCATATGCAAGGCCACAATCTAGAACGAGGGCTTCTTCAACTTCATGCTCACAGGCCATCAGATTAAGCGACTGTATCTTCAGGTCCCACTGTGGTCGAAGATCTAGTCGGCTATGTTGGTCGTCCTTTGCCTTATGTTGACTTATTTATACTCCTTTTCTTTAGTTATTTGCTTCTGCTATCTTGTTCTCTGGCTTGTCATTTTCTATTTATTATCTGGACATGCTGTGCAATTTTTCTCATCTCTTCTCTATATAAAGAGGTGCAGGGTTCATTGGAAGAATAAGATGCTTTATTTTGTCCCACTTGGTATCAGAGCTTGGTCCTAGGTTAGGTTCTGATATCCCACAAAATACCTAGCCCCAAAAAACCCTACTTGAACCTTATATCTACTTTTTCCTCCCTTACCGGCGGTCACCACACCACCGGTGGCTGCAATTGCCATTGGCGACGACTGATTTACCAGCAATGTCACCCTCTTAGCACTAAGAGAGGGTCCGTCGCCCCACCAGAGCCACTTCTAGCGCTTAGTGCTGCCCTAGCGCCGCCTACAGCATCCAACGTCGTTGCCTAGTTCCTAGTGTTGTCTTGAGCATCGCCCACAGGGCCCAGCTTCGTTGCCCAGCACCTACAACACCTAACGCGTGGCCTGTAGCCATCGACGTCGCCCCTGATAGGCAATGCTGGGGTTGTAGGGGGGCCGCTAGTGGCTAGGCAGAGGGGAAGAGGTCCTCTAGTGGTCCTTGCATCATGTTCGTGAGTTGATCTTGACTCTCGTAGCGATGATTTGATTGTGCAGGGGTTGTTTGTTGAGTTACGATTTATTATTGAGGGGCTGGTTGTCATTTTTATTTTTATGTTGGGTTTATGATGTAACTTTTCCCTCACATCTCTCTATATATAGAGGTGTAAGGGTGACTTGGTAAATTAAGAAAATTCATTTTCTTCAACTTGGTATTAGAGCCAAGTTGAGGACTCCACCGAGAAAACCCTAACCCTACCACCAAGCTTGCCACTGCCGCTGCCACTGCCACCGTCGTTGGCAACGTCGGCTAGAGCAACGCCGCTGGCCAGCGTTGCCGCTGCCGCCGGCAGCAGTAGCTGGAGTGGTGGTAGTAGTGTCGCCGCTGGGTAGCAACCGCCGCCGTCGCCATTTGTTTTTGGGGCACATCGCCTCTTCTCTTCTCTTCTCCATAGCCCTTCCCTTACTGTTGGGCTCCTTCCGGCTGTGAGGAGAGGGTTCTAGACCCCAATCTCCTTTGTTTTTGGGGTCTAGGAAGATCCTCTGCACGTTGATGATGAAGTTTTGAAGTAAGGATCTTCCAGAAAGAAGTTTGGACATTCTTTTTTGATGGTATAATCAAATCAGAATTTTATGTTCTATTTTGGGGTGTGTATTCCCCTTTGGTTGTTGATCATGTGTAAGCGGAGATTTTTGGTGTGTGTATTCCCCGTTTGTTTCAGATTTTAGATCTGCATTTGGAGAAGTTCAGGGGTGTGTACTTTGTGTTGCATTGAAATCAGATTTGGGTAGTGTGATTCTGTGAACATGGCAGTATCTCAGTCAGAGATTATGCTAGGCACTGCCGTGGGCGATACTTCAGCTATTGGTGTGACGTGGTTGATTGAATCAGGTGTCTCCAATCATTTATCTGGTAATTTGCAGTATTTTGGGTAGATTCAACTTGTTTCTTGAGGTCGCACCGTACATGTGGCTGATGGGCGACTTGCTCCTGTTAGTGGTCATGGGTAAATTAATGTTACCCCTTCTATGCAGCTTAACCGTGTTTAGTTCCAGATTTGTCTACGAATTTTCTTTGTTAGTGAAATTATCAAGTAGATGAATGTCGTGTCATCTTTGATGAGTGTTGATGTATTTTCCAGGATCGAATGACAAGGAAGGCTATTGGTAGTGGATATGAAGGTGTTTACCGACTTCGACATGGTCCCATGGTTGCAGCGTGTCAGATTAGTACTGCTTCAAGGAGTGCTCTACAGTGGCATAAACGGTTGGGCCATCCTTCTTTGGAAATATTACATAGGCTTATTCCTCATGTATCCCCAACTACACAGCTCCCCTGCGATGCATGTCAACTTGGGAAGCATCGTATGTTTCCTTCCCAGTTGCTACTGAACCACGTTTGTCTTCATGTTTTTAGTTGGTGCATCTCAATGTTTGGGGTCCTAGTAGGACTCTTGATAGAGTAGGACATCGGTATTATTTGATTATGGTTGATGATTTTTCCAGTTTGTCTTGGCTATTTCTCATGAAGAATAAGTCTGAAGTAGGTTCCCTGATTAAGAAGTTTGTATTGACGGTAAAGAATCAGTTTGATGTTTGCATCAAGACTCTCAGATATGATAATGCACTAGAGTTTTGTACTCGTTGGCTGGCAAATTTCTATGGTTTGCATGGCATAATTCATCAGACCTCATGTCCTTACACCTCTTAGCAAAATCATGTTGCAGAGATAAAGCACTGACACATTCTTGATATGGCCAGAGCTCTTCTTATTAATAATAGTGTGGCACGGAACTATTGGGGAGATGCAGTCTGCATAGCTTGTTATCTTATTAATGGATTGCCCTCCTCAGTGATTCACGAGCAGCTACCATGGCAGGTGCTTTATCTAGATGATGAGTTGTTTGATCTTCCACCCAAGATGTTTAGGTTCGTGGCTTTTGTACATCTACTTGGACCTGGACGAGATAAATTAGCACCTAGAGCAGTTAAGTGTGTTCTTTGGCTACTCTTGTAGTTAGAAGGGGTATCGGTGTTTTGATCCCCTACACCAGAGGTACTACATTAATGCATATGTCACCTTTCATGAAGCTGTACCATATTTTTCTGTTGCTTTAGGCAGGTGTAGAGTGTGCCAGAGTATGCTCCTATGCCAATTGCTCCTATACCATTTGGTGTATTCACAGATAGTAGTAGCTCTTCTCAGGCTACTGAGCCATCTGCCAGCACATTCAGGCCAGTACCAGTAGATGAAAGGACCTTCAAGGGTCACACCTATTAGTTACCGGTTGTCTAGAGGGCAAAGCCCCCTCCGTCTATTCCACAGTCTCCTTAGGTTAATGTTGATAACCTGGAGGTTACTTCTACTAAGGAGGCTCCTTCAGATATAGTGTCAGCAGGTGTAGAGGTTGAGAGTATGCTACCTGTGGATGTTTCTCTAGGTCTTGTCATGAGTACTAATGAGAATATCCCTATTGCTATCAGGAAGGCTCCACGATCTTGTGCACAGTATTGTGTTTTTGGGAGTGTTATTTCTGCTGATTCTCTGGGATCAGAGTTTCATGCATTCATAGCTGCAGTCTCCTGTGTTGAGATTTCTATCTCATACCAGCAGACTCTACTACATCCACATTGGAAAGCGGCTATGGAGATGTCTGCCCTTACTGATAGAGGCACTTGGGAGCAGTCCCCTCTATTATCTGGCGCACACCTTGTTGAAGCCAAATGGGTCTTTGCCCTGAAATACAACCCTGATGGGTCTATTTCTCGGTATAAGGCCCACCTTGTGGCCAAGGGATTCACCTAGACCTGTGGAATGGATTTCTTTAGCACTTTCTCTCTAGTTGCACAGCTCTCCACTGTTCACATACTTGTCTCTGTTGCAGCTCATTATGGATGGCACCTATACGAGCTGGATGTCAAAAATGCGTTCCTATATGGAGACTTGGAGGAGATCTACATGCAATAATCGCCTGACTTTGAGGTTCAGGGGTAGTGTGTGTAGGCTTCGTAAGGCCATTTATGGTCTTAAGTAGAGCCCCCGAGCCTTGGTTTTAGCGCTTGTCTAAGGCGTTACCTGTTGTCGAGATGTAGAGATCCTCATTTGATCATTCCCTTTTTGTTAAGAAGACCAGTACTGGCACTGTGGCTCTATTGGTATATGTTGGTGACCTTATTCTTACAGGTGTTGATGCAGATGGCATTTCTCAGGTGAAGAACTATTTGGTAGGCCAGTTTGTCATGAAAGGTCTTAGGAAGCTGAGATATTTTTTGGGCATTGAGATTGCCACAAGTAAGCAAGGGATGGTGATGTCTCAGAGGAAATATACTCTTGATATTCTTTAGGAGACGGGCATGCTAGGATCCAAGGAAGCTAATATTCCTATGGATCCTAAAGTTTATCTCTTTGATAATACAGTGAAGTTGGAGGATAAGAAGGCATATCGATAGTTGGTGGGGAAGCTATTGTATTTGACCATCACTAGGCCAGACATCAGTTTTGTAGTGGGTAAGCTAAGTCAGTTCTTAGACGAGTCCACTGTTCATTGGTAGGCTATTATGCAGGTGTTGAGGTACATCAAGGGATGTCCAGGTAGGGGCATTATATTCCAGGAGAAGGCTTCTATTTTTGTGGTTGCATACTCTGATGCAGATTATGCAGGAGATATTGGAGATAGGCGGTCTACTACTGGCTTCTGTACGTTTGTTGCCAGGAACTTGGTGACCTGAAGGAGCAAGAAATAGTGTTGTTTCACGCTCTAGTGCTGAGTCTGAGTACTGGGCCATGACACACACTGCAGCTGAGATGATATGGATAAAATCTCTACTACAAGATCCTCATGTTGATATTCAAGAGCCTATGGAGATGCACTGTGACAATTGGGCTGCAACGTATATTGCAAACAATCCTATGTTCCACGAGAGAACGAAACATGTTGAAGTGGATTATCACTATATTAGGAGCTTGATTCAGCAGGGTCTGCTTCGTACTACCTACCTTACCTCCTCAGACCAGACTGCTGACCTGTTTACTAAGCTGTTGCCTCGCCCTCAGTTTGAGAAATATAGAAACAAGCTGAGCATGATGAATATATATATTCCAGCTTGAGTGGGAGTGTTGAGTTACGATTTATTGTTAAGGGGTTGGTTGTCATTTCTATTTTTGTGTTGGGTTTATGATGTAACTTTTCCTTCACCTCTCTTTATGTATAGAGGTGTAGAGGTGGCTTGGTAAATTAAGAAAGTTCATTTTTTTCAACTCTGTTGAAGATCGGAACGTGGTTTTTGGGTTGTCTAGTGCCTAAGAATCCATGTTCATCTATTGATCTTGAATTCCTACTATTGGTTATGATCTGAAATTAAATTTCAGATCTGTGTTTGTGGTGTTATTCCCTGGTGGCATCATCTTTAGAATCAGAGGTGAGTTCGGGTGCCACATTAGAGAACGTGATTTAGAAGAGTGTTTTCGGGCCCATAGTTCGGCTGGATGAGACCAATTATCCGAGATGGTCTCAAACATTCCTAGTGACAGTAAAGGGGCATAATAAGGAACATATGTTACTCTAACCAGAGCCTACGGATAAGACAAGGAAGAACGCCTCTTGGAAGAAGGATAACGTTATGGTATGTGCTGGGTTAATGAATAACGTTAACGTTATTTCTCGCATTGGTGACGAGATAATGTATTACAAGACTGCAAGCAAATGTGGGACAACCTCAGAGACAACTATGCTCATGAGAAAAATTCCTCCATGGTTTTCTAGATATACCATGAGTTATTTGAGTTGAAATAGGAAGGCCGTTCTCTTTCTCAATATTATTTAGCCTTGAAAGAGCTCCTGGAGAAATATAATGTCTGTCAATTGGTGTGTATTTGCTCTACATAGAGAGATCACCGCAAGGAGTTTGCTGTTCACCTCTTCTTATCTGGACTAGGTTCATATTATGTTGCTGCTCGTTCATAGATACTTTGTCTGAGCTCCTTACTTTGGAGGAGGCTTATAGTCGTCTAAGTAAGCTTGTACTACCCCAACCTCAGACTGGTGAGAGTACTGGATAGGCATCTGCTATGGTTGCTGTCACTGGGTGTGGAGGCAAAGGTGCCCCATCAACATGAGGTCAGGGAAGAGGATGTGGTATGTTTGGGAGAAGACTCGTACCACTTGCACCTTCTGTGGGAAGGTTGGGCATGTTGAGGCCTCTTTCTGGGCCAAGCATGGGAGGCCACTTGTTGCCAATTAGGCCTCTGTGATTTTAGTCTGACATGGTTCCTTCCACTGACTATGATGCTGTGGTTCAACTGCTTTCACAGCTTACTTAGGAGTCGACTACTACCACTGAGACTGTGACTTTTGCTTCTTCATTAGGTACAGATATGTCCTGGTTAGTGGACTCTGGTGCTTCACATCATTTGATTGGTGATCATGGATGTTTTGAGAGATTACAGACTATTCCACAGGAAAGACTGTACAGGTGGCAGATGGCAGGCATGCACAGATTGATGGTAAGGGGGAGGTGTCAGTTACCCCTACCATGTGTTTGCCTAATGTGTTTTTTGTTCCTGATTTCTCCATGAATCTCCAAGATCACTAAGCAATTTAATTGTAGAGCTATATTTGATGATATTGGTGGCATCTTTTAGGACAAGTTGGTGAGGAGGACGATTAGTGGCGGACATGAAGAGGGGGGCGTGTATCACCTTGTTCAGACGCCTATTGTTGTTACATGTCAAAGGGGTTCATGCTTCACTTCTGGTGGTGCCTTGTAGTAGCACCATCATCTTGATCACCCATCTCTGGACAGGCTTTGACGCATCATCCCATACTTGTCACCAGCCACCGAGATACATTGTGATGCATGCCAGCTAAGAAAGCATCACTGCTCATCTTTTCCTGCTATTACTAGTTCGAGTTCCTCTGTTGATTTTGAGTTATTGCATCTAGATGTTTGGGACCCTGGTCGGATACCTGACCGGTAGGGTCACTACTATTATCTTTGTTGTTCTAGAGACGTTGCTATTATTCTTCTACCACTGATGAAGAATAAGTCTCATGTGGGACAGATTATTGTGAATTTTTTGATTGAAATAAAAGATCAGTTTGATGTGAATGTGAAAATTGCGAGATCTGACAATGCTCTAGAATTTTATATTGCACGTTTGGTTGGATTTTATAGGACACGTGGAATTGTACATCAGATGTGTTGCCCATACACCTCACAGCAAAATGTTGTGGCAGAGAGGAAATATAGGCACTTGTTGGATGTGGCACAGGCTCTATTGATACCTTGTGTTCCACAGTTGTCTTGGGGAGATGCTGTTCTTGCAACATGCTATCCTATTAACATGATGCCTTCCTTTGTTCTACATTAGCAAACTCCCTAGCTTCTAAGAGGCAGTTATTCCAGTTACGTCCATGTGTGTTTGGATGATGGGTCCTGGAAGGGACAACTTGGCAACAGTGATTTAAATGTCGACGATATGTTGTTGGCAATGCAATTTTTGAAAAACCTCCTTGTCGATATGCATATGGCGTCGAAATGTAGGGATGCGGCGACATGCCGACTATTTCGTCGGCATGCTAATCGCCAGATGCCGACCATTTCGAATGCTGTGGGTAAGGTGCGTGGTAAAGGGCTGATGTTTCTAGTGTCTGGATAAGGTGCTTGTGTCGGTAAGGGAACACACACACATGATTTTGAGCCCCGATATATCCCTCGTCGATATCGATATCTAAAATCTTGGGTATGGTCATGATGAAACACTCTTATTGTTACATAAAAATTGATATCATTTTGACTACTTTTGTCATTTTTTTTTGACATGCCTTCGGCATGCCCATTGGCATGGCCATAAAAAAACAAGCATTTCCACTACGTGCCCTCGGCATGCCCATGAAATGCACACTTAGAATTTCATCGACAGCATCGAAATCGGCATTTCGAACCTTGCTTGGCACCATGTGCAATAAAGTTTGTTTCTTAGATATTGTAGAGTTCAAAATGGATATCGGTGCTATGATCCAATGGCAGGAAGGCATTATGTTAGTGTAGATGTGACTTTTCATGAGGCTGTACCCTATTTTTCTTTAGCTACTCGCCAGTTGTCTCCTAAGGTTGAATTTGCTCCGATGCCCATTCCACTTGTGCCTATGGATGGCGTTATTGATACAGAGACATTTCCTGCACCTTGCTCAGAGTGATAATACTAGATGTTAGGTTGAAAGAGCGAATGAAATTATATTAGAAACCCTAGGTGCCTTTATATAGAGAGACACAAAGGGTAAATTACAAGCATGCCCTTATCTAATATAAAAATCAGTAAAAGACATAACAAAAGCATATAACTTAACACTCTTCAAGTTGGAGCATAGGCATCAAGAATGCTCAGCTTGGCACATAACAACTCAAGATGCTTTTTGGAGAGTGCTTTGGTGAAGGCATCAGCATTTTGATCTTCAGTGGCAATATAAGGTGTAGTGATCTTGCCAGTAGTAATGGCATCTCAGATAAAATGGCAATCCACTTCTATGTGCTTGGTTTGCTCATGAAATGCAAGATTATTGGCAATAAATGCAGCTACCTTGTTATCACAATACATGGGAGTAGGACCAGAAACAGCGACTCCCAAAATCACATAAAATAGATCTCACCCACAGGAGCTCACAAGTTGCATGGGCTATAGCTTTATACTCAACATTTTGCTTCTTACTCGTCCATGTGACTAATTTGCACCCATATAGGTACAATAGCGAGTAGTAGATCTTCTGTCGTCATGTGCCCTTACATAATCTGCATCAGAATATCCCCAGATATAGCCCGTTATCAGGAGCTTGCTTGAGGCATCTCAGCACCTAACATACACCATCCCAATGCACTTCTCTAGGGGATTACATAAATTGGCTCAGTCTCCCAACAACAAAACAAACAAATGTCAGGTCTAGTTGTAGTCAGATATAAAAGTTTTTCAACCATAGCACGATATCTGGTAACATCTTCAAGCAGTGGGCTCTTAGAATCTACAAGCATCAAAGGTGGGTCCATAGGAACATTGGCAGGCTTGCAACCTAGCATCCCTACCTCTCTCAGCATGTCAAGTACATATTTCTTCTGAGAGAGGTCATGACCACCATCCACATGTTCTACCTTAATGCCTAAAAAATAATTTATTAACCCTAGATGTTTGGTAGCAAACTGAGACGGCAAGAACTTCTTGGTAGCTTTTATCTCTGTTTCATCACTTCTAGTAAGCAATATATCATTAACATACACAATAAGAATAACGGACCTAGTGACTATGCATGATAAAAATAGAGTGATCAACAGTGGATCTAGTAAAGCTAAATTTTTGCACAACTTTACTAAATCTCTCAAATCAGGCCCTGGGACTCTACTTATGAACATAAATGACCTACAACCTATAAACTTTCTGACACTCCCCCTCAATCACAAAATCAGGAGATTGCTGCATGTAAACTTCGTCCTCTAAATCACTATAGAGGAAGGCATTTTTAATATCAAGTTGAGATATTGACTAGCCACTGTTGACTGCCATAGAGAGAAGTATCCACACTGAGTTGGATCTAGCTACTGGTTGAAAAATCTCAAAATAATCAACTTTAAAGGTTTGTGTATAACTTTTGGCAATCAATTGTGCTTTAAATGTTTCCATTGTACCATTCGGACGACATTGAGGGTGAACACCCACTTACACCCCACAACAGTAGCTTTAGGGGGTTGGTCAACAAGTTCCCAGGTACACCTAGACTGAAGAGCAGCCATCTCTTCCATGGCCACGGTCCATGAAGGGTCTTGAGAAGCCTCAATATGGTTCTTGGGAATATTTTTGTTGTCAACTGTAAGAGATAGAAGTTGCCCTACTGTAGGTAAACGATCAAGTAACATATAATTGGAAACAGAATATCTAGCAGAAGATCGTTGTGGCTTCCTCTAAGAAATAGGAAGATCCACATCAGGTACTTATGGGGGTGCAGTGTTTGGACCTCTGTCTGAATCAGCAATATCATTAGTGGACTGAGCAGGAATAGTGGAAAGTGGTTCCTCTACTGGTATAGTAGTGGATGGAGGTTTGCACTGAAAGTGCTGAGGGAAGGAATCTGTCATCTTGGGTTGTCTAGGATAGGTAATGGGGGGACATCATGAGGTGGAGGAGGCTCAAAGGGACCTGGAGGCGCAACAGTAGGCACAAGCAATGGAACGTCCTAGGAGACACTGGGAGACTTCCCTGTAGCAGTATAATATGACATGCTCTCAAAAAAAGTCACATCCTTACATAAAACCTATGTGGAAGATGATCAAAACATTTATATCCCTTATGGGTTCTAGAATAACCCACAAAAATGCACTTAATAGATCTAGGAGCAAGCTTGCCCACCCTAAATAAATGAACAAAGCAAACACATCCAAACACTTTTGGAGGAAGAGAAAAAATCTCTCGATCAGGAAACAAAGCAGAATAAGGGGTCTTCCCATCAAGAACAAAAGATGATACCTGATTAATCAAGAAAGTAGCTGTAAGAACAGCATCTGCCTAGAAAGTAGTAGGAACATGCATTTGAAACATAATAGTATGAGCAATATCAGGAAAATGTCTTAGTTTGTGTTTAGCCACCTCATTCTGTTGGGATGTATGAACATAAGCTCTGATGTATAATACCAAGAGATTGAAAAAATTGAGTTAAAGTAGAATTCACAAACTCAAGTCCATTATCAATCCGAAACATGCGAATAGTAGTAGAGAATTGAGCCTTTATTTCATTCACAAAATTTTTAATCAATATAGGAGTTTTGGATTTTTCCTTCATCATAAACACCCAATAGACATGGGAATAATCATTCACAAGGACCAAAAAATGTCGAAAACCCTTAAGACTCCTGACTTGACATGGCCCCCACAAATTAACATGAATAAGGGGAAAAACAAATTCAGTTCTATTATTACTACTAGGAAAGGAAACTCTATGATGCTTATCAAGTTGACAGACATCGTGGGCAAAAGAATATGGAAACTACATATAGCGAAGAATAGAAACATTAGGATGTCCCAGTCTAAGATGCCACTGTAAAGCAGAAGTGGCAACCATGGATTGATGCTCTGGTGGTAGGTCAAGATAATATAGGCCATCTTGCTCAAGTCCACCAATATGTTTTATCGTTGGGAGGTCCTGCAAAAAGAAAAAATGATCATGAAACACTGCTCTGCAATTTAATGTCTTAGTAATCAGAGTGACAGACATTAAATTCAAAGCAAATTTGGATACATGCATAACATCAGAAAGAGGTAAAGTAGTGACAGAGAGATGTCACCCAAGCCTGTCCTAGGGGATAAGGCACCATCGGCTACCCTGACATGTACTGGAGTAGTCAATGATCTAAGAGATGAAAAAAGAGTAACATCTCCTATGATGTGGGAGGATGCACTTGAGTCTACAAGCTAAGATGGCTTTTGAACACTTTTGACACTAGCAGCAGTACCTGTCGTTTGAGTTACAGAAGCACTAGCCATAGAAGTGGCCTAAATAGACACAAGTTTGTCATATTCTTCATTGGAAATAGTGATCTGAGGACTGACTTGCTCTTTCTCCTGATAGTATTGACTCCTATCTTCACCATAAGTGATCTGATTGGCTTGATGACCTTGGGGAAATTTGTGCTTTATCTTGCACCTATCAACTGTGTGATTTGTCTTGTGACAATGGTCACAAAACAAATCGCGTCCTCTGCCATAGCCTCCTGCTCTCACTCCATGTCCTTTCCCCTTGCCTCTTGGGGTTTCCCTACCACGACCAACAACTGTCATGGCAGAGGAATCAGAGAGTCGGACAGGGTCAAATATCTCAAGTCTGAACAGGAAGGCATAGATCTACGTAGGTGTTGGAATCTCCTCAAGGGTCATAAGCTAATCCTTAACAGACTTGTACTCAGTACCAAGACCCCTAAGCAACTGAACAGAATGAAAGGCTTCATGTTGCCTTGCAATAACAGTAACATCTGTGGAGATCGACTAATAGGTATCATGCTTATCCCAGAGGTTGTTCATAGAGCCATAGTACTCGGCAAGGGACATAGTTCTCCTCCGAAAATAATGTAACTCTTCAATCACCCTGTAGAGGTGGCTGATGTTGCTCTTATGAGAGTATATCATGAAGAACCTCCCACATCTTCACAGACACATTACATAACTTGCTTTGCTGTAGGCTTCTTCATGCTGTTCAACATGTAAGTCGCCACCCAATTATTGTCTGCCTCCGAGTCAACAGACTTGACAGCAGGTTAATCTTGCATAAGAATATATTTCTTCTGGTGTGATCTCATAAATCGGGAAAAGTAGACCATAGAAGAAAGTTGGTGCCATCTAACTTGATAGAGGTTCCTTGCATAAAAGATGCACTCGGGGTAGATATCTTCCCTACCGAGTCGTTAAAAGGACCCTTGTCTTCCATATCACTCGACATGTGGGAAACAAGATCTAGAGACTGCAGTAAAAAATCAAACCATGTATATGTTTGAAATTGTCATCGATATGAAAATAGAGCAAAAATTAGACCATAGCATAACACCCTTTGGGGCTAGATGAGGCCTCAAAAGGGTTGTTTCTTCTCCTTAACCTCTGTTTAGTTGGAGAAGCTAGAAGAAGGGTGACTTCTGATGTCACCCCAGACCATACGGATCTCCCACGAGAGATCAACCTCGAGCGGGCCTTAACAATGCAACAAGGGCATTGCAGTGACCAATCGAGGTGCTGCGATGCCGGAACACCTTCCTCCGTTGCCCCTAGCGGCGTGTTGCCATAGCTCAGGTGCTGCCTCGCCTTAGTCGAGTCCTTTGCCACCCATAGCAACGACGCTGTTGCTGCTGTTGGGGCTGCCGCTTGGCCCTCGTGCTGGTGGTGGCATTGTTGCTATCGGTGGGAGGATCGATGAAGGTGATTAGGGTCGGCGATACCCTCGAGAAGGAGAGGGATCAGGTGGAAAGGGTTCGGAGGTTAGGTTTCGGGGTAGGATACCCGAATACCGGTTTAGGACCGCTGCTTTGATACTATGTTAGGTTGAAAGAGCAAATGAAATTCTATTAGAAACCGTAGGTGCCTTTATATAGAGAAGCGTAAAGGGTAAATTACAAGCATGCCCTTACATAATATAAAAACCACTAAAGACACAACAAAAATGTATAACTCAACAATAGATTTGGATGTGTTTATCATAAGCCAATGACCTATAGGTAGCACAATGTATCAGGCAGCGCACTTACTTCAGTCCCACCTTTCTCCCTAGATCAGGCATGTGTTTGTTGTGATTGTGTAGGTGCAGGTGATGATACTCCTGAGCATGACCTTCCAATATCTATTCGGAAAGCATTGCTGTCTTGTGCACATTATAGAGCAGCAAGGCAATGACTATTGTTAAGATGGGGAAATCTTTTGGCCTATTTACTATGGCCTTGTCAGCTACAGAGTTATTACATATCATCAGGCCATGCTTCATCTAAAATTACGAAAGGCCATGGTGGAGGAGATGACTGCATTACAGGATCGACAGACATGGGAGCTCACTTCTCTTCCTTCAGGCACTACACTTGTTCATTGTCGTTAGGTCTTTGCCTTGAAGTACAATTCTGATGGGTTTATTTCAAGGTATAAGGCACGCTTGGTAGTAAAGGGATTCATTCAGATATATGGGGTGGATTTCTTTGATATCTTCTCTCCAGTTGCTCGTTGTATACTATCAGGATACTTATTTCTGTGGCCGCTCATAGGGGTTGGAAACTCCACCAACTTGATGTTGAAAATGCTTTTTTGTATAGTGATATTCAGGAAGAGGTATATATGTAGCAGCCTCCTAGATTTGAGATTCGGGGGGAGTGTGTATGTAGGTTGAAGAAGACTATTTATGAGTTCAAGCAGAGTCCAAGAGCATAGTTCCACAAGTTGTTAGAAGTGGTTGAGAAGATGGCTTGCAGAGATCCTCCTCAGATTGCTCACTGTTTGTGAGGAAGATAGAGCGAGGTGTGGTGGGTCTCCTAGTTTATGTTGATGAGTTGATTATTATAGGCGGTGACAAAACTAGGATTGTAGACATCAAAAGGTCTCTGGTAGCGCAGTTTGTTATGAAAGATCTTGGCCAGTTATGATATTTTCTGGGAATTGAAGTAGCAACCAGTAGAGATGGGATATTTTTGTTCCAAAGGAAGTATGCCATTTACGTCCTTAAAGAAACAAACATGCTGGGATCCAAGCCTGCTAATATACCTATGGATCCCAAGGCACACTTGTATCAATGTTTGAAATGATGATGGCGACACCGCGTTGATGAAATTCTAAATATGCATTTTGTGGGCATGTTGAGGGCACGTCATGGAAATGCCTATTTTTTGATGCCAGGTTTCGATGATTTTAATGGCCCAAAAAATGCCATTTTGGAGGCACGCCGATGCATGTCGACAAAATGGCAGCGGTAGTCAAAATGATATCAATTTTAAGAAAATCAAATGCTGATTATGTAACAATAAGAGTGTTACATCATAATATTTATATACAACATGACCATACCATGTTAAAGTTCAATACTGAAATATCAAATATTCTTACCATGTTAAGAATACAAAGAATTGAAGAATGAAAGAATCAAAGTATATAGTTTCAAAACTAAAGCCGAAACTGTAATGTCTTGATGCATCGAAAGTCAGAATTCAGAAGTCGGGACTTGGAATTCAAAAGTTAGATTTTACAAGAACGAAGAGTGTCTTGTTGGATCCATATCTCTATCGTGGGTACTATTACTACTTGATTAATACCATCGTTGACTATTATGTCGATCACTACTTTGAATGTATTCACAGTAACTCTCTTAAGACATATATGAATACATTTTTAGATAATCCATTATGTGCTGTTTGTATTCATGTTCATTTATACTAACCAAAATCCTAAGATGGAGAAATTTACTATTTGTGTATGGACTGTCATGCGTATGATTAGTTGCACGTGTTTGGGAGAATCCTGTTCTAGAACCATCTTGTGATGATTGTGATCTTGTTGGAATTTGAGGGGGAGCTTGGGGTTAGAATTGAGGTGCGAAATAATCTTGGAAGTACCATACCCATATGGGTAAGAATATTCACCCATATGGTCGGCATGCTGGCAAAATGGTCGGCATGTTGACGAAATTCTAAACAATGTCGGTATGGTGACTTCCAAAAAAATTCCATTTCGGTGGCATGCCGTCGGCATTTAAAACCTTGACTTATATGATGGAGAGGCAAAAGTGGATGATAATTATTCATATAGACAGTTGGTTGGTAAATTATTATACTTAACTATTAATATTGCTCTGGCAGTTGGTAAGTTGAGTCAATTTATGGATAGGCCTACTAAATTGCATTGGGAGGCAGTATGCAGGTGCTCAGATGCTTGAAGAAAACACCTGGTCGTGGAATACTTTTCAAAAGAGGAGCTCCTATGACAGTTGTGGGATATTTAGATGTTGATTATGTAGGAGATATACCAGATAGAAAATCTACCACTGGCTTCTGCAGCTCTGTTGTTGGAAATCTTATCACATGAAAAGGTAAAAAGCAGGTCGTCTCCAGGTCTAGCGCAGAATCTGAGTATCGTGCTATGGCTCAGACTGGGACTGAGATGGTTTGGGTTAAGTCCCTACTCAGTGATCTACATGTCTAGATTGATGGTCCTATGAGATGAGGTGTGATAACAGGGCAGCCACTTATATTGCGAATAATTCAATGTTTCATGAGAGAACGAAGTATGTGGAAGTGGATTTCCACTACACTAGAGATCTGATACAGCGGGGAGTGTTGCATACTACTTTTGTTGCTTTAGAGGACCAGACTGCCGATATATTCACCAAGCCATTGCCACAAGGTGCATTTGACACGTGCTGTTCCAAGCTGAGCATGATAGATATCTATGCTCTAGCTCGAGAGGAAGTGTTGATTTATTCATATTCCTTTCTTTTAGTTATTTGCTTTTGCTATCTTGTTTTGTGTCTTTTTAATATTTTCTATTTATTATTTGGACATGTTGCATAATTTTTCCCTCACCTCCTCTATATAAAGAGGTGCAGGATTTATTTGAAGAATAAGACGCTTCATTTTATCCCACTACCTTATCTTCCATGGCAACAACCATGGACGGATTAACGTGGAATGCCATTAACCATAAACTATGATAAAAGTTGAGAATAAACATATGAATAACTACTCTAATATCAAGTTGAATAATATAAATACGTGGAAGTATAAAAATATCAAAGTATAAATAGTGAACAAATACTTGGGTTTATGTGGAAACCCCACTAACGAAAAGTTAGGAAAAAATCATGGGAGAAGGCTCTTGATAGGGTTGATTTTGCTTTATTCTTCTCAAAGAAACAAATGAGGGGTATGTACCTATTTATAGGCCACTGCACACAACATAAAGTCCCACTCTACTATGTGAGACTAAACCAACTCCAACAAAAATACATTTGCCATTGGTTACACCACTTCAATAAAAGACGACCATTTGTAGGTTTCTTTGATTGTGGGTATCTGACATGATAAGTAACTGCATGGTGGCGTATTTGCTTTCGATTTTGAATATTAGCATGACATTTTTTTTCTCTTTCAGGTCTTGCACTTGAATAGTCATCCTTTTGCTTTTCAAACAAAACAAAAAGTCTTGGCACTTGAGTACTTGATTTTGATTTTGTATGGTGTCTTAAATTTTTTTCCTCCTCGTTTTGGCACTAAGAGATTTTGGATTATTTGCTATTGTTACACTAGGTAAATCTCTATAGGTTCTTGTATTATAGGTAAATGTAGCTCTCATCTCTATATGATAAGAAGACATTTTCCATTTGTTAAATTATAATTAGGGTGATACTTAAATTTCAAATAACATATTTCCAATATTAATTTACATTAGTATTTCATAAAAGTTGCCATCACCACCCGTCTAGTTCCTAATATGTTAATTACCAAAAAATTAGCTATTGAAATCCTAGTCAAACTTCACTTTATTCTTTTAGTGGATAGATAAGTAGTACTTAATCACAATTTGTCTTACTAAATGAAGGTTCGAGGCATACGTGGAAGGAAGCTTTGGGGCATACGTGTCAATTACGAAATCTTGGCTCCTTGAACCTGGGTTGAGAGAACTTGTGCGACAGAAGTGGAAGGAAGTTCCTCCTTCCTCGGCCACGTGTACGTTGGGAGCCCAAATACAACATCTTCGATCAACTTTGATGGCTTTTAAGGAGGATGGGGTGCAACGGGATTGAATGTGCATAGAAGCTTTAGCTAGAGTCTCTCGGTTGGATAGGGTGGAGGATACTAGACTCCTCGTTGACATGGAATAAGAAGACAGGCTGTTGCAGATTGTTGTTTAGGATGAAGACCATAGGATTGAGATGGATTGGCGGCAAAAGTTGAGATAGTTCTGGTTGAAGGAAGGGGATGCCAGCACTCGTTTTTACCACTTGTTGGCTAGTGCTAGACAAAGGGCAAATCTTGTTACTTCTTGAAAGAAGCAATAGAAGTTTGGGTCAACTGAGAGACGCTGCAGTAACTCGTCAAACTCAGCTCGGGACACAATGTCAGAAGTATCTTCAGTAGGCTTAACTACTTGGTTGGCAGTGGGTGGACGACCATGCTTCATCCAACATGTGGCTTCAGTGTCCAGATTGACCAAAATATGTGCATGGAGGCAAGCCTTGCCTTCTCAATGCATAACCACGACCTCTGCCTTGTGACACAGGAGACCCTCTGCTATGTCATGGTGTAGTAGCAAGAGTAGACTTTGGCTAGTGACCTATGTAGTAGGCAGGTGAATAGCAATCCTGCTCAATCTACTGTGAGTACCTCAAGAGAGGGAAGAGAAGACAAAGTGAGGATATGTGAACATGCAACTATAAACTTTGGTCCAAGTTCAGAGAAGAAAATTAAGATGACTATCTCCTTCCTTCATGCCCTTTGAGAAGCACAAGTACACACAGGTTTGTTGGTATTGTGCTTATCCAGTAAGCCCTTCATGGCTGAATAGTATCGTGCCAGTGAACGTAGGGGTGTACATGGGTCGAGTTCAACCCAAACCCAACCTGACCCAACTCGATTGGGTTGGGTTGGGTTGGGTTGGGTTTGAGGTTTAATCAACCCAACCCAACCCGTAACCCGATACAACCCGATTTATACATACATATATATTCGATATATATATATATATTGTATGTATATATATTATAAACATATATAATTATATGTATATAATATATACTGGGCACCAAGCTACAAATAGAAAATTGAAACCTCATCTCGAGTCTCAACATCTCTTCACTCCTATATCCCAAATTTTCAATTCTCAGCGTTCACTGACCCCTCATCTCTTCCATAGTGACCTCCATCGGCTTTAGGTGCTACCCTCAATCCTCACCTCACCTCACCTCCAAGCTCTACTCCAAGTAGTGCCTTTTCTTAGTGCCAAGCTATAGGCGGTGCACTTCTCTCCTTGATGGTGGAAATATCCTGTACTTTTCAAATAACCCTCAACCTTCTCTCATTAGCCCCCCACCTCCGCCTGAGTCATCAACGGCCCACCTCTCCGTTCTTCCGTTTCACAGGGACCCCCTCACCACCACTAAATGAGAACGACCCACATCTCCTCTTTTCTTCCTTATAGGGATCCCACCACCACCACCACCAGAGCACCCTCTCTATATTTGTTGTCGATTATTGGTATAAATCTGAGCTTTTATATAAATCTATATATTAAGTTTATTATTAAGCATGCCTTTATCTTTTCTCGTTACTTTTATATCATATCGTTATTGTTTTTGTTTTTACTTATTTTATTCACTTTTTTATAAGATAGAAGTTGTTTATAAGTTTAATATTTGTTGTTATTAAGTATGAAAGACATACGAAGCATGTAGGAGGTAAACATAAACTTTGATTAGTCGACAACTCACTCAACCTGACCTAACCTGACCCAATTTTATAGGTTGTGTTGGGTTTGGTAGTGTAACAGGTTGGGTTAGGTTGGAAAAATCCCAACCCGTAAACCATGGGTTGGGTTTGGGTTGAGTCCCAACCCAACCCGACCTGTGTACACCCCTAAGTGAACGACCCTCTTGCCGTGATTGCATGAGCTCATGAAAGGTCTGAAAAACATGGGCTGAATTCTTTTCATGGGAGCATGTCTCTCGTAGACTATCCCACATTTCCTTTGTCATCCAATAATACATGATTGCATCACCTATCTTGGGAATAATGCAATTCATGATCTAGGCACTGATTATGGTGTTATCCTTATTCCAAGAAGCATTCTTCCCTATCTTCTCTGTAGGCTCTAGATGAAGCAAGATTTGCTCCTTGTCATGACCGTTCACAATCATGAGAAAGGCCTGTGACCACTGGAGATAGTTGGTCTCGTCTAACTTCACCATATGACCAAAAAAATGAACTTTTGTAGGTCCTTGTCTCCACTATGGAGTTCGATGTCACCTCCGACAAACTTGATGACACCATCTTGCCTTCACCCAAGTTACTAGAATCAACAAGGTTTCACTAGAGCATCCACTCAGTCAAGAAACATGAGATCAGAGGTCTGAAAAAATGATTTCAGATTATAGACAAGTCTGAAATCTGATTGGTAGGCATAGCAGTTACCTCGTAGGGTACCATAGACCGCAAGAGGTACTGTCTCCCTCTGGTGTTCCCTGAGATGAAATAACAAAGAGACGAGGGTAATAACATGCCCTGACCCACACAGAGAACTGGTAGCAACAGTCCTATGGGACCTAGATCAACCCTTTGATTTGCAACACACAAAGAGGCAGCAACAACAGAGTGGTGTTGCCTTAGCACAAGAGGTAGCGTCTCCCAAATTTGGCGGCATCACCCAGATAAAGGTCCCTGCGGTCATGTGGGGGAATATGTAGCAACGCCATAATGGAGTTAGAGGGGCCTTGTGGTGGCTTAGGCTCCAGGCGACCCCTTTGGGGATGGCATTGAACCCTGTTGGCACGGCTGCAGGGCTAACAAAGGGAAGGGGTTGGCGGCGTCCTCTGAAGGAGAGAGAAGGTCGGTGGCGGCACCCTCAAAGGTGGAGTTTCGGTGGTGGGTGCGGAGGCTAGGTTTCCAGTGGGATATCGAGTCTTGATATAGGATCGTTGCTCTGATACCAAGTAGAAAGAAATGAATGAAGTAGTTTATTCTTTAACCCTACCTCTTAATATATAGAAGTGGGAAAAGTACGGTACAACCCTATAAGAAAGTAATAAAATAATAAAAGGTACAAGACTTAAGACATAAACAAATAAGTAAAGATCGAAGGGGGATAACAACCATGACACTATTAATTGGGGAAAGAGCTCCTGTGATGCTTTCCTAGTTAGTAGGTCTCACACAGTTACACTAGAAGGTGATAGTTGGAGGAATTTGTGGTATGACACATCTCAGCTTTGTCAAAGGAAGGTGTTCGAATCTCAGGTGTCACAGAAAACTAGATGATCCCCCAACAAAGAAAGTAGCTTGGCCAACATAACGTCGTTGCAGAAGACAATAGACTCTTCCTTAGCCACAACCAATCACTTGTCTCGTTAGTATATCCTGCAACACAAGCGACAACGTAAAAATAGCCAGATAGTTCAACTTTTTTGTAACTTGACTGACAGAAAGAGGATTCAAAGAGAAATAAGGGGCATGAAGGACATTTTGTAACCGTATGTGAGGGGCTATCTAAACCTCCTCTTGACCCATGATGGGGAATTTTGTGTTTGCAACAACAATGGTCTATTTAGACAAGTCTAGTTGTAATATGGTGAATTGTTGAGCCTTCTTGCAAATATGTCAGGAGGTGCTGGAATCAACCAACCAATCTGCATCATCGATTTCACCATGACGGGCAAGGTTTATACCTGAGGACTTGTCAATTGACACAGTATTAGCAAATCCATAAGAGGAGCTAGGAGTAGCAATAAGAGGTACATAAATCCCATGTTGGGAAAACATCTGAATCAGATCACCATATTTAGTTTTGGAGGTAGGGGTGGGCTTAAAAATGATCTTTGAGCTAGCTACAACCTAACGAGTATTGATAGGTTTCCCATGGTTGGACTAGCAAGTCTCCTTGTCATGACTAGACTTTCTGTAGTATGAACATTGGGGTTTAGCATGCCCTTGAGTACCTCGTCCTCAACCATGCCTATGGGTAAACTAACCAGGGCCTTTACCTCTTCCTTGAGAGGTCGTTTAGTCGATGTGTGCTTAATACACAGAGGGTGAGAGAGACATTGCAAGCCTGCTTAAGTGGTTATATGCCTCTTCCATAGTTGGTATCTTTGACAGTGTCAACATTTGGGATCGTGTTGCCTTAGAAGCGTGATCCAACCTAGTTGGGAAATGTCCTACCATGGTCTAGGCCCTGTAGAGTTTGTGACTCGCAGGAACACACAGGTGTGTTAGCGTTTAGCCTCTCAAAAATCGACTTAGTGTGGAGTAGTACTAAGCAAGTGGCCTTCCATCTTGCCTTATGTGGGCAATCTCAAGGTGAAGCTGTAGAATGTGCTGCATTCTTGTCTTGAGAATGTGTGGTGAAGCACTTCCATCTCTTTCATCATCTTGTAGTACATAATCTTTGTGGCAATTTGTTGTATGGTGTTGTTCATGATCCATGCCCTAACTATGGCATTATTGTTTTTCCAAGTTATATACTTGCTAACCTTCTCAATGGGCTTTGACTCGTGAAGTATATGCTCCTTATGATGACCCTTAACTACATTGAGGATTGATTGTGACTATAATGCATAATTGGACCTGTCAAACTTTGCTATCGGGCCAAATAAGGGGTTCTTGAATTCTTTATGATTTCCCTCTCCTTGAGTGGAAGAGTCGACCAGTTTGGAGGCCATAATATTTACGATCGGAGATTCAAAACTTCAAAAACTATGAGAGATCTTTACTTTTGATGCATACTAGTCATCTACTCTCCTGTTTACGACCACATGACGAAGGAATATGCACTTATGAGAAGCTACACCTCTTTGTCGATTAAAATTGATCATGTAATATGGCAAAAATGCTCTATGGCGATGCCATGAGGGCTACTCTGGTGATCGGCCAGTTGTCGATCAGGGGCAAGAGTAGGAGCAAGCTAGGGCAACCCCAACTGTGCCTTAGAGGGGCCAAAAGTGGTCCTTGATCAGCCCTCCTTCGGCAGCAACACCAGTGGCGACGTTGGTAGATAGAGCCCCACTGACGGTGCTGTTGGCGATGGTTAGTGGTCGGAAGGGGTCCAGTTGGTTAGGGATGGGCCAACGATGCTCTGGTCGGTGGCCTAGAGGTGGTTGTTGGCGGTGGCTATCCTTCCTTTGGCTTCCTTGAGTGATGAGGCTTCTAGTTTGTGGATGGTGAAGACTTAGTGCACGAATCCTAAAGCAAGGGATTCCTCTCTTAATATGAATCCCTGAACTTATTCGGTGGAGAAAAAAAATAGGGAAAAGGATCATGGAGGTATAGAGTTTCGGCCTAGGACTACCACTCTGATACTATGTTGAGAAAAATATCTCATCTATTTGTATTACAAAACCTTAGGCTTCTATTTATAGAAATGAGGCCTAAGGGAGAAATAGCATACAAGATTATTGTAAGTTGAAATTGAAAATAAGCGGAAATGAATGAAAGCATAAAGAAAATCAAAGAACACTTGGGTTTTATGTGGAAACCCCACCCACGAAGAGCAGGGAGAAAACGAGGGGATAATGCCTCGATAAGGCTCTGATGTTTCTATTATTCTTCTCAAAGGAACATGGGAGGAGTACACGCCTACTTATAGGCCACCACTCACCACACAAAGCCCACATCTTCCAATGTAGCGCTGAACCAACAACTCAATTCTCTTAACACTCCCCTTTAACTTGGAGCATGGAATGCTTAGCTTGTAACACAAAGAAATCCATTCTACATAACAGAACACAATCTCTAGACTGGTTCTTGCTTGTAGGCTGAAACACGTGCTGGAGCTGCTGAAGGAATTGCTATATCTGGCTCTGACAATGGCCTCCCCTCTGGAGACCTGGTGCTGGTGGCTCCCCATTCAATATCCCTGAAATGGGCCTTTCTCTAAAGACCTCGAAGCTGCATCTCTAACATAGAAACCGACTAGGCCCTTCTTCTGAGGACCTCGAAAATAGATCTCCCTCTCTGGAGACCTTGAAACTCTGGACCTCCCAGAGTTAGGTTTCTCATGTGATGATTAGCTACTCCAAAAGTCCATAGTGGTATCCGATGTCACCCATCGTGCCTTGGGATTGCAAGTTTGTAGTGGTATCTGATGTCACCCATCGTGCCTTAGGTTTGCAACAAAGGGACTACCAAACGGGGGTGACTATAATGGGCTTCTATACTTCCCCTTTCTCCCATACTCATGGGCGAAGAAAATAAGAGAAGAAATGACAATGAAAATAGAGAAGAGCTTCTCCTCTTCTCTTTAATTAATTTTTTTTGAAAATTTTCTTCTTTTCCTCCTTTTTCCTTTTTTTTTTCTCTCTTCCTTTTTTTTTATTTTTCCTCTTCATCCTTTTTTTTCTCTTTCTTCTTACTCTCTTTTTTTTTCCTTCCTTTTTCTTCCTTTTTTTTGTTTTTACTCATCCTACCCCTCTCCTTTGTACGACTTCAAAAGGATTCAAAATAAAAAGGAAAACATGGCTTCAACAAGGGGCATTGAGCTTCCCCTCTGCTCCATCGACCTCGCATAGCGCATCTTCTGACCTTGAGTAGTGCATCGCCTAGCTGGCACTACTCCTCGTTACGTGGGAAAACGAGAAGAAAAAGGGGGAAGCTACGACATCGGCTCTTTCTCCTCCCCCCTCCAATCTCTCTTCCTTTCCGTTGGTCGCACTAACCTCGAGGGAGGCACTGCTCCCGCACATCGCCGTCCACTTCATGTGTGATCCAACCGACGCTGCTGAGTCTCCTCTTGGCGGTCCTTCTAGAGTTAAAGTTCTCCTCAAGCTTCTGGGACTCCTTGGAGGAGTCAAGGGAGAGGTCGATGGAACCCCAGTTGGCGCTGAAGAGGACGCTCGTGGGGTAGAGGTAGTTTTGCACTGCCTACTTCACCGCGTATGTGCTTTTGTTGCTTAAATCCACCACGATCGTGCGGGCCTCTCTATCGCCTTCATCTTCCTTTAATCGCCTCTTTGCTGCGACAGCTTCTGCTCCACCGACCGTCGACCATGCATGCCTTGACACCAAGCTCCTCTTCCGCAGCACCACCATCCTTGTCCGTTGCAAACTGTACCATTGGCAACCTCCTTCGACTTGAGGTCCTCTAGCACCTATTCCATCCTCTAGCAGACCATCATGTGCATGGACGTCGATACCTTCTATGACGGCTACCTCTCCACCACCATGGTCAATGAGGGCGCCGTCGCCTTTGTTGGCTCTACCTTACCTTCCTCGCTGAGTCCAACTCCAAAGCCTCCACCTCTATTGTTGATTTGCCTGATGGAGTTGGGGATCCTGATCTCCCCAGCGAGGGTCTTGATCTGGTCGGCCCGCTTGGTGGCCTTAGCATGGAGTTGCTCGACCTCCCTCGAGGCCCCTACAGTGATCTCCCTTGGCGGCATCTGTTGCGAACTCCTGCAAGCCCTCCAATCTCAGCCACCATGCGCGATCGCATGATGTGAGATTTCCTCCTCGATCTTCTCCTCGACCACACGTAAGCCCTAGTGTTGCCATCATCTGCAGCGCTAAGTCACCGTCGTGATCTCGCGACCCATCCTCGCCTTGCCGCCAGCGTCGTTGGCGCATCTCGCGAGTGCTTCCTCATGTGGGGATCATTTGGCAAAAACCCTAGGTGCCGCTCCATCTCACGCGAGCCCTAACATGCCCTAGGGTGAGGCGGTGCTGCCCATAGCGTCGAGCTTGTTCTCGAGTCCACCCTCCAAGGGCCCTCATAGCCTTCTCTTGTCAAAGGAGGAGATTTTCTTCTCCTTCATGAACTCAGGGCCATCACAATCTCTTCCCTTGCATGGGATTAAGGTTTCCCCTTCTCTCTCTCAAAATTGTAGACAATATGGAGACTCAAAATAATAAAAATTAAGAACAAAACCCAAGTTCAGAACTTGCTCTGATAGCAAGTTGAAATAAAAAATAAGCGGAAATGAATCAAAGCATAAAGACAATTAAAGAATACTTAGATTTTACGTGGAAACCCCGCTCACGAAGAGTGGGGAGAAAACTAGGGGATAAGACGCTGATAAGGCTTTGATGTTTCAATTATTCTTCTCGAAGGAACATGAGAGGAGTACACACCTACTTATAGGCCACCACTCACCACACAAAGCCCACATCTTCCAATGTGGCACTAAACCAACAACTCAATTCTCTCAATACTATAATATAATAAAAGAAAAGACAATAGCAAAAAAGAAGGGAACAAAAAGTGTGACAACTCTCAACAATGGAGAATTCAATAAGTTCAATGTTGTTTTTGCTTTAATGTATCTGTGGGACATTTGAATCTATTGGACTTAGCGTCATAGTGCTTCGCAAGACTTTCTCCCTCAATTCTTTGCTTGACTGCGTTGACTTTAAGTGGCCATAGAGTGCCTTCATCTCATATTTAATGACTAGTTGTTTTTCTGCTTGAAAATGGTTTCTTTGGAGCAACTGATGAGTTCTTTGCTACAATTCTTGCTGATTTCACTTTTCCAGCAAATTCTTTGTTGTTTAATTGCTCTATCTGAGGCCCCTTAATTTTGGCATCTGTGCAAATTCTGTAAATTCATTATTGAAGAGTGCAGAGCTGCAGGCGTGCTGATTGGGTGGACATTGCAAAATATTTGATTGATGATGTTCCTCTTCTCCTAGAGTCTGAGAATTTAAGCACCATCTGTGATGTTCTTTCTATCATTTTTACTACTTTGCCTGCTGGTGCGGGGGAGTTTATGGAGTGGATGGCTGAGGTTCGCAGAACTGAAGAGAATGGATTACTCTTGAGTAAAGAGGAGAAAGAAAGGCTTGCGGCAAAGGTCTTGATTCTTGTACATGAATTTTTTGTTTTGTAAGTTGATCTTACCTTGAGATTGTTTTTATCGTTCTGGATGCTAGGAAGAGGTGTTGCATCAAGTCCGTCAAACTCAACTTTATAAATATATAACTGAAACTTGGGCTAGCACGCCCTGCCTTTGTACTCCAGCTTCTGGTAACAAAGAGTCACTGCCTCAGATTGCTGCTAGCGTCTGTTGCCAGGCAGCTGCTTTGTTAGCTGGAACTGGCACAAGTAGAGGGTTTTGCTGTAGCTCAGCAAATATTCAGTGGTTGGATGCTAATGGAGATATGCCGAAGACTGTTGTCTCAAGCACTGTGATGGCAAATGGCAATGAGCATACCATTGATATGTTGGTCCCTACATCTCCAATGAGGCAAAAAGGCGAAAAAAATGCCAGTTGTTGTGGTAATGGGAGACACCCAGATGAGAATGATGTATTGACTGTTTTGTTGTTGGCGTTGCCACCTAGTACATGGTCAGGCATCAAGCAGGAGAGGTTG
The DNA here is from genome assembly GCA_037157565.1 of Thalassia testudinum. NCBI lineage: Eukaryota > Viridiplantae > Streptophyta > Magnoliopsida > Alismatales > Hydrocharitaceae > Thalassia > Thalassia testudinum. Next base: position 113,873,901 of record JAZHRO010000039.1, on the reverse strand, counting down.
CGAAAAAAGTTTTCTGATATCGTTTCTACCAGTAGTCTTCCAGTTGTCCTTCGAGAAGAGGTATATTTCTCCTTCCCCTTTGCCCTTAAGTTATTGCAATGGTGATAATAGACATCATGCAGCAAAGAGAGGTTTTTTTATGTGTATTCCCTTGTAAACATTTGATATTGATGAATACCTCTATTATTTTTTTATAGTTTCTGTACATGGATCTCTAGAAACATGCTATTTTCATTCTTGTCAAGTAATCCATCAACATTAATTGTTTGTTGGAATAAAAAGAAAGGAGCCTTTACATTTTGCCCTTAAGTTATTGCAATGTTGATGCTAGACATCGTGCACCAAAGACAAAGGGTTTTTTTATGTGTTTGCCCTTGTAACCATTCAATATTGATGAATACCTCTATTTTTTTTTTATAGTTTCTGTACATGGATCTCTAGAAACATGCTATTTTCTTTATTGTCAAGTAATCCATATCAACATTAATTATTTGTTGGAATAATGTTGAGAGAAATGTGTAGTGGTTTAGTCCCACATGGTGGAGTGGGACTTTTGTTAATGTGTGGTGGCCTATAAATAGGCGTGTACCCCCTACTTATTCCTTTAAGAAGAAATATAGAGATCCGAGGCCATAGGAGCACTTCTCCCATGGTTTTCTCCCTGCTCTTCGTGAGTGGGGTTTCCACGTAAACCCAAGCATTATGCGATTGTTTATTGCTTCGATTATTCCTTCCGCATTATTTAGATCTGTTAACTTGGTATTAGAGCAAGTCGGTTCTTGGGTTATCATTTTGTTGTTCTTAAGATTATTACATTTATCTCTCTAGTTCTTGGAAGTTCTATTCGCTCCATAATCAGGAGGATGTGAGAATCATAGGCAGTCACATGGAGTAGTGGCGATGGAGATAGCAGCCATGCAATGATCTCACGCGAGATCTCGTGTGGTCGTTGTTGATGGTGCACTCAGTGAGTTGGTTGCGCTCTACTGCTGGAGGTCGAAGAGGGTGGCAACGCTAAGGATTGCAGTGGCTGAGATTTGAGAGTGGTGATGCTCTCTTGAAGAAGTGGCAAGGAGCTTGATGATGATGGCGCTTAAGTTGTTCGAGGGTAGTAGCAACTCGATCTTGGTGAGAGATCGCATGAGATGTGGTCATAAAGAAGATGATGACTCGGCGAGGTGATGGTGGCGCTAGGCGGCGCCGCTAGGGCTTGCGTGGGATGGAGCGACGACGCACGTTGAGGCGGTGAGATTTGCCTGACCACCATGATGGTGACGCATGTGGAGTAGGACTTTTGTTAGTGTGTGCTGGCCTATAAATAGGCATGTACTCCCCCCACTTATTCCTTTGAGAAGAAATATAGAGATCCGAGGCCATAGGGGCACTTCTGTGGTTTTCTCCTTGCTCTTTGTGAGTGGGGTTTCCACGTAAATCCAAGCATTATGCAATTGTTTATTGCTTCTGCATTATTTAGATATGTCAACTAATAAAAAGAAAGGAGCCTTTACATTTTATGCTCTCCAAGATTTCTTCTCCCTTGACCTCCCTGGTCCTCCTTGTAAGGATCTAATAACCACAAGTGCACTATAAGGGGGGATGAATAGTGTGATAGAAACAAAAATTTGCACAAAAATCACACCACAAAAATTGAGACAAGATAAATAGTGGTTCCCTACTCTTGGCCACCTTCCTGAACACTGCTATTGGGTACCAACTACTAACAGGTACTAGTATTTATCATGGGTACTAGTACTTGTTTCTTATAGGTTTGTTACTTAGAGGATCTTCAAACCAATCTGTGGCCTATGAGTATCGGTACTAAACAAGAGTACCGGTACTTGTTAGGTACTAGTTTTCGGACTTCAAATCTTGATCCAAAATAATAAGCATGAGGTACTGGTATTAAGCTTTAGTACCAGTACTAAGCTTTAGTGCTGGTACTTGTTGAATACTATTTGAGTCCAGTTAGGAAAAACAAATGATCAAATTATTCTCTGATGACCCTAGTACCTTTATATAGAGAGGTACAAGGGAGATCCGAGGCCATAGGGCACTTCTGTGGTTTTCTCCTTGCTCTTTGTGAGTGGGGTTTCTATGTAAATCCAAGCATTATGCGATTGTTTATTGCTTCTGCATTATTTAGATCTGTTAACTAATAAAAAGGAAGGAGCCTTTACATTTTATGCTCTCCAAGATTTCTTCTCCCTTGACCGGATTGGAGGTAATAAATATGGTCGACCTGTTGTCACAGAACATTGGAATAGGTGTCTTGACCTCAACTCCTAGGTCTCTCAGAAAGTTTATAAGTCACATAATCTCACAACTGGCATGTGCCATTGCCTGATATTTTGCCTCCGCATTGGATCTGGACACTACTATTTGCTTTTTACTCTTCCATGTTACCAAGCTTCCTCTAAGAAAGGTAGCATAGCCTGTGGCAGACTGTCTGTCTTCAAGACTCCTTGCGTAATCGGCATCAAAATACGCATGTACATCACAATGACCATTGTTCTTTATGTAAAGTCCCTTCCTAGGACTTCCTTTGAGATACTTGAGAATAAGACACACAACATTCAAATGAGTATACTTTGGGTTCTCCATATGTTGACTGGCCCTGTTAACAACATAACTAATATCAGGTCTTGTAACAGTAACATACAAGGACTTCTCAACAATGCTCCTATACCTACCTTTGTTCTCAAACAATGGATCATCATCCTCGGGCAATCGACATGGTGATTCTGCAGGTACCATAGATGGTCGTGCACCTAACAATCTAGTTTCACCAAGAAGCTCAAGTACATACTTCCTTTAAGATAGAGATATTCCTTTGGAGATTTTGGAAACCTCAATGCCCAAGAAATAGTGCAGTTTTCCTAAATCCTTGGTTACAAACATGGTTTGCAAATATGTTTTTGTATCTTGAATGCCTTGATTATCATCCCCTATGTGCAGCATATCATCAGCATATACAACAAGAATAGTAGTTCCAGAGTCCTTTCGTCTAATGAAGAAAGAATGATCAGATGAAGAACTGCAGAATCGAATCCCTTGTACAACACTGAGCCTCTCAAACCAAGCTTGGGGGCTCTGCTTTAGGCCATAGATAGCCTTCCTGAGCCTATATACCTACCCCCCCACCGCAAAACCTGGTAGTTGGGACATGTACACTTCCTCCTGCAAATCACCATATAAAAAAGTAATTTTTACATCCAATTGATGCATTAGCCAGTGTTTATTTACCATAAGGGAGAGAATGACCCTGACAGAGCATATACAAGCCACTGGGGAGAACGTATCAAAGAAGTCTACCCCATAAGTTTGGATATATCCTTTTGTTACAAGATTGGCTTTCAGCCTCTTAATAGTGCCATTCAGGTGATACTTCACCATAAACACCCATTTGCAATCCACCACCTTGCCTCTTGGTGGAAGATGTGTCAAGTCTCATGTACCTCGGGACATAAGAGTATCCATTTTATCCTGCATTGCCTATCTCCGACCAGGATCTTGGAGAGCCTCATCATGATGTTTAGGAGCCACCATAGCTGTAAGAGTTGTAGTAAACCTCTGCAAATCTGGACTAAGATGATCAGTAGCTGTATAATGGGCCATAGGATGTAAGGTACAAGATCTCACTGGCTTTTGCAAAGCAATAGGAAGCTCATCTGATTGCTGTGGTGGATCATTTGGATTCGATGATGGTGAGGGGACGTGAGGCTCTTCTTGATCTTCTACTTGTATGATAGGTACAGGAAGGGGAATAGAAGTATGTTGACATTCATAAATTTGTGAAAACCACTCTAGACTAGACCCCTCATGAGAGAAGTAGGGAGTCATCTCAATAAAAGAGACATCTGTAGGCACATAATGTCGTTGCCCAATAAGATCGAAACAACGATACCCCTCCTGGGTTCTAGAATAACCCAAGAAGACAACGGACCAGGGAGACAATTTGTTAGGGATCCCAAAGTGGTGGACAAAGTAGGTGCACCCAAAAATTTGTAGTGGCAATGCAAAAGGCATGGTATCTGGCTGCAACAAAAGTAACGGTGTGGCTTTGTCTAACATTGGGGAAGGAAGTTTATTTGTCAAATATGTGGATGTTAGGATAGCATCCTTTAAAAATTTTTAGGTACATTTGTGGCAAGCATTATGGTTGTGGTAACATTAAGTAAATGGTGCAATTTTCGTTTGGCAACCCCGTTTTGTTGTAAGGTGTGAGCACATGAAGTTTGTGAAGGGTACCATTGCTAGAAAGAAAATCAGCTATATCCTTTTGCATAAATTCCAAAGCATTGTCACTACGAAAAATTTTGATGCGAGTAGAGTAAAAATTCTTCACTTCATTGAAAAACTTTGGAAAAATAGAAACAATTTTACATCTATCACACATCAAAAACATCCAAGAAAAACGATTGAAATCATCAAGGACCACAAAATACCGGTTAACATTCCAGTGAGTTATTGGATATGGACCCCAAACATCACAATAAACCACCTCAAAAGGTATTGAGATCTTTTGTTCTGTTTAGATGAAAAAGATGCATGGTGATGCTTGCCAAGATGACAAGCGTCATACTCTATACTAGGTGGCATATTAGACTCTAAACATTTTTCGTAGATGTGAAGCAAAAGGATGACTCAGTTGACAATGCCAAAGAATTGGATCCATAGAAATAGGGGCAGCACCAGCAAATAAAGTAGAAGCATCAATGTAATAAAGTCCCTTACGTTCAATCCCCCCACCAATCATCGACTCCGTTCGGATGTCTTGAAAATAGATAAACTGCTCGTCAAATATAACACGACATTTAAGCTACTTATATAATCTGATAATAAGCTTAATGGAAATTCTGGAGCATAGTAAATAGTAGACAACCTCAGCATATTGGAAAAATGACCTTTCCAACTCCAGCGATCGTTGACTGGCACGAGGCAGAAGGTGATAATTGAGGGGGTTTCCCTCTTCCTCCGCACGGTGGAGGTGGCGGTGGTTGCCCCTTTTGCGAGACTCCGGAGCTGCGAAGGCCTGAACTTGAGGTCGGTGGACTTGTCGCGGTTCGAGGCATGGGTGGAGATGAAACCGGGGCAGCAGCTAGTGGAGAGGATGGTCCTCAGGTGGGGGAGCTCCTCTTGGCTGGTTCGTGTCTCGCTGGGATCTGGTAGACCTAGATCTTTCGCTGAGGTGGTGGTGGGTGGTGTGGTGGCGGTGCCTGGAGGTGGAGGTGGTAGGCGAGCGGACGAGGGGCAGGCTGTTGATGGGAAGTCCGAAGGTCGCGGCATGGATGACGCGTCAGTTGTAATCCCCGAGGTGCGATCTGGGGAAGATGAATGGGCGAAGATCTCGGAGGCTGGTGCGGGACCTGCGGAGGAGATTGTGGAGGAACCCGCGACGTTGAGGGAGGACTTCGCTGAGGAGACCTCGGCTCTTGTGGTGTGCGGTTGAGATGGACCCGGGTCGGGTGGGTTGGACCCGATTAAGGGAGGCTGTGGACCCGATGGAGCTGTCGGTTTGAACCTCGCCTCGCGGGCGGATTTGACCCTTCGTTTCAGTGAAGCTGGCGGTTTGGGTGCTGCGACTGGAGGCCCGCGACGTGCCCTGGACAGATCGGACTGGGCAGAGGGACGCGGTGTGGTTGGCGAGGTGGGGCGCACGCAGAGGTGGAAGCCGAGGATGCCTGTGCCGCAGCGGCTGACCTACAAGCCGAGGTGGTCCTATCGGAGGGGGCACGCTGTGAGGGCTCCGTTTGGGAGCGGGGTCGGGGAGAATCTGTCGGAGACGGGAGGAGATGGGCATTGCCTCGTCGTTCGGAGGGCATGGTGAGGTGTCGACGGTGAGCCTGGCAAGGGGCAGGGGCAGGGGCAGGGTGAGGGCCATCTTGAGCGCTTTTGGTGGCGAGGAGGGGCAGCGGGTGGTGGTAGTTGGAGATGCTGGGGCGGTGAAGGATGCAATGGAGGTGAGAGGGGTTGAGGCAGCGGTAGTGCGGCCTGTAGAGGAGGTTTTGTCGTTGGGGGGGGGGCGCAGGCGCTGGCTGCGGGCAGGGGGTGACTGCGGGGCAAGGCGGATCGGGGGGCGAAGATGTGAGGGGATTGCCTGGTCGGTGTGTGGAGTTGGAGGAGGGAGAGGTGGATGAGGTGGCTGCGGAGATGGGATTCAGGCGGTCGACGCAAGGAGTTTCCTGGGATTCTACATGACTAAGGTCCTGTTGTGGAATGTGAGGGGCTTGAATGACCCCTCGAGGTGGGCGGCTCTGAGGGGGTATTTTCAGAGGTGGGGCCCTGACGTGGTCTTTCTCCAGGAGACGATGTGGGGGAGCTATGATGAGAGGCTGTGGAGGGAGGTGGGTAGAGATGGTTTTGGGGGGTTCTTGGCCCTGGATGCGGTCGGAAGTGCGGGTGGAATTGTAGTGGGATGGAAGGATGATGCTTTCTCTTTGTTGGACTCGGTGGGATCTCATGTGGTCACTGTCAGGTTACAGAGGTGCCGAGACAATACGTGTTTGCTCTTCTCTTCGGTTTATGGCCCGACGGAGGGTTTGAGGAGGCATGCTTTGTGGGAGGATCCGAGTCAGGTTGTGGCAGCTTTTCAAGGGATGCCTTGGTTGATAAGTGGTGATTTTAATGTCACTTTGCTGGCAGAGGACAGACTGGATGGTCGTGGGGGAGTGGACCAAGGTTCTGAGGCGTTTGCAGGTTTTGTTGCGGAGCAGGGGCTGGTTGACATGCCACCTTTGTCCTGTCATTTCACCTGGAGGAGCTCTGGAGGACAGCGATCGCAGATTGATTGATTTTTCGCCTCGACGATGTTGGCTGAGCTGTTCCCTATGGCGGAGGTCAGACCCATGGAGCGGCCGTTCTTGGACCACACTCCCTTGTTGTGGATGACGAATGAGGATTGGAGGCATGGTACATATTTTAAGTTCAATCGGGCATGGCTCCTCGAAGAGGGGTTCAGGGGGTTGGTAGAGGAGCGGTGGAGGTCGGTTCATGTGGATGGCTCGGCAGCTATTTGGTTGGAAGCTAAGTTGCGGGATTTGAGATCTTTCCTGAAGATCCATAAGAAGCAGATTAGGGAGGAACGTGGGAGGAGAGAGGAAGCTCTCAGTGAGGTTGCACGACTGGACGTGGTGGAGGATGTTGGTCTCCTTTCTGATGCTGACAGGGTCAACAGAGCGAGGCAGATACAGGTGATTCAAGAGGAAGACCGGAAGGTGGAGATGGAGTGGAAGGTGAGATCCAGGCAGAGATGGCTAAAGGAAGGCGATTCTAACACTCGATTTTTTCATATGGCTGCATCAGGAAGGAGGAACTTGATTGACAGGTTGGTGGTGGATGGGGAGGAGTTTATGGGTAGAGAGGCAGTGGGGGGGCAGCTATGAGGTATTTCAGAGAGTTTACCGGGAGGCGTCATGGGGGAAGGTGGAGATGGCTGGGGACTGAGATATCGCGGATTGGGGATGCAGATGTCGGTTTCTTGATAGGTCCGTTTGAGGAGGATGAGGTCCACAAGGCAGTCTGGGGGCTGAACGTTGATGGGTGTCCTGGTCCGGACGATTTTCCGGTTGCCTTCTATAAGGAGTTCTGGCTGGTGGTGAAGGAGGATGTGATGCAGGTCGTGCAGGAGTTTAGAGCTGGTAACTCGGGCTTTAACTGGTTGAACAAGTTCTACATGTTCCTGTTGCCAAAGAAGGAGGGTGCTGAGGAGATTCAGGAGTACAAATCGATAGCCCTTTTGAATGCTATCTACCTGATTATGGCGAAGTCCTGGCGAATAGATTGAGGACTCTGGCTGGGATTGTAGACCCAGTGCAGACGGCTTTCGTCCCTGGCAGGAATATTTTCGAAGGTTATGTGTTGGCCTCGGAGATCCTGTCGTCTTGGAAGAGAGATAAGAAGAAGGCCTTCATGTGGAAAGTTGATTTCAGCAAGGGTTATGACTTGGTTCAGTGGTCGTTTCTTTGGGTGTCCGTGGTGAAGAGGGGCTTCCTGCCGGTGTGGATTGACTGGATGAAGAGATGTGTCACCACGACGTCTTTCTCGGTTCTTATCAATGTAACCCGGTAGGGGGTTGGATTCAGCCGAGGAAGTGGGTGAGGCAAGGGTGCCCTCTGGCCCCGATGCTCTTTGTTATTGCAGCGGATGCATATGCGAGGGTGGCTAAGAGGTCGTGTGAGAGGAACTTGGTGAAGGGTTTCTCTTTGAGGGACAGGACGGGTATCCCGTTACTGTAGTATGCGGATGATACGACTTTCTTCATTGAAGGCGGGGAAGCAGAAGCCAGGAGAATGCGGATTTTACTTTTCTTGTTTGGTGAGGCCTCGGGGCTGCAGATCAACCTGCCTAAATCCGATTTTGTCCCCTTCAATTTGACTAAGGCGGAGGTGAGGGGGTGTAGCTTGGGTCTTGACACAGAGCAGGTGAAGCTTTCGATAAGATATTTAGGCTTACCGTTGACAGATGGCAGGGTTTTGGCGAGAGACTGGGCTCCCTTGGTGGAGAGGCTGGAGGGGTGATTAGCAGGATGGGCATCCAGGCTTCTGTCTAGGGGTGGAAGGTTGGTCTTGCTTAAGGCGGTTCTGGCAGCGATGCCATCGTATTTCACGTCTGTCCTGAAGATGCCCAGGCAGGTTGTTTTAAGAATAGAGAGGTTTATGAGAAATTTCTTTTGGTCCAACCAGGGGACGAGTGGACCTGGTGTCAGGTTGGTAGCATGGGAGGAGGTTTGCAGACCGATGGAGGGGGGATTGGGGGTGAGGGACCTGGGGAGGTCTAATGATAGCCTGTTGGCGAAATGGGTGGGGATCCTCTTGGAGTGCAGGGAGGATTTGGTGGGCAAGGTATTCGGAATGGCCTATGATGGTCCGGTGCGGTGGGATCTTCTGATATCTCCGCCGAGGGATGCTTCGCATTTCTTGAAAGGATTGTCGGTGGTGGCTCCTAGGGTGTAGAACTGTTTTGTTCCGGTGGTGGGAACGGGGGAGATTTTCAGGTTCTGGCTAGATGATTGGACGGGGAATGGTGCTTGCTGGAAGATATCCGAGATTGTTTGCTTTGTCCCAGAGCAAAGAGGCGTTAGTGGCCGAGGTGTGGGAAGGTGGGTGGTGCCTGTATTTTGTAGGAAACCTCTCAGATGCGAGAGTTCATGTTTTCCAGACACTGCTTGAAGAGTTAGAAGGGCTGCAACTGGCTTCCGGTATTGATATGTATGGCTGGGATGAAGGTGACTTTTCGGTGGGGGCTGCCTGCAGGAGATTGTACAGTGGAGACTCCACAGGTGACTTGGATCTGGTGAGAGATTGCAGATGGATTTGGAAGGCTGCGTGTCCTTTAAAGGTCAAGATCTTTGTTTGGCTGCTTAGGAGGAGACTTGTGACAAAGGTTTGGAGGGCGAGGTGGGCTCTTGGAGAGAGTAAGGTTTGCCCTCTGTGTGGAGGTGGGGAGGAGGAGGTTGACCACCTTTTTTTCACCTGCTCGTTTGTGATGCAAATTTGGAGCCAGGTGGGAGCAGGGTGGTGGAATTGCTGGTCTTTTGAGGAGTTTTGGCACAGTTTCAGAGGTGGAGGGGGTGATGTTGGGCAGGTTGTCTTCCGTACGAAGGAGAGGGCCATGCCGTTAGTAGTGTTATGGGATATTTGGTTGGGTAGGAATGCTGTGGTATTTAGTGGCTAGAGGCCGTATGAGAGAATTTTGTGGAGTCTGTATTTTCTTTGTTTAATCTTTGGAGTGGACCTCTTTGAGTGGGGGACCTTGGGGTTCGCCCTTTGTATTGGCGGAGGCCTTTGATTCTCTATTTAATATACTTGGGTAGTTATCACTGTGGATAACTGCCCTTTCCTCTTTAAAAAAAAAACTCTAGTGACAGGAGAATATGTACCATTTGCCAGACGAACAGAAGTGATATCATTAGTCTTACGCATAGAGACAATAGCATCATCCTTAGTAGTAAGATGACTCGAAGCACTTGAGTCAACAATCCATGATGCAGAGGATGAAGTAGTAGCAAGATGCGCAGAGCTACTTGTGGTAGCTAAAGAAGCCGTAGTGTTTGAGGCAACAGGATGACGCAGAAGGGCCATCAGTCGATTATGTTCATCCGTCATCAGAGTTGGAGCAGGAGATGACATAGGAGCAGAAAAAGTCAGTAGAGGGAGATAGCTCCTCAACCACTGCAGCAGTAATGGAGTAATTTCTTGGATAATCAAATTTGGCTCAACATTTCTCCGAGGGGTGATCAGTCCTTTGACAGTGAACACAAGGTTCATAGATGTAACCTCGTCCACGTCCACGACTACCTCCATAGCCACGACCCCCTCGAAATCTACCTCTGCCAGCAGATGCAGCAGAGGCTGATGCCTTAGTGTTCGGTGTTGTAGAGACAACCGGAAGATGATGACTAATATCCATAGATATCTTTTGATGATGATTGTGCACAGTCTCCAAATCAGGCATAATTTTTAGGGCTAGAATATTCTCATGGGCAGATGAGTACTTAGCATTTAACTTGTCTAAGAATCTATGGACTTGCCAAGTCTGTCTCTGGCTAGTCTAAGCATCACAACAGGAAGGGTGGAACACATTTAGCTCTTCAAGGAGCCCTTCCATCTCTGTATAATAATCAATTAACGTCCTTTCTCCTTTAGACGTGGACCATATACGGCGATATACATATGACAGACGAGCATGATTGGATTTCTGAGAATATTTCTTGGATAGACTCTCCCACATGTCCTTCGCCATCTTCTTATACGAGTTCGATGCTATCTGTCACTCACACTGTTCATTATCAAGTTCATCACTAGATAATTATCTTGCTCTCATTTTTCAAAATCCTTATGGGTTGACTCTGGAGGGTTAGTAGTGAGAATCGAAAGCTTCTTGTGGCGACCCATAAATATCTTGAATGCTTGCGCCCATAAGAGAGTTTTGAGATCCATTAAGTTTGATAGTGGTCCCGTGGACTATCAAGGAAGCCGAGGTAGTCATCAGCTTTGTTTCAATAGTTTCATTCGCGGAAGATGCCATGACTGCGACCACGAGAAGCGATGAGAATCAGAAGGTAAACTCAGATCTGATTTTGAGTATCCAGGATATAGATCTGAAGATAAAAGCAATAGAACACGCTTTACGAGTTATGGGAAGTATGAACCATAACCCAAGCCTCCTACGATGGTATTCTAGCACATCGTCCTCGGATCAGATGTGTGCAATAGCCTAGACACGGGAAGAACACCCAGGCGGCACCAAAGGAGGAAGATCACCCCTTTGGAGGTGCTGCTGGGCTGCTGGCGGCGTTGCTGGGCTACTGGCGATGTAGAGAGGGGCCTAGCAGTGTTGCTGGGTGAGAGAGAAACCCTGCGGTGGGGCTAGGGGCTCGAGTAGGGCCAGTGGTGACACTTTGGGTGGTGCTAGGTCACTGGAATCCCCCTCTAGCGGTCAGGTGATGCTATTGGGCACCACCGACGCATTGGCGGTGCTGCTAGTCGTTGGCGGCATCAGTGGTGCCCTCTAGTAACACCTCCGATGGCCTTTACAGAGGTGCTAGAGGTCGGAGAGAGAGGAAGATTATTTGGTGGGAAGGGCACTAGAGCACGAAGGATGTAGGATCCATCTTGCTTTGATACCATGTTGAGAGAGAAGAGAAAAACACATAACTTGCTCTTATTAGAAATCCTAGGTCTCCTTTTATATGGAGAGCCTCAAGGCAAATTACATAAGTAGCCCTCATATAATAAAAAATGGCACATACACCCTTATAATAATACTAACATTGTCAATCAGCAAAAATATATAAAATGAATGGCATGAATCAAGATAACAACATAGGAAATGAAGTCAATAGCATATGAGACAAAAATAAGATTTATAACATCTTAATTGAATCAAGTATGTGCCATGATCCATTCAAGCAGTTAGGAGAAATGATCCACTTAGTTTATTCTTTAACCCTACCTCTCTTTATATAGAGAAAGATGTGAGTGTAAATTACAATATAATCCCATGAAAAAATAATAATAAAAAATACGCAGGACCACATAATATTGATAAAGTAACCAACTAATTAGTCTTCATAATACTCCCCTTCAAGCTGGAGCATAGATATCTATCATGCCCAGCTTGGACATGCATGTATTAAAGGAGGATCTAGCTAATGGCTTGGTGAAGATATCAGCAGTCTGAGCCTCTGAAGTCACTTGGGAGGTGAAGATAAACCCCTTTTGAATCAATCTCTAATGTAATGGCAATCTACCTTCACATGTTTGGTGCGTTCATGAAACATGGGGTTGTTAGTAGCAGCCCTGTTATTACATTGTAGCTCCATAAGCTCATCAATTTATGTGTAAATCACCCAGTAGGGATCTCACCCACATAAGTTTTGCTGATGTCTGAGTCATGGCACGATATTCTAACTCGGCATTGGATCTGGACAGCAGTCTGCTTATTGCTTTTCCAGGTGACCATATTCCCTGCCTCGTATGTGCAAAAACCTGTGGTAGACTTCCTGTCATCACGACTACTTGCATAATCTGCATCCAAATATCCTACCATTGTCATAGAGGGTCCTCTAGTGAAAAGGAGGCCCTATCCTGGTGCTCTCTTTAAGTACCTGAGCACCATCATGGTTGCATCCCAGTGTTGTCTAATAGGCCTCTCCATAAACTGACTCAACTTCTCTTTAGCAAAGGAAATATCTGGCCAAGTAATTGTCAAGCAACTTTCCTACCAGCTGACGATACTGTCTACTATCAACTGGTTTAGCATCACTGTCATATAGTCGTGTCTTGGGATCTATGGGAATATTTGCTGGCTTGGCTCCTAGCATACCTGTTTCCTTTAGCACATCTAAGACATATTTCCATTGGGATAAAACAATACCACGCCTACTACGAGCAACTTCTATCCCAAAGAAATATCTCAACGGTCCTAAATCTTTCATCACAAACTGATATGCCAAAGTCTGTTTGATCTCAGCAACACCTGCTATATCATCACTAGTGACAATCAAGTCATCAACATATACCAGAAGAGCAACAATGCCTCTCCCTGTCTTCTTGATAAACAAGGAATGGTCTGCAGATGATCTGAGGAACCCCACAGACTCTACCATTTGAGAAAGCTTCTGAAATCAAGCTCTCGGACTCTGCTTGAGGACGTAGATGGCCTTCTGCAACCTGCATACACACTCCCCTTAAACTTCGTAATCGGGGGGTTGCTGCATATAGAACTCCTGTAAATCTCCATAGGGAAATGCATTCTTCACATCAAGTTGATGAAGATGCCAATCTCGCTGAACTGCAATAGAAATGAGGATCCTCATGGTAGAGAGCCTAGCAACTGGAGAGAACATGTCAAAGAAATCCACTCCATATGTCTCGGTGAATCCTTTGGCAAAAAGTCATGCCTTGTGACGTGCAACGGATTCATCCGGGTTGTATTTGAGTACGAACACCCATCTACAACCGACCATAGTGGCCTCCTCAGGCAGTGGTGTGAGCTCCTAGGTATGTCGTGAAGTAAAAGCAGCCATCTTATCCTCCATGGCTTGGTGTCGCTTCGGATCAACCATGGGTTGCTGGTAGGTGGCACAAATTTGTGTAGCAGACAACGCACGATAGAAGCTCCCAAAAGTAGAATCAAGTCCCTCAGTAGTCAAACTCCCTGTAACTGGATATCTGGCACAGCTCCGTGGTGCCTTTCGAATGGCAATCGGAAGGTCAAGATCATCCATCTGATCCTCCTGAGATGGCTGAGAAGCAGAAATACCCCCGTCTGGACGTATAACATTATCATCGAGTACCATACCACCACTATGTAATATGTCAGAGGTCACCTGGGGTGGAGTAGATGGTGTCTCAGTGGCTGCTGTAGAGGATGCCATCTGGAAAGTACAGTGAGGTCGCTGGTAAGTAATTATAGGCTTAGAGATCTTTACAAGACCAGTCGTAGTAGATGGGGGAGCTAAAATAGGTATCACCTCCAAAGGAACACGAGGTATAGGCATGGGGGCCTTCGTAACGTCCGGTGATAGACTCCAAGCAGCAGTCAAAAAATATGGAATAGACTCATGAAAGGCAACATCAACACTTATGTAGTGCCTACCAGTATGAGGATTGAAGCACCTATATCATTTCTGAGTTCGTGAATATCCCAAGAACACAATTTAACTGCCCGTGGTGCCAATTTGTCTCATCCTGGAGAAAGTAGGTGAACAAATGCAACACAACCAAACACACGTGGCGGTACATGAAAAAGCTCGTGCTCGGGATGTAAAATATGCCATGGAATCTACTCATGAAGTTTGAACTGGTCATCCTGTTGATCAAATAGCAAGGGTGAATAGTTCTTAAGCTCCAATTGGAAGCTTTCAATGACTAATTTAACATCGGATTTATTCTTCAACAAAAACATCCAAGATAGCGTGAAAAATCATCAACAATCACTAAATAGTAACGGTGCCCCAGCCTATCTGATATCCTTCTTAGACCCCACACATCCATATGTAACAACTCAAACAAGGCTGTTGAGCAAGGGTGAGTACTTACGGGGTAGGAGGAACGACGATGCTTACCCATCGACAAGCATCATAGCAAATATGGGTCGCATAAGATATATGTGGAATAACTCGACGAAGGCTATCTAGAGGAAGGTGTCCAAGGTGGAGATGCCATTGAAAGGCACTCCTAGGAGCAGAAGATACCTCTCCATGACATGCAGGTGCAGGCAGAGTCTGAGCCATTCGATAAACTCAATGCTCTTCATATCCACTGCCAATCACCTCCCCTGTTCATCCCACAGCATCAAATATTGTATGGCAATTAAGTACCTTAGTAATTTAATTGACTGAGGGTAGGCTCATAGGAAAATTTGGAACATACAAAACACCAGGTAATCTCAAGGTAGAAGTCACTGGTACCTTCCCCTGACCTTCTACCTTGGAGTGCCTTCCATCTGCAACCTGGACAGTACTCCCTGATGGTAGTGACTGGAGATGGGTGAAGCAACCTTGATCTCCACAAAGGTGCTTTGAAGCCCCTAAATCAACAAGCCACTTTGAACAATTCTGATTCCTGCCATGTGCAATGGAACTTATTTCAGTAGCATCCTTGAACCTATCATGATAACAATAGTCTCTCATGCTCACTGCTGCCAATAGTCACCATATCATCTTCCAACCTCTCTGTAGCGGTATTCGATGACACTCCTGAAGACCCAAATGATGCCATCGTGCCTTTAGAGGAAGGAGAGACCTCTAAAAATAGATCTTAAATGTTGTTTACAGACTATAAAAAGCCACAGAACATATCTGAAATACACCCATCAGATCTGTAGAAGTTTGGAATGTGAGAGTGAGTGCCTTTTGAACATGCAATCTAAGGTCTTGAGACTTTAGATGACATCCCAAGAGTCACAAGCACCCCTTAGGTAGGACTTAGTGCATGTTAGGGTAGGCGAAACACTCTAACTGCACCTCTAAGAGATGCTACTGCCCTTTGAAGACAAGAGCAGCCTGCCACCAATTGCCACTACTTGTAGTAGGTAGCGGCAACATTGACACAACGCCCTGCAGCAGGTGGACGGTGACCTGCAGATGGGTAGTGGCCTTCAGCAAGACGCTCTGGTCGTTGGGTGACCTGCAGAACGGCGACCAGTAGCAGCAATGGCCTGCTGGTTGTTCGAGGTGGCGCTCCTCAGAGATGGTGGTTTGGGATACCGGTAGCGGCGGTGCCTTGTAGGTCATCGAGTGGTGCTGCTCAATAGATGGCAGCAGCGGCGAAGAAGTTGCCTAGGGTAGCCGAATGATGACGGTGGCGATCGAGTAGCGCCTCTCAATTGATGGTGGCGGCGACATCCTACTGAATAAGCAAGAGAGGGGAGCATCGCAGGTTGAGGTCCGTCGTTGAAGGAGAGAGAGGAGTGTCGCCTAGGTCGAGAGAGAGAGAGAGAGAGAGAGAGAGAGAGAGCAGGCAACCTCCCTGCAGGTTACCTCTTGCCGGAGCGGCGGCGGTCCGGTAAGGGTTAGGGTTAGGGTTATAGGTAGAGGGCTGCGGAGGCCTTTTCGAGTGGGATACCGGAAGCATCGATCTAAGATTGCTGCTCTGATACCAAGTTAGGAGAAATGATCCACTTAGTTTATTCTCTAATCCTACATCTCTTTATATATAGAGAGGTGGGTGCAAATTACAATATAACCCCACAAAGAAAATAATAAAAAAATGCAGAACAACACATAATACTAATGAAGTGACCAACTAACTAGTCTCCATAACATAAGCAACATAAAAAGTGCAACATCCTTCAAAGTTAATTACAAGATTAAATGGAAACAACATCAAAAGAAAATCACTCTAATGAAGGTGACGAGCACGCTTGTGGATGTATTGGCGAGGCATGGTGCTGATCATGGCCGCATCATCGCCACCATCGTCATCATTATCATCATCATCGTTTCCACCATCATTATCTACTTGATATGGCATGCCATCATCACCAATAGTCTCTTCATCATCATCTTCACTTTGTAGAATTGGCTCCTCTTCTTCTTGGTCTTGACTTGGAGGCACTTTTTTGAAGGGTTCTTGAAAATGTTTTTGGTGCCTCTTGCCAAACTCGGCTGATGGTTTTGGTTGTGCCCAATTATGTTGTTGTGGCCTACTTGATGAATGAACATGACTCAAGGTATGAAAAGAGATGCAAATCATATTACTCATGTTCCAAGTGTCTAATGCAATAAGTGACATTCGATGCAAAATGGCAAAAATAATTGATTGTATCAACCATTTTAGGCAAAAAGTCCTCATTGGGAGTGTAGGTGAGGTCAACCCAAGGACACTTGACATTGGGAAAAGACATAGGTGCAAATGAAGAGCTAGATCCTGCACCTTGGTGAGTCGAAGGTTGAGCATTGGGATCAACTTCCAATTGCTCGTCTTCTTCATCACCATCCGAAAAGTCCGATTTCTTACCAATCAGTTTGACCGATCTTCCTACGGGTAGACCATTTGAAGTAAACCTTTCGAAGATGGGTCAAGTTAGAAAGTTCAATTCCACTCTTGATCAAAATGTGTGAGAACAGAATATTAAGAGGTAGGGTGGAAGCACGATAGTGGGAACAAAGAAGATGTATGGAGATCGTGTTCCAATTGACTGGGAATTCCGTAATTATCACATGGTTAAGTGTAATGTCTACGGGAACTTTGTGAAAGCTTGAGTACTTGGCTCTTAAGTTCCATGCCAAATTTCAGAATAGGACTCTAGAAAATAATGTCATGTTGGGGGCGAGAAGTGGTTTTCCTTGACAATGAGATTCAAGGAGAGCTTCATGAGTTTGGGATGTGGAGAAATTTCCCTTAAGTCTACTAAATGGGTGACCTTCATTAGGACATTTTGTGATAGAGGCAGTTACACGTTTGCTAAATCCGTTAAGACTAGGTGACTTTTATTTTATGTTTCTTGAAGATTGGCAAAGAACAAGCAATTTACATCCAGATAAACTTCGGGGACCTCGACAAAGAAGGCTTCATAAAAAATGTAGTTAGTTGGTGGAACATCCACATTCACAACTTGGTAACAAGCTTGTCTTTTCGAAGGAGCTACAAGAAAATCATCTTTAATGGAATTTTCAGTTGCCAAATGCACCTCAAATTAACCTTCTCATCATCCAAGACCTAGGCGGAGAAATCGTGTAATAAAAGATATGCCTTCGTTACCAAGATGGAACCCTCACACCATACCAAAGCATCCAATCTATTAGGAACAATCCAAAAGTCGTGTAAGAGTGAAAGAAGTAATTGTAAATAGTTGAAAAATATGATAAGTGGAAGAAAATCAACAGCATATTAAAGTGTAAACAAGAAATAACAGTTGGGTTTACGTGGAAACCTTACTCATGAGGAGCGGCAAGAAAACCATGGGAGAAGGCCTCGATAGGGTGGGTTTCTGTATGGATCTTCTTAGAGAATAAGTGGAGAGTACAATACCTATTTGTAGGCCACCACACACTCCATAATCCTACAATAGACGATGTGAGACTAAAGTCTAAACCAACTACACATACTCCAACACTCCCCCTCAAGCGGGAGCATGCAATGCCTAGCTTGTACAACACAGAAATCCCACTCTACACAATTGAACACAACTCTTTCAATCTAGTTCTTGCTTGTAGGTGATGTGCTAATGACGACATGGCTGGAGTTGCTGGATGAATTGTTGTAGTTGGCTTTGACAAGGGCCTCTCCTCTGGAGACCTCAAATGGTGCTGGT
Source organism: Thalassia testudinum (assembly GCA_037157565.1). NCBI lineage: Eukaryota > Viridiplantae > Streptophyta > Magnoliopsida > Alismatales > Hydrocharitaceae > Thalassia > Thalassia testudinum. The sequence goes on along the minus strand of JAZHRO010000039.1, from coordinate 113,855,640 downwards.
GGCTTCCCATCCAATATCCCTGTCATGGGCCTTCCTCTAAAGACCTCTGTTGATAGAGCACTATAGTTATCTATTTGTTTATTGTTTTGGACTGTTATATCATTTATTTTATCCTTTTGGACTTATGCTGTAATTTCCCCAACACCTTTCCCTATACAAAGAGGTGTAGGGTTTAATTTAAGAAATAAGACGTTTCATTTCCTTCAACTTGGTATCAGAGCACTGATCTTAGACCGTAGCCCTGGTATCCCACCTAAAAAGTCCTCCAAAACCCTAACCACCTAACAACACCCTACTGCCAGCCCCCGTCTAGGTTTGCCAGCTGCTTCGCCCAGGTTCCCCCTCTCGACTGCTCCACCTGCTCAGCGGGGCTCCTTGCTCTGCCCTTTGCCCTACGGGCTCTAGTAGGCTTCCTCAGGCAGGAAGGGGAGGAGCAGCACCTAAACCTCATTGCCTTGCTGTAGGGTCGTTGCCATCCTGCTGTAGGGCCATTGCCGTCCACAGGATCATCTGCTGCCATTGCTTGCTACTTGGTTGCGGGTAGTGGTGGTTGGTGGCAGGGTGTTCTCGTCGACAAGGAGTAGCACCTCTTAGAGGCGTTGTTAGGGCCTTCCCTATATCCTAACATGCGCTAAGCTTGATCTGAGGGGTGCTAGTGACTCTTGGGATGTTATCTAGGATCTCTAGATCTTAGATTTCATGATCAAGATGTCACGTTCTCTCTGATTTCCAGTTCATGATTTGAATGGTGATTTTAAACCACGTTTGGAGTGTCTTGTGGCAGTTCTAAGGCACAATGGCCTCCTTAAGCAGTTTGGAAGTGTCATTGGTTACCGCTACGGACATTGGGAGTTACAAAACTCCCTTCATTCTTATCGCTAAGTTGAACGAGACTAATTATGCTAGATAGTCTCAGACGTTTCTTATGACTGTTGAAGGGCATGATAAGGAACACATCCTATTGGAGTTGGAGCCACAAGACAAGATTGGGAGGAATGCAACATGGAAGGATAATGCTATGGTCTGGGCTTGGATCATGAACTCTGTGGAGCCTCAGATCGGTGATGGGATTATGTACTATAGGACAACCAAGGAGATGTTGGATTCTCTGCGTGACACTCTCACGAGAATAATTCCAGCAAGGTGTTTGAGATTCACCATGACATTGGTCTTAAACAAGAGGGTCAGTTGCTTTCTCAGTACTATACCACCCTGAAGGGGCTCCTTGAGAAGTACAACGCTTGTCCTGCTTGCAACTATGCCACTCAGGAAGGAGTATGCTGTCCTCCATTTTCTTGATGGACTTAGACTAGATTATGAGGCTGTGAGGTCCTAGATCCTGACTTTGGCTGAGCTTCCATCACTCGAGGAAGCTTACAATCGTGTGAGTGGAGTGGTTGTTAAGCCATCCGTGTCAGAGGTTGGATAGACTCCTGTACTTGTTGCTGCTGCACATGGAGGACGTTGTGCTCCATCTACTAGGAGAAGAGGACGTGATGGTCAGGGTTCAAGTGGTAGACCCCGCACCATTTTCTCGCATTGTGGGAAGATTGGCCATTTAGAGGTCTCCTGCTGGATGAAGCATGGTAGACCTCCCATCGTCGACCAGGCTATTTCTTCAGAGGAGGCGAGTGACATGGTGTTCCGTGCTGACTATGATGTTGCTGTTCAGCGTCTCTCCCAGTTGACCCAGGACGCCACCACTACTGTTGATATTGCTGCTTTAGCCTCCTTAGGTATAACTCATGCTTATAGATCTGGTACTAGTAGTTCTGACAGTGCCTTGTGGTTGGTGGATTCAGGTGCATCTCAGCATTTCAGTGGTGATGAGATGTGTTTTAGACAGGTTTAGGATGTTCCCTCAGGTAGATCTGTGCAGGTGGTAGATGGCAGGTAGTGCCGAGTTCATGACAGAGGAGATGTGGCAGTGACTCCTGCACTGACTGTGCCTGATATATTCTCTATGTTCCAGAATTTTCGATTAGTCTTTTGTCCGTCAGTAAAATAACAAAAGACCTGCATTGTCGTGCAATATTTGATGAGTTGGACTGTATTTTTTAGGACAAACTCATGACTAGGACGATTGGTGGTGGACATGAGGGAGGTGTGTATCACCGGATCCAGACTCCATTTGTTGCTATGTGTCAGGGTGAGGTTGCTTTTAGTGTTGGCACAGCTCTTTAGTGGCATGGTCGTCTTGTGCACCCTTCACTGGACAGGTTTCGATGCGTCATCCCTCACATATTGCCTGGTACCGAGATTGCGTTATACATGCTAGCTGAGAAAGCATCAAAGAGGCAGTTTTCCTTTTAGTTCTTCTCAGGGTTTTGCTGCTATTTTTAATTTACTTCATATGGATGCATGGGGACCTAATAGAGTATTAGACATACTTGGTTATAGATTTTATCTACTTGTTGTGGATGATTTTTCCAGGATGTCATGGCAATTTCTTTTGAAGAATAAATCTGATGTTGGGTCTGTGATTGAAACATTTATTTTACAAATAAAGATTTAGTTTTCTACCACTATGAAAATTGTACAATTTGATAATGCTTTAGAGTTCTGTACAGCTAAGTTAGTAGCCTTTTACAGATCTCTTGGAATTGTGCACGAGACATCTTGTTACCATACCTCGAAGTAGAATGTAGTGGAAAGAAAACATTGTTATGTGTTAGATGTGGCTAGAACATTACTGATACAGCATAATGTGCCACAGGTGTATTGGGGAGATGTAGTGTTAACTGCATGTTGTTTGATTAACAGATTGCCCAACTTAGCTATATAGGAACAAGTTCCTTGTCATGTCATCTATCTTGAGGACTTATTTACTATAGCACCTCGGGTGTTTGGTTCTGTAGCCTTTGTTCACCTTCTAGGACCTGGCAGGGATAAGTTAGCTCAAAGAGTAGTGAAGTGTGTCTTTCTAGGTTACAGTAGCACCCAGAAAGCATACAGATGATATGACCCTCGAGGCAAGAAGCATTATGTGATTGCAGATGTCACATTTCATGAACCTGTTCCCTATTTCTATACATATGGCCGTCAGGTGACATTTGAAGGAGGCTCGGCTCCTATTCCTTTTTCACTAGTTCCCTTGGAATAGATCCTAGTCACACATGGTGAGGATACCACTACCATAGAGACTTCCATGAGGCAAAAGGTTGAGATCACTCTGGTCTACAGGTTACCTGTAACATACAGACAACATGCATTGCGAGGACACACTCCCCCACCACCTCAGGCACCTGTCTCCTCCCTTGGTGAGGTATGGGTTGATACTGACGTGAGTTGTCCTAGTGGTACTTGTGCATGTTTTTCTGATGAGTCTTCTTCTCTTGTTGCTATTGAGCTTATAGAAGAGGATCTCGACCTTCCGATTGTTATTCAGAAGGCTACTCACAGCTGTGCCCATTACCATACTGTAGGGACAGTCTCTACTGCCAATCTTGGCAGTTCATTTGTTACTTTCACAGCTGCTCTCTCTGAGACACAAGTTCCTACATCCCATTAGCAAGCTATGCTAGATCCAAAATGGTTTCAGGCCATGGAGGATGAGGTGGTTGTTCTATGCTCCAGAGGGAAGTGGGACTTGACCACTTTGCCTCACGCCAGAATGGTGGGGTGTTGCTGGGTCTTTGCTCTCGAGTACAACCCACATGGCATGATATCTCACTATAAGGCAAGACTTGTGGCAAAGGGATTTACCTAAATGTATAGGGTAAATTTCTTTGATACCTTTTCTCCTGTAGCTTTGCTACCTACTGTTCGGATTGTAATGATTGTAGCTACTCACTACGGTTGGCCTCTCCATCAGTTGGATGTGAAGAATGCGTTCTTGTATGGAGATCTTTAGGAGGAGGTCTATATGCAACAACCCCTTGGGTTTAAGACTTAGGGGGAGTGTGTATGCAGACTAAAGAAAGCCATCTATGGCTTGAACTAGAGTCCAAGAGCTTGGTTCTAGAGACTGTCAAAGGAGGTACAGATTATGGGGCTCGTAAGGTCTTCAATTGATCATTCATTGTTTGTTAAGAAGAACAAAGGGTGTGTGGTTGTACTCCTAGTCTATGTGGATGACTTAATCTTTACTGGAGATGACATTGCTGGGATAACAGAGGTGAAAAGGAAGCTGGCTGAAGCCTTTGTGATGAAGGATGTGGGTGAGCTTAGATACTTTCTTGGCATTGAAGTGGCGTGCAACAGAGAGGGCATTGTTCTCAGTTAGCACAAATATGCTCTTAATGTTTTGCAGGAGACAGGAATGATGGGGTCCAAATCTGCTAATATACATATGGATCCCGAAGGACACCTCTATGATACAGAGTTTCCACCTATAGATAGCAGATCTTATAGGCAATTGGTTGGTAAGTTGCTATACCTCATTATTACACGTCCTGACTTTCCCTTGCAGTGGGGAAACTCAGCCAATTTATATACAAACCAACCAAGTAGCATTGGGATGCTGCATATAGGTGCTTAGATACGTGAAGAAAGGACCTGACAGAGGTATCTTATTTCAGAAGGGCACACCTATGATTATTGTTGGCTATTCTGATATCGATTATATAGGGTGCATGGTAGATAGGAAGCCAACAATTGGGTTCTACACTTAAGTGGCAAGAAATCTAGTGACCTGGAAGAGTACAAAGGAGTAGGTGGTGTCCAGGTCCAGTGCAGAGTTCGAGTATCGGGCTATGGCTCAGACAGCTACAGAGATGGTCTAGGTTAGATCAGTGCTACAGGATCTCCATGTCTATGTAGAGGGACCAATGGAGATGAGATGTGATAATCGTGCTGCTACATACATTGCAAACAATCTGATGCGAACGAAGCATGTTGAGGTTGATTGCCACTATACCAAAGACCTGATACAGTGTGAGATTATCTACACATCTATACCTTCTGAAGATCAGCTTGCAGATATATTCATGAAGTCTCTTCCAAGATCTGCATTTGATAGATGTTCCAAGTTGAGTATCATTGATATATATGCTCCAGTTTGAGGGGGAGTGTTGATAGAGCACTCTAGTTATCTATTTTTTTACTGTTTTGGACTGTTATGTCATTTGTTTTGTCCTCTTAGACTTATGTTGTAATCTCCCTAACACCTCTCCCTATATAAAGAGGTGTAGGGTTTCATCTGAGAAATAAGACATTTCATTTCCTTCGACTACCTCGAACCTGGATCTCCCTTTTGGAGTCCACGAAACTAGATCTCCTAGAAACCTGACATGGGCCCTTTCTATGAGGACCTCGAAACTCTGAACTTCCCACAGCTGTGGTTTCTAATGTGGTGACCTCAAACAAAAAGACTCCCAAATGGGGCATGGCTTTAATAGGATCTACACTCCTTTCTCCCATACTCAATGGGAGAATAAAATAATAAAATACCATAGAAGAGCTTCTTACCCTCTTCTCTTAAACATAATCGTTATTCTTTTATTTTTTTGTTGTTTTTGCATTTATTCCCCCCTTTTTTTCTGTTTGTTTCTTTCCCTTTTTTTTGCTTTTCCTTTCTATAGAAAATAAGTAAAAGTAATTGTTGAGAGGATTGCGTGTTGGCTTAGTGTCATATTGAAAGATGTGGACTTTCCGTTGTATGTGATGGCCTATAAATAGGAGTATACTCTTCTCATTTTACTATGAGAAGAAATACAGAGAAAACACGTCCATTGGGCACTTCTCCAGTGGTTTTCTCCCTGCTTCTCGTGAGTGGGGTTTCCACATAGACCTAAGCGTTCCTTTGATTATTTTATGCTTTTTGATATCTCGTGATTTTACTTTCGTTTATTATATTTTTCAACTTGGTGTCGGAGCAATCGATTCTTGGGGATTGTTTATTTGTTTTAGAAATTATATCTTTGGAGTTCCTCTTTTTTGTTCGCTTCCATGAAGAAGGGCATCCTCATGTTGTGAGTCAGAGAAGTTGAAGGCGAGGCTCTCTCGCGAGAGTGAAGATCGGAGGAGGTGAACGTGCTAGGTGGAACAGGGGAGCGTCATCGGCCGGTCACGGTGAGGTGGCTTCTCGGGCTGCCAAAGAAGGGTCGTAGGTGTTGTGGAACAGATGAACGCTAGAGGTATTGCTGGTGGAGGATGCAGCACCGTGCTCTGCTTAGACGGAGGAAGGAATGCCGTCCTCAGATGTTGGGTTCCCTTTGAACCCTATAGAGAAGACCAGACAGAGACAATCATGTGCATGGTGCCGTCGAGGAAGGTGGAGCCAAGGGAGATGTTACGGTTGAAGTCGACGACGATGATAGGTTCGGAGTGCGCGGGGAAGACCCAGAGGCACCTCTCGAACTTGACGTCCCATACGCGGACGGTTTCGTCGAAGGAGCCCAAGGCGATCATGTTGACCTGCGGGTTGAAGCAGGTGTAGAAGGCTTAGTTGGTGTGGCCCTGACAAGGGTGTACGAGTGGAGGTCCCATAAGCGGACGGTGCAGTTGTTCGAGGTGGAGCAGAGGAGGCCGAACCCTAAAGGCGATGGGAGATCGGTTGTTAGGCTGTGATTTCTAGCGAGAATCACGGCAAGGATCTCACTTGAGATCACTTGCGTGACTTGAGGCGATGGCCGTGCAAAGGAGGAACGATTGGCGTGACTTGGGATGGTTGTTAGGTCTGTGGTTTGCTTCCCTTTTAAGAGTTGTCATTTGTTTTGAAGGGGTGGCTCACAGTATCTGAGAAAAAAATAAAAGAAAAAAGAAAAAAAGGGGAGAGAAAAAATCCAAAAAAAGGAAAAAGGAGATAGAAAGAAAAATCGAGAAGAAAATTAAAAAAATAGAAATATAAAAAAAAGAAAAACGAGGATCATGGTTACGAGAAGAGATAGAGAAGTCTTCTCTAGCTTTTATTGTTTTATTTTATTCTCATTATTATTATTTTTCCTTCCATACATGTATGGGAGAAAGGGGGAGTGTGGAAGCTTGTTGTAGTCACCTCTGTTTGGGAGTCCCTTTTGTTCATGGACTCCACATGAGAAACCCAACTCTGGGACGTCTAGAGTTTCGAGGTCCTTAGAGGAATTACTCATTTCAGGTTTTTATGTGGGAGATCCAGTTTCCTGGACTCCAAAGAGAGAGATTTGCCTTCGAGGTCTTTAGAGGAAGACCCAATTTCAGGGATACTAAACGGGGAGCGACCAGCACTAGATCTTCAGCGCTAGCTACAATTTGTCCATCAGCTCCAGCCCGTGTTCCCGCCTACAAGTAAGAATCAGTCCAGAGTGTTGTTCGTTTTGTTGTGTATAGTGGATTTGTGTTACAAGCTGAGCATTCCATGCTCTAGCTTGAGGGGGAGCGTTGAGAGGATTGTGTTGGTTTAGTGTCCCATTGAAAGATGTGGACTTTCCGTTGTATGTGATGGCTTATAAATAGGCGTGTGCTCCCATTTTACTTTGAGAAGAAGTACAGAGAAAATACACCCATTGGGCTCTTCTCCTGTGGTTTTCTCCCTGCTCCTCGTGAGTGGGGTTTCCACAAACCCAAGCGTTCCTTTGATTATTTTATGCTTTTTGGTATCTCGTGATTTTGCTTCCGCTTATTATATTTTTCAACTGCAATAAAAACAAAGGGTAGAATCGGCAGAATGCCCTAAATGACAATTGCGTTATTCTTCTCCCAAACATCTGTTTTGGGTGTTGGGTTCGATTAAGTCAGGATGTACTCCTTATGACCTTTCACTATCATCAAAAAGGTCTACACCCATCTGGGATAAGTGGTCTTGTATAGCTTGATCATCGGACTAAAGAATGGGCTCTTATAGGCCCTTGTCTCCATAGATGTATCTGATGTTGTTCCAGAGGAAGTAGAAGAAGAGGAAGATGCTGCCATCTCAGACACTGGAGTCCATATGAATCAATTTCAAGTATGTTTTATGCAAAAATCATGTAAATTAGGTCATAGACTGTAGATCTGATTACATTTGCCAAATCTGACTAATAGGATCACTGTATCACCTTCAATCAGTGGCCCTGTTGTCGGAGATGTCCATGCGATAGTACGAGGAGAAAAGAGAAGAAATGGTGCTACAATCAAGTCCTATAGCAGTAGGCGTTGTAGCAGGTTGCAGAGGTGTCTTGGCAACGTGGAGGGGCGACGCTCTTGGCCGAGCGATGCTATAGGAGATGCAGCGTTGCAAGGCAATGAAGGGACGCATCACAGAGCTCTACTGGTGGTGTTGGACTACGTGCAACATGCTTAAGAGCTAGTGGTCGCTGCTCGTGGCGTTAGGCCACGCACAGTAGGCCTGAGGGTTGCCTGAAGATTTGTGTTGGTGGCGTTGGGCCACGCACAAGTGCGGGGGTCAGGGAAGAGGCCACCAGAGAGAGAGAGAGAGAGAGAGAGGACGAAAAATGGAAAACACAAATCACTCATTTACTAAAATTAATAGAACCTAGAAATAGTAAGACACCTAATATATTCCCTAATTTATTCCCTAAACTCCCCCACAAGTCGAGATGCAGGAGACGGTGAAGACTTGGATCATTTTCTCTTTTTACTGGAAACTTGTATCTCCGAACTCTCTATCAAACCTTTTAGATATTTTGAACTGGAAAAGACTGACTTTTAAAGGTCGATAAATACTTAGACCGTGGTCGAGGTTGGTGCGGTTCGGTGATGATATCAGTGCAATGCTACACTCCTTTCTTCACGTCACAGAAAAGACCTTGTGCGTGGGAAACTGTTTCTCTTCCTTTTCTTTCTCATACATGCGAAGGGAATAATCGCCCGAAGCGTTTTGGCTCGGAAGAGAAAGGTGGCTCCCCTATACACCAAGCTGGAGGTGGTTCACCAGAGGAGCAATCGGAGAGGAGTACCACTGCACCTCCTCTTCTCCTCCCTTTTTTTTATTTCAGTAGGGTGGCGTCGCTAGACTAGAGGGGTATCGTAGTGGTGCTTCGGTGAGTTGAAGGCCTGTTGGACCACCTCGATCTAGTAGCTTGGGCTCCAAGAAACTGAATGGTACCTCGAATCCTTGAACGGGCATAGTTTGTGATTTGACCACCCCTGTCAAGAGCGATTTGGCCCACCCCTATTGACACATGTCTAAGCGCGTCAGACGAGTTGGGCCTTCCCATTGACACATGGTTGGTTGGAGGGCCTTTGAAGGGGGTTGGTCCAGTAGTAGGGGCCCCGGTGCTCCCATGTCGGTGGTGCATTGGTGGATAGTTTTGTTCCACCGATAGTGGGTAGTAGCAGCTGAAGAAAAAAAGAAGAATGGAGGAAGAAGAGAGAAGGTAAGAGAGTTGGGGAGAGGAGAGAGCCCTCTCTGGTGTCTCGCCAGAGACTTGCGACGCCATCGGAGGGCCTCCTCCCTCTAGATCTTCTAAATTCTATACCACCAACATTGGTGGCTTTGATATTATGTTAAGATTTTTGAAAAAAATGAACTTTTATAGAGAGGGCAGGGCAAAAAATGGAAAACACAAATCACTTTTTTACTAAAATTAACATAACTCAGAAATGGTAAGATACCTAATATAATTCCTAATTTATTTCCTAATAGTATCCAACAAAAAAAAAAAAAAAGTAATATTTATTTGTCATTATCAAAAACTAAATCTAGATCATTACCTCATTAACAGGGTTACCATCAGTTGAGGATTAAAGGTAGTTATATACTCAGGACTGCCTTTTGAACTTGGTATAGGCACCGAGTTCTTGGTGATGTCTTTCGAACCGACTAATGCACTTGCCACATTTATGGACCTCATAAACCAAATGTTTAAGCCCTACCTGGACCAGTGGTGCCAGTGAACACCACCGACAACGTTCTTATTTACTCACGAGATGCACGACAACACACAGAACACCTCAGAATAGTCCTACAAACCCTATAGAAGCATTGACTTTGTGCTAAGTTCAGTGACTCTGAGTTCTGGCTAAATGAAGTCGCATTCCTAGGATACATGGTTAGTGGCAACGGTCTATCAGTTGGCCCCACGAAGGTGGAGGTGGTACCAAAGTAGGAAATATCAAAGATAGTCACAGGAATATGTAGCTTTCTTGGTCTTGCTGGTTATTATAGGAGGTTCATCTAGAATTTCTTGAAAATTGCAATGTCTCTTACTAAGTTGACTCAAAAGGGTGTGCCTTTTGTTTTGTCTGAAGAGTGTGAGAATCGTTTCCAGGAGTTATAGTGATGGTTAACTACAGTACCAATCTTGATGCTATCCTCAGGCGAGGGTGGATTTGTTGTATATACAGCTACTTCTCACTTTGGATTGGAATGTGTGCTTATCCAGCATGGCCGAGTTGTATCCTGTCTCAACAACTATAAACCCATGAGAAAAATATAGCACGATCTTGGATTGGTTGCAGTTGTATTTGCATTAAAAGTGTGGCGACCCTCTTTGTATGGGAAAACCTTCAACATTTATACTGACCACGAGAGTTTGAAATGCATATTATCGCCAATGTCGGTGGATGATATTACTAAAGGATTATAATTGTCAAATTCTTTACCACTCAAGAAAAGGGAATGTAGTTGTCGATGGCCTCAGTTGTAGCCCGTCATTGCTCTTAGCAAGACTATAGGTGTTAGAGTGGGAATAGCTAGAGGAAGTTAGCGAATACAATCTGAGGTAATCTCTGTTATTATCCAGTCCTAATACGGTAATCTAAAGTTACAATGGATTCAAACTATAGTGTTGAAGGGAAAACTCGTGACTTCACCTTGTATAACAATGTTTTGTGATTCTGAGGCCGATTATTTGTACCTTGCAATGAAAATATTAAGAAGCAACTGCCAGGAGAGTAACCTGTTGATATGTAATCATTGGCAAGAAGTGCAACGATTTTTGATTGAAGAAAGAGAGGATGAAGAGAATGTGAAGGGGAATTTTTCTGAAGGACCTGATTGTTAGAGTTGAACAGTGAAGTTGCTATAGCGGGAGGAACTCCTACTAAGTGTATCTATTGGGGCATTCGAAGACAGAACTCAACAAAATAATGCACCAAAGAAAGATAAACATCACCATGAGGGAAAACTTGGTTTACATGGAAAACTCCTCCCATGAAGAGAGGGAAGCCCATGACATGAATGAAGCCCTTGCATGTAGATATTCTATTATTTCTTCTCTCACCAAAAGGAGTTACATGACTCCATACATATAGGTCTCTCTCACCTCTTGGTACTCCTAAAGAAGCCCTTGCATGGAGATATTCTATTATTCCTAGTGTTACATGACTCTAGTAAAAGAGAGTGATGCCCCTCTACCTGTTGATGTTCGTTGCTCGTTTTGTCCCTGTACAGTTAGTTAATGAATGGGGGGAACAATAGTGAGGACATGAAGGAAAGTGAGTTGGGGCTCCTCTTCAATACAAAGTACAGTAGCAAGTCCAGCAACCATCACGATCTCTCATCTCTTAAGCGAGCTGGGATTAAATGTAAAACCCACATAGCACTGTAATTAAATCACCACAGGATCCATTAATCTCAACAACACATTACCTTACAACAAAGATATTCATTTGTGGAATGTTACGGGATTTTGAGTATGGAAAACCCAAAGACATTTTTTGAACATGAAAGTTATGGATAAAAAATGCATGTACTAAATTCTGTTTTGAATATGAAGATGTTTGTGGTAGAAATAAAGATGGTAAGATGATGTGTGGTGATACAAGAAGAATGTATTTTAAATGAGAGTGTTTGAGAAAAGGTTAGGGTAGTTCCTATAAAGGATAAAATGAGAGACATGTTTAAGATGGTTTGGATATTTGTAAAGAAGTCCAATAAATGTCCGAGTGAAGAGATGTGAGGAGTTAGAGGTTAAACCTCCTAAGGAGGCACGGAAGATCAAAGAAATGTTCGAAGGAAATTATTAAGCAAAATAGATTTGACTGGAGGTAAATAATCCACGTAGTTGACCACATTTGGTGTGAGAAAAAGCTTTGTTGTATTTTGTTTTTATGTTTACTTTTTTTCCTTTTGTTGTGTGTGTGTGTGTGTGTGGGGGGGGGCGGTGGGGGCAGGGTTTTTCTAGGTGATATATACCTAACAGGTCATCTCATGTGGGTGCTTTCGTTTACAATCATAGGGTATCAAAATATAAAAAAATCATTTGGTTCTGAAATCTATTCTTAGTTATAATGGTTGATATGATGCAGTTACCCGGAAAATCAAGATTTCTTTATTTTCCATATATCTTGCAGCAAAGTTTTTTTCGTTTCTTGTCAACCTTTGTTTTGGTGGGGAAGTAGGCTTGTATGATGGTTGATTCAAAGATGTATTTAGTTAAGCAGTTTATCTTGTCTCCTGTATCAGTCACAAAAGCTGCATTCTAATGCATAAATCCCTTGTGGTAAAGGAGGGGAAGTCCTGTCGCTTCAAATAAATTAAGGACTTTAAAAGATTCAGTGAAACATCGTATGAGCTCATGATCTACGTGCTGATTCATCAAAGTATGCAGTGATGTGTCTGTTGCTCCGATGTTGCTGAAACAATATGCTAAGACTTTCCTGTGCAACGAGATCCATTCCGGAGCATCCTTGTTTATAACGGGATTGGATAAATATTCTCTTTGCTGACACGCATTGATTTGTTTTAATAAAACAAAGAAACACTCACGGATGATGGCTGTCATTCATGTGACAGGTTCTTCACTTGCAACGCCAGCTTGATTTCCTCAAGAAGTGCAAGGAGAACAAGGTAGATGATGATCTATATGCAGTCCCCTTCTGAAACCAATGGGATATGGAACTCCAATAGATTCCCTTATTCTTGAAGGACTTTACCAACATTCGATGCATTCTTAAAAAAAAAAAAATCCTCATGTTTCAATTAATCATTGAGTGGTCAAACTATTTAGTGACCTGGTTATGATGGTATAGGTATTATTCTGTGTCAGAGTGCCTATTTAGATGATAATTATGAATGGCTTAGCTGCTACTTGCAGCGTCGCTATCTCACCATGATCTGACGTGCTTGTAAGTGCTTAGATACAATCATATACAACTCTTGTCTTTTGTTTTAAACGAATGACATTTTCTTTTACAGGTGCATTCTATCGCAATGCCTGATTCCTAATCCATTTACGAATAATATATGAGCTTATTCTCTCTGTATCTGTGAATATATATACATGCAGATAAGTGCAACTAAAAGGCAGAAGAATGGTGGAGAGGTTTCTTGTACCCTCAGCATCTGACTTTCCAGACGACTCATCACGTGTTTACGAAGCACGCAAGCACCCACTCCACCCAAAGCGGCAGCTCACAGTTTCCTTCCGGGCTAGTTTATTTGAGGGCTAGGTTACTCGGGGTTAACCTTTATTTTGGGGTGTTAACCCTCATTTACTTGAGGGGTTAACTTCCATAATTTTAACACTTGTTTTGCAAGGTTAATACTTATTTTGTTAACTCCAATTTTAAGGGATGTTAGCAAAATGTGTTAATTTCGTAAAACTTCACTCTCTAGAAATCGATGCTAACACCAATTCAAGTAAACACCACAAGAGTTAACATTAGAGTTTAACATCAGTTTAAGTAAACAAAAATTGGTGTTAACATCATCCTGTAAGTAAATAGAAATGGAAGTTAATATCAGTTTCACATTTCTTAATTTTACTTTTCTAACTTATGAAGTAAACTAACCCTAGGAGGTTAGAGAAGTTAGTGTTAAGATATGTGAAATTAGTGTTAACATGTAATTGTGTTTACTTGCATAGTGTTGATAACATTAGTTTATATTTACTTAAATTTGTGTTAAGTTGTGTTAACTTTTATGGCATTTATTTGGTAGTGGTATTAAGAATATAAAATATGACAAGTATTAGAGATGTGAGTGGTGTATGATTTTAACATGTATTTTGTCAACATCTATTGAAATTAATGTTAGATAAATTCATGTTAAAGTAGTTGAATTTAGATTACCAGATTAAGTAGATAATTAAATGGAAGCTAGTCCTTTTTTTTGAGGGATTAATCTTCTAAATAAATTAGGCCTTATGTTGCATGGTTATCGCATTCTTACTTCCTATGTTTACTTTGGCTTTAATTCTGGGCTGGTTTGGGAAGGGAAAGTGAGAAAAAATGGGAATTAGCTACTGTTTGAAAGGAGTTGAAATGGGTCGTTAGGAAAAATTATGTCACGTTGAGGAATTACAAAAAAAACACAAAGTAGAATTGCTTTATTCTAGAGTTAAATGTCAAAAAATAGAATGGAATGATTCCAAAATAAACAGTTTGAAATTGAGAATTAAACCAAGCCGGGTTCTAGTGTTCCCACATGTATCGGTTGAAGCAAAATCGGACTTGGGCAGAATATGGAAATAGCTTTAACATGCAAGAATTGTGGACTACGTGCACGGTTAGATATAAAATTTAATTGTAGGATTCTAGTGGTGCTATTTCGATTCAAGATGTAGTTCCAAAATCCGGACGTTGCATCTAAACTTTTGCCGTGCTGAAGTGCATTGCATTTAAAGGGCTGGTTAACTGGCCGATCCAGCAAATGTGGTGATTCTTTTGGCTCTCTTGCAATATATATATCTCCGTGGGAATCGAGTGATTTACTGGGAAAGGTTGTGCTTTATTAGGTTGAGGGGCCTCGAAAGGATGCCATGGCTCAGCTCAGCATTTTCCTCCCTGTGTTCTTTCTGGAGCTAGGGAAATTGTTCTGTCTTTGCCGTGGATTGAGACGTCAACTGTATCCAATTAAAGATTCAATTATGTAGGCTTTTAGAATGAGAAACGGAGATATATACTATGAATTTCTTCGAGATCTCTTACGTGGGCTTTTACTTCGAATCCTAGGGAGGACCAACGTTACTGAAGTAACGGTCCATTTAACATGAAATGGGGCACGTCCGAGACCGGGTAGCGAAAAATTGGCTGCATGCTTTAACAACGTAACTGTTTTTCTTGGATTGCCTTAGGTCAGATTCATATAATAAGCACGTTAACTCCTTTGCAACAAAGAGTAAAGAGTGGCATCGATCTTCATGTAGGGGAAACCACTGGCTTGGCACCCCCCTTGAATCCAAGTACGATAGCTCTTTAAAGAATTGACTGAATCACTCATGTGTAAATTATTTTATATCAATGATAAATTATTCTAATTGATTTTGATCGGTGATAATTCATTCAAGGGTGATTTTGCATGGATATAATCTAATTTTATATTAGTTATAAATTATTTTGAATGTAATATGATGATTTTATATTGGTACAAAATATTTTACATAAGTAGAAAGTGAGTTTGAAGGTGATATGGTAATTTTGTATCTATGTAAAATAATTTTGTATTGGTGTAAAGTGATTTTAAAGATAATTTTAATAATTTATATTTACGTAGAATAAATTTATTATTAATTTTAATAATAATAAATTCCACCGCATATCATTACTTTTTAACATAAAAACAAACTACGTCTAAGTGAGAGATACATTCCTACCTCTTTATGGTAGCATTTGAAGTTTCTATACGTGAGCCCTAAGAGCAACAAGCTCATTGAAAAGACTGTGCAACACGGAACGCCTAAACTTCTGCAAACTAACTCGTCATTTCTTAAATTCTCGAGGAATTAACTAATCTACCTGAGAATCTAGTGAGACAGGATATGATGGAATTGCTTAAAGCAAACCTCCTCCTTGGATGAGCACGAGATTTTGCCAAATACTTTTTTGGTTGTCTTTATTGGAAATAAAGAAGCGAGGTCATATGCCCGACAGAGTACGCATCCAGCGGTAATTTGTCCTCTTCAACTACCTGTAAACGTGGGATTCTCCAGGAATTTGACCAGCTCTGTTGGTTGGACATGGGGTTTATAAATTTGAAATATGCATAAAAGAAGAGAAATATGATCGGATGTGATTTATACTTGATTCTTATTCAAGGCTGAGATTACTATTTTAGGGTGGACGGTTAATTTATGTTACGTCCGCCCTCAAAATATTCAACCAAACCGAGATATCCCATTCTTTTGGTTAATGTTTGGCAACCAAACTACAGCTAAGAGGATAATATTTGTTGAGGATAACTTTGATGGAATGTGATGCCATTCGTCTCTCAGCTTTGTACTTTATTGTTCTTGGAAAAAAGGAGGCCACCAATTAAAGGTACTTCTTTTAGGGGGAAAAGGTAAAAGAATATCGTCCGGCATTGGCGAATATAAAGACAAAATACGGTATATATAATTGAGTCTAGTCATGTCAATAATTACCTTCTCTGATCATGTAACAACTTGCAAATGTTGTCACCCACTGTCGTTACGAGGGAGGGCGTTTATCGACATAATTGTTCATGTAGTTGTTGGAACTTTGTTCCAAATTATCTTAAATTTTGATGTTAATAAATTTTTTTAAAATTAATAGTTACAATTGAGTTCTCTTACGGACATGACAAGATGATGATGCAAGTGTCAAGAGGTAATTCGAACGCAATGATGACCAAGATTAGGCATGAAGTAACATTGAGATGTTTTTATTCTCGTAGATTGCATGCCTCATAACCATTAAATAACATAAGACGTAAAAACAATCTAGAGATAAATTTAAGAATCACAATAATCTTAGTTGTTTATCAAACAATTCCTTACTTGAAAATTCAATAATTTTCCCCCAGTGGGTGGCTCATTAGTTGGTAAAATCCTTATACCATTATTAGGGAGTGGGGTTGTCAGTCTGAGTTTTGCCAACGTTGTATTTATTTGGAAGTCATAGAGTTGGGGCGCTTGTGATTTTTTGGGGTTTACCTCGCAGGAGGGTTTCTCGTCACCTTGAAAAAAAGAAATTCAACGATTTTTAAAATGAAAGTCATTTAATAGAAGTGTTTAATGAATCAATCAAATTAACAGTTAAAAATTTGATACTTATTAAAAATCTATTACAAGTACTGGTATATGTAAGCCACAGATTTGAGAGTAGTTCAAAAGTTAAGAACTAAACTTTTATTCAACGAGTACTGGTATTGAGGATGAGTACTAGTAGATAGAGGTTACAAGTTTGAGTTTTGTTTGAACACATTGCAACTTTGTATCTAATAAGTACCAGTACTAATCTTTAGTGTCGGTACTTATAGGATATAGTTTCTTCCAAAAAATTCTAAGTGTCAAACCTGTGTGAAGCAAGTGTTTGTACTAATAATGACCACTGGTACATGTTGAATTCTGATAAGCTTCATTAAGCAAAGAAATAACTCATTTGGAAGCTGAGTACTGATACCCATGATTAGTATTGATACCCATAAGTTTCTGTTGACTAGCTGCTCTTTTAAAATTCAACTTGTAAGCAGCTAGTATCGAAACCCATCCTTTACTACCTATACCAACTATCAGTTAAGTCAAATTTGAACGACTAATTAAATTAACTTATGGTATTAACATTAATTATTTAAATTCCAACATCTATGATTCAATTCTTAGTGATCCTAAGCCTATAAATAGACCCCTTTGAGTCCATTCTCTATACAGCATAAGCAAGAAATCTCTTAGCTCTTGAAAAAGGCTTTCTATGCCTTCTTCTATTCCGAAAATGGCTTGTTGCTCTACACTCCCTTTCCTACTCCAAAGTCATGTCGTAATGAGCTCGTAGGTGTGTGCAAAACCTCTATGCTCCCTTTCTTAGGCTCTCTGTTGGTAATTCTTCTCTAAATTGTGTTGGGAGGCTTAGGATCTGAAATCGACAAATCTGATTCTTTCACTGTGAACGGACAAAGATTGAAACCTTTCATTGAGCTTCATGATTTGAGGCTTGTCGATACCACCTTCTCTCTCCTACATCTCACTATCTGAATCATTCTCTTTCTGGGCTTATACCTGGCTGAAGGTGTAAAACTTAACGTTTCTTGGAGGCGACCCAAGTCTGTTTCTGTTTTCCTTTTCTTTGTTTCTTGTGTCTACTCCTACATTCTGAGTTCGTACTTCATTATCACCCATGCTCATGCATTTCTCACTACTTAGCCCGGCTGATCCCTTTGATTCTCATTAGAGTAGAAATCGTCTACCTTGACCTATCCAACTTCTTTCCATCACCTTAGTCTAAGTGTGTGAAACGCAAAGCATGCATTTACATCTCCCTAGAACACAATGAGGACATTGCATCACTTAAGCATGGGGGAGGAGGGTGAAATATGTGATATCTTTAACTTGAAATGCAGTTATAAACACAACCTTATTAAAAAAATCAGAAAAATTGAAAAATTTTTGAAACTTTTGAAAAAAATACAAAAACACAAAAACCCATAAAAATTCAAAAATTTTAAAATCCCAAAAAGATTCTGAACCTCAACCTCACTTTCAAAGGAAGGAGAAATACAACTAAGAAGAAAGAAAAGAGAACTGTATAGGTGATTTAGAATGATCTAAAGCTAAAATAAAAGTAGAACAAGTGTTTATGGATATTTAACCTTTCCTTTAGAATTTCCTTGTCACAAAAACTTAATTCTCTCAGGCTTAAGTGTAATTCTCTTGAGCGTTGACAATATAGAACCGCAATCTTTCCTAACTCTAGTCATTCTCTTGTACCTAAGTCAATTAGTACAGGAACCGTCTGTTTGCCCTCGGTTTAAGAGGTAAGTAAGTTGGTTTCACACTTCATTGATATAGGAAGAACCTCTTGAACTTATGTTTTTAAACGTAGTGCTTATTGGGGAATGTGGAGACCTTACCTGTGCGTGTAGGTAGCCTCTTTGTCTCAGTCTATAGTCTTGTGTCTAGGAGAGACTTTATCCACCAAATACTCACCCACCAACAAGTGTGCTCCACCAAATAAAGAGTTTCTGGGAGACATATCGACATTTCCATGTCTAAAAAAAAAATAGAGAGAGAGAGAAAAAAGTCAAAAGAAAAAGAAAAAAAAGAAGAGAGAGACAAAAGTCGGTATAATTCTCCAAGTCAAAAGTGTACATATTTGTATATTCCACCAAAAATGGTTGTTTCAGGGTACATTACAAAAACCCTTTGCATTCTACCAAATCCAATTAGAGTGGGAATTGAGTCATCACAAGTCTTTGGAGTTAATCCGGAAGCATGAGCTGAAGCTGAGACTAACTTGAACTCAAAAAGAAGTGAAACCCTAGATTTGAGACATGAGTTCATTTGGTTAATCCTTTCTTGCACAAGGCACTACCATAAACTTTTGACTCATTAGACTTTGGATAAACCTTCTGGATCTTAGAAGCTGTACTTGGATTTAAATATCAAGAGTCTTGGTTAGTTGAGGGATGGTCTATGCCATGTAGTCTCAAGTAACTAATAGTCCTTTGTATTGGTTTTCACAATATTCAACATATAAACAGATTAACTTGTTTCAGAAAAATCTTAGGTTAAGATCGCTTTAAACACTTCACTTTACAAAACACTAAAATTTTGCTTGAAGAATTCTCTTCACAATTACTCTCCTGATGTTGAATTGAAATGTGCCTAAAGAGTAATTTGCTAAGGGACTAGCAAAACCTAACCATAGGGGTATGATAAGGTGCGCCTCATCATAGCTGACGTGCCTAAGTTAAGCTAGAAACTAAGTCAAAACATTGATATTAACTCATAGAAAAGAGTTAAGTGCGGTATTAATGGAAAATGACCTAAAACATCTAAATTGTGCTAAGAATGCAAAATTAGGTCAATTGAAGAGATTCTGTATTGAGAATATAAAAGGCTTGGTCTTATTGATGATTGAACACTAAAATGAGTTCAAAATCACAAATCAATCGGAAGGACTTCTAAAAGGTTCAAAATACCGTTGCATTTTGACTTCATTTGGGTCTTCGAAATGTGTTTTGCATTTAAGTCCTTATAAGTTTTTTAACACACACATTCTTTTCTTATAAAAGTCGTAAGGGACCTAATTGATAGAAAAACTCGCTACTTATGGGTTTACCCTACAAATTTTCTATCGTTTCGCAAGGGACCTCTACTACAAATTACCCAAAAGACCTGCAATGCGTTTCTGCTATTTAACGAAGAGCACGCATGATAGCAGCTATCTATCCATCATAGATCTAATTGAATGGTTGAGTCCCAATCAGAGCTCCTAGCTTCGCACCTACATCTAGATCCGATCCTATGGTTAGATAGTTCTCTTTCCCATCCTATGCTTCCCAGATCAAATGGGAGACATTGATCCTCAGCGGGCATTACCTACACTCTCTAGTAGCTCATAGCTCCCACAGCCTATATAAAGACCTCCATGGCGAGAAGAGGTGGGCATCCACTCCCTTCCCCTGAGTTGATCGTCTATACTCTTCCATATCTCTTTCTCCTTCTTCGTGGCCAAAGGTTGCTTCTCTTGCCCAATTTCTCCATCTCGCTAAGGATTGCATAACTCCTGAGGACATCCTAGAGCTCCTTTACTCTTGAGATTTCATTGTTGGAAGCCTCCTCATCCCCTTCGTCGCTGCAGCCACTAGCTACAGCTTCCCTGAGGTCCCCTTCATTCCGTAGCTTAGTTTTTAATGCTTTCATTGTTTATTATATTTAGATAGGTTGCTTCGATTAGAATTAGTTGTTTAATTGCATTTGCGTAGCTTAAAGTAGTGTAATTTCTATTCTCTGACTCTCTCTCTCTCGATTCACCCTCTCTGATCAATCATGATTAGAGAGGTAATTCACATACTCGCGTTGATCCATTAATCTGCCCTGACATCTCATGATTATTTTCTAACTTCTTCCTCACCGATTTTATTACATGAACACCTCCTCTGCCATTGCCACCATGAGACCTGAACTTTGATAGCTTCTGATGAGAACCTCATCATGAGTCCTAACTAGCTCATTTTGACCTAAGAAAGAGAATAAAAGCTCCTACATAACCTAGAGAATGACCTAATTCAAGGAAGAAATTCTTTGAGAAGAAAACATGAAATAAAGGTTAAAACTGTAATTTTACCATTGCAGTACATAAACAGGATTTCTCAGAGGCAAAACATAGGTTAAATGGTATAAATAAGATAAAAAGTGGGTTGATTCAGTCAGAAATGGGTTCATGTGCAGTCTAGGAATTAAATGACATATTGTAACCCTAAAATAGACCCGCTTAATTCAACAAGGTTGTGGTCAATATAAAAAGCAACTAAACTATCTAAAGTTCATGGAAAAATATTCCCTAGGATTTAGAACCTTCAAATTAGCCTTTGGAACATCTTTTGACCTAGATTGGGGTCCTAGCTCATTATTTAACCTAATTTGGATTTTTGTGTAAAATATCCAGTCAAACGTGGTTAAACCTAAAATCCAACTTCACCATTGGATTCCTTAGGTCCAAATTAGGTTTGTACCAAAATTTAGACCTAAGGGGAGGTCATCTTGACCTACTTTGCAAAATAGTCCACCCAATTACATTCTGACCCCTAGCTTTTGAAAATCCTTGCAAAGGCCCGTCTAACTTCCTCTCCACCCTTACAATTAGGTTCCTCTACCATTAAAGTGGAGGAATCCTACTTCAGTGAGGAATGGAGGGGGATTACTTCCTAATTCCTCGGAGATCTCCTCCCAGATTTGGAAGGAAGATTATCTGAGGAATTCCCTTCCATTTGAGCATGGTTATAGGATTTGATTTGGATCAAATCTCTCATGCGAACGCACGAGAGATGTGGTTGTCTCCCTGAATCATACTCCGGCGAGGACTTTTGCACTTGGAAGCTTGTCTTCCAAGCACAAGAGCCCCTGCCAGTGCCTATAAAAGGACCACCACCTCCGGCCGCACCTTTTCAGCTTGACTTGGCCGGAGAACTACCCCCAATTTTGTCCCTTCTCCTCCAGCCAAGTGTCCAACAGGCTTCGGCGAGTCCTCCTCCTTCTCGTCGCTCTGCCACAATACCAATGGCAGAGCCATCTTCGTCTATTTCCTCCACGTCGCGCAATACTTGCGCGCGTGCTCCAGCCCCTTCGTCATCACCGTTCTCCCTCCTTTGGAAGTCTTCTTCTCCGGCGGTGGCAGGTACGACCAGTCGCTCTCGTACCCCCCTTCGTCCACTTAACTAGGTCAAAACTCTTCCTCTCTCTCCCCTCTTTATTTCCCCTATCTTTATTGCTATTTTTATCCCCTCGACGCCGCAGACCACCTCCATTGTCTCCACCTTCGGTCGACCACCGACGAAGGCACTTCCACCACTCTGCACTTCCACACGCCTCGCCAGACCCCTCATCACCTCCACCACCATCCACTAAGCACATTCCACCCCTTCACTGATCGCCATCACTTCCCTAAATGCCCTCGAACACACCCATTAACACGGCCACAGAGCGACCTAGGCACGCACGCCTAGGCCGCCCCGTGGCCAGCCACCCACCGCCTCACCTTCACTGTGACACGACGAAGCTTCTCATGTGTTTTAATGGGGCCGACAGGCCGTATTGAGTGAAGTGCAGGTTCGACCCCCCTTCCGCCATTGACGTAGAAGCACGGAGCTCGCAAGCTTCGTGCTCCAGGCATTAGAGTCCTAGGAATAATGGAGGGTGTGAAATAGTGTTAGGTCTAGGGACTTAGAACAAGATTTATTGGGTGGGTGAATGGGTCGGGAATGACTGTTGCGGATGATTTCAAAACTCGGGTACGGGTACCTGAGGTGGCGTCGGTTGTTCTAATGGATGAACCCTAAAGTGTAATATGAATTCAGCATGGAAATGTCAAGAAAGGTTTCGGGTTTTTCAAAGAATGACGGGTTGCCTCTCATTAAGCGCTAAATTCGACGCCTTCAGCCAAGCGGGAAATGGGAGGGAGAGGGAATGGTCAAATCAGCGGAGTTTTGTATAACAAGCACCTTGATCAAGAGCCTGGTTGGTCCAACCAGGTGCTTGTTCAGATTAGTAGGCTGATGATGCAGCCCAAACCCAATCAATCTGGTGGGTTGATAAATGTAGATCAAGAGGTGTGGAACCCACCATATACTATGAAGCTCGGACTGATGTGGAAGTGTGAATGCGGGGTTTAGCTGAGTCGAATCAACTTGGTCAGAGTAGGGATCCATAAAATAATCAGTGAATGACGTGGAAACCCTACAAGGGTGATCAGAGAATGATGGAGCATGGTCTTCAGCCTGATCAATGTCTGAAACTTGGTATAGATGTGGAGTTAAATTGTCTGCAATCGGCTCAGTGGGAGGTGAATTTGAATAGAAATTGAGTCCGGTTGCAGGTCAGGGTTGAGAACGGGTTTTGATCAGTTCTGTATGTGTGGAAGAGGTGGCTTTAATGAGAATAGTGTATGAGGACTCTTCTAGAAATGAATGACAGGTGGTCTCCTGTAGAGAGTCCTCTAGGTAACTATCAAATGCCTAAAGAGTGTCTATAGGATGAAGGAAATTTGAATCGAGAAAAGATTTGAATTCTGGATTATAATCAGTCTCGGCATTTTCTGGTTTTGCTTCCTGAGGATCGAAAAGAAATGATTCTATGTCATTGGAACCTAAACTTAAATCAGTGATCTCGGGAACCGGGACCTCAGAGTTGGAGTTGGAGAATGAGTCATGTGAGTTGAGGTCGTAGATTGGCTTGGTGTGTTCAAGAAGCAGCTCCTCTCAGAAATCATAGTCAGATTCGAAATTATCGGAGAGTTTGCAAAAATCAAGTTCTGAATGAGATTCAAGATCATGAATTCCATCACAGAATAAATCACATGATGTGGATTCAGTAGCCTGACTGGGGTCTAGCTTGTATGTCAATTCTGAGCTTAAAAAGGTGTTCTTACTAGGCTCAAGTTCCAAGCTAGTAGGACAGACCCAATTGACGCCCCACTAGTCCAACAACTCGGTTTCTGTATCGTAAATTGGCCTTACTTTTGGAAAATCGATCTGATTTCCTGAGGAAGTTGGAGAGGGATATTCATCAAATAAAGGCCCGGAATCATACTCTTTATTGAAAATTTGATCTTCATCATACAGGGCCTCATAATCTTCCCAACAAGTTTCAAATCCAGATTCCAGGCTTTAGGATGTGGGTGGAATTACTAGAATCTAAGTCCAAATAACCTTCGAGGGTCACCTTATCAGAATAAGGGGTGGGATTTACACCGTCAAGAGGTTTAGTTTTAAACTCATTATTACAGGAGTCTTGGAATTCTAAGCTTGGTGATTCATAGTCTAGGGTTGTCTCAACATTATGTTCTCCTGCAATTTTCCAACCTAATTCAATATTAGGCATGTTGTCTTCTATCTGGGTTGGGAATCCACAATCACTCTGTGCCTCAATCCCGAGATCTAGGAAACCGGATTGATCCTCAATACTGTTCCAAGATGGGTTCATTCTCTGTTTGTGGTATATACGGGTATTTCTGGTCAATAGTTTGTTTCAGTAATCTCATCATCTCCACCCGTTTTTCAAGAGCATCTTGGTGTTGTTCCCAAAGTACAAGATTTGTCATGCATTGAAGGTATTCAGAATTGTGTAATTTTCTATCTCAATGTATCCTATTATGAGCATGTCTCGGGTTGATCCTTTTGTGACTTCTATCAACAGAATTTGGGCACAGTTTATGATGAAGGTTGCGGTTGTTAGGACATCAACCTGAATGTCTTCTATTGGTGTTGAGGGTTTATATTTAATTTCATAGAACTCAAGGGCATCCTCAATCATCCTATCTCTCATGGATCTTTGTGATTCAGGTTTCTTGAAGGGTAATGCTACGTAACTAGGTTGCATATTTGGATCAGGTGGTGGAATCAGGATGTAGAATCAAGTTGTGCCATGATGGAAGGAGGAGAACTTGGTTCAGAATCAGAGGAAAGGTCTATGTGGTGGGGTTGCTGCACAAACAGGGGTACCAAGGCTTGGCCTCGGGGGGGGGGGGGGGGTGGAATTCTAAAGGAGGTTTTAAGGACCTCCTACCAAACATACACCAATGGATTGGATAAGATCAGAATGTGCTAGACCCAATCGAGGCACCCAAAATATGCTAGGTGACTATAGAGGTTTTGGGCGGATGATACCCCTTAGTCAGAAAGGCCGTCCACCTGAGAAATACCTGGGCAGCTAGAGAGGGAGAGTCCCGCGATGACCCCTACATGGTAGAGCGTCCCCATGGGTTACAAAGTTTCCCCCACCCGACCTCTCTTGTCACTGAGATTCCAGGTAGACCAGAATGGGGACCTTGACCTCTTAAGTTTACATCTTTTAGTTAAGATCAAGGTGCTTAGGGTTCCACTTGAACTTTAAGCCTTTTGAGAGCAAAGTGACCTAATTTAAAGGTTGGTTGACCCAAATGATCAACTTCACCTCTTTGTTCCTTTGAGAGCTTTTAGGTCCTTTCTTTTAGGGTTCAAGTAGATTAAGAGCCTGACTTGCTTAGGGTTTCTCTTGGATATGTCATTTCAAACAAGGCTTAGGCACACCTGTTACGATCCGATTCCTAAATCCCGACAGGACACGAGACCGGACTGACTCGACTGATCTTAAGACCTAGTCGCCCAACGAGAAAGTAACTAAAAAGCAGTAAAATAAACCACATTCACCATGCAAGCAACTAACAGTAACAAAAGTACAGCAGTAAAGAAGTAAACTACCAGAGTACACACCACCACAACAGTAGAGGATTTAGAAAGGTACAGGAATATAAAGTTTACAATAAAAGAGTACAGAAGTGTAACAAAATACTCACTACAACGGAAACGGGGTACAAGCAAAAAGGTACAACTACTGGGCTCTACTGGGCCCAACACCCTCTGCAACCGTAGGCTCTGGCTGCTCAACACCATGACCTGAAAAAGGTTATGAGTACAAAAACGTCAGCGAACGCTGAGTAGAGTGGCAACCAGCTAACTAAACAGTAAAGGTGGACAGGTAGCTGTTATTTTCAATTTCTTTCTTTATTTAGCTAATTATTCCTTCTTTCATCACTTGGTTTATTTATCGGGTCTCTTTCTTGATCT
Organism: Thalassia testudinum; assembly: GCA_037157565.1. NCBI lineage: Eukaryota > Viridiplantae > Streptophyta > Magnoliopsida > Alismatales > Hydrocharitaceae > Thalassia > Thalassia testudinum. Next base: position 113,829,836 of record JAZHRO010000039.1, on the reverse strand, counting down.
CGAATGTTCCTCGTGGGAACGATCTTGATTGTAGTCTTTTCTGAAGAGTAGAAGTAGCACGTGGTGCTCTCCTGGCCGGGAGAGTCCCTCGTGGTGGTCCTACACTCAGTCAACCACCCCAAGGTCACTGACAGATATAACGGTGACTACGGCATGCGCGATAAACGCATGGGTAGCTACCTTGTACTGGCACGCGGTCAGTCGTTTCCGTTAATGGGTGTGCCCAAAGCACAGCATGGAACCAGTACAGGGCATAGCCCTCTTAGTAACAGGGGTCTTGCCCCTAAGAACCAAACAGGGGTCTCGCCCCTCCACAGTCCGCGCACCCTCGCCTGACTACCCTGGTTTGCTCAGTGGGCCTAACAAGTTGGTGTAGGATGGCTAGCTGAACCCCGGGCCCCGTGGGGTGGCTATCTCTCTCCCTACACTAGTAGCTTGATGAGAGCCTCATCATGAGTCATAACTAGCTCATTTTGACCCAATAAAGAAGATAAAAGCTCCTACATAACCTAGAAGAAGGCTTAACTGAAGGAACAAGTGCTCTGAGAAGAAAACATGAAATAAAGGTTAAAACTGTAATTTTACCATTGCAGTACATAAACGAGATGTCTCATAGGAAAAACATAGGTCAAATGGGCTAAATGAGATAAAAAGTGGGTTGAGTCAATCAGAAATGAGTTTATGTGCAATCTAGGAATTAAATGACACTTGGTAACCCTAAAACAGACCCGCTTAAATTAACAAGGTTTCGGTCAGCATAAAAATCAAGTAAATCTTCTAAAAATCATGGAAAAATATCATATAGGGTTTAGAACACTCAATTTGGCCTTTGGAACCCAGTTTGACCTAGATTAGGGTCCTAGCTCTTCAATTAACCTAATTTGGGTTTTTACGCAAAATGTCCAGTCAGACGAGGTCAAACCTAAAATACAACTTCACCATTTGATTCATTAGGTCCAAATTAGGTTTATACCAAAATTTGGACCCAAGGGGAGGTCATCTTGACCTACTTTGCAATTTAGTACACCCAAATCACAATTTGATCCCTATCTTTTGAATATCATTGCAGAGAGCCCCCTAAGTTCCTTGCCACCTTTGCAATCAGGTCCTGCCGCCGTTGTTAGGGCATAACCAAGCTCCGACGAGGTTTAGAGAGAGATTACTCTCTGATTCCTCAGAGATTCCCTCCCAGAAATGGAAGGGAGATTCTCTGAGGAATTCCTTTCCATTTAAGGCCAATCACAACCTCTGGTGTGAACCCAATCTCTCGTGAGAACGCATGAGGGATTTGGGTATCTTAACTTCTTTCCTACTCCGGCGAGCAATCAGAGGCAATGGCGTGCCCTCCACGCCCTGAACGACTGGCCCAGTGCCTATATAAGAACCCATACCTCCGGCCGCTCATCTTCAGCTTGATTTGACCGAGTTTCCACCTCCAATTCATCTCCTTCTGCCCGGCCAAAGTTCCCATCAAGCTCCGGCGAGCCCCCCTCCCCTCCCTCTTCGCTCTGCCACAAAACGAGTGGCAAAGTTATCTTCCTGACTCTCTTCCGCATCGCGCAGTACCCGCACATGTCGCCTCAGCCCCGTCGTTGCCGCCGTTCTCCCCCACTGGGCAGCATCTTCTCTGGCGACAGCAGGTACAGCTGTCCACCCTCCGTCCTCCTTCGTCCCTACAATTAGGTTAGAAATATTCCTCGTAGTCCCCTCTCTCTTTTCCCCCTGTCATCTCATCTAATCGACCCTCGACCGACGCCGACCACCCTCATCTTCCACATCACCGACCGACCTCTGGTGAGCCGCTCCCACCATTCTGCCCCTCCACACGGCTCGCCGACCATCTCGTAAGCTCCGGCTCGCCACCAGGAACACATTCCACCCCTCCACTGCCACTCCGCACCTCCACAGTAGCCCCCCGAACAACCTCACACATCCAGCCACAGGTTGACCTAGGCACGCACTCCTAGGCCATCCTGCGGCCTGCAGCATGGCTCACCACCTTTGCCGTGCTACGGTGAAGGCCCCTAGCTAGTCTAATTGAGCTGAGAGTCTTGTTTTGTGTCTGACAAGATCTCAGCTCCTGCCGCCATTGGCGACATTTGAAGAAGCTCCAGGTGCAGCAGGTTCGGGCGAGCAGGGCGAAGAGGTCTGGCTCAGCAAAGGGCGCTGCAAAGCCAGCAGCCTTGGCGATTGCACGCAGGTCTGCGGGCATGCGTGAAATCAGGGCAGAACCTTTGGTCCCACATCGTGGAATCGTGAGGCGCAGGTATGCTATAAGTTGTTTTTGTGATATAGCCTTAACGCCTCCGAAAGCACAGGGGTGAGGTCCCTCACTTGCCCTCACGCCTGCCTCTTCCGCGGTTTCATCTCACGGATCTGGCGGCATCCGACCCAAACCCACGCACTCCTCGCGCATCACCACCTGCAGGTGCGCCTGGTCCCGGGTGCGAATCCGACCCGATTTACCCGTGTGGCTCTAGGAGAGCGCATTTGAGTGAATTGCTGAGAGAGAGACGCGTGGGTAGAGGGAAAGGGGTAGGTTTTGCTCTGTGTGTAGGCACAGGCTGAACGTTGAGGAAGAAAGACTTGGCTGCGAGAAGGAAGAAGGAAAGGCAGGAAGAACAGAAGGACCAAAGGAGAAGGAAGGCAAGGCAGAGAAGAGAAGGAGAAGGAAAGAAGCCTTCGCAGGAGAAGAAACAAGAGAAAAGAAACAAAGGCAGGAAGAATAATCCTTCGCAAGAAAAGAAGCAAAGCAGGAAGAGAGAAGAGAAGAAGAAGAGAAGCCAAGACAGAAGACGAAGAAGAAAAAGAGTCTGCAAAAGAAGAAAGAAAGCAAGATCAGAAGAAGAAGAATAATCAAAAGGAAAAGGGAAAACACTTTTAAGATGTCTGATCCCAAGATCAGACGTCCAATTTGACTTTTGTCTGAATTATTTTTTTAGATACCTCTGAATTCCAGTTTTGAGTAAATTAGAGTGTTCAATTACATTTTGATTAGTAGTAAATTCCATTTGCTCCCTGTGTTCGACCTCGGATACTCCGATTTTCGAGTAATAAAATTCTCTATTTGTTTGAACGCTTTGTCGGCTATACTACAACGTCATATTCTCTTTAAAACCCGCACAAAAGCGATGAGAACATTTTGGCGCCGTTGCTGGGGAGCAACGTGTAATTTACCACTAGTCTCTACATTATTTTTATCATGTTGAACACTAACTTGCCCTACTTTGCTTTGATGTGATCTTGCAGGTACTTCACGAGAAAATCTCTCCCGCAAGTCAACCACTCCAGGGCAGGTAATTTCTTTTCTTCCTTAATCATCCCCTAATCTTTGAAAGACAAAGGGAAGAAAATCAATTTAGGAATCAATTGCCTTCTTTATATAGTAATCACCATCTCTAAGGCAAAACATTTCCTGATTTCGCGAAAATTTCTGCAAATATTCTTGAAGTTGGAGTGATTTTTTATAGATTCCATCCCACAAATTCTTGTGCCTAATTGAAATAACGCTTAATCTCGGCGGACCACACACTTCTTGTTTATAAGTCCAAAGAGAACTTTTGTGAAAAAGAAAAGAGGATTGGAAATAGAACCAAATTAGGGTTTCCACATTAGGGTCTTGAAGCGCTAGTCACACATGCCTGTATAAAAGGAAATAAACCCTCCTGCATCATTGTGCTACCCAAGCCCTTGATTGAAGAGAGCTAAATAAGACAAACCCTAAAATTGAGCTCTAAAATCACTTGAATCTTAAAATTTTTGGACCTAATAACCTGGGAGTCCAATTAGTGTGATCTCTAGGCTCCAAACTTAGAATCAGTCTGCCATCTATAGGACAGGTCAGGTGAAGTTGACCCCTTGGGTCAACCAACCTCTAAATTAGGTCACAATACCAAAAACATCTAAAGTTCAAGTGAGAACCCTAAAAGCACCTTTGAAATAAAAAGTGATAGACTTAAGAGGTCAAGGTCCTCATTCTGGTCTACCTGGAATCTCAGTGACAAGAGAGGTCGGGTGGGGGAAACTTTGTAACTCATGGGGACGCTCTACCATGTAGGGGTCATCGCGGGACTCTCCCTCTCTAGCTGCCCAGGTATTTCTCAGGTGGACGGCCTTTCTGACTAAGGGGTATCATCCGCCCAAAACCTCTATAGTCATCCAAACATCTTTGGGTGTCTTGATTGGGTCAAAAACATCTCCAGTCCCTTACCTTTTCTCTTTAGAGCACACACACTCATTTTCAGTGGGACTCGTTATTCAGATCTAATCGCTTCATAACACATCTTGATTCAAACTCTGATTCTACATCTTGATTCCACCACCTGATCCAAAAATGCAGCCAAATCACCTAGGACTACCATTCAAGAAACCTGAATATCAGAGATCCATGAGAGATAAAATGATTGAGGATGCCATGAAATTCTATGAAAATGAAGAAACCTCAACAACAGTAGGAAACATTCAGGTTGATGTCCCAACAACCACAACCTTTGTCATAACTTGTGCCCAAGTACTATTAGTAGAAGCCAACAAAGGATCAACCCGTGACTTGCTCATTACTGCATACATTGAGATAGAAAAATTGCACAATAGTGAATACCTTCAATGTATGACAAATCCTCGACTTTGGAAGCAACACCAAGATAGTCTTGAAAAACGAGAAGAGATAATGAGATTAATAAAACAAGTGATCGATCATGAATACCCGTACATACCACCAACAGAGGATGAACTATCTTGAGACAACATCGAGGATAAATCTGATCTTGGGTTTGAGGCACAAAATGGTTGTGGATTCCCAACCCAGATGGAGTATAATGCACCTGATATTGAAGAAGGTTGGGAAGCTCCAAATGCAGGAAAAGACCATGATGAGCCCATTTTAGAATCCCAAGACTCCTGCAAGTATGAGAGTAGAACTGAACCTCTCGAGGGTGTAAATTCCGTCCCTTATTCTGATAAGGTGACCCTCGAAGGTTATTCAGACTTAAATTCTAGTAATTCAACCCACATCCTAAGCCTAGAACCTAGATCTGAAACATATTTTGAAGATTTCAAGGCCCCAGATGAAGAAGATCAATCTTTTAATGAAGAATATGATTTTGGGCCTCGATTTGATGAATATCCCTCGTCAACCTCCTCAGAGGAACGAATCGATTTTTCGGAAGTCATGCCAATCTACGACACAGAAATCGAGGAGTTGGACGAGCAGGGTTTCAATTGGGTCCGCCCTACTAGCTTAGAATCTGAGCCTCTACCAGATAAGGATACCATTTTAAGATCAGAATTAACATTTAGGCTAGATCCCAGTCAGGCTGCTGAATATACAACATATGATTTATTCTATGGTGGAACTCATGATCTGGAATCTCATTCAAACTTTGATTTTCGAAAACTCTCCGACGATCTCGAATCTGACCATAACATCGGAGAAAATCTTCCTCCTGATTATAACATGTCAATCTTCTTTGAAGCCACCTGCTCCACATATACAGAACCAATCAAATCCCGTTCCCCACCCCAACCCTCAACCGGACTCAATTTCTATTCCTATTCACCTCTCACTGAGCCATTTGCAGATGATTCAACTCCATATCTAGACTAGGTATCGGGTACTGATCAGACCACAAATTAGGAGCCTCCATCCTTTGATCACCCCTGTAGGGATTCCACACCTTACATGGATAATTTTTCGGAACCCTTCTTTGACCGAGCTAATTCGACTCAGCCTGAACCCGAGTTTTCACTTCCATATCCATCAGAACTTCACTGCATATGGTGGGTTCCGCATCTGCTGATCTACATCTATCAACCCACCAGACTTATTGGGTTTGGGCTGCATCATCAGCCCACTAATCTTAACAAGCACCTGGTTGGACCAACCAGGCTCTTAATTAAGGTGCTTGTTTTCCAAAATTCCATTGATTTGACCACTCCCTCTCCACCCCATTTTCTGCTCGGCTGAAGGCATTAAATTTAGCACTTAACGGGAGGCAACCCGTCATCCCAAAAACAGAGACCCGTCTGAGTATCCGTCCGTACTCCACGTCTATTGCACCTTGAGTTCAGCCTTAGACAGTTGATCCCACCTCTGGTACACGTATCAGAGCTTAAAATTGTTCGCATCAGTCATTTTCGACCCATTCACCCACCCGATATATCCTGTTCTAAGTCCCTGACCTCAACACTAATTCACACCCTCTGTTTACAATGAGGACATTGCAAAACTTAGGCATGGGGGGGGTGATAAAGTGCATACATACAGAACCAAGAAAAAAGTCAGGAGTCTCACACACAAAAAAAGTTTGCATATGTCACAAACACAAAAAAATTGAAAAATTATGAAAAAGAACAAAAAAATGGGGGAGGGAGGAAATTTTGTAAGCCACATATTCATAAGGAGGAGAAAAAGAGAAAAAATGAAGAAAGGAGCACAAAATGAGAAAGAAAAAAAAGTAGTCATTAGTAAAAGAGTAAGGAATTAACTGAAGTTCTAGACCAGATCAAGAAAAGGAATAAAAGAAAAAGTGCTAAGGAGACACAACAAGAGATTAGCGGGAACGCTGGTCTTAGGCCTATTGGGCTAGAATATTTAGCTTAAAAGTTCACGTATCTGTTAAAATCTGGATAATCCTCAAGAGGTTGAGGAAAATGCGAAGCTTAAGTATTAGGTCTAAGGCTTAGGAAGTATTCGTCCTCGTTAACTGACCTCCGACTTGCGGAATTCGGTAACCTAAGCAACCCAAATTCACACACAGTCTGGTTCAGTGCGCATAAATATCCAAAACACGCAAGAGCGTTTAATGTTCTGAAAGAGTCACCTAGATTAGGAGCGGCCAATCAGCACAAGTTGATTTGGACAAGTTCCCAGCGCGGAGAGGCGGGAAATCCCCCTCGAAGATGCGTAACAACATATCGTCTCCTCGGTGCTTGTCTCTTAGGATATTTAAATATCCTACTGGGGGCATGTAAGCACTCTGCTGGTTCAGATACCATGGGCGGCATTATCATGAAATGTCGATTGCCAGGGTCTGAATTCGGCCACAGAACACCATGGGTGGGATTATCTCGAAATCTCGAAAGCCAGTGTTCTGGGGGTTTCCATGGGCGGGATTATCTCAAAATCTCGAAAGCCAGGGACCCTTGAGGATTGATGATGGGGACGAGGAATCCGATATAGACCGTGTTGAGAAGCTAATCCGAAGCTAGAAATAAAAAGAAAAGAGAGAGAAAAGCTCTCCAAACAAATAAATCTTCTATCCCTCTCTTACAAAAACACACTACAAACTGAACTTAGGCTAAAAATGTCTCAAGCACGGGTGCTTTAACCGTGGAGTCCAACAAACCCTAGGTTAGCTTCTGTGGGCCGTAGAAACCTTTGCGGAGGACTGAGGCTAAAGCGGAATAGGTACGGATTTTGGTTGGTACTTGAGTACCTCTAGGCCTATTGTCGGCATTCCTACCTAATCACAAAGAAAAGCATTTACACTCAGGGTCTAGAACAGAAGTTAAAACCTTGAAATTTTGCTAAGGGACTAGCAAAAGCTACGCATGGGGGTATGATGAGAGCCTCATCATGAGCCATAACTAGCTCATTTTGACCCAATAAAGAAGATAAAAGCTCCTACATAACCTAGAAGAAGGCTTAACTGAAGGAACAAATGCTCTGAGAAGAAAACATGAAATAAAGGTTAAAACTGTAATTTTACCATTGCAGTACATAAACGGGATGTCTCAGAGGCAAAACATAGGTCAAATGGGCTAAATGAGATAAAAAGTGGGTTGAGTCAATCAGAAATGGGTTTATGTGCAATCTAGGAATTAAATGACACTTGGTAACCCTAAAACAGACCCACTTAAATTAACATGGTTTCGGTCAGGATAAAAATCAAGTAAACCTTCTAAAAATCATGGAAAAATATCCTATAGGGTTTAGAACACTCAATTTGGCCTTTGGAACCCAGTTTGACCTAGATTAGGGTCCTAGCTCTTCAATTAACCTAATTTAGGTTTTTATGCAAAATGTCCAGTCATACGAGGTCAAACCTAAAATCCAACTTCACCATTGGATTCCCTAGGTCCAAATTAGGTTTATACCAAAATTTAGACCCAAGGGGAGGTCATCTTGACCTACTTTGCAATTTAGTACACCCAAATCACAATTTGGTCCCTATCTTTTGAATATCATTGCAGAGAGCCCCCTAAGTTCCTCGCCACCTTTGCAATCAGGTCCTGCCGCCATTGTTAGGGTAGAACCAAGCTCCGGCGAGGTTTAGAGAGAGATTACTCTCTGATTCCTCAGAGATTCCCTCCCAGATATGGAAGGGAGATTCTCTGAGGAATTCCCTTCCATTTAAGGCCGATCACAACCTCTGGTGTGAACCCAATCTCTCGTGAGAATGCACGAGGGATTTGGGTATCTTAACTTCTTTTCTACTCCGGCGAGCAATCAGAGGCAATGGCGTGCCCTCCACGCCCTGAACGACTAGCCCAGTGCCTATATAAGAACCCACACCTCCGGCCGCTCATCTTCAGCTTGATTTGGCCGAGTTTCCACCTCCAATTCATCTCCTCCTGCCCCCCTCCCCTCCCTCTTCGCTCTGCCACAAAACGAGTGGCAAAGTTATCTTCCTGATTCTCTTCCGCGTTGCGCAGTACCCGCGCACGTCGCCTCAGCCCCGTCGTCGCCGCCGTTCTCCCCCACTGGGCAGCGTCTTCTCCGGCGACAGCAGGTACAACTGTCCACCCTCCGTCCTCCTTCGTCCCTACAATTAGGTTAGAAATATTCCTCGTAGTCCCCTCTCTCTTTTCCCCCTGTTATCTCATCTAATCGACCCTCGACCGACGCCGACCACCCTCATCTTCCACATCATCGACCGACCTCCGGCGAGCCGCTCCCACCATTCCGCCCCTCCACACGGCTCGCCGACCATCTCGTAAGCTCCACCTCACCACCAGGAACACATTCCACCCCTCCACTGCCACTCCGCACCTCCACAGTAGCCCTCCGAACAACCCCACACATTCGGCCACAGGTTGACCTAGGCACGCACGCCTAGGCCATCCTGCGGCCTGCAGCATGGCTCACCACATTTTGATTAGTAGTAAATTCCATTTTCTCCCTGTGTTCGACCTCGGATACTCCGATTTTCGAGTAATAAAATTCTCTATTTTTTGAATGCTTTGTCGGCTATACTACATCGTCATATTCTCTTTAAAACCCGCACAAAAGCGATGAGAACATAGCTCTCCTCGGTACAATGTACACGAGGGCCAAAAAGTCAGTACAGAGTGGCCAATCCTAACCCCAAGTCCCACCCCTGGGGTTGCTAGCTCTGCTCTGCACTAAACAGGGGGACAGTCACTCTCCTTGGTACTCCGTACTCAAGGGCTAGCTCACTTCCCCATTCCCATTTCTAGTTCCATTCCATTTATTTCCAGGAGTTCTACTCCTAATTCCCCGTAGGGTTCATGCTCATGTTTCTCAACCCAAGCCATACTAGGTTTCATCATTTCTATTTCCATTTCATATACAGCCATCTCATATTTAATTTCAACAACAGGAATATACATGCAACAATTGCTAACAACAGTACTTTATATTCCACAGGTAGCTGTTATCCAATTACAGACAATTGTTATTATTTCATTTACTTATCCAAGACTGCAATTCATGCATTCAACACAATTATTCCAGTGTTTCCAGTCGTAGGATTCATGCCATAACCTAGGATCTAACATTCAATCTAGTGTTTCTAGTCCTAGGATTCATGCCATACCCTAGGATCTAACATTCATTCCAGATATGCATTCATGTTTGTAATTAATCTAGGGAAGCCACTCTACCAGCAAAACCAGGGGTAATGAGGGCTTGTTAGGCAGGTCCACGTGCCCCCGCAACCCCTAAATCCGCTACAGAACGAGATCCTAACACAAGGATCAACCACAAGAAACCACTCAGCACATGATAAAAGTATTCCAACAAGTAGAGGAACTTATACGAAGAAGAACAGAATCTTAATTGCGGAAATTGGACCTCAAACATACCCTAAACTGGTTAAAAGTAGAAATTCTGACTCAAATTAGACATCTGGAATACCTTCCAGATGTCTTAAAAGAAGTCCAGAACCATACCTCACTCTGTGCTATTCCTCAGTCATCCAGGGACTTTGTAGAATCGTCTGTACCCAGTTCCAGACGTCCGACCACCTCTCTGGATGTCTGGAGACGCTTCCCGCCATCTGGTGCTTCGCCCAGACATCTGAACTGCGTGGGAGGGTGTGTCCTGTGCCTTCCCGAAACGAATCCTGCACACGTGACGGAAATATTCTCAAAAGGGCACGGAGCAGTGCCTTGCCGGAAAGGCCTGCATGGCTGTATCCGCAAAGGGAGGTGTGGAATGTACCTCTCAGTCATATGAAGCTTCTTCCAGACGTCGTCAACGTCGTCTGGACGTTGGTCCAGATGTTTGATTCTGGGGAAATTCCAGAACCAGAGACTGCCATCGCCTCCTCGCACTGCGCGCGGCCGCGTCGCGCCGGCTCGACCGCTATTGTCGCTGTAGCAGTGTCGGGGAGAACCTCCCCGGTTCACCTCTCTGCCTTGCGCACGCTCGACCAGTCGTGAGCTTCTCCGGTGAGCTCGCGCGCTCTTCCTCTCTTCCCCCTTGCTGCTCCTCCTTTCTGCTGCTGCACTCGGTTGCACTCGTCGCTCTCACTCTCGTTGGAGGAAGGAGGTGGCTGGAAGTGGGGTGGTGAACGAGGGAGGGGAGGGGGGTTTAAGTAGGCGTGGGGTAGGGTTTCGTTGGTGAGAGGGGAGAGAAGAAGGCGGCTGTGCACAGTCTACGCGTGGCACATGCGCAGACTCGAGGATGTACGCACACAAAAATTGATTTCCAGACGTCTGGAAAGGTGTCCAGACGTCTAAATGGACGTCTAACCTAAGTCCCAGACGTCTTAAAGGGCTATAATAACACGTTCTTAACAACATAACAAACTCAAAGGAAGTTTCGTCCTTGAAACTTGCACTAGTTAGGGTGAGGAAAAAGAACAACATACGCATAACAAACTCAAAGAGGACCGAAGCCGGTCCGAAAAGACGTACCCTCAAAGAGCTTTGGGTACCGCTCTCGCATCGCTGCCTCAGGCTCCTAGGTAGCCTCCTCGTACCGCTGGCTCCTCCACATGACCTTCACCAGGGGTACCTGCTTCCATCTCAGACTCCGGACGGCTCTATCGAGTATCTGCACTGGCCGCTTGGGGTAGGTTAGGTCGTCACCCACCTCGACGCTCTCGTGGCTCAAAACGTGACTGGGATCGGCGACGCACTTCCTGAGGTTGGACACGTGGAACACGTCGTGCACACCAGAAAGCTGGGGAGGAAGGGCAAGCCTGTAAGCAACGGGTCCAACCTGCTCTAGGATCTCAAAGGGTCCCACAAACCTTGACGCGAGCTTCCCTCTCACCCCAAACCGCTACAGGCCCTTCGTGGGCGAAACGCGAAGGAAGACGTGATCCCCAACCTTAAACTGCACCTCTTTGCATTTTCGATCTGCATAGCTTTTCTGTTTGCTCCTGACAGTGCGAAGTCGCATGTGAATCTGTTCGATCACCTCCTGACTTTGCCGGATCAGCCTGGGGCCAACCTCCCACTTGGTCCCCACCTCAACCCAACTCAAGGGCGTAGTACACCTCCGTCCATACAGAGCCTCGTAGGGTGCCATGCCGATACTTGAGTGATAGCTGTTATTATATGCAAACTCTGCCAGGGGAAAGTGCTCTTCCCAAGAGCACCTCCAGTCCAGTACACAAGCACGCAAAAGGTCCTCAAGTGTCTGTATCGTGCTCTTTGACTGTCCGTTCGTCTGGGGGTGGTATGCTGTACTGAACCTCAACCGTGTCCCCAAGGCTTGCTGAAACTCAGCCCAAAACTGGGATGTAAAGTGGGTATCCCGATCGGATACAATCTCCCACGAAACTCCGTGCAGATGTACCATGTCGCGGATATACCTCTCTGCCAACTGTGCTGGTCCCAAAGTGACTCGAATCAGCAAGAAACATGCCGTCTTCGTCAATCTGTCTACGATCACCTAGATTGCATCGTGTCCTCGCTGGGTAATGGGCAAGCCCACCACCAAGTCCATGGTGATGCTCTCCCACTTCCACTCTAGCACTGGAAGTGACTGCAACGGCCCTGCAGGCCTCTGATGCTCGGCCTTCACCTGCTGGCACACTAAACACTGCTGCACGAATTCACCTACATCCCGCTTCATTCCCCTCCACCAAAAGTTGCGTCTCAAATCATAATACATCTTTGTGTTCCCAGGATGTATGGTGAACCTGGAACTGTGTGCCTCAGTCAGGAGCTCTCTCAATAACTCCTCGTCCCTGGAAACGCACAAACATCCCCTCATGCGCAGCACCTCGTCTGTAAAGGAGAAGTCTCCAGGGTCCCCAGACAGTACTCTGTCACGCAGGGATTGCAGGTACGGATCGGCATCTGCCCTGTGATGATGCGGTCTATCAACTCTGGCCTCGTTTGTCAGGTCATAGTCACTGCCCCACAGTGCCCCAGTAACTCTAGGGGTTTCCAACTTCCCATCTCCTCCATGAGTCTCCAACTCTATGCCTGTAGGCTGGCCAAGTAGGCGGGTGCCTTCTGGCTCAAGGCGTCAGCCACCACATTGGCCTTCCCCGGATATTAGGAAATGCTGTAGTCATAGTCCTTTAGGAGCTCTAACCAACGTCTCTGTCTCATGTTGAGCTTCTTCTGATTAAACAAGTATATGAGGCTCTTATGATCTGTGAAAATCTCAAAGGTCTCACCGTACAGGTAGTGCCTCCAGGTCTTCAACGCGAAAACGACAGCTGCCAGCTCCAGGTCGTGGGTAGGGTAGCTACGCTCATGGGGCTTCAGTTTCCGCGAAGCGTAAGCGACAACGTGACCCTCTGCATGAGCACACCCCCTAACCCCTGCAAAGAGGCGTTCGTCTACACAACGAACCCGCCACTGCTGTCTGGGATGTAAGCACGGGAGCCGAAGTCAGCCTCTCCTTCAGCTCCTGAAAATAAGCCTCACAAGTGTCTGTTCAAGAAAAGGGCACGTCCTTCTGAGTCAGCTGTGTCATAGGACGTGCAATCTACGAGAAACCCCTGATAAATCGCCTGTAGTAGCCTGCCAGTCCCAAGAAACTGCAGATCTCTGTCACTGTGCGTGGTTTCTCCCACCTGAGCACTGCCTCAACCTTGGCTGGGTCCACAACCAAGCCATCCTCGGAGATCACATGACCCAAGAAGGTCACCTCCCTCAACCGGAACTCAAACTTGCTGTATTTGGCGTACAGCCTACGTTGTCTCAGTGTGTCCAAAACCATCCGCAAGTGTTGTCCATGCTGCGCCTGATCTCGAGAGTAGATGAGCACATCATCAATAAATACCACCACGAACTGATCCAGATACGGTCTGAACACCCGGTTCATCAAATCCATGAAGGCAGTGGGGGCATTGGTCAGCCCAAACGGCATGACCAAAAACTCATAGTGTCCGTACCGGGTGCGAAAAACTGTCTTGGAGACGTCTGTCTCCTTGATCCTCAACTGGTGGTACCCAGACCTTAAGTCTATCTTGGAGAATACCATGGCATCTCGCAACTGGTCAAACAAGTTGTCAATCCTCGGCAGCGGATACCTGTTCCTGATGGTGACCCTATTCAACTGTCTGTAGTCCACATAAAGGCGTAGGGTACCATTTTGCTTCTTTACAAACAATACCGGGGCTCCCCATGGAGACGCACTGGGCCTCACAAAGCCCTTCTCCAGAAGGTCCTGCAGCTGGGTCTTAAGCTTTCGCAGCTCAAGGGGTGCCATCCTGTATGGTGCTGTGGAAATGGGGCTGGTCCCCGGTACCAGTGAGATCTCAAACTCGATCTCACGCTCGGGCAGTAGTCCTGGCAACTCGTCTGGGAACACGTCGGGGTACTCTCTGACCACCGGGATACTTTGAAAGTCTGCCACAGGGCTGGGATCTGCCACCACACAAGCCAGGAAGCCCTCACACCCCTGGCCCAAAAGTCTCGCCGCCCGAAGTGTAGAAATGCACCTGAAGCCTCCGTCCACTGGCTGCCCGTGAAGCTTGAAAGAAGGCAACTTCGGTATGGAGAAGATGATCTTCCTCTCAAAATAGTCCACCAAGGCATGGTAAGCGGACAACCAGTCCATCCCCAGAATCACGCCAAAGTCCTCCATCTGTATCACAATCAGATCAGCGGGGAGGCTGTGTCCCCCAACACTGATCTCACAACCTGTGTAAACCTCCTCAGCTACAAATAGCTGACCACCTGGACCTCTGATCACAAACGGATCCTCTAACAACACGTAGTCCTGCCCCAAACTAACAGCAAAACTAGCAGCGACAAACGAGTGCGTGGCGTCGGAATAAAAAAGCATGTAAACTAGTCTGCCGGAAACTGTAACCATACCTGCCACCACTGAACTTGAAGCTCTGGCGTCTCTATGTGTCAGGGCGTTGGTATGCCCCTCAGCTCTAGGTGCGGATGAAGCAGCCACACTCTGCGTCGGACGGGTAGCCGCTGGTCGGTACCCTCTCCGCGACTGCTGTCCTCCCCCTCCTACCTGGAAACCGTGGCCTCCTGCTCTTCCTCTAGTGCTCGGTGTGGGGAGCATCTGCTGACCTCCAACCCTAGACGAGTAGTCCCTCCTGATGTGGCCCGGCTGGCCACACTGGTAGCAAAGGGGAACTCGACTGCCGCCCTCAGTGGGTCCCTACTAACGGTTGGGCGGGGGTCTGGTGCTGGCAGCTGGCCCCTGTCGGGGGACCCCAAAGGCCACTGACAGCCCCGCAAAGCGTGACGGCTCTCCAGCGGGAGCCACGTGCCTCCTCTCTCGTCGACCCTGTGAGTAGTCTGGCTGATAGGGCCTCTTCCGTCCGCTGTCAGTGTTACGTGCGAACGGGTTGGTCTCCTCATATGTCATGGCTGCCTCCACCACCCTCGAGAACGTAGGCAGCTTCAGGGATTTGACACACTCTCGAATAGCAAGCCGGAGCCCCTCGGGAACCTCCAAAGACTCTCCTCCTCTGTAGCCACAGCTGTCGTGGCGAAACGAGACAGCTCCAGAAATCGCGTGCGATACGCGCTCACGGTCATCGTCCCCTGGCGGAGAGTGTGGAACTCCCGCTTCCTCTAGTCCTGCCACGTCTGGGGGAAGTACTGTTCGTAGAAGAGGGTGACAAACTGGTCCCAAGTCGACTCGGCCCTCTCCTGACCCCTGACTGCCCTCCACCACCTGCATGTCGCGCTCTCCAGCTGGTATGTGGCAAAGGCCACGCGGCACACCACAGGGGGGCGAAGGGTGTCAAACAACTTCTCGATTTGCTCGAGTCAGTCCTCCGCCTCGGTTGGGTCCTCATCCCCCTTGAAGGAGGGGGGCTTCAGCTTCCGGAACTGTCCGAAAAGCTCGTAATGGCACTGAAGGGGAGAAACTGGTACGTCTTCAGGTGAGGAGGGCTCGTGCTCGGAAGTGCCGGGGGAAGGTGGGGGCGGTGGAGGGCCACCCCCCCCCCCCCCCACGTCTAGCACCGTGTCTATCTCGCGGTCCCACAAAGGACTCCCTCTCCACAGCCCCAGGGAGAGGCGCTCGTGGAGGCGTGTGAAGCTCCTCTCGTACGATCTCCCATATTAGTTGGGCGAGGTCCTGGGCCTGAATGCCTAGAAGTAGTGGCTGGTCCACTGAGGCATCGGGCTCAACGCGCCTGCCCCTCCGACCTCGTCCTCGGTCGCGTCCGCGGCTCGCCTCGCTGCCCCCTCGTCGATAAATGACGTCAATTCTAACTGACATTCAACGAAAGAACCTCAGAACAGATGTCAAAAGGTACATTGTGGTGGTTACTCTAGTTACAAGCATGTGAATTGGTTATTTTCCAGCTAGTTGGTTCACTTCTCGGGACAACCTTGCTCTGATACCATCTTGTTACGACCTGGTTCCCGAATCCCGACAGGACACGAGATCGGACCGACTCGACTGATCTCAAGACCTAGTCACCCAACGAGAAAGTAACCAAAAAGCAGTAAAATAAACCACATTCACCATGGAAGCAATTAACAGTAACAAAGGTACAGCAGTAAAGAAGTAACTACCAGAGTACACACCTCCACAACAGTAGAGAATTTAGAAAGGTACAGGAATATAAAGTTTAGAATAAAAGAGTACAGAAGTGTAACAAAATACTCACTACAACGGAAACGGGGTACAAGCAAAAAGGTACAACTACTGGGCTCTACTGGGCCCAGCACTCTCTGCAACCGTAGGCTTTGGCTGCTCAACACCATGACCTGAAAAAGGTTATGAGTACAAAAACGTCAGCGAACGCTGAGTAGAGTGGCAACCAACTAACTAAACAGTAAAGGTGGACAGGTAGCTGTTATTTTCAATTTCTTTCTTTATTCAGCTAATTTTTCCTTCTTTCATCACTTGGTTTATTTATCGGGTCTCTTTCTTGATCTCGAATGTTCCTCGTGGGAACGATCTTGATTGTAGTCTTTTCTGAAGAGTAGAAGTAGCACGTGGTGCTCTCCTGGCCGGGAGAGTCCCTCGTGGTGGTCCTACACTCAGTCAACCACCCCAAGGTCACTGACAGATATAACGGTGACTACGGCATGCACGATAAACACATGGGTAGCTACCTTGTACTGGCACGCGGTCAGTCGTTTCTGTTGACGGGTGCGCCCAAAGCACAGCATGGGACCAGTATAGGGCATAGCCCTCTCAGTAACAGGGGTCTAGCCCCTAAGAACCAAACAAGGGTCTCGCCCCTCCACAGTCTGCGTACCCTCGCCTGACTACCCTGGTTTGCCCAGTGGGCCTAACAAGTCGGTGTAGGATGGCTAGCTGAACCCCGGGCCCCGTGGGGTGGCTAGCTCTCTCCCTACACTAGTAGCTCTCCACGGTACAGTGTACACGAGGGCCAAAAAGTCGGTACAGAGTGGCCAATCCTAACCCCGGGTCCCAACCCTAGGGCTACTAGCTCCGCTTTGCACTAAACAGGGGGAAAGTCGCTCTCCTTGGTACTCCGTACTCAAGGGCCAGCTCGCTTCCCCATTCCCATTTCTAGTTCCATTCCATTTATTCCCAGGAGTTCTACTCCTAATTCCCTGTAGGGTTCATGCTCATGTTTCTCAGCCTAAGCCATACTACGTTTCATCATTTCTATTTCCATTTCATATACAGGCATCTCGTATTTAATTGCAACAACAGGAATATACATGCAACAGTTGTTAACAACAGTACTTTACATTCCACAGGCAGCTGTTATCCAATTACAGACAATTGTTATTATTTCATTTACTTATCCAAGACTGCAATTCATGCATTCAACACAATTATTCCAGTGTTTCCAGTCTTAGGATTCATGCCATAACCTAGGATCTAACATTCAATCTAGTGTTTCTAGTCGTAGGATTCATGCCATACCTTAGGATCTAACATTCATTCCAGATATGCATTCATGTTTGTAATTAATCTAGGGAAGCCACTCTACCAGCAAAACCAGGGGTAATGAGGGCTTGTTCGGTAGGTCCACGTGCCCCCACAATCCCCAAATTTGCTACAGAACGAGGTCCTAACACAAGGATCAACCACAAGAAACCACTCAGAACATGATAAAAGTATTCCAACAAGTAGAGGAACTTATACGAAGAAGAATGGAATCTTAATTACAGAAATCAGACCTCAAACATACCCTAAACAGGTTAAAAGCAGAAATTCTGACTCAAATTAGACATTTGGACTACCTTACAGATGTCTTAAAAGAAGTCTAGAACCATACCTCACTTTGCGCTATTCCTTAGTCGTCCAGGGACTCTGTGGAACTATCTGGACTCAGTTCCAGACGTCCGACCACCTCTTTGGATGTCTGTAGACTCTTCCCGCCGTCTGGTACTTAGCCTAGACGTCTGAACTGCGTGGGAGGGCGTGTCCTACACCTTCTCAAAACGAATCCTGCATACGCGATGGAAATCTTCTCAAAAGGGCACGGAGCAGTGCTTCGGCGGAACAGCCTGCATGGTCATATCCGCAAAGGGAGGTGCGAAACGTACCTCTCAGTCATCTGGAGCTTCTTCTAGATGTCGTCAACGTCATCTGGACGTCAGTCCAGACGTCTGATTCTGGGGAAATTCCAGAACCAGAGACTGCCCTTGCCTCCTCGCGACACGCCCGCTCGACCGTTGCTCTCGCTGCAACAGCGTCGGGGTGAACCTCCCCGGTTCACCTCTCCGCCTTGTGCATGCCCGACTGGCCGTGAGCTTCTCCGGTGAGCTCTCTCGCGAGCTTATGCGCTCTTCCTCTCTTCCCCCTCGCTACTACTCCGCTCCACCGCTGCGCTCGGCTGTACTCGCCGCTCTTGCTCTCGTTGGAGGAAGGAGAAGGTGGCTGGAAGTGGGGTGGTGAACGAGGGAGGGGGGTTTAAGTCGGCGCGGGGTAGGGTTTCGTCGGTGAGAGGGGAGAGAAGAAGGCGGCTGTGCATAGTCTGCATGCAGCACGCACACAGACTCGAGGACGTACGCACACAAAAATTGATTTCCAGACATCTGGGAAGGTGTCCAGACGTCTGACCCAAGTCCCAGACGTATTAAAAGGCTTTAATAGCACGGTCTTACCAACACCTCTTTTTGAAAATTTAGCTTCTTTTCTTAGAAGATGTGTCTCTAAAACCCTAGCTTGTAATCCTTAGGTTGGCTCTAGTTGGTCCAGTTTAGTTGGCTCAGGAATGGGTATCTAGGGCTCAATCAAGAAGGTTTTAGCCCTAGTTACCTTAAGTGGATATGCAATTAGAAATGTGTTGAAACTAAAAATCAGGCAACTTTTGTGAATGACTAAATATAGAAACAGGTAGCCCTAGATTGATTATTCTTTATTTTTCCTCTTTAGATTTTGAGGGGATTAAGAGAGAGGGCTAATAAGAGTTTACCTGTTCCCTGGCATGGTTGTTGTGCAGCTGCTTTTCTTTCCTCAGATTTTCCTGAAATAATTACACAAAAGAGAGAAATTAAGTTGGTAATGAATCAAAAATTGTGATTAAAGCTTGTAAAATGCCCGTTGCTCCCCGGCAATGGCGCCAAAAATAATTGTCGCTTCGTAGTTTAAAAAGATATTCGTTGTAGTATATCGCGAAAATGATTATCAATTTTATTACTCGAAATTCAATAATATTTCGAGGTCGAACTCAGGGAGTAAATTGGTATTTTAGAAGCAAAATATCACAATTCTCAAATTTTACTTGAAAGATGTTCAACAATAATGTAATGTAGATAAATGCTAGAGAAGAAAACGTAAAAAGAAATAAATTCTCTCTTTTTTTTTTCTTTTCTTCCGTCTTCTCTTCTCTCTTTCTTTTTCTTTGCTTTCTTTCTTCTTTGTCTGTCTTTGGCCTTCTTCAGACGTTTGATTCTGTGAATCAGACGCCTTAACTGATGACTGCTACAATGCCTTTACTTTGATTCTCTCTTTAGCCAAGCCTTCTTCTTCTTTCTTCCTTCTCCTTAGCTTCTGCTTCTCTGTCTTTGGTCTTCTTCTTCATTGGCTCCTTTGCTGCTACAGTTTCCTTCCTCCTCTAGCCTTAGCTTCCTCTTTCTTCTCTGCAACTAAGTCCTTCTTGGCGTCTTCTTCTTCTTTCTTCTACTCCTGCTTCTCTCTGCTGCACCTTCTTTTTTCTTCTTTTCTTTCTCTGTGGCTGCCTCTTTGGCTTCTTCTTCATTTTCTTCGGCTCCCTCCTTGCCTTTGCTTTCTCTCTTCCTTCTTTCTTTTTCTCTTTCTCTGCGGTTTCTCCTTCCTTTAGCTGCTCCTCTTCTTCTTCTCTTCCTCTTCCCTGCAACTGCTTCCTCTTTCTCCTTCTTCCCTACATAGCACAGAGAAGCAAAACCTACCCCCTACCCTCCCTGTGTCTCTCTCTCTCTCTATTTCGCTCTTAGGACAGCTCTCCTAGAGCCTTCTCGGGTTATCGGGTTGGGTATGCGTGCCTGGGACCAGGCCCACCAGCATGTGGTGGTGGGCGAGGAGTGCACGGGTAGTCGGGTCAAGCAGCCAAGTCCGCCGAGGTGTGGGTCGTGGACGAGGCGTGGTGGGTGAGGGGACCTCATCTCGTGTCCGGAGGCGATAAGCCCTTGACACATTTACAATTTATACAACAACACCCACTCTAAACTTACCGAGGTGGGACTAAATGTCCCACTTGCTTTCTTGCGCGCGCTTGTAGGGGCTGCGTTGTTGCTGAAGCTGCAAGGGTCTTCAAAGCCAATCACTGGCTGAATGTGTGTGGGCGACAAATCCGCATTGCCTGGAACTTGGGGCTTGGAGCGAGGCTGCCTGATTCGAGCTTGTGAGCAAGCTACACTTCTGCTTCAATGGCGACAGAGGTCAGAACCTATGTTCAAGTAAAATGGCCTTGCAGCCTCGTTAAATCACACAGGGGGCTTCGCCATGGCACGGCGAAGGTGTCTCGGTGGGTGGCGTGGCACGGGGCGGCCTGGGCGTGCGTGCCTAGGTTGTTCTGTGGCTGTGAAGATGGGTTTATTCAGGGATAGTGTGTGGAGAGTGTGGTGGTCGATGGAGAGGGGGAAAATGATCAGTGGAAGGTGGCAGAGCTTTTGAGGTGTTTGGCGAGGTGGATGGGTGCATGGAATGACGGGAGCACCTCATCGGTGGTCTGCCGGAGGTGGAAACAATGGTGGTGGTAGTGGCAGTCGAGGGGTTGAAAATAGAAATTGATAAGGGGGAAATGAAGAAGGAAGAAAGAGGAACTCAACTGAGGGACTTGGAGTGAAGGGGGGAGGCAGAGGGCGAGCGACGCCTGTCTGTCGTCACCGGAGACGAAGGCCCTGAGATGGAGAGGTGGTGACGACGAGGGGGTCAGTGGGCCTCGTGCAGGTACGGCGCGATGCGGAGGAGTGAGGTGGAGATGGCTCTGCCACTGGTACAGTGGCAGAGCGATGAGAAGTGGGAGGGAGAGTCGCCGGAGCCTGCGGGTAGATGGCTAGAGGAGGAGGAGACGAATTTGGGGGGAATTCTTCGGCCAAAACAGACTTGCCAGAAGCGGTCGGTCTTGAGGCTTCTTAAATAGGCACGGGAAGAGGGGGAATCGCAAGGAAGCGGTGGGAACACCACGTCGGAGGTATGGCCGGAGTGAGACTTATACCTCTTGAGCGTTCATACGAGAGGTATGGGACGATTCAGGGTAGGGGCCTTCGCAGAGAGCTCCTCTTTTAAATATGGGAGTAGCTCCCCATGGAAATGAGAAGAAAACCTCCTCGCAAAGTCGGCGGTATGGGTCCCTGCTGCAATGGAAGAGGGACCAAAATGAAGAAAGTGACGAAAAAGATGAGGAGGTATTTGCAAGGATTTTCAAAAGTTAAGGGTCAGAATGTAATTTGGTGGACCATTTTGCAAAGTAGTCCAAGATGATCTTACCTTAGGTCCAAATTTTGGTATAAACCTAATTTGGACATAAGAAATCCAATGGTGAAGTTGGATTTTAGGTTTTACCTCGTTTGACTGGATATTTTGTACAAAAACCCAAATTAGGTCAAATATTGGGCTTGGTCCCCAATCTAGGTCAAAACAGGTTCCAAAGGATAAATTGAAGGTTCTAAACCCTAGGGGATATTTTTTAATGAATTTTAGAGGGTTTAGTTGATTTTTATCTTGCCTGGAACCTTGTGAATTTAAGTGGGTTTGTTTTAGGGTTATAGAATGTCATTTAATTCTTAAATTTCACAATAACCGTCTTCTGATCGAACCATCCCACTTTTTCTCTTATTAAGTCCAATTGACCTATGTATAGACCGTTAGAAATACAGTTGATGCACTGTAATGGTAAAATTACAGTTTTAACCCTTGTTTCATGTTCTCTTTTTAGATCAGTAATCCCCTGAATTAGGCCTTCCTTTAGATTATGTAGGAGCTTTTGTTCATTTTATTAGATCAAAGTAAGCTAGTTGGGGCTCATGATGAGGTTCTCATTATGCACGCATCCAGCCAGAGAGCAAGCTTAGTGAGCGACTGCAGCAGCGGCAATTAGGCAAAGGCCTCCTGCGGGTGTGCGAAGAAGCGGGTGGGACTTTTAGTCCCACCTCATGAATTCAGGAGTGAGGTGCGCGATTTATATTGAATTTGTGTTCTTTGTTGTTTGCCTTAAGTGACACGGGGTGAGGTCCTTCGCTCATACACTCGCTTCGTCTGCGACCTATGCCTCGCGGATCTGGCTGATCGACCCGATTAACCCTCGCACTCCTCACGCACCACACCCACGCCGGTGCGCCTGGACCTGGGCACGCGAAACCTGACCCGATTACCTGGCTCTGGGAGAGCAAACCCGAGAGAGTAATAGAGAGAGAGTGATGCGGGGGAGGGTAGGGGTAGGTTTTGCTCTCCGGTGTGTAGGGAAAGAAGAAGGAAGAGAAAGGAAGGAAGAAAGGAAAAGGAAGGAAGCCAAAGGCAAAGAGGCTAAGGAAGGAAGAAGAAGGCCAAAGAATAGAAGAAGAAGAAAGGCAGAGAATTTACCAAGGCAAGAGAAGGAAGGAGAGCTAAGGGTAGAGAAAGTCAAAGAAAGAAAGAGCGAAAGCTAAAAGCGAAGAAAGAAGAAGAAAAGAGAGAAGAAAGAAGAAGCTAAAGAAGAGAGCCAAGAAAAGAATCAACCTTTTTATTCTATTCCTCTCAGTTTCTCTTCTATTTTTGCTACATTTTAATTCATAAACTCTTGCATTCTATTTTAAATTAGACTTCGAGTAGATTTAAGTGTTCAAATTGCATTATTGAGATTAGTGAATAAATTCCATTTGCTCCCTGTGTTCGACCTCAGATACTTAGGTTTTCGAGTAATAAAAACTTCATATTTGTTATCAACGCTTGATCACCTATACTACAACGCGACTGACTCACTCATTTAAAAAGACCCGACCAAGCGTGTATAACATTTTTGCGCCGTTGCCGGGGACAAATTTGATCAAGTGCTGTATAACATTTTGGCACCGTGGCTGAGGAGCAACGCGCAATTTATCACTAATCTCTGCATTCTTTTTGACTATATTTGAACATTAACTTGCCCTATTTTGTTTTGTTGTGATCTTGCAAGGTATTTCACGAGAAGATCTCCCGCAAGTCAACCACTCCAAGGCAGGTAATCTCTCTTCTTCCCTAATGCACCTCCTAATCCTAGGAAGACAAAAAGGAAGCAAGTAAATTAGGAATCAATTGCCTTCTTTCTATAGTAATTACCATATTTAAGGCAAAATTTTTCTGATTTTGCAAAAATTTTTCAAAACCTATTGAAGTTCAGGTGATTTTTTTTAAGAGCCAACCCCACAAATTTCTGTGCCTAGTAGAAATCACACTTAATCTCCATGGACAACACACTTCTTGTTTTAAAGTCCAAAGAGAACTTTTTGTGAAAAGAAAAGAGGATTGGAAATAGAACCAAATTAGGGTTTTAACAGTAGGGTTTTTGGAGTGCTAGTCACACATGCTTGCATAAAAAGAAAATAAACCCAACCCGCATCAGTGTGCCACCCAAGCCCTTGATTGAAGAGATCTAAGCAAGACAAATCCTAAAATTGAGCTCTAAAACCACTTGAATCTTAAAATCATGGACCTAATAAGCTGGGAGTCAAATCAGGGTGATTTCTAGGTCTTGACCTAGAATCATTCTGCCATCTTTAGGGCAGGTTAGGTGAAGTTAACCCTTTGGGTCAACCAACCTCCAAATTAGGGCACAAAATCAAAACATCTAAAGTTCAAGTGAAAACCCTAAAACTCCTTTGATTTTAAAAGTGGTAGGCTTAAGAGCTCAAGGTCCCCATTCTGGTCTACCTGGAATCTTTGTGACAAGAGAGGTCGGGTAGGGGAAACCCTGTAACCCGTGGGGACGCTCTACCGTGTAGGGGTCTTTGCGGGACTCTCCCTCTCTGGCTGCTCAGGTAATTCTTAGGTGGACGACTTTCTAATCTAGGGGTATCATCCACCCCGAACCTCCATAGTCATCCAACATCTTTGGGTGCCTTGATTGGATCAAAAACACCTCCAGTCCCTCATATCTTTTCTTTAGAGCACACACATACATTTTCAGTGGGACTCTCTACTCAGATTAAATCGCTTCATAACTTGATTCTACATCTTGATTCAAACTCTGATTCTACATCTTGATTTCACCACCTGATCCAAATATGCAGCCAAACCACTTAGGACTACCATTCAAGAAACTTGAATCCCGGAGATCCATGAGAGATAGGATGATTGAGGATGCCCTGAAATTCTATGAAAATGAAGACAAAACCTCAACACTGGTAGAAAACATTCAGGTTAGTGTACCAACAACCACAACCTTTATCATGACCTGTGCCCAAGTGTTATTGACTGATGCCACTAACGAATCAACATGAGACATTCTCATCACAGGATATATTGAGATAGAAAAGTTGCACAACCTTGAATACATGCAATGCATGACAAATCCTATACTTTGGGAACAACACCAAGATGATCTTGAAAAATGGGAAGAGGTAATGAGATTATTAAAACAAATTATCGACTAGAAATACCCAAATATGCCACAAATAGAGGATGAACCATCTTGGAACAATATCGAGGATCAATCTGATTTCCCAAATCTCGGGCTTGAGGCACAAAGAGGTTGTGAATGCCCAAACCAGATAGAATACAACATGCCTGATATTGAATTAGGTTGGGAAATTGCAGGAGAACACAATGTTGAGCCAACCCTAGATCATGAATCACCAATCTTACAATTCCAAAACTCCTGCAATGATGAGAATAGAACTGAACCTCTCGAGGGTGTAAATTCCACCCCTTATTCTGATAAGGTGACCCTCGAAGGTAATTCAGACCTAGATCCTAGTGATTTAACCCACATCCCAAGCCTAGAATCAGGATCTGAAACCTATTGGGAAGATTACAAGGCCCCGTATGAGGAAGATCAAATTTTCAATGAAGAATATGATTTTGGGCCTCTATTTGATGAATATCCCTCTCCAACACCCTTAGGAAATCAAATCAATTTTTCAGAAGTCATGCCAATTTACGATACAGAAACTGAGGAGTTGAATGAGTGGGATTTTAATTGGGTCTGTCCTACCAGCTTAGAACATGAGCCTAGACTAAATACAGACACCTTTTTCAGCTCAGAATTGACATATAGGCTAGACCCCAATCAGGCTGCTGAATCCACATCATGTGATTTATTTTATGGTGTAACTCATGATCTCGAATTGCAATCATAACTTGATTTTTGCAAAAGTTACTATGAAGTCTCTCTACATAAAACCACCTGTCACTTCTTTCTAGAAGAGCCCTCATGCACAATTCTCATTGAAGCCACCTCTTCCACACATACAGAATCGATCAAAACCCATTTTCAACCTCGTCCCGCAACCAGACTCAATTTCTATTTTGATTCACCTCTCACTGAGCCGATTGCAGATGATTCAACTCCACATCTATACCAGGCATTGGGTATCGATCAGGCTAAAAATAATGATCCATCATTCTCTGATCACCCCTGTAGGGTTTCCGCCTCATTCACTGATTACTTCACGGAGCCATACTTTGACCAGGCTAATTCAACTTAGCCTAAACTCGAGTTTTCACTTCCGTATCCATCCGAGCCGTATAGCATTTGGTGGGTTCCACATCTGTTGATCTATATCTATCAACCCACTAGACTGATTGGGTTTGGGCTACGTCATCAGCTTGTTGATCTTAACAAGCACCTGGTTGGACCAACCAGGCTCTTAATCAAAGTGCTTGTTTTGCAAAATTTCACTGATTTGACCACTCCCTCTCCATCTCATTTTCCGCTCGGCTGAAGGCATTGAATTTAGCGCTTAACGGGAGGCAACCGTCATTCCAAAAACCCGAGATCCGAATGATTATCCATTTGTACTCCACGTCTATTGCACCTTGAGTTCATCCTTAGACAGTTGATCCCACCTTTGGTACACATACCAGAGCTTGAAATTGTCCGCATCAATCACTTCTTGACCCATTCGCCCACCCGATGTATCTTGTTCTAAGTGCCTGAACCCAACACTGTTTCACATCCTCCGGTTACAATGAGAATATTGCAAAACTTAGGCATGGGGGGGTGATAAAGTGCATACATACAAAACCAAGAAAAGTCAGAAGAATTCTCACAAAAAAATTTACAAATGTCAAAAATACTAAAAAATTGAAAATTATAAAAAAGAACAAAAAAATGGAGGAGAGAGGAAATTTTTGAAGCCACATAAACATGAGGAGGAAAAAGAGCAAAATGCCAAAAAGGAGCATAAAATGAAAAAGAAAAAAAGAATAGTCATTAGAAGAGATTAAGGTAATAAACAAAGTTCTAGACCACATCAAGAAAAAGAGAATAAATGAAGAAAAGTGCTAATGAGACACACAAGGAGATTAGTAAGAACGATGATGTTAGGCCTTTTGGGCTAGACTCTTGGGCTTAAAAATTCAGGTATCCGCTAAGATCTGGATAATCCTCAAGAGGTTGGGGAAAATGCGAAGCTTAAGTACTAGGTTTAAGGCTTAGGGAGTATTCGGCCTCGTTAACTGACATTCGATTTGCGGGACTCGGTAACTTAAGCACCCCAATCCACACACAGTCTGGTTTAGTGTGCATAACTATCAAAATCACACAAAAGCATTTAAATGTTCTAAAAATTTGCCTATATTAGGAGCGACCAATCAACACAAGTTGATTTGGATGAGTTCCCGGCGCGGAGAGGCAGGAAATTCCCCTCGAAGATGCGTAACAACATATCGTCTCCTCAGTGTTTGTCTCCTAGGATATTTAAATATCCTACCGGGGGCATGTAAGCACTCTGTTGGTTTAGATACCATGGGCGGCATTATCACGAAATGTCGATTGCCGAGGTTTGGATTCGGCCACGGAACGCCATGGGTGGGATTATCTCGAAATCTCAAAAGCCAGGGTTCTGGGGGTTGCCATGGGCGGTGCTATCACGAAGCATCGATTGCCAGGGACCTTTAAGGATTGATGATGGGGACGAGGAATCCGATACAGACCGTGTTGAGAAGCCAATCCGAAGCTAGAAATAAAAAGAAAAGAGAGAGAAAACTCTCCAAATAAATAAATCTTTTGTCTTTCTCTTACAAAAATGCACTGCAAACTAAACCAAGGCTTTTAAATATGTCTCAAGCACGGGTGCTTTAACCGCGGAGTCCAACGAACCTAGGATAGTTTCTGCGGACCTTAAAAACCTCCGCAGAGGACTGAGGCTAAAGCTGGTCAGGTCTGGATTTTGGTTGATACTTGAGTACCTCTGGGCCTATTGTCAGCATTCTAACCTAATCAAAAGAGAAAGAAAAGCACTTATCATAACTGGTGACAGAAACTCAGGGTCTAGAACATAAGTTAAACCTTGAAATTTTACTAAGGGACTAGTAAAAGCTAGGCATGGGGGTATGATGATATCCTTATCATGAGCCCTAACTAGCTCATTTTGACCTAATAAAGAGAATAAAAGCTCCTACATAACCTAGAGAAGGGCCTAATTTAAGGAAGAAATGCTCTGAGAAGAAAACATGAAATGAAGGTTAAAATTATAATTTTACCATTGCAGTACATAAACAGGATTTCTCAAAGGAAAAACATAGGTCAAATGGTCTGAATAAGATAAAAAGTGGGTTGGTTCAGTCAAAAATGGGTTCATGTGCAGTCTAGGAATTAAATGACATCTTGTAACCCTAAAACAGACCTATTTAATTCAACAAGGTTGTGGTCAGGATAAAAAGCAACTAAACCCTCTAAAATTCATGGAAAAATATTCCTTAGGGTTTATAACCTTCAAATTGGCCTTTGGAACCTATTTTGACCTAGATTGGGGTCTTAGCTCATTATTTAACCTAATTTGGGTTTTTATGTAAAATACCTAGTCAAATGTGGTCAAACCTAAAATCCAACTTCATCATTTGATTTCTTAGGTTTAAATTAGGTTGGTACCAAAATTTGGACCTAAGGGGAGGTCATCTTGACCTACTTTGCAAAATAGTCCATCCAATTACATTCTGGCCCCTAACTTTTGAAAATCCTTGCACAGACACCCCTAACTTCCTCTCCACCCTTACAATTAGGTCCATCCACCATTAAAGTGGAGGAATCCTACTCCGACGAGGAATGGAGGGGGATTACTCCCTGATTCCTCAGAGATCTCCTCCCAGATTTGGAAGGGAGATTATTTGAGGAATTCCCTTCCATCTGAGCATGATTATAGGATCTGATTTGCATCAAATATATTGTGCGAATGCACGAGAGATGTGGGTGTCTCCCTGAATCCTACTTCGGCAAGGACTTTTGTGCTTGGAAGCTTGTCTTCCAAGCACAAGAGCCCCTGCCAGTGCCTATAAAAGGACCACCACCTCTGGCCGCACCTTTTCGGCTTAGCTTGGCCGGAGAACTACCCCCAATTTTGTCCCTTCTCCTCTGGCCAAGTGTCCAACTGGCTCCGATGAGTCCTCCTCCTCCTTCTCGTCGCTCTGCTACAATACCAGTGGCAGAGCCATCTTCGTCTATTTCCTTCACGTCGCGCAATACTTGCGCACGTGCTCCAGCCCCTTTGTCATCGCCGTTCTCCCTCCTCTGGAAGTCTTCTTCTCCGACGGCGGCAGGTACGACCAGCCGCTCTCCAACCCTCTTCGTCCACTTAACTAGGTCAAAACTCTTCCTCTCTCTCTCCCCTCTTTATTTCCCCTATCTTTATTGCTATTTTTATCCCCTCGACGCCGCAGACCACCTCCATCGTCTCCACCTCCGACCGACCATCGGCGAAGGCGCTTCCATTGCTCTGTACTTCCACACTCCTTGCCAGACCCCTCATCACCTCCGCCACCATCCACTGAGCACATTCCACCCCTTCACTGACTGCCATCACTTCCCTAAACGCCCACCGAACACACCCATTAACACTGCCAGAGAGCAACCTAGGAACGCATGCCTAGGCCACCCCGCGGCCAGCCACCCACCTCCTCACCTTTTCCGTGACACGGCGAAGCTCCTCATGTGTTTTAATGGGGCCGACAGGCTGTATTGAGTGAAGTGCAGGTTTGACCCCCTTTCTGGCATTGACGTAGAAGCACGGAGCTCACAAGCTTCGCTCCAGGTCTCGCGCTCTAGGCATAAGAGTCCCAAGTGACGCGCGAGGGTCTCACACATGCATCTAGCCAGAGAGCAGGCTTAGTGAGCGACTGCAGCAGTAGCAATTAGGCAAAGGCCTACTGCGGGTGTGCTAAGAAGCGGGTGGGACTTTTAGTTCCACCTCGTGAACTCAAGAGTGAGGTGTGCAATTTATATTGAATTTGTGTTCTCTTCTATTTGCCTCAAGTGACACGGGGTGAGGTCCCTCGCCCATACACCCTCCTCGTCCGCGACCTATGCCCCGCGGATTTAGCTGATCGACCTGATTAACCCTCGCACTCCTCCCGCACCACACCCACACCGGTGCACCTGGACCCGGGCACACGAAACCCGACTCGATTACCCAGCTCTGGGAGAGCGAACCCAAGAGAGAAATAGAGAGAGAGTGACGCGGGGGAGGGTAGGGGTAGGTTTTGCTCTCCGGTGTGTAGGGAAAGAAGAAGAAGGAAGAGAAAGGAAGGAAGAAAGGAAAAGGAAGGAAGCTAAAGGCAAAGAGGCTAAGGAAGAAGGCCAAAGAATAGAAGAAGAAGAAGAAAGGCAAAGAATTTACCAAGACAAGAGAAGGAAGAAGAGCTAAGGGTAGGGAAAGTCAAAGAAAGAAAGAGCGAAAGCTAAAAGAGAAGAAAGAAGAAGAAAAGGGAGAAGAAAGAAGAAGCTAAAGAAGAGAGCCAAGAAAAGAATCAACCTTTTTATTCTATTCCTCTCAGTTTCTCTTTTATTTTTGCTACATTTTAATTCATAAACTCTTGCATTCTATTTTAAATTAGACTTTGAGTAGATTTAAGTGTTCAAATTACATTATTGAGATTAGTGAATAAATTCTATTTGCTCCCTGTGTTCGACCTCGGATACGTAGGTTTTCAAGTAATAAAAACTTCTTATTTGTTATCAATGCTTGATCACCTATACTACAATGCGACTGACACACTCATTTAAAAAGACCCGACCAAGCGTGTATAACATTTTGGCGTCGTTGTCGGGGACAAATTCGATCAAGTGTTGTATAATAGCTTCCAGGGCCCATAGCACCCCAAATCCACTTGAGGATCTCCCATACATTTCATCGGACCACAACTGCCCTCCACTGATCAGAATTGAACATAATTCAATCAATTCAATCAAAATTGGTTTTTAAAGAGTGATCAATGATTTCAGATGCAATTGAGTTTGAATCAGATTTAATTGATTAAATTGAGTTGATAGAAGTTTGATTGGACATATTATGAAGGTTTGAGCTATTTTAGTTTGATTTCCATCGAGAATTGAGCTCTCACCCAAGTTTCTTCATTGATACTATTTTGCTCTTTGCCCAGGTAGCGAGTCTATGAAAATCCGATGCATGGATTTGAGGTCATCGCGATGACCTGATGTTTTTTATAGCATCACCTTGACCCCCTAAAAACCAATCAATGGTGTGTAGGGATCTTAGGTCATTAAGTCACCTTGGCGAGTTCAGATCAATAGCCCGAGAAGGTGACAACTCAATTTCTTGCCAAATAGTTTTAATCTGTCAATCAGGAGTTGGATGAGATTTAAAAGGTTTTAATAATGAATCTTAAGTGATTTTCAAGTGATTTAACTTCCTAATTTGATTTTTTCTCTCCTACATTGTCAATGGAGATGGAGAAGGATAATTAGGGTTTCTAGTGTTTAATGGGATTCGATTTGATTTTTGTGGGATCCAGGATCCTTTGACGAGTGTTTGAGATGTGCTTAATTGATGTTTAGTTGATTTAAATGTGATTTGAGATGTATAACCCCATTACCTAGGTCTGAAGTTAAGTTTAAGATTTAATCATTCAATTACAGTTCTGATGCTTTAAATGAGATTATAAGAGGATTCCTATGATTATGAAACATGTTGTTGGGTCAGGAATCATTGTAGTTTAGGAAAGTATCGTGTCATAGTATAGTGACAAAAATAGAATTGACATTTAAATTTGTAAGTGCTCGAAAAATCGTGAATTCTGAGGCCGTTCCTAGGAAGCAAAATTGGAATTCAATCCACTAATCGAAATAATAGAAATGAGCACAATAATCAATCACAAGTAATGATATGTAATGAATAATCCTCTCAAAAATATATTCAATAATTAATCAAATTGTATCTCAAGAGTCAATGACAAAAAGATAGTGAAAAGCACAAAAAATGGTAGTTGAAACCACCAATTAATCTCAACACTTAGCTCATATCCCAATTCAATCTTAACCAAATCAGAGTCAATTTTGTTCACAGATTAGACGTCTCCAATGTACCTTAGGCACCTTAAGTGTTAAACCAAACCTCCTAAAATTGCCTAAGTTTTAGGCATGAATCCCGAGTCAACTATGCGCAATGCAAAACCCCCCCTCCCTTCCTTAGAAAATCCCCCCTCTCTCTTCGTAACAGGGTACTTGGGTAAATGAATTCGGGGACCAAGCCTGCGTGCGTGGGTCACGGGCGAGGTGTGCATGAGCTTGTGTGAAGGGGACCTTATCCCATGTATCTGAGGTGACCAAGTAATGCACCAAAAGCGTTAAATATGCATTTCAAAATTAGCATCCCACGATGTGGGACTATTCGAACTCTTCTCCTTCACGAGTGGATCAGCTGAAGTCTCAAGCAATTGGAGTTGCTATTGTCGCTGCTTCGTCAAATTGACGGCTTGAACCCCTTCTTTACTTGAATCCACATCGATTAGGAGTGGTAGCGAGGTTTCTTGATGGTGGGAGGGTGGTGGTTGGTACCGGAGAAGACGATGGCGGTGGCGGAGAAGCTTGCACAAAAAACACGGCCCTAGGGCCTAGTTAGTAGGTTTAGCTGCTTCATCGAGACATGGCGAATGTGGTGGTGGATTCAATTTGGTAAAGGCATGCATGTGGAGGTAGGCTGAAGTCGGTGACGGTGGCAGCAATGCGTGGTGTTCGGTCAGTTGATTCGTGAACCAAAACCCTCAATTTCTTGAGGGTTTTTGGTCTATGTGAAGAAGTAGAGCTTTTGGTGGTGGTGGTGTGCGGTTTGGGTGAGTTTAGTGCCAACATGAGCTTGCCAGAGCTCATGCCGGAGGTGGAAAAGACAGAGTGGGAGAGAGGTGGTTGAGGGTCTGAAGCTAAGTCTAGGGGTCTATTCCTAAGCTAGAGAAAGAGAGAGAGGTGAAGAGCTACTAATGGGTCGAAAGGAGGGATAATCCACACCAGCTTACCTCGCCGGACATGGAGGAGATGAAGTTCTCTGGCGGCATAGATGGCGAGGAAGAGAGGGGGAGAAAGTTTTCGCTTTAGCTGGTGAGAAGCGGATGGGGCTGAGGAAGATGGAGGATCACCCAATTTTGGCAGTTGGATGGCCTTAGGAAGGAGAAGAGGAATGCCATTGGAGTCTAGGTCGAAGGCAGCTGGAGAAGGAATAGAAGATGTGATTTTGGATTGAACTTGACTAAGGAAGTCATGGGAAGTTAGGGGAGTTTATATAGAACTCATTCAGGCCTTCAAATGTAGAGAATTCACGATTTCTCTCTACAAAATTGGAGGGTTTATTTCTGGAAGTTCTTGAGCTTGCCTGAGCTCTTGGCTTCACGTGGAAGTCCAAGATTTGGGTTTGAAAGGAGATCTCCTTGGGATCAATCCCTCCAAATTTGGAGGGATTTGACCCTGAATTGGAGGAGAAATCTCCTCGTGAAGAATCAATGGTGTTGGGTTTAAGTTCTATTTAGACGTCAAAGACGATGGTATAAGGGGCATATTTATGAAGATGAGGAGAAGTTAAGGGCATGTTTGTAAGGACACTTGAAACCTAGGGGTCTGGATGTGAGAAATAGAGATTTTAAGGGCCAAATTGCAAACTAGGTCAAAATAGATTCTGATTAGGCCCAAATTTTTATGTTAATCTAATTTGGACTCAAAGAATCTAATGGTAAACTTGGATTTGAGTTTTGACCACGTTTGACTGGGTAAATTGCACAGGAGCCTAAAGCAGGCAAGTTCCTGTCTAAATCTCTATTTTCGATCAAAATGGGTTTCCATGGTCAAAGTGAAGGCACTAAACCTCTTAGAATATTTTTCAATGATTTTTTGGAGGATTAGATTGAATTTATTTCTACCATAACCCTTTCAATTTAAGTGTTGCTGATAATTAGGGTTCTTAATATTGTTTTCAACCTTGAAATGCACAAAACCCTGATTTATTCGATGTGAGCCCATTTCTTGGTATTTTAAGTTCATTGATCAATCCCTTGATTAATATGCATTTGTGATTGAATGTTAAAATGATAGAACTATTCCTGTTTTCTTGTCTTCTTTTCAGATCGGCTTGATACGACATTATGATCCTCAGATGATCATTTAGGAGCATTTATCACTTGCTTCTGACTAAATTAAGTTAGTTATGACAAATGATGGTGTTACCATCATATGTTGAGTATTTTTATCTGATGCTTTGAGCTTTCAAATGAGGTCTTATTGGTTTTTGTTAGTAGAAGCAACTACATTCTGAATGAGTTGTGCTTATGTTTGATTGAGAAATGGAATGGATTTTTGATGATCTTTCACTTATATTGAATTTTCTATAATACAACTTTGAAAGATCTTCCCTCCAAATCCTTGAGCAAGCCTTGAAACTCAGATGTTAGGTTTTAGATCAATCTGAAAGCCTTTGGACAACAGTAGCAGTTGAAGAACTTTCAAGACTAGTTGATATTGTTGAGCCGAGAGTTTAAAGAGATCCTGACCACATTTAGAGTTCAAATGAATTTTTCAAGTTCACCTAATGTTAGAACAATGTATTAGATTCATTTATAAATTTTGTTAGGCTTTAATTTGAATGGAAAAACATGTTGAAATCTGTTATAGTCCTTTATCAACAAGTTGAAGGTCTGATTTCTATATAAACACTATTTCAATTTTGATTTCAATTCTAAATCATGTTTCTAAGTGTGATTTTTTGTCAAACAATTTCTAGCAGTATTTAATGTTTAATTCTTTCATTCCATAATTTTTGTATAATTTTTAGGGCTTGATTTGATTTTTCAACCTTTAATTGGCCCATTTCAGGTTTTAATGCAATAATTAGGGTGATAATTAGGTAATTTGTGTAAATAAATAAATAAAAATTTTGGTGAGTAAGATTATAGTATGATAAACATGTGTGAGTCCTTAGATCTAAGTTTCAATGTGTTTTGATTGTAGAAAATGCCAGCAGAAGCTTGGATCTATCCTTAGGTTAGAAATAAAAAGTGAAAAATAAAAACCAAAAAGAATTCTTACTTATTAGTTTCTTAAGTGTTTCTCTCTTTTGTTTTCCAAGAAAAACTCAAAAGAAAATAAAAAAAATGATAAAACTCAAAACATTAAAAAGACATGTATATAGTGTACATACTTGTAAATAGACTTAAGTTAATGTCGTAAACTATCTTAATTTAAGCTAATTTATATTAGTAATTTAATTATGTAAAAATCTAACTTATGGTATACTCTTGTAATTTATACTTTAACTTACTCTAAATTAACCTATTTATAATCTAAGTTATAATATATAGTAATTTAGTTATAAATATAAAGCTAACTTAATATGTATATAACTTATAATTAACCTAAATGTACATTAATAGGTGTAATTAAATAAATTAAAATACTAAAATAAATTATTTAACATGTAAATTGGGCACAACTATTAGTGGCACATCGTTGGTGCAAAGAGCTTTAGTGTGGTATTTAAGTAATCCTCTCTGCAACCTTATCAGCCAATAACAGGGTTGGCTCCCCATAGCCCATTACTTCTGAGCATTGAGAGCGGGGTTGGGGGGGGGGGGGGGGGGGGTAGAGCCTAAATTATGTTGAAATGGAAATTAATGGGGCGCATGAGGTGCAACCCATATGGGTGGCCCATAGGGCGTGGGCGTTGAGGACCATTCTTTTTGCTAAGTAAAAGAGTTAACGAGAGAAGAAGAATTTAGAGAGTGAACAAAGGAAAAGAAGCATGAGAAGAGATTTAACGGGTGTTTAAGAAAGTGTTTAACGGCTTAAGAGCTTAAGTTAAAGATGAGAAGCAAATTGATGAGAAAAGGATAAGAGTGCTTATGAGAAGGAAATGAGAAGAGAAGAGTAAAAAGAATTAAAAGTGTGCATGAATATGTATATAAAATTAGAGTGTAAAGTCTAAGTTTAATTCATTTCTTTTTGCCTTGTGTTGTATATAATTTTTGAGGCATTTCAATGAACATGTTGTATATTAATCATTCTTCTTTTTGCAAGATCTTGTTTATAGCTAATGTAACTTGTAAATATGTATATTCTTGCATATTCTTGTACGTATAATTGTATAGATTTAGTTGTATATAATTTTAAATACTTTGTATATTTTTTGAATAAAAGACCAATTTTGGATCCTAAAGAATGATGTATATCAATAATTGCCTCACAGTGAACGACTTGGATTAAATCAACAAAAATGTATATATATAAAATGACGTCTGACTGGATTGCGACATTTTATTATAGACTTGATATTCTTTTTGCTACATGTTTATGTGCAACATTCCAATCCTAACCTAAGGAATCTCACTTAAATGTAATAAAAAGAATATTTAGATACCTAAACTACACAAAAGAACTTAGCCTCTTTTATCCTATAGCACATAACTTAGATCTTCTCTCCTATAGTGATGTAGAATATGTAGGGAATTAGACAAGACCGAAAGAACACTAGTGACACTTGTCATTTTATTAGTGAATCTCTTATTTCCTAGTTCTTTAAGAAATAGACATGTGTGCCACTATCCACAACTAAAGTAGAATACATAGTTGTTTCTCTTGATTGCTCTCAGGTCCTATAGATAAGGTTGACCTTATTTGACTTTGGTTTGAGATTTGCTAGTTCAAAAATATCATGTGATAATAGAAGTGCAAAAAATCTCTTTAAGAATTCAGTACATCACTCTTGTACTAAGCAAATAGATGTGAGACACCATTTTCTTAGAGATAATGTACTTAAGGGTATCATCAACCTAGAGTTTATTGATACCCAAAACCAATTGGTACGTAGATATTTTTATAGAACCTCTTGTATAAGAGAGATTCTGCTTCATAAGAAAAAATTAGGGCTCTATTGATTAAAGGAAATTATAAATTAATTTAATGTTTTCTTATTTATTTGCTTGAAATAATTCAAAACCTTAAGAGTATATGTGCAATTTTCCTAATTTACAAAATGTTGAGGGGTAGATTGAAATATTTCCATTAATTTGGAAAATTTATGGGGTTATTTGCAATATGATTGGTTAACCTTCATGGTTGCATTGGTTTATTATGTTTTGACCTAAGTTTGCAATGATTTTATTTAAACCACCCATTTAAGTGAGTCATGTGACTTGCACATGACCCACTTAACATAATAGGGCTCAAGACTTGTTTTTCCCATTTGCATCCCTAAATTTCTCAAGAGAAGTCTCCAAACCTCCAAGACCACCTCCTTAGGAAGCTCTCTCGTTCAAGTTCTACAAGGTTCTAAGGTGAGATCTCTCTCTCCTTCTAACTCTAGTTAGTATAGTATTTGGTTTTCTTTCATCCAGGTCATGATTGTCATCTCCTCTTTCTTTTTCACAACCTACGTTCTCATGCATGTTATGCTTATAGCAATAGGTATTGGTACTGATGGTAAGTATTGGTATCCATTGGCTCCTACAACGGCATGCCAGAAACAATAGGTATCGGTACTATTAATTAGTACCAATGCTCATTGGTTTTGGCCTACTCTTGTAATAACAACCGGTACTAGTACTTATCACCAGTACTGGTACTCACTTGTGCTCAAGCAATTTCATTTCATTTATTTGATACAATTTTGCTTTGAATTTAATTGCTTGAGGATGGCTCCAAAATCTAAGTCCAAGGCTCCATAAAACACTTTCCATGAATTTTGCGATAATGACAATGCTCGAAACAAATTTGATTACTATAAAGAGTTGAAACTCCAGCATTGTTTTCTATTAGATGAAAGGATTTTGGGATTCATATTGGTCCTCTTATCACTCATTTTTAGTTTCAAAAATTAATTCATTTATTTGATGAAGCATTTTTTGCTAAAGTTTGAGATGTTTACCCTAATGTCAATTGCTTATTTTTTGTAAATTTGCAAGAAATAGAAAATGGAAGTTATCTTGTACTTACATCAAATGTATTTAATAAAAGAGTCATCGACACACCTAAATTCTTGTCTATCATTATGAAATGTCCTAATGAGGGTCACGCCTTTAATGACGTGGAAAGCGTGTTCTCTACTTTTAACATTAATGACACCTTTCTTGAGCTGCACAATATTGGCAAACCTCTTATGGCTCCCAACATGACTCTCCTTGCCAAAGTCATTTTTTGCCTCCTTTCATGGACTCTAAGAGTGAAATACTCCAATTTTCTCAAAATTCCGGTAGATATTCTTCCCTTAATCTATGCGGTTATCAAGGATGTGTGAATTAACTGGAACATAGTTTTCATTCATTTTCCTTGACCTCATTACCATGCTTTTGCTCTTTCAATTAATATTCTTGTCTCTCATATATTAATCAAGTGTGGAGTAGACTTATCCAACTTTACATTACTCTGCAAAGTTTTCTACTTCAAATGGTCCACACTAAAAAAATGGGTGATTTTGAGGACGATGATGATGGGCAAGAGGATATTGATCCAAATGCTTAGACAACCTCCCATCAAGGAGGGTTCTAGTTCATCTTTTGTGCCCATGACATTTCCATATCCCCAAGCTGAGGGTCCATGGGTGGATGTCACCTATACCTAAGGTGAAGACATTATGTCAAAAATTTTGGATTCAATGAACCATTTGGTCATTTTGCATTAAATGTCACCTATGGTATTCTTCACCTTGAAAAAGAACATAATCTTCGCATCTCTTTCCAACAATTGCATCATGTCCCTCCTTCCATAAGGCCTAGACAATGACATAGGGTTCAACCTTGGGCTCTAGCAAAATTTGGAGGATGCAACCAAAAATCATTCCAAGATCCTTATGAGCAACCCGCTGAAGAAGAAAAACCTATCATCCAAAGTGACGATGATGGTGATGAAGAAAATGATGGGGATGATGCAGATATCCCTTATCAAGAAGACAATGATGAAGGGAACAATGATGATGATGATAGAGATGATGTGACATACATCAACAATTTGACCTGTCATTAATATTCTTCAAGAAGAGGTCATGTAGGGATGATTGGTTTCTTTTTTTTTTGAAAATGCAGAAGTTAATCTT
Source organism: Thalassia testudinum (assembly GCA_037157565.1). Taxonomy (NCBI): domain Eukaryota; kingdom Viridiplantae; phylum Streptophyta; class Magnoliopsida; order Alismatales; family Hydrocharitaceae; genus Thalassia; species Thalassia testudinum. Next base: position 113,791,373 of record JAZHRO010000039.1, on the reverse strand, counting down.
ATTCATCCCTCACTCCTTGGAGGCCAAAAAAAAAAAATGGTAGGGGGACTAGACTAGTACCTGCCGAGTACAAGAAGAGAGGGACCACGACTCGTGGCCTAGTACAAAATAAAAATAGTATAAGAAAATGACAATCCAAAGAACTCAACAAACAACATAAGGCATTTGAATCTTGTCAAGCATAAAGAGTCCTTGAATGCGATGCGGAAGCTGCTAGGAAGAGAAGAAAACTTTCCATTGGGGTCCTCGAATATCAGCAATTCTCTTGGCTAACACATTAGTAGAGGGATGAATATAATCCACAGATTTTATCCTAGAGCAAATAGATTAGAGAACAAAAAGATCCCTACGAGCATGCCTGGGCACCTGGAGTTTACCATTGCATTAGAAGTATAGCAAGTTGGATTTGGTCTTTGATGAGGTGTGACTCACCGTAGCTAAAATGCCTAAGTTAAGCTAGAAACTAGGTTAAACACTGTATAATTAACACAAGAAATATGTTAATTGTGAGAATTAATGGAAATGACCTAAAATAATAAATTAGTGTTAAAAATGCACAATTAGGTCACAAAATGAGATATTTTATTCAAAAGTATAATTTGATGATTTAATTGCAAATTGAACACATATTGGGATTCAAAGATCAAATTGAAAGTGAAATCATGTTCTTGAATGTTCAATTAAGCTCTAATAAAAATTTGGTTGCATTTAGACATCAATAGGACATTGCAATCATTAGATTATATTTAGGTCCTTAGGTCATTCACATTTATCTATGTTTAAAACCTCCAAGGACCTAATTGCAAGTCACCAAGGACCTATTTACTATGCTTGGAGGACTACGCTATCATCTTTCCTTCACTTATGGGTCTGAGTCAATTGTCATGACCCTTCACCTTGTTTGGCCTTCCTTGCAAATTCCCCTTTAGACCTACAAGTGCACCACCATTATTCATGCAAGAACACAGCCAATCATGGCCATTGCCTCCATACATCCTTGACCAAACGGTTGATCTTAATCCATCTTGTGAGCGAACTTGAGAGTGGCATCACCCCCCTTTCTAGATCCCATCCAACGGTGCATCTTTGATTTGAACATTCCAGCATCTCTCTCAAGCCCATTCTACTGCCCATAGCTTAATCATTTAATCTTACCTTACAGTGCCTTGAACCACAGAAAGGCCTACTTAAACTCTACCTTAGCTCGCGCTGATAGCATCGACTCGCTCCTACATTCATGAGTCGAGCACATTCGTCCTCTCCAGCTCCCTCTCCTTATACACCCCTGTTTCACTGCCTTGGCGATGGAGCACCATTTTCCTTTGACTTCTCCTCGCTAATAAGGACCACATAGCACCTAAGGGTGGCCTAGAACTCTACTAGCTAGTTTTCACTCCATTGGAGAACCTCCCTCCATTTCTTCCTCTCCATCCACCGGGTGGAGATCTACAGGTCTCATTCGTCCACTTAGATTAGGTTTTAAATGCTTTCTAGAGTAGTTTTAGTGGTAATTAGAGTACTGTAGATCAGTAGATATAGTTTAGATGTTAAAATTTGATGATGGATTAGTCTAGATTAGAATAAAGTAGTTTAAGAATGATTTCTCCCTCTTTGATCAATTCATATCCAAGAGGTGTTTTCATGCCCTCATATCGACTCATATATCTCCCAAATCATCTCACGATCATTTTTCTCTGATTTCCTCGCATTTTATTCGTTGTTCACCCCTCCATTAAGGCTAAATTCATCTTTGAAATCTTGGCTTCTAGATCTGAATTTGCGCCAAAAATCCACCTAGGGGATCTCCCATTCATCCATAAACCCACAAAGACCCCCTGATCTGGTTTGATTATCTCGAATTGCTCGATTTCTTTTAGATTTGTTTTTCATGTCCAATCTCATGATTTGGAATTCATCTAGTTTTAATTGGGTTCAATCAAGTTATTTGAGGTTTTAATTGCTCAAGTGGGTTTAATGCAATAAGTCTAAGGTGTTTGATTTGATTTTCAATTTATAGATGAGCTTATACCCAATTTGAGGTTTTTTTTGGATAGTTTGATCAAGGATAATCAGTAATACTGATTTGAGGTTAAACGAGAACCCAAATGATTCTGAGTTAGTCATTAGATCACGTTGAACACCGATCAATGGTGTTTAAGCAGATTAGATGACTTATTTAAAAATCAAATCAAAATGAAAAGCCCAAATCAGGGCAACATAGGTTTTTGATCTAAACAATATTTAAGTTGAAAAATGATGCTCATTAGTGGTTTTAGGGGATTTTAATGAAGGTCTGGAACTGTGATGAAGTGATTTCAATCACCTAATATGATCTATTCCCTCTATGTTGTCTATAATGTAGGGAAAAGATCATATTAGGGTCTTTAGAGATTTCAAAATATATGGATGAATTTTTGTGTTTTCAGATCTTCAAAAGAGTGTTTGGATCGATCTTCAAGAAGTTTTACAAGGATTTGATTTTCTAGTTTTAGATTTGAATTTTTTGAATTCAAGTCAAATATGAGAAGATTTGATTGAAACATATATTCTGATTGAAGCTATCTGATTGGAGCCTATTGGATTGCTGCTGATCTGAATTTAGCAGTACTTAATTTGGATTGGCAGCAACTAAATTTTGCTGCTGATATGACTTCAGCATGCGAGCAACAACAGCTCTCAACAGTTGATGTTGAGTAGCTACTGTTGCTAAGATCAACAACAACTGCAGCATCTAATTTGAAATGGGGCGGCAATAGCAGTAACTGCATCACTGTTTAAAATTGGTCTGGACAGATTGAATTTTTAGCTGGATTGTGGATTAAGGAAGTTGACACTGTTTTGTAATGTTAGGATTTCATGTACAAGCATTCATGTATCTGAAATGAACTTTAATTTAGTTGGAATTTCTTGATTATGCTCATTAGATCCACTTCCAGCTAATATCCATGTGTACAACTGTCCAAATTTGGAAATTGAATAAAATGGGGTTAAAAATTATGTTTAAATGCTTGCACATCTTTTATGTAATGTGTTAGATGTTTTTGAATGATGATATTGCAATTCCAACCATTAGAACCTCTCTTTAGGCCTTAGGTTTTTATTCTAAACATTCTTTACGGCCTAGACTTGAGTTAACTTGTAAATAAATAAAATACACAAAAAAATCACAAAAAAATAAATAAACTTATCTTGAGTAAGATCATGTATTTTTCTAAGTGTTCACTAGAACACCAAGTTTTAAAGTATTCTGAATCCCTTGCTTGGTAGAACATACTAGCTGACTGTTCAGTATACCTTGAAATTTAATAAAAAAACTTAAGATGAAAAATCACAAAAATAATTTCTTCTCTCTCATCTCACCTTTTCTCTCTCATCCCCTACCTTTCTTATATATATAAAAACCATATCAGAAAATTTCCAAAAATACCCAAAAATACCTTATATACTTTGTATATACTTTGTATATATAACTTAAACTAAGCTCTATGCATATAATGTACAATATGTAAATAATGCCTATAATTAACTTATATATGTATTCTATGTATTAAATTAAGTATTTAGAATGATTTATTGTATATAAAACTTTATTGTATTATTATATATTAATTTATATAAACTAAATGTATATTAACTTAAGTAATTATACAAACTTATTTATATGCATATAATTATATCTCATATTGTACATACATACTTAACTAAGTAATATATACTGTATGATACCTGTAAATTAATTTAATTAAGTAATTATAGTAGGTAATTAAGTTATTAAGTTAATTAAGTAATTTATTAACTTAAAATAAAATAAATTAGTAATTTAAATTAATACTGAAGTAATTTATCATGTATACTTGTATAGTATTATATTAAGTATTTTAGCCTATTTGTATTGTATTTGTATGATACTATAATATTTATAAATTATTTATGTACATAACTAACTTAAATGTCTATTTTAATATAAATAAATTAGAATAATGCCTCTAAAATAAATTAAAAATGTATAATAAATACTTTATTATGTAAATTACACTGTATAAAGTCAATTTTGTAATTAATTTACTAATCTATACCTTAATTAAGAAATTAAATTTTAATTTAACGTGTATAAACAACCAACTTTAACTAATTTTATTATATATCTAAATAATTTATTTCTCTAAATTAATGGTACTATGCAGCCCTATATAAGGGCTTTGTAATTATATAATTTATTTTTAATTTAGATTAAATTATGGGCCTCAAATCTAGGGCCAAATCTATGCAAATTAGACTCACCTCAGTGCTGAGCAGAGCACATTTAGACTGCAACAAAGGTCCCACATTGTTTGTTGACAACCGCTCAATGTGGTATAAGATGTCTAGCACTCACGACCTCCTCGGTTGTCAACATTGGGTGCATAAATGAGTATTACTTGGTTACCCTCAGGCCGGGGACGTGTCGCCTGTGCCTGCAGGTGGGTGAGGGTGTGTGCGTGTGCGCGTGTAGGCATGTGTGTGGGCTTGCTGGGCCTTAAAATGCACGAAAAAAGAACCTAAATTAAACTAGGGTTGGCTCACTAGTAGGGGTCTATTCCCACCCTTATCGAGTGGTACGCTTCCCCTGAAAATGGGTCGGCCCGGCCACTAATAAACCTAATTTTTGGGTTGGTGTACAGTGTCTGAGTGTGTGGTTGTGAGAAGAAGAAGCCTAAAAACAACTAAGTGTTGAGAACAAAAATGAAGAGAAGAGAAAGAGAGTTGTGAGCAGCTTATACGGCTAAGTGTTAGATAGTGCTTATGTGTGTGTGTGCGTATATATGTAGATATGTATAATATATGTATAGTATAGTGTGTATAATAGTATATGTATATAAATAATGAAAATACGTATATGTAAATAATGGATAAAGATTGTATATATGTATATTAGATATGTGTTTGAGCTTAAAATGTATATAAATAACACTAAATCTTTAGCGACAGATATAACCGTCATTATAAATGTGTTAATATGTTAGTATAGATAATATTTTTACCTTAGGTTAGGTATATAGTTTACTAAGGCTATATTGATGTATATATATGTTACTGTATATAGAATATATGTTACTAAAGATATTAATATGTTAGAATAACTTAGTCTAGTAGATATTAGTATGTTAGCATAACTTAGATTTTTGTAGAACTTAGCTATTTTTGTACCTATAATTAATTAGTAGTGGTATATAATTAACATAGTGTAGTATTAATTAGTTTTTGATGCTTGTTAGTTGTACATTTGTTTTAAGTATTGTAGGTAGAAATAATTGATTATTTTGTATATAATAACCTATTCATTCATTAATTGATTTGTAAATAAAATTAACATTTTTGGAATAAAAGAATATTTTTGGACTTAGAGAGTGATGTATATCAATAACTACCTCCCAGTGAACGACCTGGAAACTAATCAGTAAAAATTGTAATTAAATAAAAATGACGCGACATCGATTTACATTGTGATAAATATACTACAACAACGACGCCTAAAACAACATTTTTATTGTAGATAGATTGTAGATGATCGGTCTCAACCTAAAGATCATCAAAACTACTAGCAGAGATACTAATAGCATGATTAAGAACTTTAATAAGGGCCAAATCATAATTGATTTTAGAAGTTTTAGTGCACCTAGACAAACAAAGACAACCCTCACGATCCCATGAACTCCATGTTGTTATGTTATGTTATGGTATGGTATGGATGCTTGATCATTTCGATGATTGGATGTTATGTTATGTTGTGGTATGTATTGGAATATTATGCCTTTATGAATGAGAATACCTTTTATTTTCTACCTTCTCTTATTGTTCAATGCTTCATGCATGTTGTAATATGTTTTTTGTTGCTTAACAACAAGGGGGAGAAAATTAAAAGAAAAGCAACTATACATACTTTCTAAAATTAAGGGAAAGCATAATTTGAGGGAAACGTTCTTCCTACCTTTCACTTTAGCTCTATTTGTGAAAATATGTATAATTGTTGGATAGTTTTGTTAACACCAAAAAGAGGGAGATTGTTGGAATTTTGTTCCAAATCATCCTATGTTTTGGTGTTGACAAAACCCCTTTTGGATTAATAGTTGCAATTGAGTTTTATTGTAGGATATAGGTGATTATCTATGTGACAAGGTGATGATGAAGGCGCAAAGAAGTAAATGGAAATCTAATGCAATGATGATCAAGATTAGGCATGAAGTAAAATTGAGATGTTTTTATTTTGTATAAGATTGTATGCCTCTTAACCAAAAAAAACAAAAGATGTAAAAACAATCTAGAGATAAACTTAGGATTCATAATAATCCTAGTCATTTATCAAACAATTCATTACTTGAAACTTCAATGTTTTTCAAAATGAAAGTCGTTTATCAAAAGCGTTTAATGAATCAATCAAATCAAGTAATTTAGTACTTGTTAAAAATCTCTTACAAGTATCAGTATTAACCCTTAGTTCAGGTATATGTAACCCACATGCACACTTGAGAGTAGTTCAAATGTTAAAAACTAAACCTGCACTCAACAAGTACCAGTACATAGAGGTTACAGGTTTGAGTTTTGTTTGAACACTTTATAACTTCGATCTAATAAGTGCTGGTACTAACCCTTAGTACCGGTACTTATAGGATATCGTTTCTTTCAAAAAATTCTAAGTGTCAAACTTGTGTGAAGCAAGTATCAGTACTAATGGTGAGTATTGATACGCTTTGAATTCTAGTAAGCTTCACTAAGCAAAGAAATAACTTATTTGGAAGCTATGAGTACTGATACCCATGATGAGTACCAGCACCCATAAGTTTTTCTTGGCTAGATGCTATTTTAAAATTTAACCTGTAAATAGTTAATGCTAGTACCCATTCTTTAGTACTGATACCAATTATCCATTGAGTCAAATTTGAACGACTAATTAAATTAATTTTTGGTATTAACATTAATTATTTAAATTCCAATAGCTATGATTCAATTCGTAATAATCCTAAGCTTATAAATAGACCCTTTGGGTTTATTCTCTACACACCACAAGCAAGAAATCCGTTACCTTTTGAAAAAGGCTTTCTATGCCCTTCTTCACTTCGAAGAAAGGCTTGTTGCCCTACCCTCCCTTTCCTACTCCAAATTCCCATTGTAACAAGTTCGGAGGCGTGTGCAAAAGCTCTCGCATTCACAACATTTTTACGTGCCTAGGTTCCTAGGCTCTCCGATGGTAAAATCTTCTCTAAATTTTGTATTGGGAGGGTTAGAAATATTTTATTGTATGATTTATTCTTTTCTTACACTTGTACTACATCTATTTATATTTTTTATTGTAATTCAGTGAAGGTAGTCAGCTAATTACCTCATATTAGTAATATCCTCTTAGGGTTGATAGAATCAGAGTTAAAAATTCTAAATCAAGAGATTTAGGTAATGGAATACCCAAGGTATGGAATCACCTTATATTTTGTGCATTTCTTTGTCATTTGGCTTTACATTTTTTTCGCAATTAGTTTTAGTTTCTCATTATTTATCTCCTCTTTCTGATGTATACTTGTGTTTCTTAGATTCTGCACTACCATCATAATGTTATTTTTGTTTTTTACTTATGACAAAAATTAGTAGCTAAAATCGAACAAGATATTTGGTTTGATTATGATCTGACGTTGCAAACTTGGGCTGCTGCCACCATGGTGACTACATGCACTCTCCAGATGGGCAAAGGAAAATCATTCAACCTAATCTTTTAAAGGTAATTTCGAGAGCCCGAGTGGAATTCCCCATCACCAAAGGAGATTGGGGGCAGAAAAGGTGAAGCAATCACTGTGGCGTGTATCAATGTGGCCACATGACATGAACACCAACTAGTAGTGTAGTCCACAAGCACATCAATAAAGCATCCCCACCCATCCAACAGGTGGTTCCATCGACATAGAGGCCTAAAGTGGGTAGGAGAGGGTGAAAGAAAAGTGAGCAAGCTTCCCTTACCCAACCATATGCATGTGGGAATCTATCCTTCGTTATTAAAGCTTGTTGGTCAAGATTATTATATGTGCATGCATTTTTTTCTATGTATACAGGCACCTTGGCCTTGGAATGATCTTGCAATATATATATATATATATATATATATATATCATTCCCTACTTGTTCTTTGGAACTTCAAGTATTCAAGGTTTTACATGAAATATTACTTTCGACAATTCCAAGAATTGATTTAATGCAAATTGGACATGTATATGGTAGTTTCGTTGGTCTTTTCTTGCCCTACGAGGCATATACCTGCCTCTTCTTTCTTCTCAAAATGCTAGTCATGTGCCTACCATGGTGTGGACAAATGATGTAGATTCTCAATTTTGGTTGGGGAGATATAGCTTAAGTCTTTGTTCCTACATTACTTAGGAGATCATTCATGTGTGAAGAATGCCCAATTTCCCCTAATCTGCCTCTATGAGATTATGGATCATCAAAATATGTGCCATGAGCTTAACTATCATGTTCTAACCATATTTGAGATACTTAAATGTTAAACAAATTTGAAACATGAGTTTACCCCCAATAAAGAAATTTGAACAATCGATGGTAAATGGGTTCCAAAAAGGCAATGCATTAAGGTGAGACGTGATTTTTTTTTTGTTAATAGATAGAGGGGTAATGATGTAAACATATTTATATCACATAAATCATCTATTTTTATGTATTCTTAGGCATATAGTTGTATCATACATTATAAATATTGCATAACATAATCATCTTACATTTATGTTAGATTGTATAAAGTTTAGGTTAATTTTCTCTTTTTATGGTAAGGGAACAAGGTAATATTTTATCGGGTCTCGGATTGAAGATCCAACCGTACGGATCTGATCAGGACAACAATTGGAGTTCAACGACTCCAAGATTGCCCCGATCGGACTTCCATAACATCTGATGTAGTCTGAGAAAGATCAAAGGTCAAGGGGTCAAGATGGTATAAATCCATACATCAAATGCTAAATCTAATCACATGGATGGGTTTGGATCGACGATTACAGCCTACCGACGTGAAAATCGGTTCAATCCGACATCTATGGCACCATTTACAAGGTACAAAAGATGGATGGATAAGATGGCACCACGTGGCGCCATCTCAACCTCCCACACTGGCCCAAGAATGTCCGCACGACCCTCTCCTCAATCGCTTGATCAGTCTCAGCTATTGGATCTCAAATCCAACGACCGAGATTCAATCAAGGTTGCGCCTCCTCTTTTGAAGGCGAACGCTTGAACGCCCTCAGCCGTTAGATCTTCATCCAACGGCCGAGGGCTCTTGAGCTCAAAACAGAAACGCGACCATCTACCGCGATAGCGCAGTGGTCATGCGCCTATGGGTGAACCACAGGTCGTGAGTTCAAGCCGTGCGGAGCCTCAAATCAAGGCGTGAGCGTGGGCGCGATCAATTTCTGCCGTCAGATGAGGATTGAGCGGCATCGGAAGGACGACGTGGTGCGATGGATGGGCGATGATCGCGTACATGTGTAATGACGCGTGATCCAACGCACCATCGCACGCACAGGGTGCACGATGAGGAGGCGAGTGCGATGCACTTTACGCTGTCCGATCTTGCGATCGGACAGCTGAGAAGGGTTGAGCATGCGTAAGCATTTCGTGTGCAGAAGGTGATGAGGTAGGTAGGTGCGAGCGTACTAAGCCCACGTTCTGGGCATTAGTGACGCTTAAATCCGTCACTAAAGTCCCTTACATTAATATTTTTAACTTAAAATGACCTAATTGCCTCTTTAAACCTCACCTATAAATAGCCTTACGACCTTCACATATTTCTCATCCCTTCCTCTCTTCTCTCACCCCCTCCAAAGCTCTAAGAGTTTGTCTCAAACCTGGGATGCTCCATTAGAATTAAAATTAGAATTTTTCCACCTTCTTACCTCTTTCGTGGAGTATCCCGTAGTTGTCCTCTCACCGCCATTTGGGAAGCGGATCCCGCTGCGACGTCGCCCTGCCCAATCCTCCGTCGTCCGTCTTCGTTCTCCTTCATCTCGCATCTCACCACATTCTTCCGGACGCTCTGTCAACGCGGCTCGTCCTCTAAGTAATCATCGAGGAGGATAACTTTTCTCCACTTTCTCTTTTATTACTTTCTAATGTAGATTTCCTATTTTCTAGTGTAATGATTAGTTGTAGTGATTAATTGTAATAGATATCATTATGTGATTATGAAATATCTATTTATTCTATCTCTAATTTACCTTTATTTGTAATATTCTCTCTTTTTTCTATTCATTATTCTTTAAGTACATAATTAATTTAGATTAAATTCGACTAATTAATTTACTTCGTGATAATAAAATAAATATAAATTTTAATCAAATATTTACCTCCTTACGTATTCGACATAAAATTTCTTTTAAATTTTGATAAAATTTATCTATTGGTAAGTTTTTCTTACAAATTACACTGTAACAATAAATTTTTTAAACCCAAACTCTTTTTACAACGATCTCTCCGCTACGACAGGTAACGTACGAAATTGTCCCATCTTAATTAATTTATATCCATCCACCAGCATTCCTTCGCGCACTCCTCGTCAAGCGAGGTTCTTCTTAAGAGGCAAGACCGATTTTTAAGAATAAACAATACCCGAACCAATTTAAAAAAATATCCTACCGATACCACAATGTACAACCTTGGGATCCTCGTGATCTTTTTTCTCTGTTATCAGTAAAATATTACCTAAAAATTTGCATTTGACCAAGTTTGCCGCCACAAAGTTAGGGAGCTTTTACCGTCTGTCCTACAAAGTCAAACCTATTCATGCATCAAAGTAACCCCAAAAGAACCCTCGTCAAAGTTGCAAGTGCATGCCTTTGTGAACAAGTAGGAAAAAAAAAAAAACTAATCAGGGTATTGAGCTGTTCTATGTTTTGATCCGTGTTTCAGAGGCAACACCGATTAATATATGGACCTTCCACGTATAAATCCTTGAGTAGTACATGAGTATGTTTTCAAAAAGAGGCTTAAAGCTTTTCAACTGCCTTTTAGACGTAAAGAGTATACAGATGATCAAATGGTCCTTTGCATCCTTTCTCCACGTCTCTTCTTTCCTCTTCTAAAACGTCACCTCTCTTCTACTTTATTTAGTTGGCTCTTGTCTCAACTTTTGACAAATATGTAACTCCCTTTCGTGGACAACAAAGGATAAATATATGGTCAATACCATAAAGAATTGTCAAAAGGTTAATTTACATGTCATCCTCAAACTATAGACATGAAGACCTATAGATGTAGGACTGTGAAAAGCCGGGTCCATTCATATCTAGCTAATCGTTTATTGGGATTGCTAGCTTTTCAAACAACATTTCCGATGGGGAAATTGATACGTACTTACAACTTTCAAAATATTAAAGCAAGGAAGTGAGCTCAGATAGATTTGCCTTAAGAAGAAAGGCACAGCTTATTATGTGTTGTCATGTTTTGTTGAGATTTGAAATTATTTCATCTGCTAGGGCTTTTATATCATAAACCAATAAATTTTCCATCAAAATGATGTATACATTACATGTACTTCTCTACAAAAGTTCACTATTACAAAAATGCTCCTACGTTTTTAATACTTAGATGCCATTATAAAGTTGCATAATTTTGCATTCATATTTCCTCCATTATTTTAAGGTTGGAGTTATTCAAGATCTAATTAGGGTCCATCAAGGAGCTTGGATTTAAGCTAAACTTTAAAATGTTTGGTAGGCAAGTTAAGAGTGGTTAAGTGAATTTAATCTTCATTTGGCCTCACTTAGTCGACCTACCACTTGCGTTGAGTTAATAGAGATTTAACCTAAGGTAAAGTTATTTCACATTTTTTGTGGAATAACTTTAACTTGTTAAATCACCGAAAAATGTTAACTCACTTATTTTACTATCGTATTCTACTTCTTCCATTTTCCTGTACTTATTTCACAAATCTAACCCCCTTATAGAGTACCACCCTAGCCAAATAAAAAAAAAGAAAGCAAAGAAGACAATCTCATCCTCTTATTAGCTAGAATTTGCAAATCATGGACTTTCCATTGATGGTATTTATCTTTTGACTTTACTCGTTATTTCGTAAGAGGAATGTACTCGTAGAATAAGTAAATTTTGCTATTTGAATATTTAAATTGATTAAACTTATCCCACAGGAGAGGTGAAATAAATTTACGTCGAATTTACTTTTCTTAATCCAACGCAAATGGCAGACGAGTTAACCTAGCTATGAATAAATGTGAGTAAACTAATTTAATTCACCTACTAAACACCACCTAGGAGATGATGATCTTTTTTTTCATTGTATCCTATTTTCATGGGGCATTTGGGGAAAGGGTAACAGTACTAACTTTGCCTGAGTTAATCCTGAAAAGTTCATGGGTATCGTGGCATCCAAGTAAAAAGCCAAGGGGGTGAGATGGTTTTGAGTGCTGTTGTGGAGGCAGTGGTCAATGACAAGCTGTTGAAGGTGGGGGTTAGTATATAAATGATTCATATATAATAATCATTATCTATATCTATAGGTATGAGTGTATGCATACGATCTCCATTGGATCACTCACGTCCTCACAGACAGAAGCCCCGGCGCCGCCGAGGGTTCCGGCCGCCTCTGCGGTGGTGCTGTGGTCCGCGAGGTGCACGTGCATGTGCCTTATTTTTCGTTGCTCTTCCTTCCCCACACCCTATAATTAATCAATTAAATATGTTTACGCATGTACGTTGATACTTATATTATTATTATTATTAATTATATTGTCTGTTTTGGGATTTGTTGGCCCTCTCTGTCACGTCATGTGTGTCATCATTCGTACTGGTCCGGCTGGCCGTGAACCAGTTTTATCGATACGTACGTACGTCAACTTTGGTTTTAATATGCGTGCATGTGATAGTTTAATTACCACCGCATGCCCGTGTAGGTAGGCGTACATTTAATTCCGTGTTGTCATTTGAGTGATTTAGGTAAGAGCTTCGCACTCGGATCGGATCCGGCAGACCAATCTCCATGATATCTACTTCGCCATCTGAAGAACCGAGTTCCGTGAAGCATGGACACCGGTTGTAACGATCAACGTCCGCATACAAATTTTTTTGAAGTACTTATATTTATGAATTTATGTAATGTGAAACATTACATATAATAATTTAATAATAGTAAAAAATAAAATTTCAGTGAATATAAATTTAAACAAAGATTACATGTTTCTATTTGTGTGGCTGAAGTGGTATATCATAGAAAAATTTAAATTTTGTAAGGAACCTATGGTGTTCGATTTGTAAGATTTTAAATGAAATTTATGAGTTGTGAAATTTAGTAATCATAGAAACTAATATTAAAAGAAATAATTAATGATCTAAAATTTTTAATATAATTAAATAATATGATTTTATAATTTCAATAGATATTTTGCTATATCCAATTGTATATTATCAAAAATAATGATCATCTTTCAATTGAACTTAATTTTTATTACACAAAAGATACAAGTCATAAAGCAACTTTACACTAGTTACATTTCCTTTTTTTTTCTATATTGCACTGTTATCTTAAACTTCTATGAAGTAAAAGATAACACATAACGTACGAACGACATCATTTCATAAATAATTCTTTCATAATAACACAAGCAATAAGTCACTATCAATACCATAATTCATCTAATCGTTCAATCCTTCAATATTATAAACTTATACCTTTCAAAAATTTACTTACTATAAGAAATCTATAACTTTCTTTTTATAAAAATTTGAGTAATTGTAATTCATTTTCTATACAAATAATGCTCCAATGATCATGTTGCATGCATAAAAATATTCCATAACCTTATCCATGATTTCGCAACCACATTTAAGGGAAATTAATCCCATAGCACATGTTATGGCATTTCTATGCCAGTATTTATTTTCAATGATTTATTACATAGCATTCAATAACAATTTCATGGCAATGGTTTACTTTATTAAACCATTTTTCATATAGACCTTTACTTTAGTGTACACATTGCATTTTATAACAATTTCATGGTAATGGTTTACTTTATTAAATCATTTTTTGCATAGAGACGTTTGCTTTAGTTCACATATCATTAGGTGGCTTTGATGGCTTAACCGCCGGTACAAGCGATCCATGAAACAATAATAACATGCATGCCAATGTAGCTACAACTGAGGTGTACTTATCTTTTGTTACCATGGTTCATAAAATCATACGCCCCCGAAAGGCGTTGCCCCTCTTAGGGCCCATGAGACTCCTTTGAGTTAGTGCCTTAATATATTCATGAATCATAATTTCATACTTTTCAGGAAAAGCTTATTCTTGCAGTTTCAATTATCTTAAGACTTTATAAATACCGATTTCATCATTTTCTTTTTTTGTATACTACATTCAATTGTATACGCCTCTTTAATCTTAATTCATTTCTTTATACCAATATCTTATTTATCATATAACTTATGCATATACATTTAGAAAAGAAGCATATTACATAATCATTAGTTTTCATGTACTTAGTTTGTCATCACACATTCCAAGGGACATGTTCATAATTATTTAAGTAATGCATACATAAAATAGGCCAATATTCAATATTAGTTTGACTTATAAGATCTTATAATAAAATTAGTACTGTTATCAAGTTGGAAAAACTTACATTCAAGTACATGCAATTATCTAGTTGTCTCATTCACGAACTTATAAGTATCATCATCATACATTAATAACAATTTATTAAAATAAGACTAAACATAAACCATTTAAGGTCAAAAAGGAAGTTTCTATATATAGTAAGCAATTATTCATAAGCATAAAAGAAATATGTAAAACTCAATCTATTTACCCTTGTCAACTATTGTCACATGTTAAGGAAATTACAAAACATCTTTGAGTAATTATTTATTCTACTAGATTGGCTACGATGTAAGAATGAAAAAGGGGTTGCATATTTGACTTTCTTAATTTACCTACACTTAACTATGGAACATAAGACGGTATGCTACTAACATTTTTTTTCATATTGATTGTCCTAATAATCTAACATTGGAATTAAGTCTAACCATGCATGTTAATAACAATTGTCATTTTATATTGACATTTTTGTTGTTCACTTACATAAAAGAAAGTATAAATGTAAGTTAACGCTTACAAATGCATTCGTACTAATTATAGACAAAAGAAGAAATAGATCATGACATGCTTGAAGATTTATGTAATGCATTTATCACATCTAAAATATATAATCCATGAAATTAAAAGAAAATGTATAAATAAGATCTTAAAAATATCTTGGATGGTTCTTTAAGAAATATTTGAAATTTTTTGCAGGAGTATAAAAATTGGTTACTTATAGGGAATATAGTTGGCATAGTATTTGTACATATCAATGTCATGACAGAACATGGGAGGAATATGTTGCAATACCTATAGGTTACACGATTGTTACGATCCTATTTTCGGATCCGTACAGGATCCGAGATCGGTTCGCCTCGACTAATTCCAAGACCTAGTCGTCCAACAAGAAATAACCAAAAGCAAGAAAGTAAATCACATTCACATATGCAATATAACTAAGCAGAAGAAATGTACAAAGTGGTAAAGGAAAATAGATTTGCTGTTTTAGTACATACCATCACAACAACAATAACAACGAAAGTGAAAAGTAAACAGTAGTAGTAGAACAGTAACTAAAAATCTATTACTTACTACAACAGTAGAGAAAAGAAAAGGAAGTATTGAAGAAAACTATGGCTGGACTCTACTAGGCCTAGCACCCTCCGCAGTCGGAAACTCGTGCTGCTCAATTCCCGGTCTTGAACAGTGTTATGAAAAGACAGAGTTAGCAAATGCTGAGTAGAGTGGTATCTATATTATCTAAGTACAGAACAGTAAAAACAATAGGTTTAATTCTCATTTCCATTTATCTGTTATATATGTTCCAGTGTTACCCATTTCTCAAAGTATCTAGATATTTCTGTTGGTGCTAGAGCGCCACGATCATTTGTTTTGATGATAACAAAACACGTGTTATTTAACATTTGCAATTTGAGTCCTAGATTTCAGGTCAATTGCAAATGTGGACGTATTTAGACGGAACTCGAGCTCGCATCCAAGATGGATTGGAGGAGCTTGACGGAAAACAGAGGAGGTTCACGTGGAGCAACAGATTGAAGATAGAAGACAAGAAGAATAGGATAGGTTCTTTTTAATCCTTTCTTGTATCTCTTGTCTTTATTTTCTTGCTCTTTTTATTTTCCTTAGAAAATTATGTTAAAGAGCCTCAAAGAACCCTAACAGTAGTCCTAGGAACACCGGCACAACCCTAGGATACTTAGGTTTTCTGTAGAATACTTAGAAAACCAATATAGGGTTCAAACAGCACTTCCAGACGTCTAATTCCCAAATAAGACGTCTGATAAAGTATTTTAAGACGTCTGACTGTTGTTTCAGACGTCTGATAACTGTTAGGCTGGACATAGTTAGTTCTGTCTGATGAAATCAGACGTCCAGACCCTTATACCAGACGTCTGATGGACTTGCCAGACGTCCAGATAGTGGACCGTTGGCTAGCTTAGCAGGCACTCAAGATTATGACCGTTAGAGCCTTATCAGACGTCCTTAGGCCTTTCCAGACGTCTGATAAATGACCGTTTTGCCTCGGCTGACAAAAAATCTCTTCTCAGAGATTTTCTAGCCGTTGCAATGTTTGGAAATCAATTCCCATAGTAGAAGTAGGTTTCCAGACGTCCAGACATAGTGCCAGATTTCCTGTATGTCATCTGATCAACTTGAACAAAAACCCTGTTTAGATCTGATTCAAGTCAGGAGGAAACCCGCATAGAATCAGACGTCTGACCTTGGAATCAGACGTCTTAAAGTGGCCTTCCAGACGTCTGATGCCAGAGTTAGACGTCTGATAACCCTGTCAAATGTAATCATTGTCCTGATTTCGGCCTGATTCTCTTGGACTTTGTTCCCAACTGCTATAGAACCTTTCCTAAGCCTTCCAAAGCCTTCCTAAGGCCTCTATAAATAGAGGGGAGCCTTTACACACCTAGATACACTAAGAAAGACATAAGATACACACTTGGATACACTTAGCTGCACACTTTCACACTCTTTTGTGTCCAGAAAAGATCTTGCTCTCCAAGCTTAAGCTCCATTCCCTTGAGAGCATCAAACCTTTGCGCATCCGCTCTCCCACCGTTGTTCACGAGAGCGACATTGCGCCGTTGCGTGGCTCACACACCCGCGTCATCGTCGACGCACTCCTTGCAAAGGGGAGTTTCCTAATTCCTATAGAAGCTTAGGTTTATTACTTTGTTGGCTCTATAGGTTTGTTGTTTATTTTATCTTTGTCTTTTGGTTGGGTATTCTCTTTGCGAATTCCCGTCTCCTTCGTGGGACAAAATCCTTCTCGTGGAGAGAAGGGGTTGAGGAACGCTACCCTCGTACTTGTAGCGTGGTTGTACTGAGGTTGAATCACCCTCGTTTTAAAGTGATTCGGTTAGTGGATTTGATCAACTAGGTTGATCGAAAAATCTTAACTCGAGAGGGTTAGGTGGTGGTTTTCACCCGGTTTGGGTTTCCACCTAAAAATTCTTTGTGTACCTTGTGTGTTTGTTTATTCTGTGATATTGTTTATTTCTGCATTTTATTACGTCACCCCTCCTAGTAGGGAACTTTCAATTTCTTGATTTTGCATGTTCCTCGTGGGAACGATCTTGATTGCAGTCTTTTTCGTAGAGTAGAAGGTACACGTGGTGCTTTCCTGGCCGGGAAAGTCCCCCGTGTTAGTCCTATACCCAGTCAACCACCCCGAGGTCACTGTCAAGATGTAGCAGTGACTACGGCATGCGTGATAAGAGCACGGGTAGCTATCCCGCACTGGTACGCGGTCAGTCGTTTCCGCCAGCGGGTACTCCCAAAATACAGCACGGAACAGTATAGGGCCTTGCCCTCTCAGAATAGGAGTTTCGCCTCTCAGAACCAAACGGGGGTCTCACCCCTCCACAGTCCGCGCACCCTCGTCTGACTACCCCGATTTTCCCAGAGGGCCTAACAAGTCGGTGTAGGGTGGCTTGCTGAACCCCGGGCCCCGTGGGGTGGCTAGCTCCCTCCCTACGCTAGTAGCTCGCCTCGATACCACGTACGTGAGGGTCAATAGGAGTCGGTGTAGAGTGGCCAATCTTAACCCCGGGTCTCAACCCAAGGGAGGCTAGCTCCGCTCTACACAAAAGGGGACAGTTGCTCTTCTTGGTACCACGTACTCAAGGGCCAGCACACTTCCTGTCTACATTCCAGATTTCTGTCTATCCACAGGAGTTCTACTCCTAATTCCCAATAGGGTTCATGCTCGTGTTCGCCTCATTTATCTCGATCCAGATCTCATCTTTCATAATTCATTTCTCATTCGTATACAAGTAGCTCATGTTTTCATAATTCAATTCTCAATACATGCAACTGGTATTTTCACAGGTAGTTTTATCAAACACAGGCAGCTCATATTCTAACAGGTAGCTCGTAATTATAATCTAGGCATTTACTAGCAATTTATCTTAATCACTCATGCATGTAAACCTTCCACAAGCACATTCTTATTCAATATTTTATTAACGGGATTAAACCACTCTACTAGGAAACTTGGGAATAATGGGAGCTTGAACCGTAGACCCAGACGTCTCTGAGAGCCCCAAATGTGCAGTAGGCTGAAACCCTATACTAGGGAATACATCACAAAAGGAGAGTTCAGAATAGTGTAAAATAGACTCTAGTACGTAGAGGAAGTCGCGAGGAAAGTACAGGTATTTCGTTTGCGTAAAACGGACCCCGATCGAACCCTAAACAAGTCAAAAATGTACCAACTATTCAAAATCAGACGTCTGGGAATAATCCCAGATGTCTTAAAAGGCGTCAGATCTTACCTTATGTTCCTACTATATACTCAGATGTCCAGACCTTCTCTGCAATCGTCTGAAGGTAGTTCCAGATGTCGGACAATGCCTCCGGTCGTCTGGACGCACCTTCGAACGTTTGGTGATGCACTCAGACGTCCAAAAACGCATGGAAAAGAGTTTCACATGCCTTCCCAAGGGCCTTTACCTGCGTACGAATCCGCAGGTCCAAATCAGGCCTGACCAGCTTCTGCGGTGAGGCCTGCATGGCCGTAATCGCGGAAAAGAACGTACCTTGCGATATAAGTGCTTTCAAACGTCTGGTCTCAGACCTGGACGTCCAGCTGCTGCCACGGTCGTCTGGTCGACTCTCTAGACGTCTGATACTAGAAAATTTCCAGTATCAGAAACTCCCCGCAGTGCTTGCCTCACGCCGTAGTAGCTCCAGCCATTGCAGAGGGTCGGTAGGCCGCCTCCCCGAGTCCTCTCCTCCTCCCGCACGCACCCGCCGTTGGCCATGCGAGCTTCGTTGAGCTTCCATCGAAGCTCCACCGACCTTAGGACTCCTCCTCTTGCGCTCTCCTTCCTCCCTCTCACTCTCCCTCTCTCGCCCCCTCTCGCCGCTCTTGCACAAGCACTGAAGGTGGTGGTGGCTATGGTGTGTAGAGTGGAGAGGAGATATGAGGGGGGTTTATATAAGAGGGTGAGGGGTTTAGGGTTCGGGGGAGTTGAGGAAGAGAGAGAGAGGAAGGAATGGTTTTGCGCATCACCCGCGCGCAGTACAAAATTCCACTTTCAAACGTCCGGGAGCGGATCTAGACGTCTGGACAGACGTTCGACGGAGACTATAGACGTCTTAAAAGGCTAAAATGTAATGGGTGCTTACAACGATTTATTCTCGCTTACCTCCTAATGATACTGAAAATGATGGATTCAACAATGTTGGTTTATCCTGTTGCAAACAACATCCATCACTTTGATTAGCATCAAATCTAGATTTAACCTTCACATAGGTGTGAAATTGGTAGCATGTTGGTAGCTTGGATGAAAAAGGCCTTGCATCGAGGCCATGTTTGCTTTCAAGAGGGAGATAAGAAAGACCACAATGGAGAGGCTTATGACTTATTGAAGCGTTGTTGGATTTTGAAATGGAGAGATATAAAGAAATGGAAGGACATAATGAGAGCAATCATGGGTGGATGACAATCGATAATGATGCCCATGACTATGACTCTTGCCATTCAAGGATGATACGGTTATGGTGTAATATGATGGTAAGAAAATTAAGAATGCATTGATTGGGGGGTAAATATGGAGATATAGAATTGATAACTAATGGCTTAATGAAGAATAAATCCATGTAATAAAGAAAAATAACAACTAATTACTTAATGGGGAAGATTGGCTGTCTACTTATTACTTACTTTTTTTTTTAGCCATTAATTCTTGTGGAAAGCTCTTTTGAAAAGTTTGTTCATTCATTTATTTCTTCCCTTCCTCATAATAGCTCATAACCATAATTATTCCATAATACATGCATCTAATTACTTACTTATAAGAAATTTACATTGGAAAAAATCAAGATATTACATCGGTACTCGATATGGAAGTTGCATTAGTTAAGAGATTAATTCTGCAAAAGTACATAGCTAGTAAAGGAAGAACCATGTGGATGAATACATAGGTGACAAGATCCATGTTTGATTATAACTTACTTTTCAAATGAGTATGCATGCTATGTGCTTGGTTTCATGGAAAGAAATAGCTATAGATATGGGCTATAGTATCACGGTAACTAAATGACTTGCAACTCAAATCCACTCAGTACCACCATCAAAGGTGTCAACCATAGCCTCATAGGTTTTGATCCAAAATATATTTGTAGAATGTGGTTTCGCAATTGGATATAAGATTGGCATTATTGTGTGTGTGTTGAGAGCGTGTAGGTAACGTACACGTGTGGTAATATCTCTCACTATAAGTATTGTTTTGGATTGAAAATGTAGAAATTAAGATCACTACATATGAACATATTATATATCAAATTTGAGGTTAATTTAGCACTTCTGTCAATTAAATTGAAGTGGGTTCATTTTTAACTGCATAAATATTATGAAATTTGATCATATTAAATGTAAGCAATAAGAGTATTGGATCGACTTTAAATTTGATGTATAATATGTTCAGATTAAATGATATTAATTTTCACATTTTCAATTCAAAATAATAATTATTGTGAAAGATATTGCTGCATGATACATACACACTCCATTATATATATATATATATATATATATATATATATATATATATATATATATATATATATATATATATATATATATAGGCATTGGGTCCTACCACATTCCTACCGGTGTGATTCTC
Source organism: Thalassia testudinum (assembly GCA_037157565.1). NCBI lineage: Eukaryota > Viridiplantae > Streptophyta > Magnoliopsida > Alismatales > Hydrocharitaceae > Thalassia > Thalassia testudinum. Next base: position 113,770,088 of record JAZHRO010000039.1, on the reverse strand, counting down.
TGTTTTCGTCGAGCAGCAAGCGTGCAACATATAAATAAGGTCATTTGTGTGCGCATCATGAAAATGTCGGTGCAGATCAACAAGGTAGCTAAGGAGCATCTAGAGGGAGAGGTATAATTAATATTGACAAAAAAATATTGCTAGAGGTCTGTCAATAGTGACGAACGCTTGTTCAAAGAGGAGTAGGAGTTGATTTGCAATGTGGAATTGATTTAGGAATATGTTTTTTTTTTTTATCTTTAATTTTAGGCATATAAGAAATTAACCAGTGCTCCTAAATTAAGTTAAAATTAGTCCCTAACCAACCACGTCCTGCAACTACACATTATTCCTCATCACATGTTCTCGTCCCCATCGACCAAACATGTCCTCATGACAAAGATTCGTTGAAATGTCACACTTCAATTATATTATGGTTTTCTATCTATATGAAAATCATAATATAATTAAGTAGGCCACTTCATCAAAATTTAATACTTAACTCTGATTTATGAAGCATCATATAATTCATTTCTCTCCCATATGGCTTTTTCTTCAGCCGTTCATATATGTGCGCATAACATTATTTTTTACCCTTGCTTTTTAGAATTTACGTATGTGTTTGTATCATGTGGAAGCCTCTCAACTTTTTTTGTATTCAGAATCAAAGATTGCATTTTTCATATTTTTAACCCTCTAAATAGCATTTGATCATATATACACTCCCCAGTGATATTTATATAGTGACAAAACTCATTCTTTACGTTGAAAGTTTACTATATCATTTTTGTTGTGCATTGAATGTATAAGCGTACGCTCGAACTACCAGAAGTACCCCTTAATTTATTAGAAAAAATAGTACTTTATGCAAAGGTACATCAAAATATTACTAATTACAATACATTTCGTTGATCCCTCCGTTGTAAATTAGTGACTATATGGAAGTACATGTAAATATATATTTGACTCTTCCCCCTGTTCTTTTAACGAGTGAACAACCCTTCAGATCGCAACAAAGGAAAAAATGTTTAGTTTATATCATAAATTAATATCTTATTTCTCTCTTTTCGAATACTTGTTTAAAGGACGAACGACCTCGCTAACTTGGTTGACACACAAATATATATTAGTGGTCGTAATAAAGTTGTTTGGCGATCTAAAAGGAGATGAGATGGGAGAGACACATGGTTAGATCTAGCAATTAATTTCGCCATGTTAATAGTCCAGGTCTCGCGGCACTGGAGTTGGGTCATCTACCTCATATGTGAGACATGTGGAATAGGGTAATTTCCTTGATTAATATTCCATTGACCTTGATATGTTTGATTGAGTGTAGATTAAGAAAGTGTTGACTGTGACTAAGGAACAAACTTTCATACTCAAAGGAGGTACATAGCTAATTAATTAAGCTCTTAAGTTGCTTCTTACATATATATTGCATATACTGTTGGAAGAATCTCTCTCTCCTCGCGTGCCGATGCGAATTGGAAAAAAAAAAAAGAGAAAAAAATGGATATTTTGTCATGTAAAGAATTATTGTGAAGTCAATTGGAAGACTCCGACTCGAGGACAGTGTGAGATTCCTAAACAGATCTACTGTCGTTTGGATGCTTCCTTTGACATATATTTAAATAATCAATCTCTACAAAAAAGATCAAACTTCTGTATCATTGAACTTTTAAGTGGAGTACAACGCACTATGGATGGTACTCTTTTCCTAAAAAAAAAGAGAAGGTTATTAGAAAGTTAGCATAAAATTAAAAAAACTTTTTTTTTCCTTTTTTTTTTATTTTCGGTGCCGGGGTTGGGGTGGAGGGGGTGAGGGAGAAGATGGTAGAAAAAGTCCATTTTGAAAAAAATAGATTTTTGTGACTAACATGGTCATTTTGATCATGAGGAACTAACTTATTTTTTTTTTATCAAATTTTGAGATAAATTTGTCTCCTTTGATTTATTTGGTCATAGGTTCACCAAATAATTTATCTCTTTCTCTCTAGGTGTACATACATACATGCATACACACATATAGAATACACACTCTTTGGATACCTTACATGCATAGTTGAACTCTGTTTCACCTATGACTCTATGTAGTAGAGCTACTTTGTCTATTTTGGATTATCATCCTACTTGTCTTACTTGAACCCTAGTTTCGCAAAGCTTGCTCAACAACCACAACTTGATTATAACTTTCTCTGTGTAGGCCTACATCTTCTACAACTTTCACTACTTTTTTTGAAGGTCGATTTAGTTTCTCTAGCCGATGAAAATGAGATGTTCGTGACGCCTTGGATTCGTCAACTTGGAGTGCCGACCTGTAGATCACTTGTAATTGTCTGTACCTGTACTAATACACACGCAAGACATCCACTCAAACAATAGTGGAAGCGAGAGAGAGGGAAAAAAAAGCATAAAGTAGTACACATCCATAGTCATTTACCACCATAGTTATAATTACATGCCACCATAAACTACATTAGTAAGTATAATTCTTAAGATTTAGTAGTTACAAAAGGGCTCACATGTATTATAAAAAAGGGGAATCCAATTATCAAAAAAGTACCACTCAGTGACCTGCTGTACTGGTAGCAAGGTTCTATCTATCTCTAGGTGGTCCCTCTAGTGTTGGACATGTTGCTGTAAATTAGCCTATATCTTGAGGTGATGTGATACCCTTACTCCTATCGTCATGTCATGAAAAAGGAAATGTAACGTAAGTGTGAGTCAAGTGGTTCAGTATGGCTTTAATTTAGTGCTTTTATTAATATAAGTGAAGGTGCATATATATGTATGTATAATTCTTACTTAACCTAGGAGTTTCCTCACTCTATCTGTTTATTTTGACTACCTTTATTCCCACTTAATTTATTCTAACCCATACATCTTTTCGAGCATTAACCTACTGGTCAAGTGGTAATCATCCCTCGTATTAAATTAATGTAGATTTCCTATGCGTAGTCTTTTAGTCGAGATTCGAGGTTGGGCTACCTTAGCCTTCGGTAGCTCAATCCCCTACACTTGGGTCTAGAAGTTACCTAAGATGACGATGGTTGGTTATGTCCTTATCCCATGGGTGAACACCACATCCTATCATGTAGGTGATTCCTCTTAAAGACGTCACCAGACAACCCTAAGTGGCCACCTTCCCAACGCTCCATCGAGTCACCTGACATATCCATGGGATAGGCCTGTACTCTCTGGTACAATTCATCGGTCATCGTATCCCATGGTAATAGAAGTCCAACCTCTTGTCAACCAATCCACATTGATCCCATTAGTATTTTAAGTGTTTCCCACTTATGGCTGAACCCACAAGTCAGTTGTAACGACCCGGTTCCCGAGCCCCTACGAGACACGAGAACTGGACCGACTCAACTAATCCCAAGACCTAGTCATCCAACGAGGAAGTAACCAAAAGAACAGTAAAATAAACCACATTCAACATGAATATAACTAACAGTAAGAAAATACAGCAGCAAGGAAAGAAACTACTACAGTATATACCACCACAACAGTAGAACAACATTCATAACTAAATATGAACTGCAGGTAAAGAAAAGTACAGCGGAAACAAGAACTACTCACTATAACGGAACAAAAAGAGGTACAAGAAATAGTGGTAACTCTACTGGACCCTACTCGGCCCAGCGTCCTCTGCAGCCGCTGACCCTGACTGCTCAACACCTGGTCCTGAAAGGTAACGAGTGTAACACGTCAGCAAAACGCTGAGTAGAGTGGCAACTAAAACTAAGGAAACAGTAGAGTGTACAGTAGCTGTTAAGTTCTGTTACTTTCTTTATTTAAGTCTTTCAATTATTTCACGATTTATCTATTTCTCAGATCTTTCACTTGATCTCGAATGTTCCTCGTGGGAACGATCTTGATTGCAGTCTTTTCTGAACAGTAGAAGTAGCACGTGGTGCTCTCCTGGCCGGGAGAGTCCCCCGGGGTGATCTTACTCTCAGTCAACCACCCCAAGGTCACTGACAGATGTAACGGTGACTACGGCACGCGCGATAAACGCACGGGTAGCTAACCCGCACTGGCACGCGGTCAGTCGTTTCCGTTAAAGGGTGCGCCCAAAGCACAGCACGGAACCAGTACAGGGCAGAGCCCTCTCAGTAACAGGGGTCTAACCCCTCCACAATAACCAAACAGGGGCCTTGACCCTCCACAGTCCGCGCACCCTCGCCTGACTACCCTAGTTTGCCCCAGTGGGCCTAACAAGTCGGTGTGGGAGGCTAGCAGAACCTCGGGGCCCGTGAGGTGGCTAGTACCTCCCTACAGTAGTAGCTCTCCTCGGTACTACGTACACGAGGGCCAGCAAGTCGGTACAGAGTGGCCAGTCCTAACCCCGGGTCCCTGGGGCGGCTAGCTCAGCTCTGCACTAAACAGGGAGACAGTCGCTCTCCTTGGTACTCCGTACTCAAGGGCCAGCTCACTTCCCCAATTCTATTCCATTCACTTTCCAGGAGTTCTACTCCTACTTCCCCGTAGGGTTCCAGCTTAGAACGTCTAAGTTTCACCTTCCAATTTCACGTTATCACAATCCATGTTCTCAAACACGTTTATTTATTCAACAGGCAGCTGTTAATTCAATTACAGGCAGCTATTTGTTCCTTTCCATTTTTCCAAGACTGCAGTATTCATCTGTTCCACTAGTTTTCCCGTCTTAGGATTCATGCCGTATCCTAGGATCTATCATACAATCTAGTTTTCCAGCCCTAGGATTCATGCAACACCTAGGATCTCACATTCAATCTGTTTTTCATTCCTAGGATTCATGCAATGTCCTAGGTTCTATTTATGATTCCACAATTTAACAGGTTATACTTAAAAGCCACTCTACCAGGTACGACGGGAGTAATGGGGGCGTGATCGGGAATCCTGCTTGCCTCCGCGACCCCCAAGACTGCAACGGAACAAGGTCCTATCACAAGGATCAAACACAAGGAGTGTCTCAAAACAGTGTATAGCTACTGTAGACGGGTAGAGGATTTAATTCCGGAAAGAACGCAACTCGAAACGCGGAAAACGGAACCCGAACGGGCCCTCAACGGGTCGAAAACGACGACACTGTGCAAAATCAGACGTCTGGAACTTCTTCCAGACGTCTTAAAAAGTGGATCAGAGAATTACCTTGTTCTGCGTGATTTCTCAGACGTCCAGAAGCCTGCGGGGACGCCTGGCCTAGTTCCCAGACGTCCGATGGTCACCCCGGACGTCTAGAGGTCGCTCCCGCCGTTTGGCACTATAGCCAGACGTCTGATTCGAGTTGGATGGCGAATCACCGAGCCTGCGTGCACCCAACTCCCTCTCTCAGTACGGTCAGTCGACAGGAAGGAAAAAGACGGAAGAACTCACCTTTCAGACGTCTGGATGGTCTTCCAGACGTCGGCCCCGCCGTCTGGCTATCAGCCCAAACCTCTGATTCTGGAAATGTTTCCAGAATCAGGCCGCGACTCGCCCTCCGCTCGTGATGCCGCGCCTCGTCACACCTCGTGCGCCTGCTGCTCGGACCGCAGCAGTCCCCCCCGCGTCGCCCCGCGCCCGCTGCGCTCCCCGCCAGCCGGCCCTGGCAGCCCCGGCGAGCTCGCCCTCACTGCTGAGCGCCGCTCTCGCACGCAGCACCTCCTCTGCGCTCACTACGGCCGCCGCTGCCGCTGCAACCTCGCGCTCGCTCTCGCGCTCACTCTCGCGCTCACTGGCTGAAGGAGAAGAGGAAGGAGGCGGTGGTGACGGAAGAGCGCGTGGCCTTTTAAGGCCGCGCGAGGAGGAGAGAGATGGAGCGCGGCAGGGGAATCTGCAGCCGCAGGAGGAAGGAATAAGTGAATATGCGGGTCTGTGTGCTCAGGCTCGCAGACGACCCACGCGTGTCAAAGATAACAGATTTACAGACGTCTGGCAACGATCCCAGACGTCTGATACGACGCCTGGAAGTGATTCCAGACGTCTGGTCCGACGTCTGGCCCACCTCCCAGACTTCTTAAAAGACATCTGGGGCACGCGTTCATAACAATATAACAAACTCAAAGGAAGTTTCTGAAGGTTCCCAACTAGGAGGGGTGACGTAATAAAATGCGGAAATAAAATATAAAGCAATCTCACCAAAGAAAACCAATCACACAATGTACACAAATGTTTTTAGGTGGAAACCCAAACCGGGTGAAAACCACCACCTAACCCTCTCGAGTTAGGATTTTCCGATCAACCTAGTTGATCAAATCCAGTAACCGAATCACTTTAAAACGAGGGTGATTCAACCTCAATACAACCATGCTACAAGTACGAGGGTAGCGTTCCTCAACCCCTTCTCTCAACGAGAAGGATTTTGTCCCACGAAGGAGACGGGAATTCGCAAAGCGAATACCCAACCAAAAGACAAAGATAAAATAAAACAAGTAATCCTATAGAGCCAACAAAGGAATTTAAACCTAGCTTCTATAGGAAATAGGAAACTCCCCTTTGCAAGGAGTGCGTCGAGTTGATGACGCGGTGCGTGTGCCACGCAATGACGCAATGTCGCTCTCGTAGACAACGGCGGGAGAGCGGGTGCGCGAAGGGAATTTAGCTCTCTAGGTGATGGAACTTAAGCTTGGAGAGCAAGATCTTTTCTGGACACAAAAGAGTGTGAAAGTGTGTAGCTAAGTGTATCCAAGTGTTTCTCTTAGTGTGTCTAGGTGTGTAAAGGCTCCCCTCTATTTATAGAGGCCTTAGGAAGGCTTTGGAAGGCTTAGGAAAGGTTCTATAGCCGTTGGGAACAAAGCCTAAGAGAATCAGGCCGAAATCAGGGCAATGATTACACTAGACAGGGTGATCAGACGTCTAATTCTTGCATCAGACGTCTGGAAGGCCACTTTAAGACGTCTGATTTCAAGGTCAGACGTCTGATTTTGGGCGGGTCTCTCCCTGACTTGAATCAGATCTAAACAGGGTTTATGTGCAAGTCCATCATACGACATATAGGACGTCTGGCACTATGTCTGGACGTCTGGAAACCTACTTTTACTGTGGGAATGGATTTTCCAAACGTTGCAACGGCTAGAAAATCTCTGAGAAGAGATTTTGGGTCAGCCGAGGCAAAACGGTCATTTATCAGACGTCTGGAAAGGCCTAAGGACGTCTGATAAGGCTCTAACGGTCATAATCTGCAGTGCCTGCTAAGCTAGCCAACGATCCACTATCTGGACGTCTGGCAAGTCCATCAGACGTCTCCTAAGACATCTGGTATAAGGTCTGGACGTCTGATTTCATCAGACAGAACTAGTTATGTCCAGCCTAACAGATATCAGACGCCTGAAACAACAGTCAGACGTCTTAAAATACTTTATCAGACGTCTCATTTGGGAATTAGACGTCTGGAAGTGCTGTTTGAACCCTATATTGGTTTTCTAAGTATTCTATAGAAAACCTAAGTATCCTAGGGTTGTGCCGGTGTTCCTAGGACTACTGTTAGGGTACTTTGAGGCTCTTTAACAATATTCTAAGGAAAATAAAAAGAGCAAGAAAAATAAAGACAAGAGATACAAGAAAGGATTAAAAAGAATCTATCCTATTCTTCTTGTCTTCTATCTTCAATCTATCGCTCCACGCGAACCTCCTCTGTTTTCCGTCAAGCTCCTCCAATCCGTCCTGGATGCGAGCTCGAACTCCGTCTAAACACGTCCACATTTGCAATTGACCTGAAATCTAGGACTCAAATTGCAAATGTTAAATAACACGTGTTTTTTTATCATCAAAACAAATGATCGTGGTACTCTAGCACCAACAATCTCCCCCTTTTTGATGATGACAAAATCGTAAATAATAATGCATAAAAATCCTCCCCCTTTTTGACATTATCAAAAAGGTTTGATTGGTTTCAAATTTCCTATAACTCCACCTTAAGACATGCTCTTCTATGAATTTATTTTAACAAAGGTGATATTCTCCCCCTTTTTGTAACAACAGGATAGCTATTATTTTTCTCCCCCTTACTAAAGGAAATTTAGCTAACTTGCATCTCCCCGTTAAAAATTGACAATTAGCTCATCATTTTAACTCCCCCTATCTAAATGCTTAAAAAAGATAGGGTTAAGAATTTTACCTCACCTACCATGGCCAATAAAATGGCCCGAATGGTGGTGGTGGATGCCACATCGGATGGGGCTCCCATCCGTAGCTTGGAGGCTCGGGCATCGGCGCCGGTCTCCAATCTGGTGGTCGACGTGCGGCGGGTCCGTTGCTCGTTCGCCGTCTCGTCGGTCGTCTTGTTCTCCTCCTTGGTCTACTCCTTGGTTCTCCCAACTTGAGTTGACCAGCTTTGAATTTGTAGGTCCAGTCCTTTGTGTTGTAATTATCCCTGAACCCTACAAAACAAGATTATAATTCTTTCTTCGGTATCCAAGTAGGCTTGGATCCGGATCTGTTAGTGGGTCTCCTTGATGGAGATCCTTTCTCAATCTTAGGGCTATAAAAAATATCTACTTTATTGATTAATTTGTTGGAGTTTTCCCTAAGACATGCAATTTTTTTTTCTATAATACTCATCTTAGTCTTTAAATTAGAGATTTCTAACTTTAGACTATCATTTTCCTCAATCAATTTATTATTTTCATTGATGAGGTCTTGATTTTCTAATAATAGGTTATTAATTCTAGGACTAGCTTCTATGTCCTTAAGTTATTTTTCTAACCTATCATTTTCATTTTTAAGAAAACTAAGGTTCTTTTTAATGCTTTTATTTTCTATTTTTAGTGATTTAATAATCTCAAATAGTTTATTAAAAGCTTCTTATAAATTGAAATTTACCTCGTTGTCGCTGTCGTCGCTTCCGCTTTCGCTGTCGCTGTTTCTTCCTTTGGCCATGAAACCAAAGCAAGCGGTTTCTTCCTTTTCCCCAAGATCTTCTTCCGAGCTCGTCTCCTCATGAGTGCCTTCCAACCTCCTCCATATCTCGTGGGCGGTGGTGCACTCTTGGATTCGTTCGAATTCTTTCGGACTCAACGTGCAATACAGGGCATTCATTGCCTTTGCGTTGAGTGAAAGCTCTCGAATATGCAGTTGTGAGTAGCCTCCCGCTGGTTTTTCTGGGATCTCAAATGGCGTCTTGCATCTGGCCCAGATTGTGAAGTTGGTGGCTTGAAGCCAGGTCTTCATCCGCAACTTCCAGTAGGGGTAGTTGCTCCCATCGAAGAACGGCGGACGGGTTGTGGACTGCCCCTCGGAAATCCTGCTTGTGGAATAGCTTCCCTCCATGATCTTCTTGCCGGGTGTTACTCCGAACTCGCAAGAACCTGCTTTGATACCAAATGAAGGTTCCCTACTAGGAGGGCTGACGTAATAAAATGTGGAAATAAAATATAAAGCAATCTCACCAAAGAAAACCAATCACACAATGTACATAAATGTTTTTAGGTGGAAACCCAAACCGGGTGAAAACCACCACCTAACCCTCTCGAGTTAGGATTTTCCGATCAACCTAGTTGATCAAATGCACTAACCGAATCACTTTAAAACGAGGGTGATTCAACCTCAGTACAGCCACGCTACAAGTACGAGGGTAGCGTTCCTCAACCCCTTCTCTCCACGAGAAGGATTTTGTCCCACGAAGGAGACGGGAATTCGCAAAGCGAATACCCAACCAAAAGACAAAGATAAAATAAAACAAGTAATCCTATAGAGCCAACAAAGGAATTTAAACCTAGCTTCTATAGGAAATAGGAAACTCCCCTTTGCAAGGAGTACGTCGAGTTGATGACGCGGTGCGTGTGCCACGCAATGGCGCAATGTCGCTCCCGTAGACAACGGCGGGAGAGCGGGTGCGCGAAGGGAATTTAGCTCTCTAGGTGATGGAACTTAAGCTTGGAGAGCAAGATCTTTTCTGGACACAAAAGAGTGTGAAAGTGTGTAGCTAAGTGTATCCAAGTGTTTCTCTTAGTGTGTCTAGGTGTGTAAAGGCTCCCCTCTATTTATAGAGGACTTAGGAAGGCTTTGGAAGGCTTAGGAAAGGTTCTATAGCCGTTGGGAACAAAGCCCAAGAGAATCAGGCCGAAATCAGGACAATGATTACACTAGACAGGGTGATCAGATGTCTAATTCTTGCATCAGACGTCTGGAAGGCCACTTTAAGACGTCTGATTTCAAGGTCAGACGTCTGATTTTGGGCGGGTCTCTCCCTGACTTGAATCAGATCTAAACAAGGTTTATGTGCAAGTCCATCAGACGACATATAGGACGTCTGGCACTATGTCTGGACGTCTGGAAACCTACTTTTACCGTGGGAATGGATTTTCCAAACGTTGCAACGGCTAGAAAATCTCTGAGAAGAGATTTTGGGTCAGCCGAGGCAAAACGGTCATTTATCAGACGTCTGGAAAGGCCTAAGGACGTCTGATAAGGCTCCAACGGTCATAATCTACAGTGCCTGCTAAGCTAGCCAACGGTCCACTATCTGGACGTCTGGCAAGTCCATCAGACGTCTCCTAAGATGTCTGGTATAAGGTCTGGACGTCTGATTTCATCAGACAGAACTAGTTATGTCAAGCCTAACAGATATCAGACGCCTGAAACAACAGTCAGACGTCTTAAAATACTTTATCAGACGTCTCATTTGGGAATTAGACGTCTGGAAGTGCTGTTTGAACCCTATATTGGTTTTCTAAGTATTCTACAGAAAACCTAAGTATCCTAGGGTTGTGTCGGTGTTCCTAGGACTACTGTTAGGGTACTTTGAGGCTCTTTAACAATATTCTAAGGAAAATAAAAAGAGCAAGAAAAATAAAGACAAGAGATACAAGAAAGGATTAAAAAGAATCTATCCTATTCTTCTTGTCTTCTATCCTCAATCTGTCACTCCACGCGAACCTCCTCTGTTTTCCGCCAAGCTCCTCCAATCCGTCCTGGATGCGAGCTCGAACTCCGTCTAAACACGTCCACATTTGCAATTGACCTGAAATCTAGGACTCAAATTGCAAATGTTAAATAACACGTGTTTTGTTATCATCAAAACAAATGATCGTGGTGCTCTAGCACCAACAGTTTCGTCCCCGAAACTTGCATTAACTAAGGTACGGAAAAGACGTCCAAATAACCATAACAAACTCAAAGAGGACCGAAGCCGGTCCGAAAAGACGTACCCGCGAAAAGCTCCGGGTACTGCTCCCGCATTGCCTCCTCAGGCTCCCAGGTTGCCTCCTCGTATCGCTGGCTCCTCCATGAAACCTTTAACAGGGGTACTTGCTTCCGTCTTAAACTGCGGACGGCTCGGTCGAGAATCTGCACTGGCCGCTCGGGGTAGGTCAGGTCGTTGCCCACCTCGACGCTCTCGTGACTCAGTACGTGACTGGGATCGGCTACGTACTTCCTGAGGTTGGACACGTGGAACACGCCATGCACACCAGAAAGCTGCGGGGGGAGGGCAAGCCTGTAAGCAATGGGTCCAACCTGCTCCAGGACCTCAAAGGGCCCCACAAACCTTGGCGCGAGCTTCCCTCTCACCCCAAACCGCTGTAAGCCCTTCATGGGCGAAACATGAAGGAAGACGTGGTCCCCAACCTCAAACTGCACCTCTCTGCGTCTCCGATCCGCGTAGCTCTTCTGTCTGCTCCTGACAGTGTGGAGTCGTCTGTGGATCTGCTCAACTACCTCCTGACTCTGTCGGATCAACCTGGGGCCAACCTCCCACTTGGTCCCCACCTCAACCCAACTCAAGGGTGCTGTACACCTCCGTCCGTACAGAGCCTCGTAGGGAGCCATGCCGATGCTCGAGTGATAACTGTTGTTGTATGCAAACTCCGCCAGGGGCAGGTGCTCCTCCCACGAACCCCTCCAGTCCAGTACACAGGCACGCAAAAGGTCCTCAAGTGTCTGTATCGTGCGCTCAGACTGTTCGTCCATCTGGGGATGGTAAGCCGTACTAAACCTCAACCGCGTCCCCAAGGCCTGCTGAAACTCAGCCCAAAACTGGGACGTAGAGCGGGTATCCCGGTCGGATACGATCTCCCACGGAACTCCGTGTAGTCGTACCACATCACGGATATACCTCTCTGCCAACTGTGCTGGTCCCAAAGTGACTCGGATCGGCAAGAATCGCGCCGTCTTCGTCAGTCTATCCACTATTACCCAGACTGCGTCGTGTCCCCGCTGGGTAACAGGTAAGCCCACCACCAAGTCCATGGTGATGCTCTCCCACTTCCACTCTGGCACTGGAAGCGGCTGAAGCAGCCCTGCAGGCCTCTGATGCTCGGCTTTCACCTGCTGGCACACTAAGCACTGCTGCACGAACTCACCCACATCCCGCTTCATCCCTCTCCACCAAAACTGGCGTCTCAAGTCGTGATACATTTTCGTGTTTCCGGGATGTATGGTGAATCTGGAACCGTGTGCCTCAGTCAGGAGCTCTCTCAACAGCTCCTCGTCTCTGGGAATGCACAACCGTCCCCTCAAGCGTAGCACCTGGTTTGTGAAAGAGAAGTCCCCTGGGTCTCTTGACAGCACTCTGTCGCGCAAAGACTGCAAGTACGGATCGACCATCTGTCCTGTGATGATGCGATCTATCAGCTCTGGCCTAGTCTGCCGTGTCACCGTCACTGCCCCACAGTACCCTCGTACCTCTAGGGGTCGCCAACTGCCCACCTCCTCCAAAAGGCTCCAACTCTGTAACTGTAGACTGGCCAAGAGTGCGGGCGCCTTACGGCTCGAGGCGTCAGCCACCACATTGGCCTTTCCCGGGTGGTAGGAGATGCTGCAATCGTAGTCCTTCAGGAGCTCCAACCAACGTCTCTGTCTCATGTTGAGCTCCTTCTGATCAAAAAGGTATCTGAGGCTCTTGTGATCTGTGAAAATCTCAAAGGTCTCACCGTACAAGTAATGCCTCCAGGTCTTCAGCGCGAAGACAACAGCTGTCAACTCTATGTCGTGGGTAGGGTAGGTATGCTCATGGGGCTTTAGTTGTCGCGAAGTGTAAGCGACAACGTGACCCCTCTGCATGAGCACACCTCCTAACCCCTGCAAGGAGGCGTCCGTGTACACAACGAACTCGCCACTACTGTCAGGGATGGTGAGCACTGGAGCCGAGGTCAACCTCTCCTTCAGCTCCAGAAAACATGCCTCACAGGCGTCTGTCCAAGCGAAACGCACGTCCTTCCGGGTCAACTGTGTCATAGGACGCGCAATCTGTGAAAATCCTCTGATGAATCGTCTGTAGTAGCCTGCCAGTCCCAGGAAACTGCGAATCTTAGTAACTGAACGCGGTCTCTCCCACCTGAGCACTACCTCGACCTTGGCTGGGTCCACCGCCAAGCCGTTTCCAGAGATCACATGACCTAGGAAGGTCACCTCCCTCAACCAGAACTCGCACTTGTTGTATTTGGCGTATAGCCGGCGTCGTCTCAGAGTGTCCAGAACCATCCGCAAGTGCTGTCCGTGCTGCGTCCGATCTCTAGAATAGATGAGTACATCTTCTATGAAAACCACCACGAACTGGTCCAAGTACGGTCTAAACACCCGGTTCATCAGGTCCATGAAAGCAGTTGGGGCATTGGTCAGCCCAAACGGCATGACCGAAAACTCGTAGTGTCCGTACCGGGTGCGGAAAGCTGTCTTGGAGACGTCGGTCTCCCTGATCCTCAACTGGTGGTATCCAGACCTCAAGTCGATCTTAAAAAATACCGTGGCACCCCGCAATTGGTCAAACAAGTCGTCGATCCTCGGCAGCGGATATCTTTTCTTGATGGTGATCCTATTCAGCTGTCGGTAGTCCACACAAAGGCGTAAGGTCCCATCCTTCTTCTTCACAAGCAGTACCGGGGCTCCCCAGGGAGACGCACTGGGCCTCACGAAACCCTTCTCTAGAAGGTCCTGCAACTGGGACTTGAGCTCTCGCAGCTCAAGCGGTGCCATCCTATATGGCGCGGTGGAGATGGGGCTGGTCCCTGGTACTAGTGAGATCTCAACTCGATCTCACGCTTGGGCGGTAGTCCTGGTAACTCGTCTGGAAACACGTCAGGGTACTCTCTGACCACCGGGATGCTCTGGAAGTCTGCCATAGGGCTGGGCTCTGCCACCACACAAGCTAGGAAGCCCTCACACCCCTGGCTCAAAAGTCTCACCGCCCGAAGTGCCGAAATGCACCTGAATCCTCCATCCACTGGCTGTCCGTGAAACTCGAAAGAAGGCAACTCCGGAATGGAGAAGACGATCTTCCTCTCAAAACAATCCACCAAGGCGTGGTAAGCGGACAGCCAATCCATCCCCAGAATCACTCCAAAGTCCTCCATCTGTATCATAATCAGGTCAGCTGGCAGGCTATGTCCCCCGACGCTGACCTCGCAATCCGTGTACACCTCCTCAGCTACAAACAGCTGACCACTCGGACCTCTGATTACGAACGGATTCTCTAACAGTGTATAATCCTGGTCCAAACTAACTACGAAACTGGCTGCAACAAACGAGTGCATAGCGCCGGAATCGAAAAGCGTGTAAACGAGTCTGCCGGAAACTGAAACCATACCTGCTACCACCGATCCTGAAGCTCTGGCGTCCCTGTGTGTTAGGGCGTTGATACGACCCTCAGCTCTAGGTGCGGACGAAGCAGCCACACTCTGCGTCGGACGGGTAGGTGCTGGCCGGTACCCTCCTCGCGACTGCTGTCCTCCTCCTCGTGCTTGGGAACCGCGGCCTCCTACGCGCCCTCCAGTGCTCTACGCGGGGAGTATCTGCTGACCTCCTGCCCTAGACGGGCAGTCCCTCCTGATGTGGCCCGGCTGGCCACACTGGTAACAGAGGGGAACCCGACTCCCGCCCTCAGTGGGTCCCTGCTGTCGGCTAGACAGGGGTCCGGTGCTGGCGACTGGCCCCTGTCGAGGGCCCCCAAAGGCCACTGATGGCCCTGTAAAATGTGATGGCTCTCCTGCGGATGCCACGTGTCTCCTTTGAGTTCTCCTAACACGCCTAGTGTGACGGCGGAAATCTCGTTCCACCACCAACTCTCCTGTCGTACGCTCGGAAGGGGGAGGAGGGGGTGGCGATGTGGATGGAAGCTGAAATTTTTCACGAACCACCTCTCGAATTAGCTGGACGAGGTCCGGAGATGGTATGCTCAGGAGAAGAGGAGGGGTAGTATGTACTCCAAGCCCGACACATCTGTCCCTCGGGCCCCGACCTCGGCCGCGCCCGCGGCCCACCCTCCTAGTTCCACGACGAGGCATCTCCTACAAGGAGATGCGAAATAACGAAATACGTTAGTACGGAACAATACCTAACGAAAACGTCTAAGAGCTCATGTCAAGAGATATGTTGTGGTGGCTACTCTAGTTATAGACATGTGAATTGGTTATTTTCCAGTCAGTTGATTCACTTCTTGGGACGACCTTGCTCTGATACCATCTTGTAACGACTCGGTTCTCGAGCCCCTACGAGACATGAGAACCGGACCGACTCAACTAATCCCAAGACCTAGTCGTCCAACGAGGAAGTAACCAAAAGAGCAGTAAAATAAACCACATTCAACACGAATATAACTAACAGTAAGAAAATACAGCAGCAAGGAAAGAAACTACTACAGTATATACCACCACAACAGTAGAACAACATTCATAACTAAATATGAACTGCAGGTAAAGAAAAGTACAGCGGAAACAAGAACTACTCACTATAACGGAACAAAAAGAGGTACAAGAAATAGTGGTAACTCTACTGGACCCTACTCGGCCCAGCGTCCTCTGCAGCCGCTGACCCTGGCTGCTCAACACCTGGTCCTGAAAGGTAACGAGTGTAACACGTCAGCAAAACGCTGAGTAGAGTGGCAACTAAAACTAAGGAAACAGTAGAGTGTACAGTAGCTGTTAAGTTTTGTTACTTTCTTTATTTAAGTCTTTCAATTATTTCATGATTTATCTATTTCTCAGATCTTTCACTTGATCTCGAATGTTCCTCGTGGGAACAATCTTGATTGCAGTCTTTTCCGAACAGTAGAAGTAGCATGTGGTGCTCTCCTGGCCGGGAGAGTCCCCCGTGGTGATCCTACTCTCAGTCAACCACCCCAAGGTCACTGACAGACGTAACGGTGACTATGGCACGTGCGGTAAACGCACGGGTAGCTAACCCGCACTGGTACGCGGTCAGTCGTTTCCGTTAACGGGTGCGCCCAAAGCACAGCACGGAACCAGTACAGGGCAGCGCCCTCTCAGCAACAGGGGTCCAACCCCTCCACAGTAACCAAACAGGAGCCTTGCCCCTCCACAGTCTGCGCACCCTCGCCTGACTAACCTGGTTTGCCCCAGTGGGCCTAATAAGTCGGTGTAGGAGGCTAGCAGAACCCCGGGGCCCATGGGGTAGCTAGTACCTCCCTACACTAGTATCTCTCCTCGGTACTACGTACACGAGGGCCAGCAAGTTGGTATAGAGTGGCCAGTCCTGACCCCGGGTCCCTGGGGCGGCTAGCTCAGCTCTGCACTAAACAGGGAGACAGTCGCTCTCCTTGGTACTCCGTACTCAAGGGCCAGCTCACTTCCCCAATTCTATTCCATTCACTTTCCAGGAGTTCTACTCCTACTTCCCCGTAGGGTTCCAGCTTAGAACGTCTAAGTTTCACCTTCCAGTTTCACGTTATCACAATCCATGTTCTCAAACACGTTTATTTATTCAACAGGCAGCTGTTAATTCAATTACAGGCAGCTATTTGTTCCTTTCCATTTTTCCAAGACTGCAGTATTCATCTGTTCCACTAGTTTTCCCGTCCTAGGATTCATGCCGTATCCTAGGACCTATCATACAATCTAGTTTTCCAGCCCTAGGATTCATGCAACACTTAGGATCTATCATTCAATCTGTTTTTCATTCCTAGGATTCATGCAATGTCCTAGGTTCTATTTATGATTCCACAATTTAACAGGTTATACTTAAAAGCCACTCTACCAGGTACGACGGGAGTAATGGGGGCGTGATCGGGAATCCCGCTTGCCTCCGTGACCACCAAGACTGCAACGGAACGAGGTCCTATCATAAGGATCAAACACAAGGAGTGTCTCAAAACAGTGTATAGCTACTGTAGACGGGTAGAGGATTTAATTGCGGAAAGAACGCAACTCGGAACGCGGAAAACGGAACCCGAACGGGCCCTCAACGGGTCGAAAACGACGACACTGTGCAAAATCAGACGTCTGGAACTTCTTCCAGGCGTCTTAAAAAGTGGATCAGAGAATTACCTTGTTCTGCGTGGTTTCTCAGACGTCCAGAAGCCTGCGGGGACGTCTGGCCTAGTTCCTAGATGTCCGATGGTCACCCCGGACGTCTGGAGGTCGCTCCCGCCATCTGGTACTACAGCCAGACGTCTGATTCGAGTTGGATGGCGAATCACCGAGCCTGCGTGCACCCAACTCTCTCTCTCAGTACGGTCAGTCGACAGGAAGGAAGAAGATGGAAGAACTCACCTTTCAAATGTCTGGATGGTCTTCCAGACGTCGCCCCCGTCGTCTGGCTATCAGCCTAAACGTCTGATTCTGGAAATGTTTCCAGAATCAGGCCGCGACTCGCCCTCCGCTCGCGACGCCGCGCCTCGTCGCACCTCGTGCGCCTGCTGCCCGGACCGCAGCAGTCCCCCCCGCGTCGCCCCGCGCCCGCTGCGCTCCCCGCCGGCCGGCCCTGGCAGCCTCGGCGAGCTCGCCCTCACGGCTGAGCGCCGCTCTCGCACGCAGCACCTCCTCTGCGCTCGCTGCGGCCGCCGCTGTCGCTGTAACCTCGCGCTCGCTCTCGCGCTCACTGGCTGAAGGAGAAGAGGAAGGAGGCGGTGGTGACGGAAGAGCGCGTGGCCTTTTAAGGCCACGTGAGGAGGAGAGAGAAGGAGCGCGGCAGGGGAATCTGCAGCCGCAGGAGGAAGGAATAAGCGAATATGCGGGTCTGCGTGCTCAGGCACGCAGACGACCCGCGCGTGTCAAAGATAACAGATTTACAGATGTCTGGCAATTATCCCAGACGTCTGATACGACATCTGGAAGTGATTCCAGACGTCTGGTCCGACGTCTGGCCCACCTCCCAGACGTCTTAAAAGACGTCTGGGGCACGCGTTCATAACATCAGTCATTCAAGGCGTATATATAGTCATACCTACGTGATTCTCCATATAGAGACATCACCAGGTGACCCTTCATGGGCTGCTCTTCCGTCACTTGACTTTCCTGTCATAGATTAGTATGGTCGGTTAATGTTCTTACTTGACGGGTGTGGGTGTTCTTACCTGGCTGGTGTGGGTGATTCCTCATAGAGACATCACAGGACGACCCCAGGTGACTACCTTTCCAACGCTCGAGATGCCTTACATAGCCATGGGTTTTAGCCCATACCCTTTGGTATGACTCATGCATTGGTCATC
This sequence comes from Thalassia testudinum, assembly GCA_037157565.1. Classification (NCBI taxonomy): domain Eukaryota; kingdom Viridiplantae; phylum Streptophyta; class Magnoliopsida; order Alismatales; family Hydrocharitaceae; genus Thalassia; species Thalassia testudinum. The sequence continues at coordinate 113,751,760 of JAZHRO010000039.1, read as the reverse complement.
CTGTCCCAAGTAATAGAGGTCCAACCCCCTATCTAATTTCAACCCCATTGATCCCTGAGTTTGCCTCTATGGGCTCCCTTTGTGGCTAACTCCACAAAGTGGAAAGGTCCAAAGTGACCCTCACGTAAGCTTGGACCTATAGGGTAAGCCTTAGGATTAAAGGCCACAACTCAATTATGGCTTACCCTGTTGATCAAAAGCATAACAACCTCATCAGATTTCCAGATCTCCTTTATCAGACGTCTAACAACTTCATCAGACATCTAATACAACCCAAACAGATGTCCAGCAACATCATTGGATGTTTAGACCTTATGTTAGACTCCTCCTGGAAGGGGCTTTGGGTCACAGTCTTCCCCATAAGACTCATAAGACATCCAACAAAAATATTAGATGCCTAGAACATGAAAAGAAGGCAATCATCCTTTATGTCACCCATCTCCTGGAAGGGCCTCAAGTCTACCTTTTTGTACTCAACACATCAAACGTCCAAATAGAAATTTGACAAATTGGTCAGACTTTTGATGGACCACTCTCCTTAACTCTAGGAGCTCGACCAAGCTATAGGGGACATCCAATTTTTGTATTAGACATCCAAAATGCCCTATATCAGATGTCTGATGAAATTATCAGACGTCCACTGGAGCAAACTATACCCATTCAAGTAGCATTTCTCCCTGATCCGACTTCCACTTGAAATATAACTACCTGTCAACATACTAGGGAAAAATACACATTATAACACCCTAATATCCCACACGTACTGCAAATTATTCCTTCCTAACTTAGGATCAAATCTATAGGGTGGATGGTTTGCATGTAATCATTAACCACTGTCCATGGGTGGCTACTGCTACCACCACACCATTAGACATCAACCATAGATTGAATACACCACACTATACCTTTCAACTATCAACTAAGGCCTATTTGATGGATTGCAGCTGCAATTGTTGTAGCTCTTCTTCCTCTTACTGTAGATCACTCTAACAACTTCCTTCCAACCTGAGATCATCAATCAAGTCGAGGACACACATTCAACATCTGTTTTACCTTTAATATTTATGGGAAAACAAAATCTAAACTCTCCCTCTTCCATCAACAAGACATGCAAATAAGGGAACTCTCCTCCATCCCAAGAACCTGGAGTTTCATTCATAAGGTTAAGCTTTCACCTTGCTGGGATGTTGAAGTAGATAAGGATGGAGGTGCTCTGATGGTAACACCATCATTACCCATAAATAGCTTTAATTAGTTAGAATTAAGAGACAAATGCTCCTACATAATCGCCTAAAGACCATAATTCCATGCAAATCCATTCTAAGGAGAAAATACTAAAATAGGGTTAATTATGTAGTTTTGACATTATATCATAAATGCAGAGTAACCACGGGATTTTCCATGGGTTAATTGAAGGTCAATTAAGCATAAAGTCTAAAGAGTGGGTTCACAAGATAGAAACGGGGTTTCACGTGTTTCGAGAACCAAATTAGAACATAAAATCCTAATTTTAGGCCCGCTTGAATTGAAGAGGTTCTGGTCAGGATAAAATTTATCTAAACCTCCTAAAATTCATAGAAAAATATTTTGAGAGGTTTGGTACCCTTGATTTGACCATCTGAACCCATTTTGACCTTGAATAGAGTCGTAGATGGGATTTTACCCTAATTTGGGTTTCTGTGCAAATTGCCCAGTCAAACGGGTCAAAACTCAAATCCAACTTCACCATCAGATTCCTTGGGTCTAAATTAGGTTTGTACCAAAATTGGGCCCAATCAGAGTCCATATTGACCTAGTTTGCAATTAAGTCCATTAAATATCTATTTTTCTCAATCAAGCCCCTAACTTTCAAATTAATTGCAGAAAGCCCCCTAACTTCATCTTCTTCACTGTTAGGTCCCTACCACCATTGTAGGTTAATCAACCTTCAGGCGGCCTTTGACAGCCTAAAAATCCAATCAAACTAACACCAAATCCAACCAAATTTTATGAGATTGATTTCACATTGTAGGGAATCTTCTGAAGGAGATTTGGGATCTTAACTTGCTAAGTTTAGCCCTAGCGAATCCACAAAATCCGTGGGTTTCTTGTGACCTAATCCCCAAGTAAATCAAGCCTCTTCCCTTGTTTAGAGCCTTATTTAATCTTTATAAGAGCTCTTGGAGCTTCAGGCCGTGTTCCTTAACAAGGTTTAAAGCTAAGAACATTCTTCCTTTTCTCCCTCCGGCCTGCTTCGACCTGCTTTGGTGAGCTCCTTCCTCTGTCGTCCTACGACCTCCCAACGACCAAATTGGGAGTGCCACGACCATCCTCTCTTCATCACGCGTCTCTCTGGCCAAAGAAGGACTGCCTTTGACCCCTTCTTTTTTGCCATTCCCCCTCTGGAGCTCTCATCGTCTCTGGCATCGGCCAATCATAGTCGGCGCCAAATCCTCCCTATTTCATCCAATAATTAGGTCTCCTCACTTCCTCTCCCTCTATAGATCCTCCTCGACTAATTCATTCTTCGATTCGACCCTTGAACACCACTCTCCCCCTCCGTCTTCTCCACGGCTGGCAAAGCTCCGGTGAGCTCACCCGACCAACATATTACACCAAACACTACCCTATCACCGCCATGAGCTCCCCCTTACCTCCCCTCACAAAAGCCCTCTATCTATTTTTAGTTTCACTCACTTCACGACTCCCCCGAACACTTCCTCCTCCGGTCATCTTCCCTGCCACTGTTCGAGCACCACACGCCGCCATTCATTAAACCGTCACCGCCATCGTATTCCATACATCACGGCGATCACCTTGAGCTTTCTAATTGGGGCATCTAGCCCGTGTTCTGATCTCCAGGTCATCATCGGATAGCCACTTCCACCCTCGTCTTCTCCAATCATAGCAGCGCTTCTCCAAGCATCTAACACCTTGCTGCTGCCTTCTCCTAACATGACTCCAGGTCCTGAAGCAAGTTCAGGTGACGATCGAGGCAGAACGAGCTCTAGCTGCCTTGATTTAGCACACAATTCAGTTGCAGCTGCACGCGGAGGACGTGCAGGTGTTTAGTCCCACATCGGGGACGTAGAGGCTTGCAAAGGCACATAAGTTATTTTCCTGTTCTAAACTCCTCACCTAGTACATTCGGGGTTGAGTCCCCCATGCACTCAATCTCTCCACTCCTCGCTCAGCCGCACCCTTGGTGAGCCTGGACCCGATATGCTTATGACCCGATTACCTGATTACGGATCCGATTATGCCCAATTATGAGAGAAAAGAGGAGGAATTTGTGAGGAGGAGGTAGGAGGGTTTCGCTTCAGGATCTGTGTCCTGTTGCCTCGAGATGCGTGCCTACTCTCCTTAACACTTAGCGAGAATTCGAAGAGGCATTGCCTTTGTGCTGTGCTTGAGAAGAAGCTTTGTGCCTTAGTTGAGTGATTTAAGTTGTTTGATCTCCTTGGCGACGTCTGATGAGGCCTTGTGCTTGGTACTATGGATATATTTGGCTTCTGTGCTGATGTGGAATTAAGAGGTTAAGTAGTTGAGGCACTGTTGGAAAATTTAAGTTAATTACTGATATTGAATATGTGCTTAATATGGGGATTTATGTGGTGATTCAAATCACCAATGTTTTTGAGGTTTTATTCTTTTTACCCCTTATTTCTTGAGATACAAATTGGCTTATCATTGAGCATCATTCTGAGCAGTTTATTCATTGACTATCTTTTATTGTGCTTAATTAATTGAGCTCATTTAATTTATATTGAGATTAGTGTGTGAATTCCATTTGCTTTCTGCGAACGACCTCAGACTCCATATAGATTTCAAGTTTATAAATTTAAGTGTTTTGTGCGATTTTCGTCCTATACTACGACGCGTATTTCTAAACATTGACAATTTCACATTGAACATGCTCTTTTTCTAATCGAGCTCCAAATGCTGCTATTTCTCCATTTCTTGCGATGGAGAACTCCTCCTCTCTTCCTCTCTCTCATGCAACGAACAAAAGGTGACGGTGGATGAGAATGAGGAGAAGATTTTTGTGACACTCCGTCATTATCCAAGGGTTTTTTATTTAAAGGACAAATGTGAAATTTTCAGGTGATCCCCAAACTTCTGCCTCTTTATTTCCACCATATCAGAACTTAACTCTTCTTGCTTTTAGGGCCCTTGTTAAGCAATAGGCCCCTTTTCTAAATATTCTTAGGCTCTGAATCCCTTAGCCTAAGTGATTATGACCCTTATTCACATTTAGATGGTTTATTTCATTTTTATACCCTTAATTAGGGGGTAATTAATAACAGGTTATAACAACATTTGACAATTACTACAAGGAATTCTTTTCTTGAGTAAAAAGGGTAAATATTTAGTCAAGGGCCAACCGGACAAGTCGAGTGACAAGCACCCTTACAACCTCCTACAAGGAGAACATACACAATAATGAAATAAAAAATACGATACCTTAAGGTAGTAGAGACTTAACATTCCTTACAATATCAATAGCTACGATAAATAATGGTTTATGTGGACCACCATGCAACCTCTAATTGCATTCTTTCCATAGGCTCCAGTTGGAAGTAGCTCGTATCAAGCAAAAGATGTCATTGAGTACATTCTTGCACCTTGCGACCTCCTAGGTTGCATGAGGGGAGGCTTCAACTTGCAGGTGAGGCACAAGCTCGCCCCATACCTTCATCTAGAGATCAGAAGAAAATGGACATTGGAAGAACATATGGTTACAAGATTCCTCGGCATCACCACAAAGCAAAGGGTTGGAGTCAACATTCATTCCCCATTGACTAAGGCAAGAGCAAGTAAGGAGACGATCCTTCTCCTTCAACCAAGTGCAACACACCTACTTGGGGATGCAACCATCATGCTAAAGAAGCATCCATATGGCGAGGATTGGCCCCCTTAATCTGAATGTATCCTAAATATTGGAAGAAGAGAGACCTCCACCTGGGCAAATAGGCCACTCCCAATGGTCCTCATGATAGAAGTCCTGCAAATGGTTAGGCGATGTGCACACATTTAATTGGCCTAAAATGTCTAATTATGCATGTTCCTAGGTCTATACAAGCATCATGCATTATAAATATTGCATAACATGCATCATCATGCATTTAGGCTAGATTGTATATATTATAGGTTAATTTTTTCTTTTTGTGGTCAGGGGACAGGGCAATACCATTTTGGAGCCTTGGATTGAAGATCCAACTATACGGATCTGATCAGGGTGACGATTGGAGTTCAACGGCTCTGAGATCGCCCTGATTGGACTTCCGTAGCATCAGATGTAGTCCAAGGAAGATCAGAGGACAAGGGTGAAGGTGTGTAAATCCATATCTCAGATGAAGAATCCAACCACGCAGATGGGTTTGGATCAACGATCGCAGCTCAACGGTATGAAAATTGGTTCAATCCGACAATCATGGTATCATTTACAAAACAAAGAAGATGAACAGCCATGATGGCACCACGTGGTGCCATCACAGCCGCCCAACATCGCCTACAGTGCCTCCTCTTCAATCGTATGATCAATCTTAGCCGTTGAATCTCCATCCAACGGTTGAGATGTGTCCCAACCGCCCCCCCTCACTTCTAAAGAGCGAGGCCAAGAGAAGATCTCGACCATTGGATTGAGATCCAACGATCGAGAGAGTGCGTGGAGGAAATCAATAACTCACCTCAAATGACTACGTAGCACACCGGTGAAGTGCCTCTCATGAAGAGTGCGGCACGCGTTCGAATCCACGCAAGCGGATTAAATCCACGAAGAGACGGGCATAGCGAGTGGCAGCAGAAGCGGCTATGTGGCAACGCAGATGACCGAGGATCTGTACGCGCACGATAACGCATAAGATGACGTGCCCTACGCGTGTTGTGAAGAGCGGACGAGCACTAATCATGACCATTCGATCTCGATCGTATGGTCTTGATGCAACCGCGCGTCGCGACGATTGGGTGAGCATGCAAACGGCTGAAGTCGGATGGGCGCGTGAAGTGGCCGCATGTGGATCATCGGATCGGTGATGAACGACCCTCCTTCCACGTGAGCTTTAGGGACGTGGGCCTTTAGCGACATGCGTATCCATCGCTAAAGGCCTTACATTTATGTTTAAGGCCTTAAATGACCCTTTTGCCCTTAATTTGTACACCTATAAAAGGGACACCCCTACCACTCATTTATTCATCCCTTCTCTTCCTCTCTCACCCCCTCCAAAGCTCTACAAGCTGGTCCTTTACTTGGGATGCTCCATTAGAGCTAGAGTAAAATAGTTTTCCCATTTTCCTACGCCCTTCGCGGTGCGTCCTGCGGTTATCCTCTCATCGTTGTTTGGGAAGCGGATCCTGCCAAGATAATACTACACAAGGGGGTGATAATTATGTTGAATATGGCCCATCTTAAGAATAAAAGGCACAACATATTTAGAATGGGAGCATTGCATGCATCATGTACTAAGATTGCTTATAAAACATTATTAATGGCCATTTACGTAAGCATGTGTCAAAGCAGGCCTCAGATGAGCAAACGGACCACATGTATGGATTCAGAACGACGAACGGAGTCCAACGGACTCAAGATCGGCCAAATCCGACATCCGGAGCTCCTACAATGGGCCTAAGAACTTCTGACCGTTGATCTGGAGATCAACGGCCCTCATTGCGCCACGTCACCCCCGCTCCACTGCACGCCACCTCTTCATCCAGCCGAGATCAGATCTCGGCCGTTGATCTTTGATCGAACGGCCGAGACTCTCGCGCCCGCCCGCAGTTGTCACAACAAAGTGCGGGCGTGGCGCAACGGTTAGCACGCACACCCGCGCACACGCGATGCGGGTTCGAGCCGCGTGGAGTGTGAATTCGAAGAATAAGGTTGCGTGCGGCGAAATTGGGCCGCCCGATCAGCAGCGGGCGGCCGAGATTTCACCACGCGGTGCACCCACAGCTCGTGAGAGCCCACGCGCGTGCGCACGTCGTTCGATGACGCCCGCGCACACGCGTGCCCGAGGCATGATCCAGGCGCAGCCGAGGAGAGATCTCAGCCATCCGATCTTCGGTCAGACGGCTCTCACGTAGTGGCCATGGATCGAGCGTGAAGAAACAGCGCGCGCGGTTGACCGGTGGGTTGGAGGGCTTCACCAACGCTTTTGGAGTGGTTTTAGCGACGTTTTGGACGTCGCTAAAGCCCTTTCTTCTTTTAGAAAGCCCTTAACCCTATTTAAACCCCCTTAACCACTTAGTCAAGGCATTCACTTCCCTTCCAACTACTCCACCCCTCTCTTAGCTATCTTTAGGCCCTCTTGTAATCGCTGGAGATGACAAGCCATCGACGAAGCCTCCTCCACCGCCGTGGCTGCCTTGCCGCTCTTCACCCTCTCTCTCTCTCTTTTAAGTTTTCCATTACTTTTGTTTGAAGCATGTATTTAATGTTGTAAGCTATGAACTAAGAGTGCATGATTAATGAAGTTATTTTCTATTCAGTTGTCACTTTAATTTCCGTTTAAGTTGCATGATCAAACAAGGAACATTCTAACCTTAATCTCTCTCTCTATCTCTCTCTCACTTTTCAAAATCGCACCTTTCGCAAGCAAAACTCCGCACTTTCCGTGACAACAAGTGATAAGCAAAATCTGATTTTCACGCCTCCCTGAGACTGACACTCGGACTCACCTCCGTTTACTTATTTTAAAATCGACGTTGCAAGTGCGACTATAACGACACTTCTTAACATACACGCACAATCGCACGTCAGTTTTTGGCACCGTTGCCGGGGAGGCAACGGATTTGTTTTATTACCTCCATTCCACATTCATTCTCACATCGTCTAATGCCCTATTTTCCTTTTTACTTGATGGTTGTAGGAATTCGACGCGTGGACGGCGAAGCGACGCATCCCACGACGGTAGCAAGGGAGTAGGTGCTACGAGGACCAGTAGTGAGTAATTTTTCTCTCATGATTGTTTGCTTGCGTGAAAAAACTAAAAAAATTATAAAAATTGAAAAAAAAATTGGCGTGGTGTATGATTGCTTGACCCACATCCTTAACACATCACCCCACAAAAAAATGTACACTCTAACATTCTGAATAAATTCTTGGAGTGTTCTTTTCTTTTTCTTGAGTGGTGTTTGCGAAGCCACCGTGAGTTGACCTGGGCTGCACCACTCAACCCTAAAACTGACTCATCTAATAGAAGCTGCATGATCATTAGGATGAGTACATTAGGGTTTTAGAGCCTCTACAGAATAAAAGGAAATCTACTTTTACCAAATTGTGTGCAGAACTTGACGTGCCCACTGAAACTTGTTTGAAAATATTAAGACACGTCAACCCTAAAAAAATACTAAAGTAATGATGAAACACTAAAGACACTACATCTTAAAAAATCCTTGCTTGAAAACCATGTTTTGCTAGAAGCGCACACCTTGAAAGTGGAAAATTAAGAGGCACCACCCCAATCAACGCCTCATCACATAACCCTAGCACAAGCACTATCCTAGCCCTTTAAAACTGAGTAGACGTGCCCTAGGCAGGACTGAGTTAAGTCTCGAAAGGCGATGTTTTGTTCGCTAGGCACTTGGCTTTCATTCCCTTGGTAGAATCTGGTGACTAAGCTACAGGGCAGTGTCAAACGACCGCGGTTGTGGGGTCTACGGAACCGGAGGCGCAAGCCAAAGGAAGAACCTTCCTTGCAATCCCCTCGTAATCAACCTGGCCAGATTAGCCTTGGGAAGGGGAGTCCAGTGCTTATGGACTTAATCACCCTTTGTGAGATTTCAAGGTCTCCTAAGGAATACACCATAAGGACTAGGCTTGTGTGCTTGATTGAAACACATTTCTCGCATCTGTTGCCCTCTGCATCCCCTCCTGTTCTTCTCTAGTGTATGCGCAGGAGACGCTCACTGCATCCTGAGTTGTGTGTTTTGGGGCAGGAATCTAGGCGACATAATTCTGTTGGAAACATGGTTGAACCTAGGGTAGATGAGGCTGAAGATCAACCTCCACCAGACGCTATGGCCATCATCCAAGCCCAAATTAATGCTAACCATCGGCTTCAGCAACAACAAATCCACACCATCATGCAAGCCATACAACGATTACAGAACCCACAAGAACAACCACCACCACCTTTCCAAGACATACCAGGGCAACCACCACTTGATTTACCGCCATTTCAGGATCAACCGAGGCCCCTCCGCGATTTCTAAAATCCCTCTGCTATTAGAGTCGAGCCACTCTTTAGGATCCCCGAGGGGGGAGATGATTTTGAGCTGAAACCGAATGTCTTAAGTCTGATCTAGAGCCACTTTCATGGAAGCTCAAATGAGGACCCCTTTCAGCACCTAAAGGATCTCGACCGCATAGCACGAACTGTGAAACCTAGGAACATTAGCCTTGACATTGTTCTAATCAAGATGTTTCCCTTCTCATTAAGAGACAAGGCTTCTCATTGGCTTAGAACCCTAGGTAGACCCATCACCACCTGGGAAGAACTGAGTCACGCATTTTTAAAGAAATTCTTCCCCATAGGAAAGACCAATGCCCTCAGAAGAGCTATCACTACCTTTACACTCCAGGGGGGAATAATTTCATGAGGCGAGGGAAAGATTTAATGAACTTTTGAGGAAATGGCCACACCACGAAGTACTAAGGTGGCAATTTTCCCAGATCTTCTACCACGGTCTGGACAGCAACCTACAGAACTTCGTCGATGCCTCATGCGGGGGAAACTTCCTGAATAAAGACGAGGAGAGAGCATTTGAGCTCTTTGAGTCTATGAGCGAGAATTCGCTCAACAATGCCTCCATGAACCAGTTTAACAGGTCCAGTCAACCCCGTGACAGGATTTATGAGGTGCAAGCAAATTCTGGAATGGTTGACATGGACATCACTACCAAGAAGTTGGATTGAGTGGAATTGGTGGACAAAAAGATTGATGAGCTACTAAACCAGACCAGGAACCCCTTACAGACTTTCTCCCTAGCAAAGGGAGTACATAATATTGACCTAGTCCAGCCCTTAACCCAACTGAACCTGGAACAACCCCTGACCACGTTCCAGGGAGGGACCTTTGCTCCCTCAACCCTTGATTACTCCCTTCCCTCTCCATCAACATCGGCTATCCTTGAAGATGTGCAAGCTGTCCAAGGTTATGCGAAATCGGACCCTTTCTCCAACACTTACAACACTGGCTGGTGTAACCACCCCAACTTTGGTTGGACAAACCAGAAACCACCGCAATTCCAAAATCAGCCCAGGCCAAACCAGCAGCCACACTTGCCCCCTATCAGCAAGGACCACCAGTTAGACCCCAATATAATCAGAATAGGGTGGCCCCTCCCCCACAAAACCAAATGGATACCCTAATAAAGATGATGGCTGACATGAACCAGAAACATCAGGAGGAAATGGCCTTGGTAAAGGGACAGTTAAGCCAACTCTTGGACTGTAAACAACAAGGATCCCTACCTTCCCAACCACAACCGAACCCGTGAAACATAATTAACAGAGGCCCCAATTTGCAAGGGTTCCAAAGCAACCCCGGGTAGGCTCACATGGTCCAGCCAACCCCGCAAACACCTCTTGCGTTTAGTGCTTCTTCGTCCTCGTCTTCTCAAGGATCAACCCATGGCCCCAATGCCTCTGCAAATGCGGTGACCTTGAGAAGCGGCACCAAAACCCAGGATCCCAAATGGCTGACTCTCCCCAAGACTTCACCCGCTGAAATACCTGACTCAGAAGTGGCACCAACCAAGGACCCAGACATGGAACCAATCCACATTCAGACACCCTACCATGAGGCCTTGGAAACAATCAAGAAAAAGAAGAACATTGTGGAAACTGAGGAGCTGTTGGAAATCTTTAAGCAAGTACAGATTAATATTCCGCTCCTTGAAGCCGTCAAACACATCCCTGCTTACGCCAAGTTTTTAAAGGATGCCTGTACACCCAAGCGTAAGCCGAGACCTCAAGCACCTAGGAAGGTTGTACTCTCTGAGCAAGCAAGTTCCTTAATATCAAGCAACCTTCCACTCAAGTAAACTGACCCAAGAGCGCCCCTGATTTCTTGCAATATCGAGGACATGACGTTTGATAGAGTGCTCCTGGACCTAAGTGCTTCTATCAATCTGATTCCAACAACCCTGTACCGCCAATTTGGTTTTGGGGAGCTAACACCAACCCCTGTCACCATCCAGCTGGCTGATAGATCAGTGAAAACCCTGAAGGGGGTTGTCGAGGACGTGATTGTACGGGTCAAGGACTTCTATTTCCCGATCGACTTTTTGGTGCTCGACATGGAAGTCCCTGAAAAATTACAGAACGCACCCATAATCTTAGGTAGACCTTTCTTAGCTACGGCTAAGGCAAACATTTATTGCGACACGAGATGTATGGAAATCGCCTTCGGGGATAGGAAAATGCAATTGGATATCTTCCGGGCGACAAAGTCTTTTGATTGCGATTGCGTTGAGGAACATGATCCCATGGAAACTCTGATCGAGGAATGCCTCACCCTCAGTTCTGTATTAGACCACCAAACCCACAGTAACTGTTCTGACTCGTCACCATCATTACCTGTGGACCTCTGTAAGGCTGAGTGCCATCTCACGCACCATTTGAGGAGATCGATGTTGATCAACTCTCGCCCTTTTGTTACGAACGCGTGCCCCAGACATATTTTAAGACGTCTGGGAGGTGACGCAGACGTCGGACCAGACGTCTGGGATCAAATCCAGACGTCTGACCAGACGTCTGGGATCGTTTCCAGACATCTGGAAAATAGTTTTTTTTAGCACGAAAGATTCGTCTGCGCGCCTGTGCACGCAGACCCGCGATTCCCCTCTCTCTCTTTTTCCCTCTCTCTCTGCGGCTGCAGACCTGCCGCGCTCTCTCTCCCTCCTCCTCACGTGGCCTTAAAAGGGCACGCCTCCCCACCCGTCTCCACCGTCTCCTCCTTCTTCTCCTTCAGCCATTGAGCGTGAGCGTGAGCGCGAGCGCGAGGGCGGCAGCGGCGGCCGCAGTGAGCGCGGAGGAGGTGCGGCGTGCGAGGGTGAGCTCGCCGGAGCGGCTTGGCCGGCCGGCGGAGGGCACAGGGGGCACTGAACGACGTCCTGCTGTAGTCTGAGCAGCAGGCGCGCGAGGTGCGACGCGGGCGGCGTCGCGAGCGGAGGTCGAGTGGCGCCCTGATTCTGGAAAAATTTCCAGAATCAGACGTCTGGGTTGATAGGCAGACGGCGAGGACGACGTCTGGTAGCTCATACAGACGTCTGAAAGGTGTGTATTCCGCTTTCTTCTTCCTTCCTGTCGACCGACCGTACTAAGGGAGGGAGTTGGCTGTGCGCAGGTTCGCTGATTCGCCATCCTTTGCGAATTAGACGTCTGGAAGTTGTACCAGACGGCGGGAGTGACCTCCAGACGTCCGGGGTGACCATCGGACGTTTGGGAGCTAGGACAGACGTCCCCGCAGACTTCTGGACGTCTGGGAAACCACACTGAACAGGTAATTCTCTGATCCACTGTTTAAGACGTCTGGAAGAAGTTCCAGACGTCTGATTTTGCACAGTATCGTCTTTTTCGACCCGTTTAGGGCCCGTTCGGGCTCCGTTTTCCGCGATTCGAGTTGCATTCTTTTCAGAATTAATTCCTCTACCCGTCTACAGTAGCTATACATTGTTTTGAGACACTCCTTGTGTTTGATCCTTGTGATAGGACCTCATTCAGTTGCAGACTTGAGAGTCACGGAGGCACGCGGGATTCCCGATCACGCCCCCATTACTCCCGTTGTACCTGGTAGAGTGGCTTAAATTTATTATTAAAATCTGTTAAAGTATGGAACCATAACTAGAATCTAGGACATTGCATGAATCCTAGGAATGAGAAATGTATGGAATGATAGCTCCTAGGTGATGCATGAATCCTAGGGTTGGAAAACTAGTTGTATGCTAGATCCTAGGATGTGGCATGAACCATAGGATGGAAAAACTAGTGGAATGTATAATACTGCAGTCTTGGAAAAATGGAAAGGAATATAAAGTTGCTTGTAAATTTAATTAACAGCTGCCTGTTATGAATAAAGAAACATGATTGAGATCATGGATTGTGAGAACGTGAAACTGGAAAGTGAAACATATGATGTTCTGAGATAAAGAGCTGGAACCCTACGGGGAATTAGGAGTGGAACTCCTGGAAAGAAAAAGGAATGGAACTGAGATGTAGTTTGTACTATCTCTTGGGTACGCAGTACCAAGGGAAGTACCTGTACCTGTTTAGTGCAGTGTGGGGCCAGCCACCCTAGGGACCCGGGGTTAGGATTGGCCGCTCTGTACCGACTTGTTGGCCCTCGTGTACGTAGTACCGAGGAGAGCTACTAGTCTTAGGAGAGTACTAGCTACCCCACGGGCCCCGGGGTTCTGCTAGCCTCCTTCACCGACTTGTTAGGCCCACTAGGGCAAACCAGGGTAGTCAGGCGAGGGTGCGCGGACTGTGGAGGGGCAAGGCCCCGGTTTGGTTACTGTGGTGGGGTTGGACCCCTGTTACTGAGAGGGCTCTGCCCTGGTTCCGTGCTGTGTTTTGGGCGCACCCGTTAACGGAAACGACTGACCGCGTGCCAGTGCGGGCTAGCTACCTGTGCGTTTATCGCGCGTGCCGTAGTCACCGTTACGTTTGTCAGTGACCTTGGGGTGGTTGACTGAGGGTAGGATCACCACGGGGGACTCTCCCGGCCAGGAGAGCACCACGTGCTACTTCTACTTTTGGAAAAGACTGCAATCAAGATCGTTCCCACGAGGACATTCGAGATCAAGTAAAGGATCTGAGAAATAAATGAAATAGTGAGAAAATTGAAAGATGTGAATAAAGGAAGTAATAGAACATAACAGCTACTGTACACTCTACTATTGCCTTTAGTTAGTTTGCCACTCTACTCAGCGTTTTGCTGACGTGTTACACTCGTTACCTTTTTCAGGACCAGGTGTTGAGCAGCCAGGGTCAGCGGCTGCAGAGGACGCTGGGCCGAGTAGGGTCCAGTAGAGTTTACCACAGTCTTTTGTACCTCTTTTGTTTCTGTTCTAGTGAGTAGTTTTTATTTCCGCTGTACTTTCTTTACCTGCAGTTCTTGTTATATGATAAATGTTGTTCTACTGTTGTGGTGGTATCTACTTTAGTAGTTCTTTCCTTGCTGCTGTACTTCCTTACTATTAGTTATATTTATGCTGAATGTGGTTTATTTTACTGCTCTTTTGGTTACTTCCTCGTTGGACGACTAGGTCTTGGGATTAGTCGAGTCGGTCCGGTTCTCGTATCTCGTAGGGACTCGGGAATCGGGTCGTTACAAGATGGTATCAGAGCAAGGTCGTCCCGAGAAGTGAATCAACTGACTGGAAAATAACCAATTCGCATGTTTATAGCTAGAGTAGCCACCACAACATATCTCCTGACTTGAGCTCTTAGAAGTTTCGTTAGGTATCGTCTGTTTTGACGTTTTCATTTGGTTTTGCGTCTCCTTGCAGGAGATGCCTCGTCGCGGGACTGGCGAGACTGGCCGCGGGCGCGGCCGAGGGCGAGGTCGGCGAGGTGGACGTGCTGTTGTTGACGTCTCGGTGGACCAGCCACCACTCCCGGGCATCCAGGCCCAGGACCTCGCCAGATTGATACGAGATATTGTACGAGAGGAGCTCCACCCACTGCCCCGAGCGTCTCCTCCTGGGGCTGCAGAGGGGGAGTCCTCTGTGGGACCACGCGACGGACACGGTGCTGGACACGAGGGAGGGGATGGGCCCCTGCCGCCCCCACCTTCCTCCGACACTTCTGTACACGAGGCACCTTCGCCTGGAGGTGCACCAGCACCTCCCCTACAGCGCCACTTCGAGCTTTTCGGACAGTTCCGGAAGCTGAAGCCCCCCTCCTTCAAGGGGGATGAGGACCCGACCGAGGCAGATGACTGGCTTGAGCAGCTGGAGAAGATCTTCGACACCCTTCGCCCCCCGGTGGAGTGCCGCGTGGCCTTTGCCACGTACCAGCTGGAGAGTGCGGCACACCGGTGGTGGAGGGCGGTCCGGGGACAGGAGAGGGACGAGCCGACGTGGGACCAGTTCGTCACCCTCTTCTGCGAGCAGTACTTTCCCCAGACGTGGCAGGACCAGAGGAGGCGGGAGTTCCACACTCTCCGCCAAGGGACGATGACTGTGAGCGCGTACCGCACGCGTTTCTTGGAGCTGTCCCGCTTTGCAGCGACAGCGGTAGCCACTGAGGAGGAGCGCCTTTGGAGGTTCACCGAGGGGCTCCGGCCTGCGATCCGGGGGTATGTCAAACCCCTGAAGCTGCTGACGTTTTCGAGGGTGGTAGAGGCAGCTATGACTTACGAGGAGACCAACCCGTCCGCGCGAGAGACCGACGGCGGGCGGAAGAGGCCCTTTCAGCCAGACTTCTCACAGGGCCGGCGAGAACGGAGACACACGGTGTCCGCAGGAGAGCCGTCACGTTGTGCAGGGCCATCAGTGGCCTTTGGGGGCCCTCGACAGGGGCCAGTCGCCAGCACCGGACCCCCGCCTAGCCGACAGCAGGGACTCACTGAGGGCGGGAGTCGGGTTCCCCTCTGCTACCAGTGTGGCCAGCCTGGCCACGTCAGGAGGGACTGCCCATCTAGGGCAGGAGGTCAGCAGATACTTCCCGTGCAGAGCACTGGAGGGCGCGCAGGAGGCCGCGGTTCCCAGGCACGAGGAGGAGGACAGCAGTCGCGAGGAGGGTACCGGCCAGCACCTACCCGTCCGACGCAGAGTGTGGCTGCTTCGTCCGCACCTAGAGCTGAGGGGCGTATCAACGCCCTAACACACAGGGACGCCAGAGCATCGGGATCCGTGGTAGCAGGTATGGTTTCAGTTTCTGGCAGACTCGTTTACACGCTTTTCGATTCCGGCGCTACGCACTCGTTTGTCGCAGCCAGTTTCGCAGTTAGTTTGGACCAGGATTATACACTGTTAGAGAATCCGTTCGTAATCAGAGGTCCGAGTGGTCAGCTGTTTGTAGCTGAGGAGGTGTACACGGGTTGCGAGGTCAGCATCGGGGGACATAGCCTGCCAGCTGACCTGATTATGATACAGATGGAGGACTTTGGTGTGATTTTGGGGATGGATTGGCTGTCTGCTTACCACGCCTTGGTAGACTGTTTTGAGAGGAAGATTGTCTTCTCCATTCCGGAGTTGCCTTCTTTCGAGTTTCACGGACAACCAGTGGACGGAGGTTTCAGGTGCATTTCGGCACTTCGGGCGGTGAGACTTTTGATCCAGGGGTGTGAGGGCTTCCTAGCCTGTGTGGTGGCAGAGCCTAGCCCTGTGGCAGACTTCCAGAGCATCCCGGTGGTCAGAGAGTACCCCGACGTGTTTCCAGACGAGTTACCAGGACTATCGCCCGAGCGTGAGATCGAGTTTGAGATCTCACTAGTACCAGGGACCAGCCCCATCTCCACCACGCCAAACAGGATGGCACCGCTTGAGCTGCGAGAGCTCAAGTCCCAGTTGCAGGACCTTTTGGAGAAAGGTTTCGTGAGGCCCAGTGCGTCTCCCTGGGGAGCCCCGGTACTGTTTGTGAAGAAGAAGGATGGGACCCTACGCCTTTGTGTGGACTACCGACAGCTGAATAGGGTCACCATCAAGAACAGATATCCGCTGCCGAGGATCGACGATTTGTTTGACCAGTTGCGGGGTGCCACGGTGTTTTCCAAGATAGACTTGAGGTCTGGATACCACCAGTTGAGGATCAGGGAGACCGACGTCTCCAAGACAGCTTTCCGCACCCGGTACGGACACTACGAGTTTTTGGTCATGCCGTTTGGGCTGACCAATGCCCCCGCTGCTTTCATGGACCTGATGAACAGGGTGTTTAGACCGTACTTGGATCAGTTCGTGGTGGTTTTCATAGATGATGTGCTCATCTATTCTAGAGATCGGACGCAGCACGGACAGCAATTGCGGATGGTTCTGGACACTCTGAGATGACGCAGGCTGTACGCCAAATACAGCAAGTGCGAGTTCTGGTTGAGGGAGGTGACCTTCTTGGGTCATGTGATCTCTGGTGACGGCCTGGCGGTGGACCCCGCCAAGGTCGAGGCAGTGCTTAGGTGGGAGAGACCGCGTTCAGTCTCTGAGATTCGCATTTTCCTGGGACTAGCTGGCTACTACAGACGGTTCATCAGACGGTTTTCGCAGATTGCACGTCCTATGACACAGTTGACCTGGAAGGACGTGCCTTTCGCTTGGACAGACGCCTGTGAGGCGTGTTTTCTGGAGCTGAAGGAGAGGTTGACCTCGGCTCCCGTGCTCACCATCCCTGACAGTAGTGGCGGGTTCGTTGTGTACACGGACGCTTCCTTGCAGGGGTTAGGAGGTGTGCTCATGCAGAGGGGTCATGTTGTCGCTTACGCTTCGCGGCAACTGAAGCCCCATGAGCATACCTACCCTACCCACGACCTAGAGTTGGCAGCTGTTGTCTTCGCGCTGAAGACCTGGAGGCACTACTTGTACGGTGAAACCTTCGAGATTTTTACAGATCACAAGAGCCTCAGATATCTTTTTGACCAGAAGGAGCTCAACATGAGACAGAGACGTTGGTTGGAGCTCCTGAAGGACTACGATTGTAGCATCTCCTACCACCCGGGAAAGGCCAATGTGGTGGCTGACGCCTTGAGCCGTAAGGCGCCCGCACGCTTGGCCAGTCTACAGTTACAGAGTTGGAGCCTTTTGGAGGAGGTGGGCAGTTGGCGACCTCTAGAGTTACGAGGATACTGTGGGGCAGTGACGGTGACACGGCAGACCAGGCCGGAGCTGATAGACCGTATTATCACAGGACAGATGGCTGATCCGTACTTGCAGTCTTTGCGCGACAGAGTACTATCAGGGGACCCAGGGGACTTCTCTTTCACAGACCCGGTGTTACGCTTGAGGGGACGGTTGTGCGTTCCCAGAGACGAGGAGCTGTTGAGAGAGCTCCTGACTGAGGCACACGGTTCCAGATTCACCATACATCCCAGAAACACGAAAATGTACCATGACTTGAGACGCGAATTTTGGTGGAGAGGGATGAAGCGGGATGTGGGTGAGTTCGTGCAGCAGTGCTTAGTGTGCCAGCAGGTGAAAGCCGAGCATCAGAGGCCTGCAGGGCCGCTTCAGCCGCTTCCAGTGCCAGAGTGGAAGTGGGAGAGCATCACCATGGACTTGGTGGTGGGCTTACCTGTTACCTAGCGGGGACACGACGCAGTCTGGGTAATAGTGGATAGATTGACGAAGACGGCGCGATTCTTGCCGATCCGAGTGACTTTGGGACCAGCACAGTTGGCAGAGAGGTATATCCGTGATGTGGTGCGACTACACGGAGTTCCGCGGGAGATCGTATCCGACAGGGATACCCGCTTTACGTCCCAGTTTTGGGCTGAGTTTCAGCAGGCCTTGGGGACGAGGTTGAGGTTTAGCACGGCTTACCACCCCCAGACGGACGGACAGTCTGAGCGCACGATACAGACACTTGAGGACCTTTTGCGTGCCTGTGTACTGGACTGGAGGGGCTCTTGGGAGGAGCACCTGCCCCTGGCGGAGTTTGCATACAACAACAGTTATCACTCGAGCATCGGCATGGCTCCCTACGAGGCTCTGTACGGACGGAAGTGTACGGCACCCTTGAGTTGGGTTGAGGTGGGGACCAAGTGGGAGGTTGGCCCCAGGTTGATCCGGCAGAGTCAGGAGGTAGTTGAGCAGATCCACAGACGACTCCGCACTGTCAGGAGCAGACAGAAGAGCTACGCGGATAGCAGACGCAGAGAGGTGCGGTTCGAGGTTGGGGACCACGTCTTCCTTCGTGTTTCGCCCATGAAGGGCTTACAACGGTTTGGGGTGAGAGGGAAGCTCGCACCGAGGTTCGTGGGGCCCTTTGAGGTCCTGGAGCGGGTTGGACCCGTTGCTTACAGACTTGCCCTTCCCCCGTAGCTTTCTGGTGTGCACGACGTGTTCCACGTGTCCAACCTCAGGAAGTACGTAGCCGATTCCAGTCACGTACTGAGTCACGAGAGCGTCGAGGTGAGCGACGACCTGACCTACCCCGAGCGGCCAGTGCAGATCCTAGACCGAGCCGTCCGCAGTTTGAGACGAAAGCAAGTACCCCTGGTAAAGGTTTTGTGGAGGAGCCAGCGGCACGAGGAGGCTACCTGGGAGCCTGAGGCGGCAATGCGGGAGCGGTACCCGGAGCTTTTCGCGGGTACGTCTTTTCGGACCAGCTTCGGTCCTCTTTGAGTTTGTTATGGTTTTTCGGACGTCTTTTCCCTCACCCTAGTTGGCGCAAGTTTCGGGGACAAAACTTCCTTTGAGTTTGTTATATTGTTACGAACGCGTGCCCCAGACGTATTTTAAGACGTCTGGGAGGTGACGCAGACGTCGGACCAGACGTCTGGGATCAAATCCAGACGTCTGACCAGACATCTGGGATCGTTTCCAGACGTCTGTAAAATAGTTTTTTTTTGCACGAAAGATTCGTCTGCGCGCCTGTGCGCGTAGACCCGCGATTCCCCTCTCTCTCTCTTTTTCCCTCTCTCTCTGCGGCTGCAGACCTGCCGCGCTCTCTCTCCCTCCTCCTCGCGTGGCCTTAAAAGGGCACGCCTCCCCTCCCGTCTCCACCATCTCCTCCTTCTTCTCCTTCAGCCAGTGAGCGTGAGTGTGAGCGCGAGCGCGAGGGCGGCAGCGGCGGCCGCAGTGAGCACGGAGGAGGTGCGGCGTGCGAGGGCGAGCTCGCCGGAGCGGCTTGGCCGGCCGGCGGAGGGCGCAGGGGGCGCGGAACGACGCGGAGAGGGACCTGCTGCAGTCTGAGCAGCAGGCGCGCGAGGTGCGACGCGGGCGGCGTCGCGAGCGGAGGCCGAGTAGCGCCCTGATTCTGGAAAAATTTCCAGAATCAGACGTCTGGGTTGATAGGCAGACGGCGAGGACGACGTCTGGTAGCTCATACAGACGTCTGAAAGGTGTGTATTCCGCTTTCTTCTTCCTTCCTGTCGACCGACCGTACTAAGGGAGGGAGTTGGCTGTGCGCAGGTTCGCTGATTCGCCATCCTTTGTGAATCAGACGTCTGGAAGTTGTACCAGACGGCGGGAGTGACCTCCAGACGTCCGGGGTGACCATCGGACGTCTGGGAGCTAGGACAGACGTCCCCGCAGACTTCTGGACGTCTGGGTATCCACGCTGAACAGGTAATTCTCTGATCCACTGTTTAAGACGTCTGGAAGAAGTTCCAGACGTCTGATTTTGCACAGTATCGTCTTTTTCGACCCGTTTAGGGCCCGTTCGGGCTCCGTTTTCCACGATTCGAGTTGCGTTCTTTTCAGAATTAATTCCTCTACCCGTCTACAGTAGCTGTACACTATTTTGAGACACTCCTTGTGTTTGATCCTTGTGATAGGACCTCGTTCAGTTGCAGTCTTGAGAGTCGCGGAGGCACGCGGGATTCCCGATCACACCCCCATTACTCCCGTTGTACCTGGTAGAGTGGCTTAAGTTTATTATTAAAATCTGTTAAAGTATGGAACCATAACTAGAATCTAGGACATTGCATGAATCCTAGGAATGAGAAATGTATGGAATGATAGCTCCTAGGTGATGCATGAATCCTAGGGCTGGAAAACTAGTTGTATGCTAGATCCTAGGATGTGGCATGAACCATAGGATGGAAAAACTAGTGGAATGTATAATACTGCAGTGTTGGAAAAATGGAAAGGAATATAAAGCTGCCTGTAAATTGAATTAACAGCTGCCTGTTATGAATAAAGAAACATGATTGAGATCATGGATTGTGAGAACGTGAAACTGGAAAGTGAAACATATGATGTTCTGAGATAAAGAGCTGGAACCCTACGGGGAATTAGGAGTGGAACTCCTGGAAAGAAAAAGGAATGGAACTGAGATGTAGTTTGTACTGTCTCTTGGGTACGCAGTACCAAGGGAAGTACCTGTACCTGTTTAGTGCAGAGTGGGGCCAGCCACCCCAGGGACTCGGGGTTAGGATTGGCCGCTCTGTCCCGACTTGTTGGCCCTCGTGTACGTAGTACCGAGGAGAGCTACTAGTCTTAGGAGAGTACTAGCTACCCCACGGGCCCCGGGGTTCTGCTAGCATCCTTCACCGACTTGTTAGGCCCACTAGGGCAAACCAGGGTAGTCAGGCGAGGGTGCGCGGACTGTGGAGGGGCAAGGCCCCGGTTTGGTTACTGTGGTGGGGTTGGACCCCTGTTACTGAGAGGGCTCTGCCCTGGTTCCGTGCTGTGCTTTGGGCGCACCCGTTAACGGAAATGACTGACCGCGTGCCAGTGCGGGCTAGCTACCTGTGCGTTTATCGCGCGTGCCGTAGTCACCGTTACGTTTGTCAGTGACCTTGGGGTGGTTGACTGAGGGTAGGATCACCACGGGGGACTCTCCCGGCCAGGAGAGCACCACGTGCTACTTCTACTTTTGGAAAAGACTGCAATCAAGATCGTTCCCACGAGGACATTCGAGATCAAGTAAAGGATCTGAGAAATAAATGAAATAGTGAGAAAATTGAAAGATGTGAATAAAGGAAGTAATAGAACATAACAGCTACTGTAACTCTACTGTTGCCTTTAGTTAGTTTGCCACTCTACTCAGCGTTTTGCTGACGTGTTACACTCGTTACCTTTTTCAGGACCAGGTGTTGAGCAGCTAGGGTCGGCGGCTGTAGAGGACGCTGGGCCGAGTAGGGTCCAGTAGAGTTTACCACAGTCTTTTGTACCTCTTTTGTTTCTGTTCTAGTGAGTAGTTTTTGTTTCCGCTGTACTTTCTTTACCTGCAGTTCTTGTTATATGATAAATTTTGTTCTACTGTTGTGGTGATATCTACTGTAGTAGTTCTTTCCTTACTGCTGTACTTCCTTACTGTTAGTTATATTCATGCTGAATGTGGTTTATTTTACTGCTCTTTTGGTTACTTCCTCGTTGGACGACTAGGTCTTGGGATTAGTCGAGTCGGTCCGGTTCTCATGTCTCGTAGGGACTCGGGAACCGGGTCGTTACACCTTTCCCTTCCCATCGACTGTGGTCCCACCCGCACCCGAACTTAAACCATTGCCCGAGAATCTCAAGTATGTCTTCCTGGGACCTAACCAGACCTTCCCAGTGATTATTAATTCTGATCTAACTAAGGATCAGGAACTCAGGTTGACTGCGACCCTTTCAGAACATCGGGCCGCCATTGGATGGACCATTTTGGAGTTAAGAGGAATTAGCCCCACCTATTGCACCCATAAGATTTACCTGGAAGACGGGGCTCGACCTTCCCTCCAGATGCAGAGACGTTTAAACCCAAACATGCGGGAGATCATTAAAAAAGAAATTATCAAGTGGCTTGACGTCGACATCATCTACCCTATCTCTGATAGCCCTTGGGTGAGCCCCACTCAAGTGGTTCCCAAGAAAGCTAGGCTCACCGTTGTCACTAATGATCATGGCTAATCCATCCCCACCCGCACCACCACCGCATGGCAGGTGTGCATTGATTATAGGAAGCTCAATGAAGCCACTAAGAAGGATCATTTCCCCTTGCCATTCATTGACCAAATCCTTGAAAGATTGGCAGGGTAGAAGTATTTTTGCTTCCTGGATGGATATTCAGGATATAACCAAGTCGCAGTTGCTCCGGAAGATCAGGAAAAGACCACATTCACTTGCCCGTATGGCACGTTTGAATTCCGTCGAATGCTGTTCGGGTTATGCAACGCACCTGCGACCTTCCAGCGTTGCATGCTAGCCATTTTTTCAGAAATGGTGGGTGAATACTTAGAGGTCTTTATGGAG
Source organism: Thalassia testudinum (assembly GCA_037157565.1). Classification (NCBI taxonomy): domain Eukaryota; kingdom Viridiplantae; phylum Streptophyta; class Magnoliopsida; order Alismatales; family Hydrocharitaceae; genus Thalassia; species Thalassia testudinum. The sequence continues at coordinate 113,728,945 of JAZHRO010000039.1, read as the reverse complement.
GATTTCTCTGTATTTGGGAATTCATTAGACCATTGTCTGAGCAACTTGGAGAAAATCTTGAAACGATGTATCGAGGTTAACCTGGTGTTAAGTTGGGAAAAGAGCCATTTTATGGTTCAAGAAGGAATTATCTTCGGTCACATCGTATCGCATAAGGGCATCGAGGTAGATCGGGCTAAGGTTGATTTAATTTCCAAACTTCCCCCACCTAGTTCGGTCCGACAGATTTGCTCCTTCCTAGGACATGTTGGCTTCTACCGATGGTTTATTAAAGACTTTTCTAAGCTTTCCAAACCCTTGACAGACCTTCTAGCCAACGACGCCATCTTCCACATGTCTTCTGATTGCATCCAGGCTTATCACACCCTCCGGGACTTAGTCTCCACCGCACCTGTACTTCAACCTCCGGACTGGTCCCAAGACTTTGAGATTATGTGTGATGCATCAGATTTTGCCATAGGCGCTGTCTTGGAACAAAGGCAAGACAAGAAGCCCGTGGTGATCTACTACGTGAGAAAAATGTTGGACGAGGCCCAACGTAATTATACGGTCACAGAGAAAGAGTTGCTCGCTGTAGTCTTTGGACTTGAAAAGTTTCGATCGTACTTGCTGGGATCCCACATGACTATTTACACTGACCATTCAGCCATTCGACACCTGTTGGCCAAAAAGGACGCAAAGCCCAGGCTCATCAGATGGATCCTGCTTTTGCAGGAATTTGACTTGGAAATCTGAGACAAAGCTGGATCGAAGAATGGGGTGGCTGACCACTTGTCTAGACTTCATCCAGACCACATTGGACCCTCCATACCTCTATCTGACGCCTTCCCTGATGAACTCATCCTGGCCGTGCAAGATAAGAAAATGCCGTGGTATGCTGACTACGTCAACTACTTGGTTGTAGGACAAACCCCGCACAGCTGGTCCAGACAGCAACGGGACAGGTTCTTGGCTGAGGCCAAGCACTATTTTTGGGATGATCCCATGCTGTTTCGCCTCTGTGCTGACCAGATCATCAGGAGGCGTATCCCCGAAGTCGAAGTTCAGAGTGTGCTTTCCTTTTGTCATGACCAGGCTTGTGGCGGCCACTTCTCTGGAAAGAAAACAGTTGCAAAGGTTTTGCAGTCTGGATTTTACTAGCCGTCCCTATTTAAGGATGCACACAACTTTGCCAAGACTTGCTCACGCTGCCAAACGCTGGGGACCATGACCAAGAGAGATATGATGCCCCTTCAGCCTATTTTGGTTGTCGAAATCTTCGACGTTTGGGGTATCGATTTTATGGGCCCCTTTCCACCATCCAACGGCTTCGAGTACATCCTGGTCTAGGTAGATTATGTTTCCAAATGGATCGAAGCCGTCGCCACCCACCGATGCGATCACAGGACTATCATGGACTTTGTTAAGAAGAACATCTTTTCCTGGTTTGGAATACCTAAGGCCATGATCGGTGATGCTGGAAGCCATTTTATCCATTCCCAATTCCGTGCCCTACTTAGAAAATACGGGGTGAACCACCACATTGCTACCTTGTATCATCCACAAACAAATGGGCAGATTGAGGTCTCCCATAGATAAATCAAGAACATTTTACAGAAGACTGTGAGACCTGACAGGAAAGACTGGTCCACACGACTTGATGATGCCCTGTGGGCATACAAGACCGCTTTCAAGACCCCGATAGGCATGTTGCCTTATCGCCTGGTCTTTGGCAAAGCCTGCCATCTTCCTATCGAATTGGAACACCGGGCTTACTGGGCTGTCAAGCAATGTAACTTGGATCCCTAGTTAGCCGGTGCGCAGAGGATGCTCCAATTATCTGAGCTCGAAGAAATTCGTCGGGACGCCTTTGACAATAGTCGACTGTATAAGGAGAAAATGAAAGCCGTCCACAACCGACTCATTCATAGAAAAACCTTTGAGCGTAACCAGCAAGTCTGGCTGTTTGACGCCCGCCTAAAACTCTTCCCTGGGAAACTCAGGTCCAAATGGACTGGACCATTTTAGGTGGTTAAGCCCTACTCTAATGGGGCAGTTGAAATCGCTGATCCTAACACTGGGCACAATTTTATAGTTAATGGTCAATGATTGAAGCATTTCTTGGCCCAGGTTCCCCCAAAGGAGAGTGTCACCCTCGTTGAGGGCTGACATGGAGCACCGCCCAGCTGGAGGCGTTAAACTCAGTGCTTCCTGGGAGGCAACCCAGGGGATTCAGACTGATCCGGTATTTTACGTCACTCAGGTACTAACTTTTTGAACCCTTATGCATCCATGTACTTGCCAATGAGGACATTATCCAACTTAAGCATGGGGGGGTGGTAAATTGCATAATCCTGAGCTCATTTAATCAGTCTAAATAAATAAATAAATAATTTTGAATTTAGGAAGAAAACTTAGGCATTAGAAACTTGTCAATAGTGGGAAATAATACAAAAAGAACTTAAACACTTAGACTTTTCAGGCCTTCAGGCTTAATCAGCCCTGGTGTCCATTAAAATATGAATTTAGCTTCGAATCCTTGCAACTTTAAGCTATTCTAATCCACCTACTAAATAAGGTGATAAGTATACGACTTATCAACTCACCCTCTAACTCAGAAAAACTTTGAGTGTAAGCATCTGCACACATTTTTGCACAGACTCACTTCTCGGAGATTTGGACAGAAATTGGGTAGCTAATGAACTCTCTAGGGTGGTATGGCTGGCAAGTTATCGTGGGTAACAGCCCATTGGCAGGTTGTCCAGAACCCAGCCACAGACCATTTCTTCTTCATTGTCTCTAGGTACACTTGAGATTAGGGAAGCCACCTACGAAAAAAAGAAGAAAATAAACCACACTTCACCGCACAAGTATGGCTGGCAAGTGATCATGGGTAACAGCCCATTGGTCGGTTGTCCAGAGCTCAGCTCAATAACTTCACAAAAAGACCAAAACACCTAAGGAAGAAGCGGGGAAGTGGTACAAGCCGGGGAGATATACACTGGAAAAATCCTTGTGTTTACCCCAATTAAAACAAACGTAGGGAGAAAGCTACCAATCGAACAATACACCTTCAGGAAAATTTATTTCCTTTTCTGGTCACCTAGAGGCATAGAAACCCGAAGTCTATCTCAATTACCATTAAGTCAGTCTATCACAACATTCACACCAAGATGCTTAGCACTTAGGGTTTTGACTGAGTTTTGGGTGGGTTGGGTAGCCGTAAAAAGTTACCAACCCACATTGAATTCTGAAAAAAAAAAAAAAAAAAAATATACATATACATATGCATAGTTATATACATTAAAGCAAGGATTCGGGCGATTCGTATTTTGGCAGACTCCCAGGCGCTGCTTAGTCTTTGTAGATTAAGATCTTCGTATATTTCCTCCTATTAACAAGTGACGAAGTGTCTAAGCAATTACTTCTTAAATTTTGAAAGGAAATAAAGGCTAAAATAAACCTTGCTAGGGACTAGCAAGGAGTAAGCATGGAGGTATGATAACACTACACAAGGGGGTGATAATTATGTTGAATATGACCCATCTTAAGAATAAAAGGCACAACATAAGTAGAATGGGAGCATTGCAAGCATCATGTACCAAGATTGCTTATAAAATTGTATTAATGGCCATTTGTGTAAGCACGTGTCAAAGCAGGACTCAGATGAGCAATTGGACCACACGGATGGATTCAGAACGACGAACGGAGTCCAACGGACTCAAGATCAGCCAAATTCGACATTCGGAGCTCCTACAATGGGCCCAAGAAGTTCTGATCGTTGATTTGGAGATCAACAGCCCTCATTGCGCCACGTCACCCCCGCTCCATCGCACGCCACTTCTTCATCCAGCCGAGATCAGATCTCGGCCGTCGATCTTTGATCGAACGGCCGAGACTCGCTCCCCCGCCCGCATTGACCGTGACAAAGCGCGGGCGTGGCGCAACGGTTAGCGTGCACGCCTGCACACATGCGACGTGGGTTTGAGCTGCGCGGAGCGTGAATTCGAAGACAAAGGTTGCGCGTGGCAAAACTGGCCTGCCCGATCAGCAGCAGGCGGCTGAGATTTCGCCACGCGGCACGCCCACAGCTCGCGAGCGGCCACGCGCGCGGGCGATGATGCCCGCGCGCTCGTGCGCCCGAGGCGTGATCCAGGTGCAGCCGAGGGGAGATCTCAGCTGTCCGATCTTCGATCGGACGGCTCTCACGCAGTGGCCGCGGGTCGAGTGTGAAGAAGAAACAGTGCGCGCCGTTGATCAGCAGGTTGGAGGGCTTAACCGATGCTTTTGGAGTGTTTTTAGCAACGTTCTGGACGTTGCTAAAGCCCCTTCTTCTTTTAGAAAGCCCTTAACCCTATTTAAACCCCCTCCAACCACTCATTCAAGGCATTCACTTCCTTTGCAACCACTCCACCCCTCTCTTAGCTAGCTTTAGGTCCTCTTGTAATCGCCGGAGACGACAAGCCACCGGTGGAGGAGCCACCGACGGAGCCTCCTCCACTGCTATGGTTGCCTCATCGCTCTCCACCTCTCTTTCTCTCTCTTTTAAGCTTTCCATTACTTTTGTTTGAAGCAAGTATTTAATGTTGTAAGCTATGAACTAAGAGTGCATGATTAATGAAGTTATTTTCTGTTCAGTTGTCACTTTAATTTCCGTTTAAGTTGCATGATCAAACAAGGAACATTCTAACCCTAATCTCTCTCTCTATCTCTCTCTTGCTTTTCAAAACCGCACCTTTCGCAAGCAAAACTCCGCACTTTCCATGACAACAAGTGATAAGCAAAATTCGATTTTCACGCCTCCCTGAGACCGATACTCGGACTCACCTCCGTTTACTTATTTTAAAATCGACGTTGCAAGTGTGACTATAACGACACTTCTTAACACACACGCACAATCGCACGTCAGCCACGACGTCACCTTGCTTCGTCCTCCGTCCTCCAGCTTCATCCTCCTTCATCCAGCATCTCACCACCCTCGTCTTGGCGCTCTATCAACATGGTTCGTCCTCCAAGCAGCCGTCGAGGAGGATAACTTCTCACTCCCTTCTCTTTTTACCTCTTTCTAGTGCAGATTTCCCGCTTTCTAGTTGTAGCAATTAGATGTAATGAACATGATGTTATGGATATGAAGCATTTGTTTATTCTCTCCTATTTTCTCTTGATTTTTATTATTCTTTCTCTCTCTTCTATTAATTGTTCTTTGAGTAGAATACCTAGTAGATTAATTTCAAACAGCTAATTTGCTTTTGTGACAATAATTTCAACACGATTTTTTATCAAACGTTCGCCTCCCTGTGTTCGACCCGAGACTCACTTTGAGTTTTGGTAAATTTTATCTGTTTGATGGATTTTTACGCAACTACAACGATTGGTTTTCAAACTCAAAACTTTTAGCGTAGAAATCATGTTCAACATTAAGCCTTAGCTTAAGCATCCTTGCTTAGCAAGCTGAGTCAAAGGGGCAACAGTGTGCGTGGAGGAAGCCTCCATAATGTGCCCTCATCCACTTTCTCCAGATGGAGTGCTCAACTTGAACCAATATCCACACCTTGTGGGTAATAGTAACCTCTTCTAGCTCCTTAAATCGATGTAACCTGAGGCCTCCATCATTTAGTAGTAGGCATACATCTTTCCAAGCCACCAAACATGATTTGCCATCCTAGATGAAGCTTTCGTGACTATCTTCCTTAGTCTTGCCTTGGTGCCTTTCCTTATCACTGATTTTGTGAGCCAGAACATGAGGATGCCTTCAACTCCCTAGGCAAGCTAGTGAACTCTACCCATCCATAAGAGGAGCTTCCTTCGCTAGCCACTGAGTAGTTCTTTCACCCAATCCTCAAATGCCTTAGGTGGGGAAGTGCCATGGTCGTAGAGAAGAAAGATCCCAAGGTACCTACAAGGAAACTTCCCTTCAAGTTCCCTAGCAAAATGGCACATATGCTAGTGATCCTTTACATGTTTGGCAAGAAAGACACAACTCTTATTCCTATTAAGTTTAAGTCCCGCAACTACTACCAGGATATCGAAGGCATTCCTAATACCTCTTGCAGAGATAGCATCAATCTAGGAACAAATTAGGATATCATTTGCAAAAATAAGGTGGGATGGGAAGATGGCACCACTAGTCCTAGCCAGAGTTATCTAATTCTCCTGAAATTGGAGAGCATTGATAACAAGGGAAAATAAAAGGGGGGACAAAGCATCCCTTGGCGAAGGCCTCTTGAGGTGAGAAGAAATCCAACTAGGATGCCATTAACAAGTAGGGAGTAGGAGGGATCCTAAATGCATCTAAATCTATGTGACTCAGGTATTGTAGAGTTTGAAGGATTGGAGAACGTTGACGATGAAGTCTCGCTGCATCGTGTCAAACAACTTGGAGATATCAACTTTTACACACATTCTTGGCTTTGTCCTAGGGGTGTTGAACCCCTTAAGGAATTCTTGTGAGAGGAGGGAGCAATCAGTGATCAATGTCCCTTGGATGAATGCCCCTTGGTGTGGCTCCACTAATTTCAGCATAAGAGAGCTCATCCAAGATGCAAGAATCTTTGAGATGTTCTTGTAGGTGATGTTAATGCAACACGCCACCAGCTGATAGTCTTTAAGAGAGGAGTCCAAGTTTTCTCTGGGGATCAAAGAAAGGTATGATTTGCTTGCTTGACAGGGCCTCCATTATCCTTGAAGAAGAAGCTAACACCTTTGGTGATGTCATCCCCAATGATATTGCAAGCTCTCCAGAAGAAGAAGTCGTTGAAGCCATTTGGCTTTGGTGACTTGTTTGGGCCAATTGATTAGACTGCTTCTTTGACCTTGCAGGTTCTGACGGAGGGGGTGAGATTTGCGTGAAATAAAATAGTGTGGAATAAATAATGTCATAAAGATGCAATCATAAGTACACAAGGGATTTTTATGTGGAAACCTAAACCCTGCTAAAAACCACCGCCTAAGCCTCTCGACTTAGGATTTTTCGATTGACTTAGTCGATCAAATCCACTAATTGAGTCACTTGAAACAAGGGTGACTCAACCTCTTACAACCACGCTACTTTACAACCCAAGGGTAGCGTAACCTCAAACCCCTCCTCTTCACGAGGAGTATTTTGTTTCGTGAGGGAGACGAGAATTTGCAAAGCGAATACCCAAACAAAGTCAATTACAAATATATCCTATAGAGCCTAAAGTAAATAAGTAAATCTAGCTCCTATAGGCTAAGGAAACTTTCCTTTGGTGGAAGTGTGTTGGCTAGCAACACGGGTGAATCGATGATCTCAGGGTCAGGGACCTCAGAGTTAGAGTCGAAGAATGGGCCGTGGATGCTGAGGTCGTAAATTGGCTCGTAGTCATTAGGAAACAAAGATTCTTCGAAATCAGAGTAAGATTCAAAATTGTTAGAGAATTTGCGAAGATTGTGTTCTGAACCTGATTCCGGATCGGAGGTTCCACCATAGAGTGAATTGAGATGTGGAGAAGCAGCAACTTGATTCAAATCTAACCTAAACTCAGAATCCGAACTCAAAAAGGTGTCCTTATTTGGCATGGGCTCGGGTTCTTGGCTTCTAAGAGAGACCCAATCGAATTCCAACTCTTCCAACTCCTCAGTTTCTGTGTCATAAATTGGCATCATTTTTGACAAATTGATCTGTATCTTGAAGGAGTCTTGAGAGGTGTAGTCATCAAACATAAACCTAGAATCGTAGTTCAGAACGAAAACCTGATTCTCATCATATGGGGCCTCATAATCATCCCAAATAGGATTGAATCCAGATTCTAGGTTAAGGGTAGGGATTGGATCACTAAAATCTAGGCTGGGCTCTATTGGGATGTTAGAATCTTCCTCGAGAATTACCTTAGCAGGATAAGGATCAGGATTTACATTCTCGAGGAGTTCTATTTTATGCTTATCATTACAGGTGTCTGGGAATTCAAAGCTAGGCGAACTAGGTTCTCATATCTTTAGGGCTGGCTCGAAATTGGGAACACCTGCAATTGGATCTTCCCGACCCAACTCTAGATCAGGTGTATCAGTCTGTACATAAGTTGGATCATATTGCATCTGGGTTGGGGATCCACAACAACGTTGATTCTCAAAGTCGAGATTTAGGAAATCATATTTATTCTCAGCCTTATTCCAAGATGTTTTGCTAATCGCTTGGGGAATATACGAATATTTTTGATCGATAATCTATTTCAACAATTTATCATCTCTTCCCGTTTCTCAAGGTCATCTTGGTGTCTTTCCCAAGGTACAGGATTTGTCATGCATTGGAGATATTCAAAGTTATGCAATTTCTCTAATTCAATATATCCCGTCGTGAGAATATCTCGAGTTGATCCATTTGTTATTTGTGTCAATATTAATTGAGCACAATTTGCAATAAAGGCTGTTGTTTATGGGATATTAACCTGAATCATGATGACTAGATTTTAGGTTTTGTCATCAACTGCATAAAATTTCAGGGCATCCTTAATCATTCTATCTCTCATGGACATTCGGGATTCAGGTTTCCTAAATGGTCTTCCTAAATTACCAGGCTGCATCTTCAAATCAGGTGATGGAATCAAGATGTAGAATCAAACTTAGGATTAGATTGAAGTTGATTAGATCTGAAGGAGATTCCAAAGAAGATCTAGTGAGGTCTCTTAGGTTAAAAACCTAGTAACCTTCTTATGTGTGTGCCCTAAACAATAGATGAGGGACTGGATATGAATTGGACGCAATCAAGGCACCTAAAGATTTTGGATGACTATAGAGGTTTGGGGCGGATGATACCCCTGGATTAGAAAGTCGTCCACTTGAGAATTACTTGGGTAGCCTGGAAGGGAGAGTCCCACAAAGACCCCTACACGGTAGAAATTCTCCACAGGCTACAGAGTTTCCCCCACCTAACCTTCCTTATCGCCGCGATTCCAGGTAGACTAGAATGGATAACTTGACCTCTTAAGTCTACCAGTTTTAAGTCCTAATTTGTGCCTTTAATTCCACTTGATTTAGAGGTTAATTTGACTCGTGACCTAATTTGGAGGTTGGTTGGCCCACAAAGTAAACCAACTTCACCTGACCTACCCTAAAGATGATAGAATGAAATCTAGGTCAAGGCCTATAAATCACCATGAATGACTCTCAGGTTATTAGGTTCAAGATTTTAGGGTTCAACTGATTTTAAAGCCTGATTTTTAGGATTTTCTTGATTCGATCTTTTCAAACAAGGATTTGGGTAGCACACAAATGCAGGAGGGTTAATTTCCTTTAATGTAAGCAAATGTGAACTAACACTTCAAAACCCTAGAGTAGAAACCCTAATTGGTTATATTTTAAGTCCAATTAAATCTCAAGATGTACACCTCGGACTCTAAACAAGAAGGTGGGTAGTCCAAGGTGCTTAGAATTTAAGCATAATCCTTAATAGTCACAGGAGATTAAGGTAGGGAGTTTCTAATCAGAATTGTCTCAAGTTTTCAATGAAAAATTTTCTCAAATCAGGAAACCTTGCCTTAAAATGGAAATTACTATGAAAATAATGCAAATGAATCCTAATTGATCATTTCCTTTTTATCTTCCCAAGATTAGGAGGTTGATTAGGGAAGAATGAGAAATTATCTGCCCCGGGAATGGCTGTTTTGCGTGGAAGATCACCTTGTGATGTACCTCACAAAATCACAAGAAACAAACAAGGGCAAGTTAGTGCTCAGATATAATCAGATAAAGCAAAGAGTAGCGATGAATTGCACGTTGCTCCTCGGCAACAACACCAAAATGTTGGACGTGATCTATCAAGGGTTTATATTATCGTCGTCGTAGTTTAAATCCTCAATCGATCGAACAATAAATACAATTTATACTCAAATGTAAATCCGAGGTCGAACATAGGGAGCAACTATTGCAATTTACACACCAATCTCAATTAAAATAGGAATGAGCACAATAATTAAGCCAAGAATGATATTCAATGAAGAATAATTACTCAAAATTGATCATCAATGTATAACATGAGTATATGAAGAGTTTGATATAGTAAAAAGAATGGAAATGATCCTAAAAGTGGTGATTTAAATCACCTTTTAGATCCTGATTTAAGCATGCATCTCAATTTAACCATAGTACTTAATTAATTCAACAGTAACATAGATAATGCTCAATCAGATGCCAAATACTTGGATGCTACAGTGCGAGGGCATTGTTCATATTATTCAATTCTTCTCTTCCTTCTTCTTCCTTCTTCTTCCTTCCTTCTTTAGCATGCACAGGCCCTCTGCTTTTCTTCTCAAGCCTTCTCCTCTCTTCACGCACAAGGGCTATGCACCCTTAAAATTTAGCTGTGTCGCACAGGGACACTTCCTTCAGAGAGAAAAAACCCCCCTTCCCCATGCACTCTCTCAAATGGTCGGGTAATCAGATTGCGTGCACTCAGGTCTAGGCTTACCGGCAGTGGTGATGAGTGAGGAGTGAGTAGGTTAGGTAATTGGGTCAGATCGAGTGAGCGGGGACCTCACCCCCGGTGTCTCGAGGTAAATAGTGATATTCACAAAAATAACTTATGGGTTGTCGTGTGCCTCTCCACACCCGATGTGGGACTAAAAGTCCCCTCCTCTCATGCGCTTGCAGGTGGAGTGGTTTCAATTGGAGTAGCAGCGGTTGGTGTGGTGCCCAATTGACTACCCGAGCGTGATCCTAGAGCGAGTCTGCATGTCTTGGAGGGTGCACCTGGGGCGCTTGTCGCCTGGAGCTTGAAGAATGAAGGCGACGATGGCAACGGTGGCAGAGCTTCGGTGATAACCTGCGATCACAAGTATGGCTTGAAAGCCCTGATTAGATGGCTCAGAGGCTTCGCCCAAGCATGGCAAAGATGATGGTGGCGGTTTTGTAGTGTGAAGGTGCGTATGGTGATGCATGGGAGTCGGAGGAGGAGTGTGAAGATGGGTGAGTTCGGTAGGATGGTAGATAGGTCGATAGGCCCAATAATATTAGGGATTTTGTTCTAGGGGCCACGGCTGAGGTTTTGGCGGTGGTGGTGTGATGTTTGGTGGTGTATGGTGGTGGCACAGGCTCGCTGGAGCCAGACTTGGAGAAGACAGAGGGGGAGAGTGTGAATGGTGGTCAAATTTGGAGGATAAGGGGTGAAAAAGAAAGTAGAAGGGAAGAGGGACCGAGGGGACCTAGAATTATGGATGAAATGAGGGAGATTCCCACGCTGGTGTGATTTTCGGACATGGGGGAGACGAACCTGACAGCGAAAATACGCGGTTTGTTAAAATACGTCGTTGTAACGCGTAAATCCGCTTTCGCTCTTAAATTTATAATCCTAGATAGGGAAGTATCTAGGGTCGTCCAAGGAGGCAATATGGTTGCAAAATTGATTCTCTTGCTTGGAATATATCTCAACTTTCTTTTTGGTAATTTTCAATATACCATTTTTTTTTTTTTGTTTTTTTTTGTTTTTGAACTAAGGCAACATGCGAACTGATGGCGGGAAAAGTGTTTACACTTCCAATTAAGTAAACTACTCTAAAGTGGCAAGTAGAGCCTCTCCCTAAGCTCACTCTAGGCAAGTGGATGCCTAGAATAATTAGGGAGAGGAAGTGAAGAATGCTGAAAATAAGCAAATAGAAATGCAAACAAGATATGCGAGGAAGGCAACTAGATAATTGATAAAGTGTTTAACAAAAATGCCTAGTAGAGGAATGCTTCTACTACTAGATAATTGAAATAAAGAAAGAAAACACAAATCCTCTAAATAGATGGTGAAGAAGAGGGCTTCTTGCTCCAAGGTTGGTGGCTCCCAAGCTTGAAAAGAATCCTTCAACTCCTTCCTTGCAGAACTCCGCCAAGGTGATGACCTCCAAGGCAAGCCCTAAGGGGGCGTGCCCTAAGTTTCTCTCCAAGGGTGGACGTCCACCCTAAGCTTTTCTCCTTTGCCTGGCCGTCCTCCTTGAAGTGGGAGAGTCCTCCTCCTTGGCGTGGCCCAAGTTGAAGAGAGTGGGGAGAAGAAGGCACCAAAAGGGCTGGTGGTGTGCCCCTTTAATCTCCTTCTCTACTCCTTCTCCTTGGGCGTAGGTATAGGTGGATGTAGGTAGAAAATACACTAAGGGAGGATGCCTCAAAAATGGTGGTAGGTGGTGGCCTTTTATAGAATAGGAGGGGGGCTATGGTGACCTTTGAAATGGATGGCTAGGATGGAAGGAGGGAGGTGGTTAAGGATCCAATGGCCAAGGGTGTTTGGCGCCACCTTAAGGGACACCTAAGGGGTGGTTATGTGTGTTGACACCCCTTGATATTGGCGCCAAAATGGCTTCTAGAAGAGGGTCTAAGTTGGCGCCAAGAAGGATTCTAGAAGGGGGGTTAGGTGGATGGCTAGGATGGCTTATGTGGGTAGGTGTAGGGTGGATTAAGGGGCTGAAAGTGGCGCCAATATAGAGGTGGTTAGGGGTGGTTTTTGGCGCCAACTTGAAGTGTCTTTTGGTGGAGATAATGGGGTGAAGGGATGGCTAGGAGGTGGTGCCAACTTGAGTAGGGTAGCTAGCTTAGGTAGGCTTGAGTTGGTGGAGCTAGCTAGGGTTGATTTTGGAGGTAATGAATGGCCAAGGAGCTGGTTGTTAGCTAAGCTAAGCTAAGCTAAGATAAGCTAAGCTAGCTTAGCTAAAGGTGGAGTAGAGGAGAAGGTGTTGGAGCTAGGGTTTGGAGGAAGGAGCTGAGGAGAAGAAGTCTGGAGCTGGAGCTGGAGCTGGCTGCTGCTGAAGAGGCTGGCATGGGGCTACTCTAGCTGGCTTAGCTTGCTAGTTCTTTGCTAGCTACTAAGCCAAGCTAAAGTGAGCTAGCTTCTACCAAAATGAGCTGAGGTGAGCTAGGTCTGGTGCTCCCGGGGAGAATCAAGCTGGTTGAGGCAGCTAAGGTAGCTTAGCTCAACTGAGTTGAGCTAAGCTGAGTCCCTGTGAGCTGGACTTGAGCTTCCTGAGCTGGGATGAATTCTTCTTCAGCTGGTTGGAGCTGAGTGGAGCTGGATGTAGCTGGATCTGAGCTGGGGTGAACTCCTGTCAACTCAGCTGAGCTAGCTAGAGCTCCCTGTGAACTAGTGGGAGCTGAGGTGAGCTAGACTCAGCTAAGTTGAGCTGGATCTGAGCTGACTTGAGCTAGGGTGAGCTAAGGTGAACTCTCTTGAGCTGCCATCCAGCTGAGATTAGCTGAATGGAGCTGGGATGAGGTAACCCTAGTTCAAGTAAGCTAGGTTCCAGCTGCGGTGAGCTAGATCAAGCTGAGGTGAGCTGGATCAAGCTGAGGTGAGCTGGATTAGGCTGAGTTCCAGCTAGTCTGGGCTTCTCCTTCACCATTTGCCTTCTTGAGTGCTAGGGTTTTAGGGATCTGTGCATCTGTACATCCCTAACACTCACAAAAACTCATTAAAATGACAATAAAAAATGCAATGCATGCTTATCCTAATTTATGCCTAAATGCAGCCCAAAAACCCGTTTGCAGAGTAAAATCCTAAGAGCTAGGTTAGTTTTAAAGCATAAAAATGATGATAAACTGGCGTTTATCAGAACCCTCCGGTGAGGTGAATAGTGGCGAAGAGAGAGGGAGAATGCTTTCACGGTGGCTGTCGAGATGTGGAGGAAGATGGGGAAGGTCATTGCACTTTCAATTTGGTCATTGGAGGTATGGAGGAGAGAGATCAAGAAGGTCCACTGGAGCATAGGTAGTAGGAGGCCGGAGTTGGAGAAAGAGGAAGATTTTTGAGGCCAAACCTTGCTGAAGAGGTGCGATTTGGATCATAGGTCCATTTATAGGCCATGGGGAGGGGTTTCAAGCTTGGAAACCAAGCTTGGAACTCCATGTTTTTCATGCAAGTAGGACATGTGAACCTTCAAGAGGTTCACATGAGGATTTAGGGCTGAGTTAGGTTTCATGGAAGGTCTTATTTGGAAGGGAATTCCTCAACGAATCTCCCTTTCAATTTTGGGAGTGTTTGATTAAGAATCGAGTGAGAAATCATCGCTCGAAACTCGAACGTGAAGGTCTAACCTTCCAAAAATGGTGCGAGGAGCAAAGAATGATGATAAAATTAGGGGCCTGATTATAATGAATTCAAAAGTTAGGGGAATATTTGTTAGAGAAAAAAGTCAGAGAGGACTGAAATGCAAACTAGGTTAAGGCAATCTGTGATTGTGGCCCAAATTTTGGTACAAACCTAATTTGGATCTAAGGAATCTAATGGTGAAGTCGGATTTAGGTTTTGACCATGTTTGACTAGATAAATTACGTAGAAACCTAAATTAGGGCAACTGTCTGTCTGAGACTCTGTTTTAGGTCAAAATGGGCTCTGATGGTCAAATTAAGGATGCCCAACCCTAGAGAATATTTTTATATAATTTCTATAGGATTTAGGTGAATTTTATCTTAACTGGAACCTCAGTTAATTAAGTGGGTCTATTTTAGGATTTCAGATGTCATTTAATTCTCGTAACGCGTGTAAACCATTTCTGTCTGCACGGACCCTTTTGTTAGACTTTAATGCATATTTGAACTTCAATAAACCCCTAAGAAAATCCGTGGTTGTTCTGCATTCATGATATGATCGTAAAATTACAGTTTTAACCCTAGTTTCATGTTAAACTTTCAGAATGGATATGTAGTGAATTATGGTCTTTTAGTGGTTATGTAAGAGCATTTATTAATGGATTGTGACTAATTAAAGATAGATATGGCTAATGATGATGTTATCATCACCTAGGGTTGTGCATGTGATCTTAGGACTACTATAGGGCACTTTGAGGCTTTTTAACAAAAGATCTGAGCAAATAAAAAGCAAAGAATAAAAAAACAAATACATAGAACAAAAACAGAAAAGAACTTCTATCCTATTCTTCATCTTCTTGTCTTCAAGCTCTCGCTCCACGTTAAGCTCCTTCTCTTCCATCAAGCTCCTCCAATCCATCATGGATGCGAGCTTGAGCTCCTCCTCCACACTTTTAACCATTTGCATCTATCCTGAAATCTAAGACTCAATGCAAATGTTAAATAACAAGTGTTTTGTTATCATCAAAATTAACGATCGTGGTGCCCTTGCACCAACAATCTCCCCCTTTTTGATGATGACAAAATCATAAATATTAATCCAAAAAAATTCTCCTCCTTTTTGATATTATCAAAAAGGTTTAATCAATTTTAGTTATCCTATACTCCTTAAAACATGCCCTTCTAATTTCATCTTTTTGATATAACAAGATAGCTATTTATTTCATCCATTAACTCCTCCTTTCTAATGAAAATATAGCTACGATCATTTAGAATCTCCCCATTAATTATAGACAAATAGCATGTAATTTTTATCTCCCCCATATAAATGCTACCAACTAAAATTAACATAAAAGAGAGGGTAGAAGTTACCTCACTTACCAAGGGCAATAGCATGGCCCAAATGGAGGTTGATGCCAAAATGGATGGGGCTCCCATCCAAAGCTTGGAGGTTCGGGCATTGGAGTCGGTCTTTAATTAAGCGGTCGGCGCATGGCAGTTCGATCACCCGCCGATCTTCTTGTCGATCTTCTTGTCTTCCTTTTTGATCTACGCCATGGTCCTTCCAATTCAAGTAGTCCATCCTTCATCTTGTAAGTCCAATTCTTGATATTGAAATCTTCTTTGTGACCTACAAAATAGGATTTTAATTCTCTCTTCGGTATCCAAGTTAATTTGGATCCGATTTTGTTAGTTGGTCTCCTTCGTGGAGATCCTTTCTGAACATTTTGTTTGGTGCTAACTCCATTTAATAACTTACCTGATAGACAGGCAAGATCATTTTAAAAAATATGCATCTTTATTTTTAAATAAGAAATTTTCATTTTTAAACTAGTATTCTTTGCAATAAATTTACTATTTTCATTGATTAGGTTATGATTTTCTAATAATAAGTCACCATTTTCAGAAATGTTAGGACTAGAACTAACTTCTAGATCTTTAAGTTGAATCTCTAACCTTTAAGCAGGCTAAGATTCTTTTTCATATTTTTTTTTTCTATTTTTAAAGACTTACTAATTTCATATAGTTCATCAAATGCATCTTGTAATTTAGAATTTACCTCCTTGTTGTCATCGTCATCCTTGCTATCACTTGCGATGTTCATGAAGCCCATGCAAGTGGTTTCGTTCTTCTCTTTGTGAACTTCCTCTTCTGAGGTTGAATCATCCCATGTGGCTTGAAAAGCCTTCTTGTATTTCTTCTCCTTCCCTTTCTTCTCCCTCTTGAGAAGAGGACATTCGGGTCGAAGATGCCCTTTTTCGTTACAATGATATCAACGTCTTGGGTTATCTTACTCCTTTTCCTTTTTCTCTTTCTTTGAGTTCTTGCAAAATGTAGAGAATTTCTTAAATGAAATCCTTAGTTCTTCATCATCGGAACTTACCTCACTATTCGATGCAGCTTTGAAGGCCAAACTCTTTCTTGGCATTTGGTCCGGTGTGTCATTCTTCTTTTGTTTTATCTTTGTCTCATAGGCCATGAGATTGCCTAAGAGATCCTCTATGTTGAGCTCCTCAACTTCATTTGTTTCTTCTATGGCGGTGACCTTTTGTTTCCATTCCATCCAAGGGAACGGAGTAGCTTTCCTTGAAGCTCCCCTTTATGGTCTTTCTTAAAGACTTGAGGTTGTTCACTATGAGAGTAAACCTAGTATACATCTCACTTAAGGTTTCATTAGACTTCATACAGAAAGATTAAAAATCTTAAGAAAGAATGTTAATTTTAGAAGCCTTTATCTTTGAAGTACCCTCTTGAGTTACCTCTAATTTGTGCTAAATCTTGTATGCGGTGGTGCATTGCAAGATCCGGTTGAATTCCTCTAGGCTTAGAGCATTCATCGTCTTTGCATTGAATGAAAGCTCCCAAACTTGCTGCTGTGAGTAGCCTCCTATGGGTCTCTTCGGGATGTCGAATGGGGTTTTGCACCTGGCCCAAATGGTGAAGTTGTTGACTTGAAGCCATGTCTTCATCCTGAGCTTCCAATACTCATAGTTGCTCCCATTGATGTAAGGGGGAAGGGTAGTGGACTGACCCTCAACATGTGTCGTTGCAGTTATGCTTCCCTCCATGATCGCTTGCCGATGTGTTATGCCAAAATGCAAGACCTGCTTTGATACCAACTGTAGGTTCTGACGGAGGGAGTGAGATTTGCATGAAATAAAATAATGCAGAATAAACAATCTTACAAAGATGTAATAACAAGTACACAAGGGATTTTTAAGTGGAAACCCAAACCTGGGTAAAAACCACCACCTAAGCCTCTCGACTTAGGATTTTCCGATCGACCTAGTCGATCAAATCCATAAACTGAGTCACTTGAAACGAGGGTGACTCAACCTCTTACAACCATGTTACTTTACAACTCGAGGGTAGCGTAACATATCAAACCCCTCCTCTTCATGAGGAGTATTTTATCTCACAAGGGAGACGGGAATTCGCAAAGCGAATGCCCAGACAAAGTCAATTACAAATATATCCTATAGAGCCACAAAGTAAATAAGTAAATCTAGCTATTATAGGCTAGGGAAACTTCCCTTTGGTGGAAGTGTGTTGGCTAGTGTTAAGAGAGCTTGATCCGGTTTTAAAAAGTTCATGTTGTAGTACATTCGAAAAAGTGTTCAAAATAAATACAATTTATTACTCAAATTTTAAAGTCCAAGGTCAAACACAGGGAGCAAATTAGGGTTTAGAAATCAAGATCACAACTTGAGAATTTAAAAGAATATAATATGCAATAAGATCAATGTTATAGTGCAAAAAGATAGGAGTAAATGTAAGACACAAAATACTAAAGGAACCAATGTATGTCAATTGCACTCAAAATTGGACGTCTAATTTGTGAATCAGACATCTTAAAATGCTAATGTTACAGTGCTTGGTTTCTTTTCTTTCTTCTGCTTCTCCTGTTCTTCTTTCTTTGTCTCTGCCTTTGTCTTCAATCTTCCTCTTTATCTTCCTTCTTCTCTATTCTCTAGTGTTTGCCTTTCTTCCTTTTCCTTTCTCTTCCTCTGCCTTTTTCTCTTTCTTTCTCTACCGGCTGCCTTCAGCTTCTTCTTCCTTCAGTCTTTGCTTTAGCCCTTAGCTTCCTTTGCCTTCTTCTTCTCCTTTGGCTTTCTTCTTTCTTTGCTTCAGCCCTTAGCCTTTTTCCTTGCCTTCTCCTTCTACTTCTCTTCGGCCTATAGAGCAAAACCTACCCCCTACCCGCGTGAGCTCTCTTCTCTCTTTTTCTCTCTTAGGTTCACTCTCCCAGAGCCGCGCTTCTCAGGTAATCGGGTCAGGTACGCGCCTGGGACAGGTCCACCGACGTGCGGTGGTGGGCGAGGTGTGCTAGTCGGGTCGAGTCACCAGGTTCGCGGGGCATGGTCGTAAATGAGGCGTCGGGTCGGGTGAGAGGGACCTCATCCTGTGAGTTGGAGGTGAAGAGGCTAATGCAGAAATTCCTTTTATGAAGGGTGCAGCGCTCCACAACTTTCCGAGGTGGGACTATCTTCCCACCCCCTTTCACACGCACCTGCAGCAGAGTGTGCCTTCGATTACAGCTGCAGCTATGGCCCTTGACACCAATTGGAGGCCTGGAGATGTTCGCGAAGGCTTTCCGCGCAACCTAGGACCGTGTCCTGGAGCGGGCACGGCCTGGAGCAGCTTGCAAGCAAGCTTCAAGCCCGACGTCAATGGTGGAGAGCTCCTGGAACTGAAATCACGACAACAGGCATTTTGATCTAAAACCTGTGGGTCCCAAAACCTGCCAAGCAAGCTTCCAGCAGCTCCTGCACACTCTTACAACTAAAACCTAAGCATCCCAACAATAACTAAATTGAATACCAATTTGAGAGCCTAGGATGGGCATGAATCGCTTGGTAGATGCATGAAAAAAACACGTCATTGAGCTTGCAAGAACATAGAGAGAGTGAATGTCAAGCTTCTTCTTTCTCTCTTGAAAATATGGTGGAAATTTGAAATATAGCTCTAGGAATTTTCTTCTCTTTTCTTATATGCAAACTAAGGGTCCAAGGATTTATTTATAGAGTTTAGGACCTTAGGGATTCGTCTACTAGAAGTTGGGATTTAATTCCCAACGTTCACATAGCCTAAATAAATTTTCTAGTCATTTAGAATTGAGCCAACGGCTAACTGGTACCGGTACTAAAGTGTGGGTATCGGTACTCGTTTCTTCTAGATTTGGGTTTCAAACTCTTAACACAAATCTGTAACCCACTTGTACCAAAACTGATCATTAGTACCAGTACTCGTAGGGTACATTTTTGTTTATTTAAAAGGCCCAAACTTGTAACTCACATGTACTAGTACTAAACTTTAGTACCGGTACTTGTGGGTTAACAAGTACCTTTTTTAAGTGATTTAATCAATTATGTTCTTTGAAAAATGATCACAATATTAATCATAATTTATCTCTAATTATTTTTACGATCTAAGTTATATTCCTTTGTTAAGAGGCATACATTTTATAAATAAAAAGTCTAGAGTAAAGAACTAAAGATCGAAGGTGATCTTCTTCACTTCGACTCATCCTTGTCATCTTGCCTCCTCCTTGTCATCATTTTCTGTTTCTCATCAACATGCCTCCATCACTTCCTGTTTTCCTTGATCTTCACCTAAATCTGAAAAGAACTCAATTGCAAACATTAATTCATAATTATTTTGTTAACACCAAAACATGATGTGGAACAAGGTTCCAACAATCTCTCCCTTTTTGGTGTTGACAAAACTATCTTGCAAATAGATAATTAAAAAATTTAACAATGTTATATGAAGGAAAAAAAAAATTTAATTAAATCCTTCCCCTCAAAATATGCTCCCCCTAAAAATATTACTATTTACCCTTTATCTTTCTCCCCCTTTTTGTCAATCATAAGAAAATGAAGAAATATCATACCATAAAATTTACCAATAGTAAAATGGAGCTTGTGGATACCAAGCATCTCTCGTCCAACATTCTTGGTCTTCATTCAACCTATAGAAAGGTTGAAGTGTTCCATTATGTGCCTTGAACACCCTTTGATTACTTTGATCTACTCCTGCAAAACAAATATCTTTTCTAGGTACTCATTTTATTGTGGGTCCTTTAGAGTTAGCACCTCTCAAATCCTGAGATTTATTGGCCTTTTTAGTGTTAGATATATAATTCTTAGGATTTTTAGCCTTTTGATACATCCATGCATGCCTAGGTGCATGTGATTTATTTTGTATATTCTTTTTATTTTGAAATTTTGATTTTAATGAATCACAAAATTCAGTGTTTATCCTTGTTATTTTAAGATTATTTAAAGTCCCTTCGAAGTGCTCGTAAATATCTTCTAGTTCTAATATCTTTGCATGCAACTGATTATCAGTTTCTTTTGACATTTCTAATTCTATTTCTAAACATGATTGTTCTAATTCTAATGTTTGATAATTATTCTTTAAAACCTTATTTTCCATTTTAAATGACTTAGCTTTATAATATAGTTCTTTATAAGCTTCTAATAATTCTTCAAGAGAGAAATCAGGGTTTGCCTCATTGTCCGTATCTTCCGTAGTTGCTGCCAAAATAGATGAGCCACCTCGTCGTCATCCGACTCGCTAGAGTCGATGTCCATGTCAGAGTCGCTATCATCCCATGTTGCTTTTAAAGTTCTCCTCTTCTTCTTCTTGACTTCTTTTGTGTCTTTCCTTTTGTCTTCCTTCTTCTTATTGATAGGGCAATCCTTCCGCAAGTGGCCCTTCTTCTTGCACTCATAGCAAATAACATTAGTTGAAATTTTATTGACTTGCTTACCTTGTTTCTTGCGGAATTTCTGGAATTTCCTAGTAAGCATTTCCATCTCCTCGTCTTCGGATTCCGATGTTGTTGAGTCCGAGTCCTCTGTGATTGCTTTAAAAGAGATACTTTTCTTCCTACTTGTTGTCTTCTCCTCGCTCTTCTTTATGTTCTCCAATTGAACTTCATGCACCATGAGGCTTCCAATCAAATCATCCAAGGGGAGAGTGGATAGATCCTTCTCCTCTTGGATCGCTGTGGTCTTTGGAGACCAATCGCTTGTAAGTGATCTCAAGATCTTCCTTACAAGTTGCTCCTCCTTCAGCTTGACTCCAAGGTTCTTCATTGGATTTATGATCTCTCCAAACCTCGTGTACATATCTTTTATTGACTCTCCTTTCGTCATCCTGAAACACTCATATTCTTTGGTTAGAATAGAAATACGGGTTTCTTTTACCTTGTGAGTGCCTTCGTAGGTGACCTCGAGAGAGTTCCAAATTTCATATGCAGACCTGCATGCCGAATTTGGTTGAACTCCTCCCTTGATAATGCACAATAAAGTGCATTCATTGCCTTTGCGTTACCCATGATCTTCTTCTTTTGATCCACCGTCCAAGCTACGCCTTCCTGAGGCTCCGGATCTATGTACTTCTCTTGAATGAGAATCCAAGACTCCTCATCCATTGCTTTGGGGAAGACTTGCATCCTCCTCTTCCAATACCTGTAGTCTGTCCCATCGAAATAGGGAGGACGGGTAGAGGACTGTCCCCTGGTACACCTTGAAAAAGATGCCATCGCAAGTCAAGTTGTTATGTATTCTTGCAATCGGGCTCTGAGACCAAATGATAGGATTTGATATATGGAATATGGCTACGCGCACAAACACTCGACCACAATATTAGTAATAACAAGAAAGATTTGCACAATCAATTCAAATCACAAAGGACACAAAATGTATAGTGGTTCCCCTCCCTTGGGTACTCCACTACCTAAGCCTCCCAGCTTAGGGTTTTTAACCCGATTCCCTCAACCCCGAGGGAATCAATTTGCTAAACCAAGGTAATTAACAGGTTACCTCAACCCAAGTACAATAACGGGTTTGTTACAACCCAACGAGCAACAAGCTCGAATACAAAAGAAGTACAGGTGTAAGAAAACAAGAATCTTACAACTAAAACCTAAGCATCCCAACAATAACTTAATTGAATACCAATTTGAGAGCTTAGGATGGACGTGAATCGCTTCATAGATGCATGAAAAAAACACGTTGTTGAGCTTGCAAGAATGTAGAGTGAGTGAATGTCAAGCTTCTTCTTTCTCTCTTGAAAATATGGTGGAATTTGAAATATAGCTCTAGGAATTTTCTTCTCTTTTCTTATATGCAAACTAAGGGTCCAAGGGTTTATTTATAGAGTTTAGGACCTTAGGGATTCGTCTACTAGAAGTTGGGATTTAATTCCCAACGTTCACATAGCCTAAATAAATTTTCTAGCCGTTCAGAATTAAGCCAACGGCTTATTGGTACCAGTACTAAAGTGTGGGTACCGGTACTTGTTGCTTCCAGATTTGGGTTTCAAACTCTTAACAAAAATCTGTAACCCACTTGTACTGGTACTGATCATTAGTACTGGTACCCATTACCTCCAGTACCAATACTGATCATGAGCATCGGTACTTGCAGGGTACAGGTTTGTTTCTCTAAAAAGCCTAAACTTATAACTCACATGTACTGGTATTAAACTTTAGTATCGGTACTTGTGGGTTAACAAGTACCTTTTTTAAGTGATTTAATCAATTATGTTCTTTGAAAAATGATCGCAATATTAATCATAATTTATCTCTAATTATTTTTACGATCTAAGTTATATTCCTTTGTTAAGAGGCATACATTCTATAAATAAAAAGTCTAAACTAAAGAACTAAAGATCGAAGATGATCTCCTTCACTTCGATTCATCGTTGTCATCTTGCCTCCTCCTTGTCATCATTTTCTCTTTCTCATCATCATGCCTTCATCTTTTCCTGTTTGCCTTGATCTTCACGTAAATCTGAAAAGAACTCAATTGCAAACATTAATTCATAATAATTTTGTTAACACCAAAACATTTTGTGGAATAAGGTTTCAATAGTCCAGACCTAAACAGGGTTCTAGGATAAGTTGCCCATACGACAAGTTAGACGTCTAGCAATTTGTTTGGATGTCTGGAAACACAAATCATTGCGGGAAAGGATTTTCGGAGGCTCAAACGGTTATAATTACTGACAAAAGTGTTTTGGGGTGGATTGAACCTAACGTCTATTTATCATACGTCTAGGGTGATCTATGGATGTTTGAAAGTGAATATAAATTAGATTAAAGGTTAATCCTCATTGATTAAGTCTAACAAAGCTAACGGTCCTCTAGTTAGATGTCTGGTAAGGTTCTCAGACATCTTCTAAAACGTTTGGACTAAGGGATAGTCATCTGAAACAGGCAGATAGAGAGTGGGTTTCTAGCCTAAGTGGTTTGGATGTATGATCAAATAGTCAAACATCTTAAAGTCTAAGATCAGACATCTGATGTCCAGATTGGACGCCTAATTAGGCTATCTAAAACCTATTTTAGTTTTCTAAGTTCTCTATGAGTTTGTCTAAGTAACCTAAGGTTGTGTATGTGATCCAAGGGCTACTGTAGGGTACTTTTAGGCTCTTTAACAAAAGATCTGAGCAAATAAAAAGCAAAGAATAAAAAGACAAATACATAGAATAAAAATAGAAAAGAACTTCTATCCTATTCTTCATCTTCTTGTCTTCAAGCTCTCGCTCCACGTGAAGCTCTTTCTCCTCCATCAAGCTCTTCCAATCTATCATGGATGCGAGCTTGAGCTCCTTCTCCACACTTATAACCATTTGCATCTATCTTGAAATCTAAGACTCAATGCAAATGTTAAATAACAAGTGTTTTGTTAATAGACCTATAGCAGGGCGAAACTATTTGCATGCTAAATCGGTGTTTTAAAATTGTTGCGTTGCAGTATAGCTAAAATAGTGCTCCAACAAATAAATTTATTACTCGAAAAAGTTCTGAGGTCGAACACAGGGAGCAATATGGAATTCAGTTCTCAAAATTGCAATTTAAGACAAGAAAGCTTTGAAATTATAAACAAAAATTGTTTCAGAATAAAGTAGCACTAGGATCAAGTGTTAGACTACAAAAATAATGGAGTAAAATGGTGATTTAGATCACCAAGTACTCCTTACAATGATAGCTAATGAACTCAATGTATATATGTATGAAATGAAATCAAACCAATCATTTGATTTACTAATCAGATGGCTTAATCTGCTCAAGCCTTTCTATGTTCTTCTTCTTTTCTCTTTCTCTTCTCTGCCTTTCTTCTTCTTTCAGCTACGACCCTTCCTCTTCTTTTTGTTCTTCTCTTACTTTCCTTCTCTATCTCTGTAACTCTTCTTCTTCCTTCAGCCCTTCTTCTTTCTTTGGCTTTCTCCACACAGAAGGGGACAAGCTTATGAATTCGGCTAAGTGTTAGCCGGTTCTCACCAAGAGCAAAACCCTCCCCTTACCTACACAGGCTCTCTTTCTCTCTTTCTCTCTTTAGGATCTGCTCTCCCAGAGCCACAGAGGTAATCGGATTATCGGACGTAGCATACCTGGGTCCAGGCTCACCAGCAATGGGTGATGAGAGAGGAGTGAGGCTTAGGCAGGTTAACAGGTCAGGCCAGGTCCGCAGGCAGAGGTGATGAACGAGGCGCATGTGCGCGGGTGAGAGGGACCTCACCCTGTTTCTTGAGGCGATATGGCTATAGCACTTTTGCAATTTATGCGCTGTGGGGCGCTCTTTAGCTGATGATGTGGGACTAAACCACATCCCTTCTTCACGTTTGTTTGCAGCAAGGAGATTCCTCTGATTGGCCTAGCTGCTAAGGTCCCAACGTCTAATTGACCGCTTGGGGCAGTACCTGAAGCAAGTCCGCACGACCTGGGACTTGCACCTAGGGTAGATGAGACCTGGAGTAAGCTCGAAGCTCCTTTGAAGTTCTTTGTCAATGGCGGCTAGGGGACACAATTGAAATCAAGCAAACGGCCTCTCGACCCTATCAAAAGGTTCAGAGAGTATCACCGTAGCACGGCGAGTTCGTTGAGTTGGTCGGCATGGCGGATGGGTGTGGATGGTGGCCAGATGGTCACGGGTTGGGTTGGAGATGATGGGTCTGTTCGGGGCGGTGTTTGGGTGGATGATGGATCGAAATGAGAGAGTGGAAATGACCAGAGATGTGTGGTAGAGGTTTTGAGGTAGTTGGCGAGGGGTTTGGTGGTGTGTGGAGAGAGATGTACCTCATCGGAGGTGTGGCCGGAACGGTGGAAGGCGATGGAGTCGCAGAGGCGTGGTTGAGGTTGGAACGGAGTGTCGAAAGTGTTGGTGTGATGAGGAAGAGTTTAGGGAGCTGTTGAATGTAGTAACGGACGAAGTGGGAAGTAGAAGGCGCCAGTTGTGGTGTTGTCGGTGCTAGAGAAGAGAACAGCTCCAGAGAGAGGGAAATGGCGAGGAAGAAGGATATTAGGGCGCCGGCTGGTACGGCTCGACGCGGGAAGAAACGAGGAAGATAACTCCGCTGTTGGTATTGCGAACAGAGGACAAAGAAGGATGGAGGAGCTCATCGTTCGTCGAGGGGCTTTCGGTCGAGAGAGAGGGGAATTGGGGGGGGATCTTGGCCGATTTCGAGCGTAGGGAGGACGGTCTGATCAGGAGGTTCTTTTATAGACCTCAGGAAGAAGTTTTTTGGAAAGCTTGCCAGAGTTAGGAAATTCCTTGATATCCAAATTTCTCATTCATTCACATGAGAGATTGGGAAGGTTTGGGGTATGGGATTTGGCTCAAAAAGAAGAGAATTTCTTGACGAACTTCCCTTTCAAATTTGAAAGGGTTTCGTCAAGAAAATAAGGGGTTCTTTCCAAATCAAGGTCGCCAGAGTAAGTAGGAATAGGTTTAATGGCAGCAGGGACTTTTTTGTGAGAATGACGACAAAGTTAGGTGTCTGTTTGAAAAGATTTTGAAAGTTAAGGGCATAAATATAATTAAACAGGACCAAGTTGCAAACTAGGTCAAGACAAACTCATCTTGGGTCCAAATTTTGGTACAAACCTAATTTGGACCTTAGGAATCCAATGATGAAGTTGGATTTTGGTTTTGACCACGTTTGACTAGGTAATTTATGCAAAAACCTAAATTAGTGCAAATGTCTGTTTGAGACTCTGTTCTGGGTCAAGACGGGTTCTGATGGTTAAATTGAAGGTTCCAAACCCTAGAGAACATTTTTATATGAATTTTAGAAGGTTTAGGTGAATTTTATCTTGATCAGAACCTCAGTTAATTAAGCGGATCTATTTTTAGGGTTTCAAAAGTCATTTAATTCTCAGAACACGTGCAAACCTTTTTCTGATTGTTTTATCCCACTTGTCAACCTTTTAGGACCATTTGACCCTTAATTAACCCTTAGGAAAGCCCGTGGTTGTACTACATTCTTGATATGATGGTAAAATTACAGTTTTAACCTTAGTGTCTTATTTTTCCCTCAGAATAATTATGCAGTGACTTATGGCTGGCTCTTTGGCAGTTATGTAGGAGCATTTATTGACTTAATTAGATCAAAATGAGCTCGTTATGGCTCATGATGGTGTTCCCATCAGAAACACTTACCAAGCGCCACTCATTGTCCTCCATTGACATGTAATTCTGGAAGGGTAGGTAAAGGTCCTCAATGGAAGAATCCCCTCTTGTCCTGAAGAATAGTTTCCCATAGAAACTTAGAGCTTCAGCCTTAAGTTCCTCCTCCTTGTTGATTGATGATGGAGCCAACAGGGACAAGTAAATGTGAAATGGTATTTTTCATTTTGCTAGATTCTCATGGCTATAGCATAGAGATGGGTGCAGTGATCCCTAAGATTCAACCATTTTATGTGGTTTCATTGAATCTAGTGGTCCTCCTTGTAATGGAGGGTCATGAGGCGATCCTCGAGTGGTTGCCTGCTCCCAAGCTTCCACATCCTCGGGGTCGACTGCAAATTTGTCATGAATAGCTACAAGCTTCTCGCTAAGAGCATCGATGAGATGTAGGCAATGCTGATCCTCCTTTTCCCAAGCTCTAAGAGCAGCCTTTACTCGGGTAAACTTCTTTACACATTAGAAGAAGGGGTTCCCCCTGATCTCTTTACTCTAGTTCTCTTGCACCACTTCATCAAAGTTAGCCCTCTTCACCTAATAGTTAAGGAAATGAAAAGGTTTCCTCTTATGATGCTACGCAAGCAGATGGATCATCATTGCGTGGTTGCTAAGGCCCTATACCATCCAGCCAATCTAATCGAATTTGAGTCACCGAGATAATAAATAAGCTCAAATAGGACCAAAGTCACTTAGCACATAATCATAAAACATAAACATAGTTAATAGGCAATTCATAAAGCATTAATTAAATAAATGAACAAAATATTGACCGAAATGAGTACGTAGACCTGTAATCACTCAAGTACATATAAGCCCAAAAAGTAGCTACTGACAATAACTCTTAGAATATGCCTGAATGAGAAGTCCAAAGTAGATGTTAACAAACAATGAGTAGAATAGTACAAGAGGCAAGCAAAAGAAAGTAAGAGCACAAGAAAAATGATACAAATTTCTCCTTTATAATTATTCTTTATCAATTCATTACTCAATTAATTTTAATTTTAATTTATTTGAATAGTATGTTGTCCTCAATATTATAGTCATATTTATCCGATATCTTTTCCTTAAAAGGCACAAGGAAATCTCACTGTGATTTTCCAAGAGATATGACAAGTATGTAGTGTCATTTGGGCTGGGAGGAAACTCCGCATTCACCGTACATCTTGTTTCATATCACCCTAGGATCCTAGTGTAGGCGGTGTGGTGGGTGCACAGTACGAACTATACACATAGATGCAACCTACGGTGCCTCGTAGATAGCCCTCTTAATGGCTTTGGTACATATCCAACCAAAATATCATGTATATATATATAGGAAAAGCCGTATAATTTATTACATGATTGATGAAACCACTTATGTTACTAGTCGATGGGTTTGCCAAACCACTATCACCGTTATATTGTCATAATAGGCTTTATTTTATATTTGGAAAGAATTCTGACTGCGTATCCAAGATTTGAGTAACAAACCAAGATTTTATGAATCATTTGTAACATTATTAATGAATATGTAATAAATTGTAGCATTAAAATGGTTACCTTTATATTATTTTGTAACACAACTTTAATAACGTTATATTGTAAAACAACACAGCAAGACACAGGTGTGCGTTGCAGCACGCCAACTAACTTTAATAATCGTAATACATTTCTTAACAGCTCGTTATACAAGCTAATATTGTTACGATGTAATACATTATGGTTGCTTTTATATTGGTTTGCAACACAACTTTAATAATATTATATTGTAACACAACTCAACAAGACACAGGTGTTCGTTGCAGCACGTCAACTAACTTCAACAATCGTAACATAATGCAAAAAAAAATAAAATAAAAATTGTAATACAATGCAGCAAGTTATAGGTGTGCGTTACAACACCTTTGGTTAAAAATGTTATCAGAACGTTGTATTAGAATCTTTTTATCAACATTGAACATTTTATATTTTCCTTTTTACCAACATGTTCTATAAAATGTCAATCATAACAAATTGGTTTCTGGTGCCGGACATAATACAAATTACCAAAGTCGTTATCAAAAGTCAAATTATTATTTATTTGTATTATGGAATATAACGTGTAATTTATTTATTTTATATGAATACAACACGTCCACAATTCATTATATTTCGGAGACGTGGATATTATATTATATATTTTCTCTTTGTTCGAATACTATATATATATTTGTAATACATATTTTAATGTTACAATACATATGTAATTTTGTTACAACTTGTATTACTTTCATTCCAATACGTATACTTTCATTTTACAAACTTATACCTTATAGGTACAACACATATGCAGTTACGTTACAATGTTTTCACAATTATAACAAGCATGTCACGCTGTTTTTAATTTCAAATCAGCACATTTCGTGTGCCTCATCTATTTATAGTAAACACAATCGGGTTTGTTTTGGAAGGTTGTTTTATTATTTCAAATAATATATTATTTTATATGGTAAAAACCGTCATATTCGTTGGATTGGAAAACCACCATTGTGTAATAAGTGTTATTTATAGGAATCATGGGATCGTGATCTAATGGTTACAATTATGGGCTTATTTGTTAATTTGTGAGCACAATACTCAATAGATAGGCCCCCTATATATATATATCCACCCGCATATCCTTACCTCGCTGCTCAGTTGGCCAACAGGCCTATCACAGATTCACAAAGAGGCTAGCCCACTCCCTACTCCACCAACCAAACTCAACCAGACCGGCTTATCGAAGCCATCCAGTTATATATATTCATATATATATTTCATCCCATCAAGTGTATTCATCTATGATAGCTGATAATTTAATTTGCAATACATAAGCCATTCACAAATTGTTATTTAATACAATAACAAGAGTCAACACGTTAATGCTTTGATTCATTAGATTTGGCCCATTTATCACTTCCATGAAATTCTTAATTTGATTTTCATTTCATTGCATTTTGAAGCCAATTATTACATAAGAGCATGAAATTTCCAATTAGAAGATTGAGCCCAATCAATGCGTTACCATTTATTTCAAGCATCTGTTTTACATGTATCATTAGTATCCAATAGGAATAATCATGCATAATAATTTTTTTGCACTTTAGAACTTGGCAAAAGAAAGTAAACACACAAAATGACAAATTTTGCAAGAGGGCATAACAATAATTTTCACTAGGGAAACGTTAAGGATATTTTACCTAATGTCTTTGGAGGGTCATTGCGACTTCAAAATGCGTACCCAAGATGCCTTGTTGTTGCCTTCTGGACCAACACATAGTGCACAAAGAGAGAATTCTAACGAGTCCTGGTATGCGAAATCAGATGTCATTTGACCCCGAACAAATCAAAACATGAAACAAAATGTGAAATGGGAACCTGCGTGCATATGCACGCTCACATGCCTTGAAATGTGCACCACGTCAGAAGCACCCTTGCACCTCACTCACACCTTACGCATGTTGCCCTCGTGCACTCATGCATATCAGCATTTTCTCTCCATGTGCATCGATGTCGGCCTCACATGCTTTCTCCCCCATGTGATGCATGCCTTGCACTTGCGTCCGACACCGTGTCCCACCACATTACATTTGCGCACCTTTGTTGCACCCGGGTACTCACGATTGCATGCCTTTGCTTGTTGTGCCTGTGTTGCCTCTCTCGCTGCCATCAATTCACATGCGACCGTGCGCCTATGTGTGGGGCACCTGCACACAGCATCGTTGGGGCACACACTAGAAGGGAGGGCACCTTTTCTCTTTTCTCTCTCCCCTTTCTCGAGAATAGTGGTGCCACCCCCCTAAAGATTTATTTAGACTTCCCTAACCCTAAGTCAGTTAGGGATAATCGCACTTAACTAAAAAATACCTCTCATTATGGTTTATTTACGTCTCTCCTCCATTTATCATATTTTTCAGGTAACTTTTGTTATGTACCTCAGATTTTCGTAAAACAAGTATCGTTGGAAAGTTTGTGATGTGAAGAATCTATGGTTCTAAATATGACATATTTTGGGCACATTTACCGAGAGTTGATCAAGTTTAACTAATATGCACATTTTGATCGTTTTCAAGGTACACGAACTCGATTTGCACCCGACAAGTGTCAAAGGATTTGTCTCGACTTGCGTAAACTTGAAAGGACTCCAAAATTTAGGTTTACGGCTTTTGCAGCAACCACCCTTGTTCCCATCACCTCCTCCACCCTCTTTTCCCAACAACTCCACCTTAACGGGAAGGACAATGAGGGGGAAGCAACGACACCAAAGAGGGAAGAGAGGAGAATGACACCACCACTATGGAAGCAACTCCCTTTACCTTTTTATTTCCTCTTTCAGTAACTATGACATATAGTTACTTCTAAACCATAATTAGTTTATTATACCATTAAATATTAACAAAATGGGATATGTGAAATAGTGCAACTTTATAAGAGTACAGAAGATTTTATGAGAGTATGGATGTAATTAAAAAAATTCTAGAGATAATGAAAAAATCTTATTAATTAATGTATATTCCTGTAAAATTGCGTGCATTTACGCGACCTTTGTCTCCCACACAGCAAACCCCGCCCCCAACAACACGCCCGCGCACACACACGAAAAAGTGGAAAACCATGAAGTGGACGTCTGGTGTACGACGACATAATATACGGAAGGATTTCAATCATGGAATCTCCGCAACAACCCTTGCCATGTACTTGTGGGATTTAGAGGAAATTGGAAGCCCCTCTCCCTACCCCTCTCATCACATGCAGTTAGCAAAGGATAGGTATGAAAGCCTTCACCCTCCACACCACTAAAAAAGGCACTTCCCAAGGCGAACTTTGTGCCATATATGTGCATCAACCAACTCACTTTCACCGATCACAACTGATATGCACAACTCTCTCTCTCTCTCTCTCTCTCTCTCTCTCTCTATATATATATATATATATATGTATGTATGTATATGCTCTCTTACTTTACCCACGTGAATGAACATCTCTCATTATCTCTCTCTCTCTCTCTCTCTCTCTCTCTCTCAACGTGGAATCTGGCTTTGATTTTCCATTATATGTTCAGCTCAGATGGAGTGGCAGACATGTCATGCTGGTTGGAGCAGAGGATGGATATGGATATATTGGTCAATGTCGCATAATAAACACAAAGACACCCGCAGATACAATAAAGCCGATCGAGCAGCACCAATACGTCTGTTGCAAAGTAGTGGAAGGATCTCTTGCATGTGGCCTTTCCCATGAACACACCCTTTATAGGTGTGCACTTGACTCCACTGCCATCTCTCTCTTTACTGCCTGCCCAAAAGCCCTATGGGCACTGCTATCGATCGTCTCTTCCTTCCAACCACAAATGATTGTAGTTTACCAATTATTAAATGTTAATCTAAATTGGATGAACGTCTGTGGTGGCGACCTTCCTCTATAGTTTTATTATTCCGTCGTAGTATAGTATAGAGAGGTGATTATCAGTTTAATACAATTTGTTACTCGGAAATAAATAGTTCCCGAGGTCGAACTCAGGGAGCAAACTGTATTCTAGAGATACAAATTCTTATTACAAAAATAAAGAGAGAGAGAAAGAATTTGTTGGCTTTTCTTCTTTTCTCTTTGCTTCTCCTCTTCTTCCTTCTCAGATCTTCTGCTCTCTTCCTTTGTTCTTCTTCTTTATCTGCAGTGGTGATGTTCTTCTTCTTCATTCAGCTGTTTCTGCTCGTCTCTTCCTTTTTCTTCTGCAGAGCGGTCCTGTTCTTCTTCTTCTTTCTTTCTTCAGATCTTCTCGTGCTCTTCTTCTTTCAGTTCTTCCCTTGGCCTCTCTGTGCTCTCCTCAGCCTCACCTTCCTTCTCCTTCTTTGCCTTCAGGACGTCATCTGATTTTCCAATCAGACGACTTAAACCGCCGCTGCTACAGTGCCGCTCGGTGATCCTCCTTCCTTCAGCCTTCGTCTTCTTCCACGGTTCTTCTTCACCTGTGCCTACACACTTACACAGCTTGATCAGAGAGAGGGGCAAAACCTACCTCTACCCTCCCCCGCGTCTCTCTCTCACAGAAACCGCTCTTAGGATAGCTCTCCCAGAGCTGCCGAGTTGCCGGGTACGGGTCGCGCCCGGGTCCAGGTCCACCGGCGTGCGTGGTGGGCGAGGAGTGCAGGTCAGTCTAAGTCGGGTCGGGCCAGGTCTGCGGGGCGTGAGCGCGGACGAGACCGGGTAACCGGGCGGGTGAAGGGGACCTCACCCCGTGTGCTGAGGCAATAAGCCTCCAGCACTTTTTCGCTTTATACCGCTGCGCTCCTTCAGAGCCTTCCGAGGTGGGACTAAATGTCCCACCCCAATTTCGCGCCTGCGCGGAGGAAGCAGCTGGTAATCGCAGCTTTACGCGAGGCCTTCGCGCGAGGGATTCGCCTCAACTGCAGCCTAACGCTTCGCCGAAATGCCCCCGCACAGCCTGGGAGCGTGACCTGGGCGCGGCGCACCTGGGACAGTAGGTCGAAGCTGCTTCGCTTCAACAATGGCGGCGACGAGTGCAGGTACCTGCCCACAGAGAAACGACCTCTCGGCCCAATCAGAAACGCGGAGGACTTTCGCCGTGGCACGGCGAAGGTGGTCGGGGGGTGTGCAGGCGGTGGGGCGGAGCCCAAGAGCTGCCCTAGGTCGGACTGTGGGTCGGGAGATGGGTTTGTTCGGTGGAGTTGCAGAGGGTGATTTGGGGGAAGTGGAAGGGCGGAGGTTGATCAGGGTGAGGAGGCGGAGGTTCTGCGGTGGTCGGCGAGCCGTGTGGGTTGCTGGAGTGATGGGAGTGGCTCGCCGGAGGATGGCCGGAGGCGGAGAAGGTGAGGGTGATTGGTCGGAATCGAGGGCGACAGTAAATGTTTAAAGTGAGGAAAAGGAAGAGGGGAGGAAGAGGAGGAGTTCTACCTACTTAGCAGGACGAGGAGGGGCCGGAGCGGGCGACAGTCGTATTGACTGTCGCCGGAGAAGAAGATGCCCGGGGGAAGGGGCGGCGGCGAGCAGAGGGCCGGAGAGGCGCCAGCTGGGTGCGGCGTGGCGCGGGAAGAGCGAGGGAAAGAAGCCTCTGCTGCTGGTATTGCGGCAGAGCGAAGAGGAGGAGGAGGAAGAACCGCCGGAGCTGGTGGGCGTCTGCCGGAGTGAGAAGAGAGGAAAGTTGGGGGTTTTCTCCGTCAGATCCCAGCTACTTCGAACGGTGGAGCGACGGGGGGTATTTATAGGGTAGAATCAGAGAGGAGGGCGGAGGGAGACGACGTGTCTCCCTCGCCGGAGGACGCCGGAGATGGAGACCCATACCGTCCGTGCGTTCGCACGGCCGGTATGGTGGGTTGCAGCGACCAGGGGGGTGTTCCTGCGACGGCTGACGACGCAGGGCACCCCCGGTTTACTTGCCAGACCCTCCCCCTTACCCTGCGCGGCGCCATGCTCCGCGCATGGTCGCCGGAGCATGGTGCTGGTCAGGTTTTGGCAGGAGGGACCTGAATGCAAAGAACGAAAGAGAGTTAGGGGTAGAAATGTGAGGGTTCAAAAGTTGAGGGCCAAAAAGTAAATATATGAGGACCAAAGTGCAAAGTTGGTCAAGAAGGTTTCTTCTTAGGCTCAAGTTTTTATACATGACTAATTAGGACCTAAGGAATTTGATGGTGAATTTTATTTCTAGATTAAACCTTGTTTGACCAGTCAATTTACGCAAAAACCTGAATTAAGTTATTAATTGGGCATGGTTCTCAATGTAGGTCAAAATGGGTTCTGAAGGCCAAATTGAAAGTTCTAAACCCTAGAGATTATTTTTCTATGAATTTTAGAGGGTTTATTCTATTTTTACTTTGCCTCGAACCTCGTGAATTGAAGTGGGTTTGTTTTAAGGTTACAGATTATCATTTAGTTCCTTGGAATTGCTGTAGCCCTTGTCAGATCATCTCATCCCACTTTTATTCTTATTAGGTTGCTTTGACCTATGTTTGGACCCTGAATTACCCTGTATGCAGATTATACTGGTAAAATTGCATTTTTACCCCTTATGACTCGTTTTCTCCTTAAACTCAGAATTCTCTGAGTTAAGCCTTTCCTTGAGTTATGTAGGAGCTTTTATCCTTTGTATTAGGTCAAAATGAGCTAGTTGTGGCTCATGATGAGGTTCTCATCATACCCCCATGCCTAGCTTTTGCTAGTCCCTTAGCAAAAACTTAAGGTTTCAACCCTTGTTCTAGACCATGAAGTTCTTAATAGCTTTAGATAAGTGCTTTTTCATTTGAGCTTAGATTAGGTTAGAATGCTGACCATAGGACTAAAAGGTACTCTAGTACCAATAAAGATCCAAATCTGTCTAGCCTTAGCCTCAGTCCTTAGCAAAGGTTTTTAAGGCCCACAAGAACTAACCTAAGGTTTATTGGACTTTGTGGTTAAAGCACCCATGCTTGAAATGATTTTAGCCCTGGCTCAGTTCGCAGTACGTTTTGTAGGAGAGAGATAGAAAGTTATTCTGTTTGGAGAGTTTTCTCTCTCTTTTTCTTTTTAGTTCTAGCCTAGGATTGGCTTTTCAACACGGTCTGTATCAGATTCCTTGCTCCCATCATCAATCCTCAAGGGTTCCTGGCAATCGATGCTTCGAGATAGCACCGCCCATGGCAACCCCCGGAACCCTGGCTATTGAGATTTCGAGATATTCCCATCCATGGTGTTCCATGGCCGAATCCAGACCCTGGCAATTGACACTTCGAGATAATGCCATCCATGGAATCTGAATCAGTAGAGTGCTTACATGCCCCCAGTAGGATATGTAAATATCCTAAGAGACAAGCACCGAGGAGATGATATTTTGTTACGCATCTTCGAGGGGATTTCCCGCCTCTCCGCGCTGGGAACTCGTCGAAATCAACTTGTGTTGATCGGCCGCTCCTATTCTAGGTGTTCTTTTCAGAATTTTGTGACGCTTCCGCGTGATTTTGATTTTTACGCTTACTGAACCAGGCTGTGTGTGAGGTTAGGGTGCTTAGGTTACTAAGTCCCGTAAACCAAAAATTAGCTAATGAGGCCAAATACTTCCTAAGCCTTAGACCTAATACTTCAGCTTTTCATTTTCCTCAACCTCTTGAGGAATGTCTAGATCTTAATGGGTACTAAGAGTCTATTCAAGAATGCCTAAGGTTTGCGTTCTTATTAATCTCATTATGCACTTTTCAGTTATTTTCTTGAATGAGGTCTAGAACTTAGGTTAATTCCTTAGTTCCTTACTAATGACTATCACCTTTTCTCATAATTTTGTGCTCCTTTTTCATTTTGTTTCTTTTCTCCTTCTCCTTCAGAAAATTTCCTTCTCCTCTTTTCCTCTTATTCCTTTTCGAAAAATTTTTAATTTTTATGGTGTTTTTGGCATATGTGAATTTTTTGTTTGAAACCTTTTCTTACAAGTTTTGCACTTTCATACCCCCTCCCCCATGCCTAAGATTTGCAATGTCCTCATTGTAACCTAGGGGGTTTTTATTTAACTTAGTTCATTCCTTAAGACAGAAATTTGGATGAGTGAATGGGTCGGGTTGAATTTTTGCGGACGATTTCTAATCCCAGATGCAAGCATCTGAGGTGGGGTCGGCTGTCTACAAGGGTGAACCTTAAGTGCAAAAAGGTGTCAGAAAAAGTTTTGGATTTTTAGGAAAATGACGGGTTGCCTCCCGTTAAGCGCTGAGTTTTACGCCATCGGCTGGGCGCAATAAGCTCAAGGGGAATGGAGGATATAAGATGCTTCAGCCAAATCAGTAGAAGTTACATCAATGAACGGCTTGAGTCTCTGACCGTTCACGATGAAAGGTTCAGAATCGTGGCTGAGTAGGCTGATTTCGATTGCTCCATTTCCAAAAACCTGTCGGACCAAATATGGTCCGACCCACTTGGATCTCAGTTTTCCTGGGAAGAGTTTTAGTCGGGCATCAAAGAGTAGGACCTTTTGACCAGGGTGAAAGATCTTTCTCGAGATGTGTTTGTCGTGGAAGGCTTTAACCCGCTCCTTGTAGATTTGCGAGTTCTCGTACGCGTCTAGGCGTAATTCATCGATCTCGCTGATTTGGAGTTTTCTGTGGGTCCCAGCCTTGGAAAGATCTAGATTACAGTTCCGTACTGCCCAATAGGCTTTATGCTCTAGTTCGACGGGAAGGTGACATGCCTTTCCGTACACCAGTCTAAAGGGAGACATGCCCAATTGGGTCTTGTGGGCAGTCCTATAGGCCCACAATGCTTCCGGAAGTCGGGACGACCAGTTCTTCCTGTCAGGTCGAACAGTGACTTGCAGGATTTTCTTGATCTCCCGATTAGACAGCTCAGCTAGACCATTAGTTTGGGGGTGGTAAGGAGTAGAGATTCGGTGAGACACCCCGTATTTGGTCATCAGTGACCTAAACTGAGCATTTGTGAAATGGGTCCCCCTATCAGAGATTATTGCACGAGGAATCCCGAACCTTGAGAAAATGTTTTGATGAATGAATTTGAGAACGATTTTGTGATCACAGGTTCGGGTCGGTATGGCTTCGATCCATTTGGACACGTAGTCC
Organism: Thalassia testudinum; assembly: GCA_037157565.1. NCBI lineage: Eukaryota > Viridiplantae > Streptophyta > Magnoliopsida > Alismatales > Hydrocharitaceae > Thalassia > Thalassia testudinum. Next base: position 113,691,933 of record JAZHRO010000039.1, on the reverse strand, counting down.
ACAGCCAACAGAATGTATTCGAATCCATCCGAAACAGGAAAGGGGCCCATAAAATCAATCCCCCAAACATCAAAGATTTCGCATACTAGAATCGGTTGCATAGGCATCATGCTGCGATGGCTCATGTTGCCCAAAATCTGGCAACGACTGCATGCCTTGCAGTGACTGTACGCATCTTTGAACAGTGTGGGCCAGTAAAAGCCGCACTGGAGGACTTTTGATGCGGTTTTATGCCCGACGAAATGGCCACCGCATGCCTGGTCATGGCAGAAAGAGAGGATATTGTTGAATTCCTCTTCCGGGATAGATCTCCGGATGATCTGATCGGCACCTATGCGGAAGAGGTACGGGTCTTCCCAAATGTAATACTTGGCATCGGAGCGTAATTTGTCCTTCTTGGCCTTTGGCCAGTCGGACGGGATCTGATGAGATGCCAAGTAATTTACTACATTAGCAAACCATGGAAGGCTAGTACCAATAGTCAGCAGGTGCTCATCGGGAAAATGCTCAGTGATGGGTCCGGAAGGGTCAATTATTTTAGAAGGAAGACGGGACAAGTGATCAGCTACCACATTTTTCTTTCCCGCTTTGTCGCGAATCTCAAGGTCAAATTCTTGCAACAGCAAGATCCATCGGATTAATCGAGGTTTCGCATCCTTCTTTGCAAGGAGATGCCTCACAGCTGTGTGATCCGAGTATATGATGACACGGGAACCCAGAAGGTACGATCTGAATTTTTCTAGGGCAAATACTACAGCTAGCAGCTCTTTCTCAGTAACCGTATAGTTACGCTGAGCCTCATCGAGTGTTTTGCTGGCGTAGTAAATGACCACAGGTTTCCCGTCAATTTTCTGCCCCAAAACCGCTCCTACAGCGAAGTCGGATGCATCGCACATGATCTCAAAGGGTTGAGACCAATCAGGGGACTGTAGGATCGGGGCTTGGGTGACTCGGTCACGCAGGATTTCAAATGCTTGAGTGCATTCCTTGGAAATTTCGAAAGGAACATCCTTGGAGAGAAGAGTGGTCAGGGGGCGCGCGATTTTTGAAAAATCAGGGATAAATCGTCGATAAAAATCGACATGCCCTAAAAAGGAACGGATGTCCCTGATCGATCTAGGCATAGGAAGGTGAGAAATCAGATCAATCTTAGCTCGATCCACTTGGATACCTTTTTCCGAAATTGAGTGTCCCAGGACAATTCCCTCAGGCACCATGAAATGGCTCTTTTCCCAGGAAAGAACCAAATTCACATCGATGCACCGCCTGAGTATCTGGACCAAGTGCTGGAGGCAATCGTCGAATGATGCTCCGAAAACTGAAAAGTCATCCATGAAGACTTCCAGATAATCACCTACCATATCTGAGAATATGGCAAGCATGCATCGCTGAAAAGTAGCGGGTGCATTGCAAAGACCGAAAGGCATCCTTCGGAAAGCGTATGTTCCGAAGGGGCAGGTGAACGTGGTCTTTTCTTGGTCCTCTGGATGGATTGCCACTTGGTTATAACCGGAGTACCCGTCAAGAAAGCAGAAGAACCTATTTCCCGCAAGTTTTTCGAGAATTTGATCAATGAAGGGTAGTGGGAAATGATCCTTCTTCGTGGAGGAATTGAGTCGGCGGTAATCTATACAGACTCTCCACGAGTTGGCTAATCGGGTAGGAATGATTTCTCCGGTCTCAGTCGTTATAGTGGTGAGTCCTGCCTTCTTGGGCACGACCTGAATTGGGCTCACCCAGCGACTATCGGAGATCGGGTAGATGATTCCGGCATCTAACCACTTGATGATCTCCTTTTTCACGACCTCCTGCAGATTGGGGTTTAAGCGTCTCTGCATTTCACGAGAAGGTCGTGTGCCCTCTTCTGAATAGATATGATGAGTACAATAAGAGGGACTTATTCCAGTCAAATCATCGAGAGTCCATCCGATGGCTCTGTGATGTTGCTGGAGGACAACAATCAGACGGGATTCCTGTTCAGGACTGAGGTTGGAATTGATAATCACAGGAAGGGTCTGATTAGAACCCAAAAAGATGTATTTCAAGTGAGTAGGAAGGGGTTTTAGTTCGAGGATGGGGTTATCAGCAGCAGCGGGTGGTTCAGTATAGATGTGAGGTTCAAGGGTGGGAGTTACTGGGTTGTTCATATCTGGATTCGACTCCTCTGTTTGCGGGTCAAGATCCTTCTGTGGTTGATGAGGCATAATCGAGTCATTCTGGAAGTGTGATTCATCAACCAAAGTCCTGATGTCACAAATTTGTTCGATGACACCGCAATTAATTCCTTGTTGGGCCTTAAATATATCAATTTTCAGTGTTTGATCTCCAAACTTAAGCTCTATTTGGCCCTCCTCACAGCTGATGTTGGCTCTAGCAGTAGCCAAGAAAGGTCTCCCTAGAATGATTGGTGTATCCCTAGGGTTCTCAGGTGCGTCCATATCTAAGACTATAAAGTCCACTGGAAAATAGAAATCCCGCACTCTTACGATAACATCCTCGAGAATCCCTTTTGGTGACTTTATAGATCGATCTGCTAATTGTAATGTTATCTCGGTTGGTTTTAGCTCAGATTCTTCTAGATGGTCAAGTAAGGATGTGGGTATCAGGTTTATGGATGCACCCAAGTCTAACAATGCTCTATCAAATTGGGTACCACCTATCTTGCAGGAAATCAGGGGAGTACCAGGATCTTTTGCCTTGGGTGGGAGTCTACTGAGGATTACAGAGCTGGCTTGCTCTGACAGAATAATTGGGCTCCCTCCCTTGGTTCGCGGCTTACGCTGGGGTGTACATATATTCTTTAGAAATCGTGCGTAAGCTGGTACGTGGCGGATTGCATCCATCAAGGGGATGTTTATGTGGACCTGCTCAAAGAGCTTGACCAGGTCCTCCTCAGGGGCCACGGGTTTGGTGGTCTTCTTTCCCTTGGTCAAGGCCTCGGGAAACGGGATCTTGGTTGGTTCTTCTAGGATAGGTCCAGGTTGTGGATCCGGAACAGCGGTATCTTGGATAACTATCCTAGGGTCATGGTTATCAGGCTTGGAGTGGTTTGGATAATGTGGGTCTTGAGTTGTTTTACCACTACGTGTTGTTACAGAATTTAATCCGGCCTGATTTTGGTTTGGGTTTGGTAAGAGGGGTGGCTGCTGCTGAAATCCCGCATAAGAAGTTGAGGCTTCCATCTCGTCTGGAGATGGAGCAGTAGGGGCCTGATAAATCCATTGAGCGTGGCCTAAATTTGGATTCGTAACGCGCTTCTGGGTTGGCACGTTATTTGGGTTAGGAAGAGGTTGGGAAGGGAGTGTGCCTGGCTGGCGAGAATTTGCCAACTGGGCCAGTTGAGTTTTAACCTCTGTAAGTTTGTCCTTGTGCTGTTTTTGAATAGCCGCATTCGTTCTTTGAATGTCAGCCAGAGTCTGAAGGATTAGGGACATTTGATCCTGATTTGGCCCTGATGGATAAGTAGGGTTGGGCCGAGGCTAAGGCGGCTGGTAATGACGAGAGGGCTGTGGGCGGGACTGAAAAGGTGGTCATTGGGTTTGGGAATTTCCCGCCCACTGAAAATTGGGATGGTTTCGCCATCCAGGGTTGTAAGTGTTGGAGAATGGGTCGTTCTGGATGGCGTTGAGGTCCTCGCAGGTCTGAGGAACCTCCTGAGGATCAGGGAAAGGGGGAATGGAGTTCCCCGGGCTGGTGTAGAAAGGATCGGATGATCCTCCGATCCAAGAATCAGATGGGGATGGATATGGATCCATCCTAGGGGAAGATCGGTGGAGGATGTTTTGCACAGTCTCCTGTGTGGAAGGAGGTTGTGTAAAGGAGTTACGCGCGGAGGTGGCTCGCTGCAAGTGCTGAGTCAGCTCATCCACCTTCTTTTCAATGATTGAGACCTTGTCCAATCGACTGGCCATTAATTCCAGGTCGACTGATGCGGACAGGCCCTGCGTCTCATGTGCTCCCTTAAGATTCGTCGCTGCGCGGGTATTCGTCCTGTCGAATAATCCCATGGAGTCATTGTTGATGGAGTTCTCGCACATGTTTTCGAGAATCTCCCATACGGTGTCTTCATGTTGACCCATGATGTTTCCTCCGCAAGTTGCATTGACGAAAAGGCGGATGTCCTCACGGAGTCCCTGGTAAAAAGATTGGACTTGTTCCCATTTAGGAACTCCGTGATGGGGGCACTTTCTCATGAGATCCTGAAAACGATCCCATGCCTCATGGAGAGGTTCTCCTGATTGTTGAGTGAAGTGTGTAAGCTGATGGCGCAAGGCGTTGGTCCGACCAACGGGAAAAAACTTTTTCAAAAACTCGGATTGAAGTTCTTCCCAAGTGTTGATCGGCCGGGTCGGAGTTTGATACCAATGGGCGGCTTTGTCCATAAGAGAAAAGGAGAACATCTTCATGAGAAGAATATCCCGATTTTGCGCATCTGATCCAAAAGTGTGGGCTAGATGCTTTAGCTGTTTGATGTGCTGGAAGGGATCTTCAGAATTAAGCCCATGGAATTTAGGTATAGCATGAATCATGTTGGGATTTAATTCGGAATCAGGTCCTCCAGTCGGGATTCTGACTCGAGGCTCAATGGCCACCGCAGCAGGATTGTAGTGGTCCCGCATCATAGGACGCTGTGGTGGGTGCACGAAGTTTTGGAAGAGGTCATTGAGTCGCTGGAGCTGGTGTTCCAGATTATTTTCTTCCTCAACTGGCTGAGCCATGATGGGGGAAGAAGAAGAACTTGGTTCTGAATCAGAAGAGAGAATAATGTGAGGGTGTTGCTGCACAAACACGGGCGTCGAGGCTTGGCCTTGACGAGAGCGAATTTCTAAAGGAGGTCTTAAGGACCTCCTTCCGTACATGCACTGTTGGAAGAGGTAAGTTTAGAAGGTGCTGGACCCAATCAAGACACCCAAAAATGTGTTGGGTGACTATAGAGGTGCGGGGCAGATGGACCCCTTGATCAGAAAGATCGTCCACCTGAGAATTACCTGGGCAGCCAGAGAGGGAGAGTCCCGCGAAGACCCCTACACGGTAGAGCGTCCCCACGGGTTACAGGGTTTCCCCCACCCGACCTCTCTTGTCACTGCGGTTCCAGGTAGACCAGAATGGGGATCTTGACCTCTTAAGTCTACCAATTTTAAGATCAGGGTGCTTAAGGTTTCACTTGAACTTTAGTCTTTTAAGTGCAAAGAGTGACCTAATTTAAGGTTGGTTGACCCAAGGGGTCAACTTTACCTCTTGTTTTCTTTGAGAGTTTTTAGGTCTTGTCTTTTAGGGTTCAAGTGTTTAGAGAGCCAATTGTTTTAGGTTTTCTTTGAATAGGTATTTTCAATCAATGGTTTAGGCACACTTCTTTTGGATTTTCTCCATTCTTGATTTAAGTAGTGTGTCTCTAAAACCCTAATGTTGAATCTTATGTTGGCTCTACTTGGTCCAGTTAGTTCTTTGTTGGGTAATTAGGGCTCAAGCAAGAATGTGTTAGCCCTTAAATACCCTTAATAGTGTGCAGGACTAACGAGTTGAAAACATGCAACTCTTTATGGTTACTAAATATGGAAGACAGGTTAGCCCTATATTGCTTGTTCTTTTCTTTTCTTCCTCTTTAGAGTTTAGGGGTTAATAGCGAGAGGAAAAATTTACCTGTCCTCGGAGTGGTTGTCGCGCGGTTGCTTGTCTTCTTGATTTCCTGTAGCTGCACAAAAGAGAGGAGATTATCAGAAATTAAAAAGAAACAGGAATGTTTACCTCTAGAATAGCCGTTGCTCCCCGGCAACGGCGCCAAAAACTGGTGGCGACCTTCCTCTATAGTTTTATTATTCCGTCGTAGTATAGTATAGAGAGGTGATTACCAGTTTAATACAATTTGTTACTCGGAAATAAAGAGTTCCCGAGGTCGAACTCAGGGAGCAAACTGTATTCTAGAGATACAAATTCTTATTACAAAAATAAAGAGAGAGAGAAAGAATTTGTTGGCTTTTCTTCTTTTCTCTTTGCTTCTCCTCTTCTTCCTTCTCAGATCTTCTGCTCTCTTCCTTTGTTCTTCTTCTTTATCTGCAGTGGTGATGTTCTTCTTCTTCATTCAGCTGTTTCTGCTCGTCTCTTCCTTTTTCCTCTGCAGAGCGGTCCTGTTCTTCTTCTTCTTTCTTTCTTCAGATCTTCTCGTGCTCTTCTTCTTTCAGTTCTTCCCTTGGCCTCTCTGTGTTCTCCTCAGCCTTACCTTCCTTCTCCTTCTTTGCCTTCAGGACGTCGTCTGATTTTCCAATCAGACGACTTAAACCGCCGCTGCTACAGTGCCGCTTGGTGATCCTCCTTCCTTCAGCCTTCGTCTTCTTCCACGGTTCTTCTTCACCTGTGCCTGCACACTTACACAGCTTGATCAGAGAGAGGGGCAAAACCTACCTCTACCCTCCCCCGCGTCTCTCTCTCACAGAAACCGCTCTTAGGATAGCTCTCCCAGAGCTGCCGGGTTGCCGGGTACGGGTCGCGCCCGGGTCCAGGCCCACCGGCGTGCGTGGTGGGCGAGGAGTGCAGGTCAGTCTAAGTCAGGTCGGGCCAGGTCCGCGGGGCGTGAGCGCGGACGAGACCGGGTAACCGGGCGGGTGAAGGGGACCTCACCCCGTGTGCTGAGGCAATAAGCCTCCAGCACTTTTTCGCTTTATACCGCTGCGCTTCTTCAGAGCCTTCCGAGGTGGGACTAAATGTCCCACCCCAATTTCGCGCCTGCGCGGAGGAAGCAGCTGGTAATCGCAGCTTTACGCGAGGCCTTCACGCGAGGGATTCGCCTCAACTGCAGCCTAACGCTTCGCCGAAATGCCCCCGCACAGCCTGGGAGCGTGACCTGGGCGCGGCGCACCTGGGACAGCAGGTCGAAGCTGCTTCGCTTCAACAATGGCGGCGACGAGTGCAGGTACCTACCCACATAGAAACGGCCTCTCGGCCTAATCAAAAACGCGGAGGACCTTCGCCATGGCACGGCGAAGGTGGTCGGGGGGTGTGCAGGTGGCGGGGCGGAGCCCAAGAGCTGCCCTAGGTCGGACTGTGGGTCGGGAGATGGGTTTGTTCGGTGGAGTTGCAGAGGGTGATTTGGGGGAAGTGGAAGGGCGGAGGTTGATCAGGGTGAGGAGGCGGAGGTTCTGCGGTGGTCGGCGAGCCGTGTGGGTTGCTAGAGTGATGGGAGCGGCTCGCCGGAGGATGGCCGGAGGCGGAGAAGGTGAGGGTGATTGGTCGGAATCGAGGGCGACAGTAAATGTTTAAAGTGAGGAAAAGGAAGAGGGGAGGAAGAGGAGGAGTTCTACCTACTTAGCAGGACGAGGAGGGGCCGGAGCGGGCGACAGTCGTATCGACTGTCGCCGGAGAAGAAGATGCCCGGGGGAAGGGGCGGCGGCGAGCAGAGGGCCGGAGAGGCGCCAGCTGGGTGCGGCGTGGCGTGGGAAGAGCGAGGGAAAGAAGCCTCTGCTGCTGGTATTGCGGCAGAGCGAAGAGGAGGAGGAGGAAGAACCGCCGGAGCTGGTGGGCGTCTGCCGGAGTGAGAAGAGAGGAAAGTTGGGGGTTTTCTCCGTCAGATCCCAGCTACTTCGAACGGTGGAGCGACGGGGGGTATTTATAGGGTAGAATCAGAGAGGAGGGCGGAGGGAGACGACGTGTCTCCCTCGCCGGAGGACGCCGGAGATGGAAACCCATACCGTCCGTGCGTTCGCACGGCCGGTATGGTGTGTTGCAGCGACCAGGGGGGTGTTCCTGCGACGGCTGACGACGCAGGGCACCCCCGGTTTACTTGCCAGACCCTCCCCCTTACCCTGCGCGGCGCCATGCTCCGCGCAAGGTCGCCGGAGCATGGTGCTTGTCAGGTTTTGGCAGGAGGGACCTGAATGCAAAGAACGAAGGAGAGTTAGGGGTAGAAATGTGAGGGTTCAAAAGTTGAGGGCAAAAAAGTAAATATATGAGGACCAAAGTGCAAAGTTGGTCAAGAAGGTTTCTTCTTAGGCTCAAGTTTTTATACATGACTAATTAGGACCTAAGGAATTTGATGGTGAATTTTATTTCTAGATTAAACCTTGTTTGACCAGTCAATTTACGCAAAAACCTGAATTAAGTTATTAATTGGGCATGGTTCTCAATGTAGGTCAAAATGGGTTCTGAAGGCCAAATTGAAAGTTCTAAACCCTAGAGATTATTTTTCTATGAATTTTAGAGGGTTTATTCTATTTTTACTTTGCCTCGAACCTCGTGAATTGAAGTGGGTTTGTTTTAAGGTTACAGATTATCATTTAGTTCCTTGGAATTACTGTAGCCCTTGTCAGATCATCTCATCCCACTTTTATTCTTATTAGGTTGCTTTGACCTATGTTTGGACCCTGAATTACCCTGTATGCAGATTATACTGGTAAAATTGCATTTTTACCCCTTATGACTCGTTTTCTCCTTAAACTCAGAATTCTCTGAGTTAAGCCTTTCCTTGAGTTATGTAGGAGCTTTTATCCTTTGTATTAGGTCAAAATGAGCTAGTTATGGCTCATGATGAGGTTCTCATCAGTCTGTAAAGAGAGAAAGATGGAGAGAAATTAATGCCCACCAGGGTTATGGTCTAACAATGAAGATCCTGATTACACAGCAAGGGTGATTCAGGTTTGAGTCTCCTTCCATTCATTTCCTGGGGAAAGGTGTGTGTGTGTGTGTGTGTGTGTGTGTGTGTGTGTGTGTGTGTGTGAAATGATCAATTTCCTCCCAACTTGCCTGTTGGGATTCAGGTCATCAGAGAGAGAGAGAGAGAGAGAGAGAGAGAGAGAGAGAAATGTTATTACAAAAAATTTTTGAATAAATTGTAAGAGATGTTTGATGCTCCTTTTATTTATTTTTGGTGAAATCCAACCATGTAGATTAAAATAATATCATTTAGATAGGATCTTTTGTTCTAACTATCTAAACTTATTTATATTTGAATTGCTTAAATGATTTGTCACATGTCCTGGATTGTGGTAATTTCTCATGGACTCCATATCTAACTATGGTTCTTTCAATCTAAAATGGTTGGATTGCAGAAATGCAAGGTACAAAAACTTCCCAAGATTTCTCTCGCTACCTTTTTTCTTATAATAACACACACATATAGTGGAGAGATCCTATGAGAACATATTAATGCTAGTTTGCAAGCTTCAACTATGTAGATCGAAAGAGTATCATTTTGATAGGTTGTCTATGTAAAACAATTTGTTTAGAACAGTTTTCGATTAGTTGTCCACATAGATTTTTATTTAAATTGTCAAAAGGCTATTCTACCAGGATCTATTTTTTTGAACTTTTTGTAATTTCTCTTACCTGAATAATTCCTTTTAAATTCGTATAACTGAGACTACCAAATGATTACTCTATAAAAAATTTCACTTTTTCTCAAAAATTTAAGGGTAGAGATGAAAGGTTTCTATAGCAGCAACACAAATGTTAGAAAGAACTTTATAAGGTGGGGGAATAGAAATAACATTGACTATTACTTGAATGATTAAGTAGCTAGCCATTTCACTCCAATATTAGATTAAACTACTTTGTGACACCTTTTAATGATTTCATAATACTCTAATTATAAAATATGTAACGGGACTAGCTTTGATGAGATTAATTTTAACACTTCTATTAGTTGTAGAGTAAGATTCAGGTCTTATGTTATTGAAGCTGCAATGATCAAAGAAGAGAACTTAGAGGTTATGGCACTTCAAAATTCTTAGGTGTAACGTCAAAGGCTTCATTGACAGATAGAAAAAGGATGATGAATTCATAATGAAAGGTAGAAATGTAGCTAGGGCTTTAATCAAATGGAACAGCAGATCTCAATTGGCAGATTGAGAAATTAAAAATAGAAAGTGAACTAGAGGAAATTTAAGTAAAGTATTTTTATGTATATGTCATTGAAAATTTTTAAAATTATTTATTTGTAATTAACTTCGCTACATTATCGGTTTTCTCATTGAATAAGTCACACCATTTTTGTATTTCCCACTTTTTTAGTTATAGCCATTAAATTTAACCATTTTAGACTAAAATGTAATAAAAATTTATTATTTTATCCTCAAATTTTATTTTATTTTTCTGTTCACCCCATCCCCCCCCTCCCCTCCCTTCTTCCTCCTCCCTACTTCACTTCCCTTTGACCTCCTCCACCCCTCTCTCCAACCACTTTCTCCTCTCACAGCCACCTCCTCCCCACTCCTCCTTCGCTTATGACCTCCTCGCCACTCCACTTCCCTTCCTTGTCCTCACCTCCTCCATCATGGCTAAGGAGACAAGGATGCTGAGGGAAGTGGAACTGAGCAATGATCTTGATGGATGGGGATAACCCACTTTGGGAAACATGGTGGTTCCCTAGGGGAGTAGGTAGGGGGTGGTGGGGGAGATCTAAGAGGAGGTTGGTCGTGTTGAGGTTGCCGACATTTTCAAGCACCTACATGAGGCACAGGGTGTAGGAGTGGAAGTGCATAGGCTCCTACAGGGTGGAGGATCATATCCCCATGGTGGCGACCATGCCCCAAGTGACGATCTCCTTGCTATCCGTGGCATCGAGTAGTGCGATGACGATGAAGATCATCGCTTTCTAGTATGCCCCACAGGCTGTTTGGTTGGTGGTGAGGCAGTAGGGGGGATCGTCAGAGTAGTTGTGGTGGGAGAAGGCAAGGCTGACTGTGGAGAGCATGGCGGAGACCATGGAGACCATGTTGGTTGCTTGGAATCGAGCACGTATCTAATCTTGCTCTCCCTTTGTCCCAAGAATGGGCAGCTTGAGGAAGCGAGGAGGAGTGGGGAGGAGGAGGACGAGAGAGGAGGAGGTGGTCAGAGGTGAGGAGGAGGAAAGTGTTGGTGCTAGAGCACCACGATCATTTGTTTTAATGATAACAAAACACGTGTCATTTAACATTTGTACTTGGAATCTTAGATTTCAGGTCAATTGCAAATGGAGACGTGATTAGACGGAGTTTGAGCTCGCATCCAGGACGGATTGGAGGAGCTTGATGGAGAACAGAGGAGATTCGCGAGGAGCGATGGCTTGAAGAAGGAAGGAGATGAAGAATAGGATAGATTTCCATCTCTTGTACTTTTTGTATTTTTCGTTTCTTTTGTTACTCTTTATTTTTGTTACTTAGATTCATGTTAAAGAGCCTCAAAGTACCCTAACAGTAGTCCTAGGAACACCTACACAACCCTACGACACTTAAGTTTTCTGTAGAGAACTTAGAAAACCATTATAGGGTTCAAACAACTGTTCCAGATGTCTAATTCCAAAATCAGACATCTGATAATGTGTTTTAAGACGTCTGACTGTTGATTCAGACGTCTAATAAAAATTTGGCTGGACTTAGTTAGTTATGTCTGATGAAATCAAACGTCCAGACCTTTGTCCAGACGTCTGATGATTTTGCCAGACGTTCAATTAGTGGACCGTTAGGCTGGCTTAGCAAACATTGAAGATCTGACCGTTAGAGCCTTATCAGACGTCCTTAAGCCTTTCCAGACACCTGATAGATGATCGTTTTGCCTCAGTTGACCCAAAATCTCTTCTCAGAGAATTTCTAGCCGTTGCACTCTCTTGGAAATCCATTCCCACGAAAAAGTGGATTTCCAGACGTCCAGACATAGTGCCAGACGTCCTGTATGTCGTCTGATGGACTTGCACTAGAACCCTGTTTAGATCTAATTCAAGTAAGGAAGAAATCCGCCTAAAATCAGATGTCTGATGTTGTTCCCAAACGTCTTAAAGTAATCTTCCAGACGATTGATGCAAGGATCAGACGTCTGATAACCCTGTCAGTGCAATCATTGTTCTTGATTTCGACCTGATTTTCTTGGACTTTGCTCCCAACGGCTATGGAACCTTTCCTAAGCCTTCCAAAGCCTTCCTAAGGCCTCTATAAATAGAGAGGAACCTCTTGCACACAAACACACACCAACATACACTTAGTTACACAAGACACACCAAGTAATACATTTTCACACCATTTTGTGTCTCTTGATCCCAAAAAGAAGCTCTTACCCTCCAAGCTTAAGTTTTACATCTTGAGAGCATCAAGCCTTCGCGCACCCGCTCTCCCGCCGTAGTTCACGAGAGCGACATTGCGCCGTCGCGTGGCTCACGCACCTGCATCATCGATCTGATGCACTGCTTGCAAAGGAAAGTTTCCTAATTCCTATAGAAGCTAGGTTTAAATCTTTGTTGGCTCTATAGGATTATATTTGTTTATTTTATCTTTGTTATTTGGTTGGGTATTTGCTTTGCGAATTCTCGTCTTCTTCGTGGGACAAAATCCTTCTTGTGAAGAGAAGGGGTTGAGGAATGCTACCCTCGCACTTGTAGCGTGGTTGTAATTGAGGTTGAATCACCCTCGTTTAAAGTGATTCGTTTAGTGAATTTGATCAACTTGGTTGATCGGAAAATCCTAACTCGATAGGGTTAGGTGATGGTTTTCACCCGATTTGGGTTTCCACCTAAAAATTATTGTGTACATTGTGTGATTGATTTTTTTGTGAGATTGTTTATTTTCAATTCGGCAATTTATTACGTCACCCCTCTTGGTAGGGCTGCCATTTTTTCCTACAATTGGTATCAGAGCAGGTTCTTGCGAGATCAGAGTAACATCCGGCAAGAAGATCATGGAGGGGAGCACATCCGCAATCAGAATCTTCGAAGGGCAGTCCACTGTCCGACCACCCTATTTCGACGGGAGGGACTTCGAATATTGGAAGTTGAGGATGAAGACGTGGCTCCAAGCCACTGAGTTCGAGATATGGGGATGTTGCGAAACCCCATACGAGATCCCAAAGGGACCCCAAGGAGGCTACTCGCAGCTGCAGATTCAAGAGCTTTCACTCAACACAAAGGCAATGAATGCCCTGTATTGCGCGTTGAGTCCGAAAGAGTTCGAGCAAATCCAAGAGTGCACTACCACCCGCGAGATATGGAGGAAGTTGGAGGACACTCATGAAGAGACGAGTTTGGACGAAGAAGAAGAAAAGTCTACTGTAGAAGAAACCGCTTGCTTTGCTTTCATGGCCAGAGGAAGTGATAGCGACAGCGAAAGCGGAAGCGACTCAGACAACAAGGTAAGTTACGATTTACAAGATGCATTTAATGAACTTTTTGAAGTTAGTAAAGCACTTAAGATAGAAAATAAAAACATTAAAAAGAACCTTAGTTTTCTTAAAAGTGAAAATGAAAGATTAGAAATAAAACTCAAGGATCTAGAAGCTAGTCCTAAAAATGATAACCTATTATTAGAAAATCATAACCTCATCAATGAAAATAATAAATTGATTGAGGAAAATGTTAGTCTAAAAATAGAAATTTCTGATTTAAAGACTAAGATGAATATTATAGAAAATGAACTAGCATGTCTTAGGGAGAAATCAAATAAATTGATAAATAGGGTAGATAACCTATATAGCCCTAAGGTTGAGAAAGGATCTCCATCAAGGAGACCCGCTAACAGATCCGGATCCAAGCTCACTTGGATACCGAAGAAAGAATTGGAATCCTATTTTGTAGGTCATAATAACTACAACACGAAGGACTGGACCTACAAGCTTAAGGCTGGTCAACTCGAATTAGGAGGACCAAGGAGTAGACCAAGGAGGAGAAGACCGATGAGACGGCGAACAAACGATGGACCCGCCGCACGTCGACCACCAGACTGGAGACTGGCGCCAATGCCCAGGCCTCCAAGCTACGGATGGGAGCCCCATCCGATGTGGCATCCACCACCACCATTTGGGCAATTTTATTGGCCATGGTAGGTGAGGTAAAACCATTTACGCTATCTTTTTATCATAATCATTTAGATAGGGGGAGTTAAAAAATTATGAGCTAATTGTCAATTTTTAAGGGGGAGATGCAAGTTAGCTAAATTTCCTTTAGTAAGGGGGAGAAAAATAATAGCTATCTTGTTGTTACAAAAAAAGGGAGGGCATTACTCTTGTTTAAAAGAAATTCATAGAAGAGCATGTTTTAAGGGGGAGTTATAGGAAATGTAAAATCAATTAAACCTTTTTGATAATGTCAAAAAGGGGGAGGATTTTTTGCATTATTATTTATGATTTTGTCATCATCAAAAAGGGGAAGATTGTTGGTGCTAGAGCACCACGATCGTTTGTTTTGATGATAACAAAACACATGTCATTTAACATTTGCACTTGGAGTCTTAGATTTCAGGTCAATTGCAAATGGAGACGTGATTAGACGGAGTTCGAGCTCACATCCAGGATGGATTGGAGGAGCTTGATGGAGAACAGAGGAGATTCGCGAGGAGCGATGGCTTGAAGAAGGAAGGAGATGAAGAATAAGATAGATTTCCTTCTCTTGTACTTTTTGTATTTTTCGTTTCTTTTGTTGCTCTTTATTTTTGTTACTTAGATTCATGTTAAAGAGACTCAAAGTACCCTAACAGTAGTCCTAGGAACACTTGCACAACCCTACGACACTTAATTTTTCTGTAGAGAACTTAGAAAACCAATATAGGGTTCAAACAGTTGTTTCAGACGTCTAATTCTAAAATCAGACATCTGATAATGTGTTTTAAGACGTCTGACTATTGATTCAGACGTCTGATAACAATTAGGCTGGTCTTAGTTAGTTCTGTCTGATGAAATCAGACGTCCAGACCTCTGTCCAGACGTCTTAGAAGACGTCTGATGATTTTGCCAGACGTCCAATTAGTGGATCGTTAGGCTGGCTTAGCAAACATTGAGCCTTTCAGACATCCTTAAGCCTTTCCAGACGTCTGATAGATGACCGTTTTGCCTCGGCTGACTCAAAATCTCTTCTCAGAGATTTTCTAGCCGTTGCACTCTCTTAGAAATCCATTTCCACGAAAAAGTAGGTTTCCAGACATCCAGACAAAGTGCCAGACGTCCTGTATGTCGCTTGATGGACTTGCACTAGAATCCTGTTTAGATCTGATTCAAGTCAGGAAGAAATCCGCCTATTGTTTCCAGACGTCTTAAAGTGATCTTCCAGACGACTGATGCAAGGATTAGACATCTGATAACCCTGTTAGTGCAATCATTGTTCCTGATTTCGGCCTGATTTTCTTGGACTTTGCTCCCAACGGCTATGGAACCTTTCCTAAGCCTTCCTAAGGCCTCTATAAATAGAGAGGAACCTCTTGCACACAAACACACACCAACATACACTTAGATACACAAGACACACCAAGTAATACATTTTCACACCATTTTGTGTCTCTTGATCCCAAAAAGAAGCTCTTGCTCTCCGAGCTCAAGTTCTACATCTTGAGAGAATCAAGCCTTCGCGCACCCGCTCTCCCGCCGTAGTTCACGAGAGCGACATTGCACTGTCGCGTGGCTCACGCACCTGCGTCATCGATCCGACGCACTGCTTGCAAAGGAAAGTTTCCTAATTCCTATAGAAGCTAGGTTTAAATCTTTGTTGGCTCTATAGGATTATATTTGTTTATTTTATCTTTGTTACTTGGTTGGGTATTCACTTTGCGAATTCCTGTCTCCTTCGTGGGACAAAATCCTTCTCGTGAAGAGAAGGGGTTGAGGAACGCTACCCTCGCACTTGTAGCGTGGTTGTAATTGAGGTTGAATCACCCTCGTTTAAAGTGATTCGTTTAGTGGATGTGATCAACATGGTTGATCAGAAAATCCTAACTCAAGGTTAGGTGGTGGTTTTCACTTGGTTTGGGTTTCCACCTAAAAATTATTGTGTACATTGTGTGATTGATTTGTTGTGAGATTATTTATTTTCAATTCCGCAATTTATTACGTCACTCCCTCCTGGTAGGGCCGCCGTTTTTTCCTACAGAAAGGAGGTGGAGGAAGGAGGGGCTGTGAAAAAAAAATTGATAAAATAATAAGTTTTTATTACATTTCAGTTCAAAATCATTAAGTTTAACATAGATGACTAAAAGAGTGACAAATATAAAATTGATGTGACTTTTTCAATGGCAAAATCTACAATACAGTGAAGTTAATGGAAAATAAGTAATTTTAAAAGATTACAATGGCATGTACGTAAAATTTCTTTAAGTAAAATCAATACAAAATATCTCAAAGAATAGGGAACAAGAACTATGGTGGAAATATGGAGAGGTACTATATATGGGCTGATAGATATGTTGGTTCTAGAGGTCTAAACATATATAGATCTTAGTATAGACTATGGTACAAAATTCTATCATTTCTTTGCAATGAAGAGAGAAAAGAAGAATGAAATACTTGGCTAACCTTACTAATAGGGAAGTAAATAAGGGATTTTAAAAAATTGAGAGATGTTTCATTAACTTATTCTCTATTAGTAGCACCAAAAGGCCAGTCGAATTGTGCTAAAAAAAATTAAAGAGAATAATTTAAAAAATCACACAAAATAAAACAATGATTTAGAGAGGAAACTCTTACAGAAAAAATATCTAGCTAAATCTCCCAATCTAGGATTTTGTTCCCACTCAAGTAGGAATCATTATCAACATATGATATTACAAATCCCCTCTCCTAGACAAACCTGAAAGAGAATTTTGCCCCTCTACTAAGAGGAATTAGGAAATCCACAGCTCAAACAACCAAACAAAATCCTATGAGCCTCTAAAGATAATGAACATAAAATAGACTTAGAATAACTTTGCAAACCTATAAGATGCAGAGAATTGGAGTGGGAATGGGATTGCTCTCAAGAAATTGCTAAGAACACAAGAGCACAAGAGAGATAGAGCACAAGCAAGAATGAGAGTAAGAAAGATTTTTGCACTAGAGAATTATTTTCTTGGTGTATATGCTAAAGGTCACCTTAGGTGGGTGTTTATAGGTGTAGGAGGTCTAGTTTAGGCATTTGAAATTGTTTGAATTTGAGTTTGAACGAAATAAATTAAGGTAAAACAGATACTCAACATTTTAAATGAAAGTTGACTGGATCATAAGGTTAAAAAACCATTGTGGACGTTTGAGAATCAAGGTTTAGATGTCTTAACTTCAGGATAGATGTCTGAATCACTAACAAGAGGCATCCTAATGACTAGTTAGATGTTAGAAAATCAATGACCATAATGCCTGAAAGATTCTAGTAATTGAAGCGAATGTTTGAATTAGGAAGAGATGTTAGAGAACAAAGTTAAAATGTCTCAAAGAACTAATTTAAATGTCTGAAGATGAAACATGTCTGAAAAGAAGAAATTCAACAATAGATCAAGTTGTTTGAAGCTTGGTCGATGCCTTACGACAATGTTTGTTGACCAAAACTTAATTTCGATCAATGCCCTATAGAAGGGTTCTAAGTCATGAAGTTCTTGGAATTGAGAAAATAGGTCACATGCTGTAACGAGCACGTGCCCCAGACGTCTTTTAAGACGTCTGGGAGGTGGGCCAGATGTCGGACAAGACGTCTGGGATCACATCCAGACGTCTGACCAGACGTCTGGGATAGTTTCCAGACGTCTGGAAATCAGTTATTTTAGCACGAGTCTTTGTCTGCGTGCCTCAGCGCGCAGGCCTGCGAATATCCGATATTCTCTGCGGCTGCAGACGCGCTGCCGCGTCTCTCCCTCCTCCTCGCGTGGCCTTAAAAAGGCCACGCCTCCCCTCCCGTCATCTCCACCTTCTCCTCCTTCTTCTCCTTCAGCCAGTGAGCGTGAGCGTGAGCGCGAGGGCGGCAGCGGCGGCCGCAGTGAGCGCGGAGGAGGTGCGGCGTGCGAGAGCGGAGCTCTGCCGTGAGTGCGAGCTCGCCGGAGCGGCTTGGCCGGCCGGCGGAGGGCGCAGGGGGTGTGGAACGACGCGGAGAGGGACCTGCTGCGGTCTGAGCGGCAGACGCGCGAGGTGCGACGCGGGCGGCGTCGCGAGCGGAGGCCGAGCGGTGCCCTGTTCTGGAAAAATTTCCAGAATTAGACGTCTGGGTCTATAGCCAGACGGCGAGGGAGACGTCTGGAAGATCATACAGACGTCTGAAAGGTGAGTATTCCGCTTTCTTCTTCCTTCGTTTCGACTGACCGTACTGAGGGAGGGAGTTGGCTGTGCGCAGGCTCGCTGATTCGCCATCCTTCGCGAATCAGACGTCTGGAAGTTGTACCAGACGGCGGGAGTGACCTCCAGACGTCCGGGGTGACCATCGGACGTCTATGAGCTAGGCCAGACGTCCCTGCAGACTTCTGGACATCTGGGAAACCACGCTGACCAGGTAATTCTCTGATCCACTTTTTAAGACGTCTGGAAGAAGTTCCAGACGTTTGATTTTACACAGTGTCGTCGTTTTCGACTCGTTTAGGGCCCGTTCGGGCTCCGTTTTCCGCGATTCGAGTTGCAATCTTTTCAGAATTAATTCCTCTACCCGTCTACAGTAGCTATACACTGTTTTGAGACTTTCCTTGTGTTTGATCCTTGTGATAGGACCTCATTCAGTTGCAGTCTTGGGAGTCGCGGAGGCACGCGGGATTCCCGATCACGCCCCCATTACTCCCGTTGTACCTGGTAGAGTGGCTTTAAGTTATTAAAATCTGTTAAATTATGAAACCATAAATAGAACCTAGGACATTGCATGAATCCTAGGACTGGAAAACTAGATTGTATGATAGATCCTAGGACATGGCATGAATCCTAGGATGGGGGAAAACTAGTGGAATGTATAATACTGCAGTCTTGGAAAATGGAAAGGGATATAAAGCTGCCTGTAATTTGAATTAACAACTGCCTGTTGTGAATAGATAACGTGGTTGAGAACATGGATTGTAAGAATGTGAAACTGGAAAGTGAAACCTGGATGTTTGAGTAAAAAGGATGGAACCCTACGGGGAAGTAGGAGTAGAACTCCTGGAAAGTGAATGGATTAGTTTTGGGGAAGTGAGCTGGCCCTTGAGTACGGAGTACCAGGGAGAGCGACTGTCCCCCTGTTTAGTGCAGAGCAGAGCCAGCCACCCCAGGGACCCGGGGTTAGGACTGGCCACTCTGTACCGACTTGCTGGCCCTCGCGTACGTAGTACCGAGGAGAGCTACTAGTGTAGGGAGGTACTAGCTACCCCACGGGCCCTGGGGTTCTGCTAGCCTCCCACACCGACTTGTTAGGCCCGCTGGGGCAAACCAGGGTAGTCAGGCGAGGGTGCGCGGACTGTGGAGGGGCAAGGCCCCGGTTTGGTTACTGTGGAGGGGTTGGACCCCTGTTACTGAGAGGGCTCTGCCCTGGACTAGTTCCGTGCTGTGCTTTGGGCGCACCCGTTAACGGAAACGATTGATCGCGTGCCAGTACGGGTTAGCTACCTGTGCGTTTATCGCGCGTGCCGTAGTCCCCGTTACGTCTGTCAGTGACCTTGGGGTGGTTGACTGAGGGTAGGATCACCACGGGGGACTCTCCCGGCCAGGAGAGCACCACGTGCTACTTCTACTTTTTGGAAAAGACTGCAATCAAGATCGTTCCCACGAGGAACATTCGAGATCAAGTAAAAGATCTGAGGAATAAATGAAATAGCGAGAAAATTGAAAGATGTAACAAAGAAAGTAATAGAACATAACAGCTACTGTACACTCTACTGTTGTCTTTAGTTTTAGTTGCCACTCTACTCAGCGTTTTGCTGACGTGTTACACTCGTTACCTTTTTCAGGACCAGGTGTTGAGCAGCCAGGGTCAGCGGCTGCAGAGGACGCTGGGCCGAGTTGGGTCCAGTAGAGTTACCACTGTCTTTGTACCTCTTTCGTTTCTGTTTTAGTGAGTAGTTCTTGTTTCCGCTGTACTTTCTTTACCTGCAGTTCATGTTGTATGATAAATGTTGTTCTACTGTTGTGGTGGTATCTACCGTAGTAGTTTCTTTCCTTACTGTTGTACTTTCTTACTGTTAGTTATATTCATGTTGAATGTGGTTTATTTTACTGCTCTTTTGGTTACTTTCTCGCTGGACAACTAGGTCTTGGGATTAGTCGAGTCAGTCCGGTTCTCGTGTCTCGTAGGGACTCGGGAATCGGGTCGTTACAAGATGGTATCAGAGCAAGGTCGTCCCGAGAAGTGAATCAACTGACTGGAAAATAACCAATTCGTATGTTTATAGCTAGAGTAGCCACCACAACATATCTCCTGACTTGAGCTCTTAGAAGTTTCGTTAGGTACCGTCTGTTTTGACGTTTTCGTTTGGTTTCGCGTCTCCTTGCAGGAGATGCCTCGTCGCGGGACTGGCGAGACTGGCCGAGGGTGAGGTCGGCGAGGTGGACGTGCTGTTGTTGACGTCTCGGTGGACCAGCCACCACTCCCGGGCATCCAGGCCCAGGACCTCGCCAGATTGATATTGTACGAGAGGAGCTCCACCCACTGCCCCGAGCGCCTCCTCCTGGGGCTGCAGAGGGGGAGTCCTCTGTGGGACCACGCGACGGACACGGTGCTGGACACGAGGGAGGGGATGGGCCCCTGCCGCCCCCACCTTCCTCCGACACTTCTGTACACGAGGCACCTTCGCCTGGAGGTGCACCAGCACCTCCCCTACAGCGCCACTTCGAGCTTTTCGGACAGTTCCGGAAGCTGAAGCCCCCCTCCTTCAGGGGGGATGAGGACCCGACCGAGGCAGAGGACTGGCTTGAGCAGCTGGAGAAGATCTTCGACACCCTTCGCCCCCCGGTGGAGTGCCGCGTGGCCTTTGCCACGTACCAGCTGGAGAGTGCGGCACACCGGTGGTGGAGGGCGGTCCGGGGACAGGAGAGGGACGAGCCAACGTGGGACCAGTTCGTCACCCTCTTCTGTGAGCAGTACTTTCCCCAAACGTGGCAGGACCAGAGGAGGCGGGAGTTCCACACTCTCCGCCAAGGGACGAGACTGTGAGCGCGTACCGCACGCGTTTCTTGGAGCTGTCCCGCTTTGCAGCGACAGCGGTAGCCACTGAGGAGGAGCGCCTTTGGAGGTTCACCGAGGGGCTCCGGCCTGCGATCCGGGGGTATGTCAAACCCCTGAAGCTGCCTACATTTTCGAGGGTGGTAGAGGCAGCTATGACTTACGAGGAGACCAACCCGTCCGCGCGAGAGACCGATGGCGGGCGGAGGAGGCCCTTTCAGCCAGACTTCTCACAGGGCCGGCGAGAACGGAGACACGTGGCGTCCGCAGGAGAGCCGTCACGTTGTGTAGGGCCATCAGTGGCCTTTGGGGGCCCTCGATAGGGGCCAGTTGCCAGCACCGAACCCCCGCCTAGTCGACAGCAGGGACTCACTGAGGGCGGGAGTCGGGTTCCCCTCTACTACCAGTGTGGCCAGCCGGGCCACGTCAGGAGGGACTGCCCATCTAGGGCAGGAGGTCAGCAGATACTTCCCATGCAGAGCACTGGAGGGCGCGCAGGAGGCCGCGGTTCCCAGGCACGAGGAGGAGGACAGCAGTGACGAGGGGGGTACCGGCCAGCACCTATCCGTCCGACGCAGAGTGTGGCTGCTTCGTCCGCACCTAGAGCTGAGGGGCGTATCAACGCCCTAACACACAGGGACGCCAGAGCTTCGGGATCCGTGGTAGCAGGTATGGTTGCAGTTTCTGGCAGACTCGTTTACACGCTTTTCGATTCCAGCGCTACACACTCGTTTGTCGCAGCCAGTTTCGCAGTTAGTTTGGACCAGGATTATACACTGTTAGAAAATCCGTTCGTAATCAGAGGTCCGAGTGGTCAGCTGTTTGTAGCTGAAGAGGTGTACACGGATTGCGAGGTCAGCGTTGGAGGACATAGCCTGCCAGCTGACCTGATTATGATCCAGATGGAGGACTTTGGTGTGATTCTGGGGATGGATTGGCTGTCCGCTTACCACGCCTTGGTGGACTGTTTGAGAGGAAGATTGTCTTCTCCATTCCGGAGTTGCCTTCTTTCGAGTTTCACGGACAGCCAGTGGACGGAGGTTTCAGGTGCATTTCGGCACTTCGGGCGACGAGACTTTTGAGCCAGGGGTGTGAGGGCTTCCTAGCCTGTGTGGTGGCAGAGCCCAGCCCTGTGGCAGACTTCCAGAGCATCCCGGTGGTCAGAGAGTACCCCGACGTGTTTCCAGACGAGTTACCAGGACTATCGCCCGAGCGTGAGATCGAGTTTGAGATCTCACTAGTACCAGGGACCAGCCCCATCTCCACCGCGCCATACAGGATGGCACCGCTTGAGCTGCGAGAGCTCATGTCCCCGTTGCAGGACCTTTTGGAGAAAGGTTTCGTGAGGCCCAGTGCGTCTCCCTGGGGAGCCCCGGTACTGTTTGTGAATAAGAAGGATGGGACCCTACGCCTTTGTGTGGACTACCGACAGCTGAAAAGGGTCACCATCAAGAACAGATATCCGCTGCCGAGGATTGACGATTTGTTTGACCAGTTGCGGGGTGCCACGGTGTTTTCCAAGATAGACTTGAGGTCTGTATACCACCAGTTGAGGATCAGGGAGACCGACGTCTCCAAGATAGCTTTCCGCACCCGGTACGGACACTACGAGTTTTTGGTCGTGCCGTTTGGGCTGACCAATGCCCCCGCTGCTTTCATGGACCTGATGAACCGGGTGTTTAGACCGTACTTGGATCAGTTCGTGGTGGTTTTCATAGATGATGTACTCATCTATTCTAGAGATCGGACGTAGAACGGACAGCACTTGCGGATGGTTCTGGACACTCTGAGGCGACGCAGGCTGTACACCAAATACAGCAAGTGCGAGTTCTGGTTGAGGGAGGTGACCTTCTTGGGTCATGTGATATCTGGAGACGGCCTGGCGGTGGACCCAGCCAAGGTCGAGGCATTGCTCAGGTGGGAGAGACCGCGTTCAGTCACTGAGATCTGCAGTTTCCTGGGATTAGCTGGCTACTACAGACGGTTCATCAGAGGATTTTCACAGATTGCACGTCCTATGACACAGTTGACCCGGAAGGACGTGCCTTTCGCTTGGACAGACGCCTGTGAGGCGTGTTTTCTGGAGCTGAAGGAGAGGCTGACCTCGGCTCCCGTGCTCACCATCCCTGACAGTAGTGGCGGGTTCGTTGTGTACACGGACGCTTCCTTGCAGGGGTTAGGAGGTGTGCTCATGCAGAGGGGTCACGTTGTCGCTTACGCTTCGCGGCAACTGAAGCCCCATGAGCATACCTACCCTACCCACGACCTAGAGTTGGCAGCTGTTGTCTTCGCGCTGAAGACTTGGAGGCACTATTTGTACGGTGAGACCTTCGAGATTTTTACAGATCACAAGAGCCTCAGATATCTTTTTGACCAGAAGGAGCTCAACATGAGACAGAGACGTTGGTTGGAGCTCCTGAAGGACTACGACTGTAGCATCTCCTACCACCCGAGAAGGGCCAATGTGGTGGCTGACGGCTTGAGCCGTAAGGCGCCCGCATGCTTGGCCAGCCTACAGTTACAGAGTTGGAGCCTTTTGGAGGAGGTGGGCAGTTGGCGACCTCTAGAGTTACTAGGATACTGTGGGGCAGTGATGGTGACATGGCAGACCAGGCCAGAGCTGATAGACCGCATCATCATAGGGCAGATGGCCGATCCGTACTTGCAGTCTTTGCGTGACAGAGTACTGTCAGGAGACCCAGGGGACTTCTCTTTCACAGACCAGGTGCTACGTTTGGGGGGACGGTTGTGCGTTCCCAGAGACGAGGAGCTGTTGAGAGAGCTCCTGACTGAGGCACACGGTTCCAGATTCACCATACATCCCGGGAACACGAAAATGTACCACGACTTGAGACGCGAGTTTTGGTGGAGAGGGATGAAGCGGGATGTGGGTGAGTTCGTGCAACAGTGCTTAGTGTGCCAGCAGGTGAAAGTCGAGCATCAGAGGCCTGCAGGGCCGCTTCAGCCGCTTCCAGTGCCAGAGTGGAAGTGGGAGAGCATCACCATGGACTTGGTGGTGGGCTTACCTGTTACCCAGCAGGGACACGACGCAGTCTGGGTAATAGTGGATAGACTGACGAAGACGGCGCGTTTCTTGCCGATCCGAGTCACTTTGGGACTAGCACAGTTGGCAGAGAGGTATATCCGAGATGTGGTACGACTACACGGAGTTCCGCGGGAGATCGTATCCGACTGGGATACCCGCTTTACGTCCCAGTTTTGGGCTGAGTTTCAGCAGGCCTTGGGGACGATGTTGAGGTTTAGCATGGCTTACCACCCCCAGACGGACGGACAGTCTGAGCGCATGATATAGACACTTGAGGACCTTTTGCGTGCCTGTGTACTGGACTGGAGGGGCTCTTGGGAGGAGCACCTGCCCCTGGCGGAGTTTGCATACAACAACAGTTATCACTCGAGCATCGGCATGGCTCCCTACGAGGCTCTGTACGGACGGAAGTGTACGGCACCCTTGAGTTGGGTTGAGGTGGGGACCAAGTGGGAGGTTGGCCCCAGGTTGATCCGGTAGAGTCAGGAGGTAGTTGAGCAGATCCACAGACGACTCCGCACTGTCAGGAGCAGACAGAAGAGCTACGCAGATCGGAGACGCAGAGAGGCGCAGTTTGAGGTTGGGGACCACGTCTTCCTTCGTGTTTTGCCCATGAAGGGCTTACAGCGGTTTGGGGTGAGAGGGAAGCTCGCGCCGAGGTTCGTAGGGCCCTTTGAGGTCCTTGAGCGGGTTGGACCCGTTGCTTACAGACTTGTCCTTCCCCCGCAGCTGTCTGGTGTGCACGACGTGTTCCACGTGTCCAACCTTAAGAAGTACGTAGCCGTTTCCAGTCACGTACTAAGTCACGAGAGCGTCGAGGTGAGCGACGACTTGACCTACCCGGAGCGGCCAGTGCAGATCCTAGACCGAGCGATCCGCAGTTTGAGACGAAGGCAAGTACCCCTGGTAAAGGTTTGGTGGAGGAGCCAACGGTACGAGGAGGCTACCTGGGAGCCTGAGGCGGCAATGCGAGAGCGGTACCCGTAGCTTTTCGCGGGTACGTCTTTTCGGACCGGCTTCGGTCCTCTTTGAGTTTGTTATGGTTATTTGGACGTCTTTTCCCGCACCCTTGTTGGCGCAAGTTTCGTTGATGAAACTTCCTTTGAGTTTGTTATATTATAACGAGCGCGTGCCCCAGACGTCTTTTAAGACATCTGGGAGGTGGGCCAAACGTCGGACAAGACGTCTGGGATCACTTCCAGACGTCTGACCAGACGTCTGGGATAGTTTCCAGACATCTGGAAATCAGTTATTTTGGCACGAGTCTTCGTCTGCGCGCCTCAGCACGCAGGCCCGCGAATATCCGATATTCTCTGCGGCTGCAGACACTCTGCCGCGTCTCTCCCTCCTCCTCGCGTGGCCTTAAAAAGGCCACGCCTCCCCTCCCGTCATCTCCACCGTCTCCTCCTTCTCCTTCAGCCAGTGAGCGTGAGCGTAAGCGCGAGGGCGGCAGCGGCGGACGTAGTGAGCGTGGAGGAGGTGCGGCGTGCGAGAGCGGAGCTCTTCCGTGAGGGCGAGCTCGCCGGAGTGGCTTGGCCGGCCGATGGAGGGCGCAGGGGGCGTGGAACGACGCGGAGAGGGACCTGCTACAGTCTGGGATGCAGACGCGCGAGGTGCGACGCGGGCGGCGTCGCGAGCGGAGGCCGAGCGGTGCCCTGTTCTGGAAAAATTTCCAAAATCAGACGTCTGGGTCTATAGCCAGACGGCGAGGGAGACATCTGGAAGATCATACAAACGTCTGAAAGGTGAGTATTCCGCTTTCTTCTTCCTTCCTGTCGACTGACCGTACTGAGGGAGGGAGTTGGCTGTGCGCAGGCTCGCTGATTCGCCATCCTTCGCGAATCAGACGTCTGGAAGTTGTACCAGACGGCGGGTGTGACCTCCAGACGTCCGGGGTGACCATCGGACGTCTATGAGCTAGGCCAGACGTCCCCGCAGACTTCTGGACATCTGGGAAACCACGCTGAGCAGGTAATTCTCTGATCCACTTTTTAAGACGTCTGGAAGAAGTTCTAAACGTTTGATTTTACACAGTGTCGTCGTTTTCGACCCGTTTAGGGCCCGTTCGGGCTCCGTTTTCCGCGATTCAAGTTGCGATCTTTTCAGAATTAATTCCTCTACCCATCTATAGTAGCTATACACTGCTTTGAGACTTTTCTTGTGTTTGATCCTTGTGATAGGACCTCGTTCAGTTGCAGTCTTGGGAGTCGCGGAGGCACGCGGGATTCCCGATCACGCCCCCATTACTCCCGTTGTACCTGGTAGAGTGGCTTTAAGTTATTAAAATCTGTTAAATTATGAAACATAAATAGAACCTTGGACATTGCATGAATCCTAGGACTGGAAAACTAGATTGTATGATAGATCCTAGGACATGGCATGAATCCTAGGATGGGGGAAAACTAGTGGAATGTATAATACTGCAGTCTTGGAAAATGGAAAGAGATGTAAAGCTGCCTGTAATTTGAATTAACAGCTGCCTGTTGTGAATAGATAACGTGGTTGAGAACATGGATTGTAAGAATGTGAAACTGGAAAGTGAAACCTGGATGTTTGAGTAAAAAGGATGGAACCCTACGGGGAAGTAGGAGTAGAACTCCTGGAAAGTGAATGGATTAGTTTTGGGGAAGTGAGCTGGCCCTTGAGTACGGAGTACCAAGGAGATCGACTGTCCCCCTGTTTAGTGCAGAGCGAAGCCAGCCGCCCCAGGGACCCGGGGTTAGGACTGGCCACTCTGTACCGACTTGCTGGCCCTCGCGTACGTAGTACCGAGGAGAGCTACTAGTGTAGGGAGGTACTAGCTACCCCACGGGCCCGGGGGTTCTGCTAGCCTCCCACACCGACTTGTTAGGCCCGCTGGGGCAAACCAGGGTAGTCAGGAGAGGGTGCGCGGACTGTGGAGGGGCAAGGCCCCGGTTTGGTTACTGTGGAGGGGTTGGACCCCTGTTACTGAGAGGGCTCTGCCCTGGACTAGTTCCGTGCTGTGCTTTGGGCGCACCCGTTAACGGAAACGATTGATCGCGTGCCAGTACGGGTTAGCTACCTGTGCGTTTATCGCGCGTGCCGTAGTCCCCGTTACGTCTGTCAGTGACCTTGGGGTGGTTGACTGAGGGTAGGATCACCACGGGGGACTCTCCCGGCCAGGAGAGCACCACGTGCTACTTCTACTTTTTGGAAAAGACTGCAATCAAGATCGTTCCCACGAGGAAGATTCGAGATCAAGTAAAAATCTGAGGAATAAATGAAATAGCGAGAAAATTGAAAGATGTAACAAAGAAAGTAATAGAACATAACAGCTACTGTACACTCTACTGTTGCCTTTAGTTTTAGTTGCCACTCTACTCAGCGTTTTGCTGACGTGTTACACTCGTTACCTTTTTCAGGACCAGGTGTTGAGCAGCCAGGGTCAGCGGCTGCAGAGGACGCTGGGCCGAGTAGGGTCCAGTAGAGTTACCACTGTCTTTGTACCTCTTTCGTTTCTGTTTTATTGAGTAGTTCTTGTTTTCGTTGTACTTTCTTTACCTGCAGTTCATGTTGTATGATAAATGTTGTTCTACTGTTGTGGTGGTATCTACCATAGTAGTTTCTTTCCTTACTGTTGTACTTTCTTACTGTTAGTTATATTCATGCCGAATGTGGTTTATTTTACTGCTCTTTTGGTTACTTCCTCGTTGGACGACTAGGTCTTGGGATTAGTCGAGTCAGTCCGGTTCTCGTGTCTCGTAGGGACTCGGGAATCGGGTCGTTACACATGCTGTCGGGTTTACAATATTAGACAACGGCTAAGTAAAGAAAAGAAAAGTAGACTTCTCAAGCAAAATACCAAATGCCTGAAGCACTAAATACACTTAAAGTTCTTGGAATTGAGAAAATAGGTCTTAGGTCGTCAGGCTTACAATATTTGACAACGCCTGAGTAAAGAAAAGAAAAGTAGACTTCTTAAGCAAAATACCAAACATCTGAAGAACTAAAAATGCTTACTTGAACAAAACTAACTGATCGTTAATCAATGGTCAAACATTTAGATTTTGAAGCAAAGATTGTTAAGGTGTTATAGAACACAAATAAACATCTGAGATAGAGTATAGATGCCTAAAATTCTAGATAATTCTAGACAAGACTTAGAGAAGAATTTGGTGAAGGATATATGTCAAGAACAAGGAATCAAGCTTTTGAAGTAGGTCTACCAAATGTCTTAAATCCACAACAAATATCTCAAAATCATAGAGAAAGAAAGACACGTTATTGAGGTGAAGTTTAGTCATCTCAAGAAAATATTTAGAGTTCTAAAGATGGGTTTTCAAACATCTGGAGACAAAATAAGATGTCAGAAAGAATCACAGAATGAAAATATCAGGATTTCAAGATAAGAAAGAATATCGGAGGGTTCTAGAATTTGTCCTAAGGGTTATTTTGAATGGAATGAAGGTTCTTTTACATTCTAACAAGAATAAAAGATTACATCAAATAATAAAAAAACCTAAGACTAAAACTTCTTGTCCATAATCCTTAGCTTTATCTTAGAGCATCCTTAGTTTTATCTTAGCTTTCACGAAATCCTGCAATACTTTTTAGTTCTCACATAAAATGTTTATTTGTCATTATCAAAAACACAATTAATCGTACTAACAATAATATCCCCCCTTTTGTAAGGACAAAACATTTATTCAAAAGTTTTATGCATACTCCCCCTATCAATAAGCTTCCATCAATTGGAAATCATTTACTTTTTGATCGATCATTTCTCATCATTGATCGATCAGATCCTTTTTGGTTACTAATCATTCAAAGTTCCTTTTTGATTACTCAATCATCCCTATTTGATTGATCAATTGCTTATTTGATCGATCAATTCCTTGCTTGTGATCTATTGATCTAAGTCAGACATGATTCCAAAGCATCACCATCCCTCTTCTTCCTTAAACCCACCACGTGATGACACATTTGATTGCTATTTTTCAATGACTCTACATGTGAATAGTTCTCTCTTTTCGCCAAACTCTCCTTGCACAATGGCCACCCCATAGATTTTGGTTATTTTGAGATGCTTTTTCTAGGCTTGGGGGATCAATTTGCACACCACAAGATTCTCTGGCTCTTCGAACGTAAGTTTTACGTCGTAGCATGGGTGAGTCAGATCCCTGGTATGGATTCCATGGCATGCCATCTATTTTATGAAAACCGTAAAAACATTGGTGAAGGGTTTAATATTATCCTCACTATGAATGTTTATGGAATTGAGGTTCTCACAAACTTGGACATTATTTCTGAGATTTTGGGTTTCCCTTCCAGTTGTCCCACCTTTATTGAGCTTTACTAGCACACTCAGTCGAATTCCATCTGGGAGGTTTTTCTTACTCTCGAGAACTATGATTTGGGGCTTCTTACCAAGTCGCCTCATTTTTGTCCTCTTGCATGGTTCCTCAATCATGCATTTCTATGGAATTTCATGTCTAAGGCTACATCCTTTGAGAACTATCCATTGGTGATGCTCATCGCCCACTACACCTTCTTGACCAGCAAGTCCATGAATTGGAACCATCTTGTCCTTCACCTTATGGGTAAGAGGCTAACTAGTTCCTTCCTTTTCACCACTAGCTTGTCCCATATCCTTTTTCACATAAGTTCCTATGGACATCAACCACAAGTAGTTCATTATTCATGTCTCCTCATTTGATAGGATCAAAAATTCTAAAATGGAGCATGATTGTGGGGTTGACCCAAGACTTCTGATTCTCAACTCCATGTGAGTCAGACTATCCCTCCCACTGCATCTTCTTAGGCACCATTCTCTGCCTTCCTCCACCTCCATGAGCCCTTTCGAGGCTATGTTCCTATCCCAATTCACCCCACTCCTTCCTACTTTAATCATGAGTGGGTGCATCTCGACAAGACTTATGCTAGTGGAGATTTTCTTGTCCCTCAAGCAATGGTTGTTGGTGTATCCCCCCTATTTCACCATCAAAGAGAGGCTACTGTTGAGTAGCTGGATCATAATGTCCACATGGCAAGCTACGCAAATGCTCATGTGCACTTCCAGAATGAGCAAGGATGTGCCTTACACATCCTTACTCAGCAAGTGCATGAGTTGAGTGTTTAGTTTGTTAACTTTGCACCCACTGGCACAGTAAGAGTAGGTCCTTCCTCTTGTCCACAATGAGGACTAGCACCCTCTTCCAAGTTGCCAGTAGCCTCACCTCCTTGCTAATCCAGATCTCGTCGATTTCGTCTTGCAGCACTTGGCAACCCCTTTGAGTCTTCGAAATTTCATTTGGAAGACCTCGATTTTGATACACTTTCCCATAGATTTTGATGATTTTTTGAGTGGCTTCTAGATAGCATCATTATTTATGTTGGACTGTATGATGACCTTGGATAGTACCTTATTCTACATTTACTCCTATTTCGATGTGAACCATTTGAGCTTATGACACAATTATGATGCTTTACATTTCTTTATGTCATGGTAGAATTATCCTTCCTTAAATGTCATGGTAAATTATCTATTTATTGTTGAATTATCTTTCTTTTTTTCATATCAAAGGAGGAGAAAAACTATGCATGTTGAGAGAGAGAGTTATGATTCAACGTGCTTTGCGTGTTTGAAATTAGGGTTAAGAGTAACTTGTCGTTGTAGTCACAAAACTCGTTTATCAAATAAAATTTTACCGAAACTCCAAGGGAGTCCCAAGTTGAACATAGGGAGGCGATGTTTACTTTAATTGAAAATCACACTTCGTTTTGTTTGTTTTTGGTTTTGTTTTTTTTGTGTTTTTGAAATAAAATGACAAGAAGAATAAATTCACAAGAGAGATGGAACAAATATGATATATTTCACAATTGTCTATTACAATAATCTACGAAAGCATTAAAAGAGAGGGTGGTGAGAAGAAATCTGCCGACGACGAGACGACGGTGCCTGGAGGAAGCTTGGACGAAGGAGGTGAGGAGCGGGAGGACGGAGGTGAGATGTAGGAGGACGTCGGGTAGAGGAAAGCTTCAGCGTGGCTCTGGAATGGAGGTGAGGAGGTGGAGATGATCTGCTACCGGAATGGTGGTGAGGAGGCAGAGATGATCTGCTTCCAGAATGGAGGTGAGAGGACGGCTCCAAGGCGATCTATGAATGGGGATGGGAAGATGGAGGAATATTTGGTGGGGCAGAGGTTTGTTACACTAATAGGAGCCTTGGGAGCTTGAGAGTAAGGTCTAACGAAGCGTTGGCAGGCTTTCTAGAGCTTAGGAGTAGGTGGGAGTAGAGTAGGTAGAGATGAAGAGGAATGGGGGGTGTAGGGTTGTTTATATAGTGATGGGAGGAAGAGCATCCCATGCATAGACATTCAGTGATAGCTACAAGCATCACTAAAGGTCACTCAAGCTGCCGCCAAAAGATACGTGCCTCTTCATTACCTTGGTTGGCGCACGCACTGCGCATTCCATTTAGTGACAGCTACAAGTGTCACTAAAGGCCTGCTCTTCTGTCGTTGCAAATCCCGCGCCCATCGCTCACACCCTCCTGCTGTCGCTGAGGTTAGATGCGTAGCAGTCGTTGGATTCAGAAAGAACGGTTGAGATGGAGCGGAGATCGCGTCTCTTGATCGCACATGAGATAATGCATTCTCGAGGGGTGTCAACGGTCACGTGCAGCATCCGCACTCATCCAACGGTGCCACGTGGTGACACCTCCGCCGCTTGATTGCGCCCACGCACATCCAATAGGCACAATTCGATTGCGTCCGCGCTTGCGAGATTGCTTCCCCTGCACCATGGCTCGAACTCGTGCTCACAGTTTGTGAGTGCATGTCTTCACGGATGAAGAAGACATTGCAATATTTATAAACATTATGTAACATGACGGAATTAATGTACATAATATCCTAAATGTTGCAAGGTGTTACATAACATCTCGACGGATTAAAGATGTTGTATATTATGTAACATGACGGAATTAATGTATATAATATACAACTATCCTAAATGCAATGCAATGGATGTTTATGCAATATTTATATCATGTTATGCAATGCTAGGCCTTGGAACTATTGTAAATAAGCATTTTATGATGAATTTATGCATGTTTATTCTCTAGCAAAATTAACCTAAATGCTATGTATAAAAGTAGAGTTAGGATTTGATTATTTAGGTAAAATTCATTGATTGCTTTAGAAAATCTCAACCCCAAGACCTAATTACAAAAACTCAACAACGCCAGGTGTTTACCAGAATGCAGACCATCCAAGCCCTTTCCTTATTTGAAAAAAGAAGATACATTTTTTCTATTTTTCTTCCTTTCTTATTATTATTATTATTTTTGAATTTTTTAGAGTTTGAGAGTGTCAGGATAACTTTTTACGGCTACCCGACCTACCTAAGACTCGAAAAGGACTCTAAGTGCTAAGCATCTTGTGAAAATAGTGAAAGACTCACTAGGTGGTCGTTAAAATGGACTTCGGGTTTCTACGACCGTAGGTGACCTTGCCTAGAGGTTTATCTTTCTGAACGGTAGCTTTCTTCGTACTTCTTTTACTTATGGGACCAGCACAAGGGTGAACCCAATGTATATCTCCCCGGTTTATTCTACTTCCTCACTTCTTCCCTAAGTGTTTTGAGAATTATTGTGCATTTTTGTGAGCTGGGCTCTGGACAACCGGCCAATGGGCTGTTACCTATGGTAACTTGCTAGCCATACTTGTACGGTAAAGTGTGGTTTTATTTATTTTATTTATTTTTTTTTCTTTTTCTATTTTTTTTCTTCTTTTCTTCTTATTTTTTTTAATTTTTTTAAGTAGGTGGCTTCCCTGTTCTAAGATTTACCTAAAGGCAGTACGACGAAATGGTCTTGTGGCTGGGCTCTTGACAATCGGCCAATGAGCTGTTACCACCGACAACTTGCTAGCCATACCACCCTAGATAGTTCATTGGCTACCTAATTTTCGAAGAAATCGCCGAAAAGTGAGTCAGTGGAGAAAGTGTGTAGATGCTTGGCTTAAAGTCCCCTAAAATCAGCGGGCGGGTTGATAAGTCGTATACTTATCACCCCAATTTATTGACCAATTTAAGATAAAATTATTTGGCGAGGACTCGAGACTAAGTCCACATTCGAGTGGACACCCGAGCTAATTAGGCCCGAAAACCTGAAGAGTCTAAGTATTCAGGTCTCAAAGTATCAATTCCTAAAATTTATAATTCCTAATGCCTAAGTTCTTGTCTCTTAATTCTAATTTTTTTTAAAACTAAAATAATAGGAAATTACTGTTACAACTGACAAAAAGATTATAAGATATATCCACCCCCCATGCTTAGCTAATGCAATGTCCTCATTGTTAAAAATGAAAGCATGCAAGAGAGTAGATGTGGAAAAATTGCACCTGGTTTCCATGAGATTATGGTTAGCTTGGAACAGTCTTTACACGTGCTGAGTTTAGTGCCTTCAGCTAGGCGAGGTCCTCAATCAAATGTAGCTAACATTGAGGCAGCAATAACATAGTTTTCGGGCCCCAAGATTTAGGTCCCGGAGAGTAAAAATGGGCTTGTCAAAGAGATGATCAATGAAAGTGGCAAGCTGGTGGTGCATGGAGAGCCCAAATGGTCTCCAATAGGAGTTTTGTTGATTCATTACAGAGGGGGTGTGGGTGGATATAGAATTTGTGCAATAGTTGGGTGAAAAAGGATGATGAGTTGGGGGTTTGTGGGTACACCTAAAATATATAACATTTCAAGAGTTTCTCCCCAAAGTTCAATTTCATCCTCACAATTTGGGTGCTTAATCCGACCATCCTGATCTTCATGATTCCCACCCAAATGTTGAACCTCAAACTCTAAAAATTCAGGACGAGGACATTTAACTTGATCATGTGAGTCATCCAACAAATTTCCAAATTCATAAATATCTTCCTCATCCTGGGTTGCCACAGTTTGTTGTATTTCTTTATTGTCCTCAATTATCCCTGCAACCATGTGATTTTCTTCCTGAGTTTGGGTTGAGTTGGCCCTTAAAAGGTTATCTAAGGTATGTATGGCCATTACCTCCTCTATTCTGCCAAGCTCCTCCATCAAACCACACTTAATTTTATCCTTCTTTGAGACCTAAAAAATATTAAATTGATTTGTTTTATTTCCCAAGGCCATTTCTATATTTCTTGATTCACAATCAATCCTTGCCTTGGCGGTAGCCAAGAAAGGTCTTCCCAAAATAATAGGGGTGTGGTTGAGCTGTTTTGGTTCTTCCATGTCCAAGACCATAAAATCAGTAAGGTAATGCAAATCATTAACCTTGACTAAAACATCCTCCAAAATACCCCTTGGTTTTGTAATGGATCTATCGACTAACTGCAAAGTTATGTCAGTGTGTTTTAGGTAGCCTAGACCCAATTCCATATGCAGTGAGGTGGGGATCACATTAATGGAAGTGCCCAAGTCGAGAAGGGCCCGGTCAGAAGTGATGTTTCCTATTGTGTAGGAAATCAGCGGGGCTCCTGGGTCCTACTTCTTAGGAGGTAGCTTTTTTAAGATCAGTGTGCTTGTGTTATCAGACAAGACTACTCTTTTAATGTTTTCAGATTCCACTCTGTGCTTTGCTTTATATGAATTCAGTAAACCTATGGTGTAGGCGGGGATTGATTTGATAACTGCAAGGAGTAAAATGATTGTCAATTTGAAAGCCTGAAGTAAGGACATTCTTTCCTCCAATTTCTCCTCTGACTTTTTCTGTTTGCCTATACAGCAACATACTCCCAAATTAGACTTTGATGTTTTGTAGATCACATTCTTAGTTGGGAGTCTGGAATTCTTGCTATGGGGCCTAATGGTGTTGACATGGGGTTGGGTAGGTCCCTTATGTCTACTACCACTCCTCAAGGTAATGGTGTTTGCAGTGGCAAAATGCTATTGGTTAGTGTTTTTGGGAGGGTTGGGCAAAATAGGAGGCTCCCGATTGATTATGGTAGGAACATGGTTCGCTCTGGGAGGGGCTGGGGTAGCCTGATAGATAGCATGAGCTTGAGCATATGACTCCCCATTATTTCCAAATCCTTGAGGCTCAGCACCTCGGTTCTGTACATTCCTTGGGTTTGGTATAGGTTGTGATGGTAGAGATCTGGGCTATCGGTTGTTTGCACCAAGTTCGGATTGCAAGGTATCCAGCGAAGTTTTCATTTGTTGCATGAGCTGGAGCATTGACCCTTGCATTTCTACCATTTTCAGGTTTAAATCAGCCCGCTCGGCGGGTTGTTGAGCATTCCACATGGACTGATTAACCTGATTCAAGGGCAACTAAGTATATACATGATTCTGACCCATTGATTTTTGCGGTACATAGTTGTTGGGTCGATATTGGGTCTGCTGCCCTTGATCTTTCCAAGAGAAGTTAGGGTGATTTTTCCAACCAGAATTGTAGGAATTTGAGTAAGGGTTGGACCTAACATTCTCCTGCTCTGCCTGAACATCCTCATAAGATGAGGATGAAAAAGGATCAGAAAAACTGGGATCAAAGGCCTCAGTTTGGAACCCATAAGGTTCCGAGAAGAGTTGGCTCGAAGGTCGAGCCGACTCCAGCTGGTTCACAAACTCTCGTCCCATAGGAGCTTGCGAGGAATGGAATCCCAATCCCTGGTATTGAGTGGATCTAGAAAAATTAGAGTTTTCGGACATCCACTCTTCCATTCGTTTAGCAATCGGATCCATCTTATCTAATCTATTGCAGATCAATTCCATATCAGATATGTGAGAATCTTGGACCTCATTGGCATTTGATCTAGTTTGTTGGGATCGGTTGAAGGTTTGCATGGAGGTATGGTTTAAAGAATTTTCACTCATTTCCTCAAACAAATCATACGCGCTATCTACATCTTTATTGAGGAAATTACCTTCGCAAGAAGCATCCACATGATTATGGAGTTGATCATTCAACCTATGATAAAAAATCTACACAAGTTGCCATTTAGGCACCTCGTGGTGTGGACACTTCCGCAACAGATCCTGGAATCTCTCCTAGGCCCCATGAAACGGTTCTCCCTGCCGCTAGGCAAAAGTGGTAATTGCCCGTTGTAATGCATTGGTTCGCCCAATTAGGAAGAATTTCTTCAGGAAGGTCGATTTCAAAGTTGTCCAGGTAGCAATTGGTGTTCCAATGGTACGATACCAATTTGCGGCCTTATCCCGTAGTGAATGAGGGAAAAGCCTCATGAGCATCTATTCTTCATCCACATTCTGCGATTTGGTGGTCTGAACTAGAGTGATCAAGTCCTCCAATGTTGGAATGGGTCCTCTGAGCCAAGCCTGTGAAAGTGTTTAATTAGACTCAAAACCTGGGGCTTGATCTCAACATCTCCAGTGGGGATCACAACCCCGGGATGATCCTCATAATTTGAAGGATCATAAAAATCCTTCAAGGGTCGAATGCCCTGACCATTCATTCGTTGGAATCATTGCTGCATCTGTTGCAATTCTTCCAACTGCCTTTGAATCAGCTCCTGCTGGTTCGGGGGTGGGGGAGGTGGTTGTTAATCAGCCATGGGATCTACTTGGCTAAAACTCAACCTTCACCTCCGAGAATGGTCAATAGGTCGTTCCAAACGAGGGTTCAATGACCTCCTTCCAAGCATACACTGAAAGGAAGTCAGAAGGATAAGAAGAGAAGGAACCCTGCAGTAGCACAAAAAGTACAAGCCTGTCCTGAGGTTGGGTAGCTTAAAGGTCTACAGACTCTCAGAATATGTCCTAAGATTATGGATGATTTGCTCTACTTGTATCCAGTCAATCCAACCAGTTAGGAGGGACCGGGGAGAAGGTTCTTCCTTTGGCTTGTGCCTTCAGTTCCTAGTGTACCCCTCAACCGCGGTTGTTTGACGCTACTCCCTTAGCTAGACATCAGATTGACTAGTATAAGTAGGTTAATCGTGAACAATCTCAATTTGGACCCCGAAAAGAGAATCAGTCCTTATGGCCAACGTCTAATCAATTTTAGTTAGGCTTGGGATATTGGTGCTTCTGGAATGTGATGGGCCCTTAATGGGTTGTGCCCTTAATGATTTGTTTGAGAATGTGTGTATGTGCACAACCAAAATGTTTTCAAGAAAGACTATTAAGTATGAGGTAAATTTTAGGGTTTGAATCTTGCTTAGTAGCTTTTAGGATTCAAATATTAGGTATATTCAACCAAGTTTTGTGAGACAAACCAAGTTTTGAAAGAACGAGTTCAAGTGTTTTTCCTTTGTAAATCAAGAAAATATGGAGTGCCTGGCTTGACCAAAGTATTGAATCCTATGGGGCATCTACAAAATGAATCTTTTTTAAATTAGATGGTGTGGGCCAAACAATTCAATCAATCTATCCAAATGCACCATCAATTAAGGCACACAGAGATGATTAACCTAGACTGATTTCTACTTTTTTATTTGTTGATTTGTGTGTATCGGTTCCACAGGTCAGAATCTCGATTGAGTAGATGAAAATCAAGTTAGGTTATATGCCTCAAATGTGGGTGTATAAAGTGTGTAAATTGATTCGTCCCACAGAAAGTATCTTTTTGTTCTTTTTTTTTACAAAATGTGGGGGTGAAATGGATGAAGGTGGCAAACAAGACACACAAAGTCTATCCTAGGGTTTATGCAAACACCTAAGTAGATTAAGTCTTGGTTATGGGTGTGGCGAAATGAAACTAGTGGGGGGGGGGGGGGATGTGGGGGACACTTACAAAGTACTCTACCCACACTTTACTCTGGTCTACCACACTTGAATCTCCATGCTAGGGGTACCTGCAAGACAATAGATCAGAGATAAGTGAGGTTAGTGCTATGTAAATGCAAAGAAGCGTAGAAAACAATAAAGTAAATTCCGTTGCCTCCCAGGCAATGGTGCCAAAATGATTCAATGTGCTTCACGTGTTTGAAACCAGGGTTAAGAGTAACCCATCGTTGTTGTCACAAAACTCGTTTATCAAATAAAATTTTACCGAAACTCCAAGGGAGTCCCTAGTCGAACACAGGGAGGCGACGTTTTCTTTAATTGAAAATCGTGCTTCATTTAGTTTGTTTCTGGTATTTTGAAGTTTTGTTATTTTTTTTGTGTTTTTGAAATAAAAAGACAAGCAGAATAAATTCACAAAGAGAGATGGAACAAATATGATATATTTCACAATTGTCTATTACAATAATCTACGAAAGCATAAAAAGAGAGAGGGAGGTGAGAAGAAATCTCTTGACGATGGCGCCTGGTAGAAGCTTAGACGAAGGAGGTGAGGAGCGGGAGGACAGAGGTGAGATGTAGGAGGACGTCGGGTAGAGGAAAGCTTCAGCGTGGCTTCGGAATGGAGGTGAGGAGGCGGAGATGATCTACTACCGGAATGGAGGTGAGAGGACGGCTCCAAGGCGATCTATGAATGGGGATGGGAAGATGGAGGAATATTTTGTGGGGCAGAGTTTCGTTACACTAATAGGAGCCTTGGAAGCTTGAGAGTAAGCTCTAACGGAGCGTTGGTAGGCTTGCTAGAGCTTAGGAGTAGGTGGGAGTAGAGTAGGTAGAGATGAATAGGAATGGGGGGTGTAGGGGTGCTTATATAGTGATGGGAGCAAGTGCCTCTCGTGCATAAACATTCAGCGACAGCTACAAACGTCACTATAGGCTGCTCAAGTTATTGCCAAAAGATCCGTGCCTCTTCATTGCCTTGGTAGGCGCACGCACTGCGCATGCCATTTAGTGATAGATGCAAGTGTCACTGAAGGCCCGCTCTTTTGTCGTTGCAAATCCCATGCCCACTGCTCATGCCCGCCTGCTATCGTTGAGGTTGGATGTGCCACAGCCATTGGATTCAGAAAGAACGACTGCGATGGCACGGAGATCGCGCGTTCTTGAGGAGCGTCGACGGTCACGTGTAGCATCCGCGCTCATCCAACGGTGCCACCTGGTGACTCCTCTGCTGCTTGATTGCGCCTGTGCTCATCCAACAGGTGCAATTTGATTGCGCCAGTGCTCGCGAGATTGCCTCCCCCGCACCGCGGTTCGAGCTCGCACTCGCGGTTTGCGAGTGCATGTCTTCACCAATGCTCCAAGGTCATGGTTTGTCCAGTGGAGGGAGCGGTGCAGTCGTGCATCTCAACTGTTGGATGATGATCCAACGGCTGAGATGAGGTCATCCTTGAGCTGCTTGAGGCCGGGTGAGGAGTTCAATCGTGGAGCGCACATCTCAGTCGTTGGATTGACTTCCAACGGCTGGGATCTCATCTTGCGGTGGGCTTGGAGATGCCTTGGCCTTGGTGGGGTGGCCTGGATGGCGCCACGTGGTGCCATCTAAGCCAGTTGTCTTCTTCTTGCGGAGGGTGCTACAGAGCTCTGATCAAGGTAATTCTCACATTGATAGACTGCGATCGTTGCTCTGAATCCATCTGTACGGTCGGATTCTTCATCCGAAGCCCATAAAGTTGTCGCACTGCCTCTTGGTCATGTAACATGATAGAATTAATGTACATAATATGCAACTATCCTAAATGCAATGCAATGGATGTTTATGCAATATTTATATCATGATATGCAGTGCTAGGCCTAGGAACTATCGTAAATAAGCCTTTTATGGTGAATTTATGCATGTTTATCAAGTTACATTCTTTTAAAATTTCTATGTTATCTATTTGCTTAACATGTATAATTGTAATTTTGTTATCGTCAAAAAGGGAAAGACTACTGAAACCCTTGTTTTGATGTAACAAAATTATGTTATGTTGATGGACTAACATTTCAAGACTTAACTATAATATCAAAGATGAGCATCTTGATACAACACCTTGCAATACAATCACAAAGGAATCATGTGTCAGAAGTGTTGTAATTTTTCCATTTTTTTGTTCAGAGTCTAGATATACTTTGTAAGGAACCTCAAGGTATATTTTCATTAAAAGAGTCGCTAACTATTCGATTTAATATCTTCTATGAAAATCAATTAAATGTAATTGATCAACCAACTATCTCAAATTGATCGATCTATTCTCAGATTGATCGACTAATCTCCAAATTGATTGACCAATTTGTTAAAATAGAAACTTCAATTTTCACGTAAAATGATTGACCAGAATAATCTCCTGATTGATTAATTGATCACAAATGATTGATAAATCAACTTCCACAATTGATCAATCAAAATGTAAATTGATCGACCAATCAATAAAATTAATCGATGAATCTAGGTAGAAATTTAATTACTTGTTTCCTAAATTAACCGTGTTTCGCCTAGAAATAAGCCTTGATGTAGGATCTTTCAAAACACACAACACAAGAAAAAGAGCTCTCTCTATCTCGCACACGCATTCTAAAAAGTGCACGTGCTTCATTTCCTTCCACATTCTTCATCTTTACGTACGCTTTTCTATGCTGCGAAAAATCAATTTGAAAATTTACTTCTGAGGTTCCATCAGATTGAATTATGTTATACTTTATTTCTTTTGTTTCATTTGTTGGGACCCATTATGTTAGGACACCTGAGCTTGTTGTGACTTCTCTTAGTAAGTAGAAGAGAAGTGGTTGTATGAGGTTGTGCCTCTTAGTTCAAGTGATACAATAGTGGATAAACTAGTTCTGCCTAGTTAGGAAAATCCTAAGCTAGGAGGCTTAAGTAGTGATTTCCACCTGAAAGGGTTTGCACTATAAATCTGGTTCCTTTGTGATATTTTATTGTGGTTAGATAATAATTTTATTCCACAGTATTCACCCCCTCTAGTGTAGACTTCTAGATCCGGAAGTATCCACGGTTCCAACCATGAGAAGCTTGCTTGAATCCATAAAATGACTTCTTTAGCTTGCACACCTTTCTTTCCCCACCATCTAGTTGAAAACCCTTATATTGGTCCATGTAGATGTCCTCCTTGAGGAAACCACTGACAAAAGCTATTGGCATCCATCTTCTAGATGTCATAGTCATGGTATGCAACTATGGATAATAATATTTGAATGGATTTAAGCATGACGAATCCATTTGGATATTGTTAACCATAGTTGCATACCATGACTATGGTATGCATTGAAGAAGTACTCCACTTTATGAAGCCAATGCACCCCTGTGTGCAGATGCTCTTGGCAAAAAGCACCACAAATAGGCATTGATACTTCTATTCATGACCTCAAATTGTCCATCTATTTGAGGATGGTAGGTGGAGGAGAAGCACAATGTTGTACCCTACAAGTTAAATAACTCACACAAAAAATTGCTCATGAAAACTTTGTCACGATCAAAGATGATGCTTTGTGGAAAGTTGTGGAGACGAACAACAACGTGGACAAAGAGATGAGCAACGTCCTCAGTTGAAAATGGTTGTTTCATTAGTGCAAAGTGTATGTATTTTGAAAAACGATCGTTATTGACTATAATAAATGTGTTTCCATGATCGCATGGTATTGCCTCCATGAACTCCATCAATATGTCTTCCAATATCCCATTCAGAATGGGTAGAAGATCAGTCGGAGCAAGATACTGTGCCTTGTTGCATTATCATACATCACAAGAGTGAACATAAGCTCGCATGTTCGTCTTCATGCCTTGCCAATGGAAATCTCGATGAAGTCACTCAAGAATCCTTTCAAAGCCAACATGCCCTATTGTTGGGGTGGTGTGGTACTCCTGAAGCACGATCTCCTTGAGAGGAGATGTTGGCTCCAGGAATAGTCAGCCTTTATAGAAGTGCAAGACATCTTCCCATACCCAACACTCATCGATATTGCCTCTAGGAAGGAGCCCCATGATAAGATGATGTTATGCTAGTCTCGTTTCATTCTCATTTCACAAGTCCTATGGCCACTTGGGTTGGACCATAGAAATTGCAATCAAAACATCCTCCCCACAACGAGAAAGAGCATTAATGATGGTGTTGGTGGTTCCCTTCTTGTGCTCGATGGTGAAATCATAAGGTAACAATTTCGCTACCCAATTTTTGTTGGTGTGGTGACTTCACCTGTTGTTGTAAGAGGTACCTAAGGCTATGGTGATCCATTCAAATGACGAATCAACCATTACTTAAGTAGTGGCGCCATTTTGCGACCGCATGTACTAAGGCCAAGAACTCCTTATACGTCAAGAATGAGTGCCTGATTGCGTAGCAATCATAGGTCTTAATTGACCTAGATTAAGCTAGAACTTAGCATAAGTTAGGGCTATTCATGCATACATACGCATTATCTGCATCTTTATTGCCCTTCTTTAGCTATGCATGAAATAATGTTATAATGCACTGATTAAGTGCATTATGTGATTGCAGGCACTAAGCAGATCTGGAGCTGGATCTGGAGCAGGATCTGAAGTTGGATCTAGAATAACGAGAGTTGCAGCTGAGCTGGAGCAGAAGGCTTAGATTAGATGTAGGAATAATAATGTAAGGGGGTTAAAAGTTTGCTATTCTATTTAGTAGGAATAAAGCAGTAAAATGTGAAAAGCTTAGGTCCATCCTAGCCCTAGGATAACCTAGAGACTTCCCCAAGCCTTAGCCACCCTTAGATTAGGTCACAACACCCTAGGAAGCCTTAAAACCCTAGTTTCAACCCTTATCTGGACATCCAGATGAGTTATAGGACGTCCAGGACACTTAGCCATCTCCTGCACACCTCAAACCCACTTCTTCAGTGTTATTGGATGTCCAGACACTTTGTCAGACGTCCAATTTCTGTAGAGTGCCCAAAACAGAACCCTGATTTCCCCCTGACTCAAATTGGACATCCAGAACTGAAGTCTGGACTTTTGATTTTTGAGTATAAGTCGTCTGATCCTATTATTGGACGTCTGATGCTGGTCTCCAGTCCCTGTTTTGAGATTCAAGTCTTGATCTTGGATCTCTAGCTCCCTAAAC
Source organism: Thalassia testudinum (assembly GCA_037157565.1). Taxonomy (NCBI): domain Eukaryota; kingdom Viridiplantae; phylum Streptophyta; class Magnoliopsida; order Alismatales; family Hydrocharitaceae; genus Thalassia; species Thalassia testudinum. Next base: position 113,649,281 of record JAZHRO010000039.1, on the reverse strand, counting down.
CCAATTCCAACCCCATATGAACCTAAATTAAGGTGTCCTAACCCTAGTACATCACCTTTAGATTTACCTAAGGACCTAATTAGGTCCTCACCAAACCCAGTTGACTTAGATCAAAGTCAATTACCTTCACCTAAGTCAATTGGACTCATTTGAGCTTTGATCTCAACCCACACAAGTTTAATTGGACTTGGTGAGAGTCCAATTGACCTAAACCCAACCTAATTGAGTTATTCTACTGTCAATTAGGTTCACACTCATTCAATTAAACTTAGGTTAGGTTTAATTTCATTTTCCCCTTAGCAATTAGGGTTTGTAACCCTAATTCAAGACCTACACCTACCCAAACCCCATAGGACCTAACCTAAGCCACCTAGCCACATAGAGAACGACCACACACACACACACACACCATTCACGCACACACACTTCTCTATAATTCTCTAGAGAGCTCTTGAGATGGAGCCCTCTCTTGGTTGCCAAATTTAGCAACCAAGAGGAATTCAAATTGAGATCCACAATTCTTAGATCTCATAGACCATCTCCACCCACATGTGGCTGGCCACTCTTGGGCTCTCTCTAGAGAGTTCTACACCTCTCTAGAGAGAAGCCATTGGGTCTATAAAAAGACCCCTTGGGCGGCCATGCACCCCCATTCACTTCCTTGGCATTCATTCCACGTAGGCTAGCCACTCCCATCTCCACTCCACCTCCACAAGTTGAGCACCACCATGGAGGCCACCATCTCCATGCCAGGAAGCTGGATCAGCTCCCCAACCTCTCTCCAAGGGCCGACCTAAGCTCCATTGGCCGCCCCTCCTTCTCTCAGCCACTCAAAGGCCATTGGAGACCACCTCCGAATGCCCTTCCTTCTGCTAGATTAGTAGCTTAGCTTTTCGTATATTTACTGCTTTTATTTACTGCTTAGTAGTATAGTCTTACTTCTCCCCCAATGATGCATGCGAAATCCCCCCATCGATTCTTGTATGCAATCATTTTCTGGTAGTTATGTTTAATTTTTAAGCATTCATGTATAAGCTTTCCTCTAGATTTCCTTGTGCAACAACTCTCCAATGTTGAATGAAATTGCATTATATATATATCTCTTATGTGTTTGAAATCACCATGAGCTGAATGATTATCATATTTGCGCAATTTAAGTGCCTGTTCTTTAACTGTCTATATATTACGCACCAGCATGTCGTTTCCGGAGGATATCGAAAATTTGACAATAAATGCTTTCTCCATAACTAATCACCACCTCACTAGAATCGTGCGCACAGAAACTCACACGTTCACTTTCGTGATTTACTTGACGCATGCGCATGTGATCCGAGTTAATAACAGGAGCGGTGAAGTCTTAGTTAGGAGATTGGAAACTAGAGTGCGTCTTTATATAAAGTAGAGCGGCTTTAAAAATAAAAGATCGATTTCAAAAGCGAAAACAACACGTCCCAGAGACGAACGACCGGGACTCAAAGTCTCGTTATTTTTACAAAATCATATCTTTGTTGGATCGTATTTCGCAACTATACTACGTCGCTTTTATCAAAAACGTGGGCTACGATTTTTCCCAATATTGCCCTAGAGGAGATCAGGTTGCAATTAGAAGGCAATAATTGGGAGTCGGATGGCGACAGGAATGGCAACAGGAGGGAGGAACAATGGCGAGGAAGGATGGACAACATGGAGGCCTAGGGCGTGGAGGAGAAGAGAGCGGAGTGGGGAATCTGCCGCTAAAGGTAGGGAGATGGGCATGGGGTGTGTGAAGGGATGCTGGCTTGGGGTTAACAAGGTAATCTTGTGCTTTTCATGTCGAAGATGGGGGCATGTAGCGGCGATATGCCGCTCTCCTCTTGTTTGTCTGGCATGTGGTGGCCATGGCCATAAACGAGATTCATGTATGTCAAGTAGAGGGCAGTCAAGAGGAAGGGCGCTTACGTGCTATAGAGGGACATATAATGAGGGTCCATCGCCGCCACCGCCGCCATCGCCCACCTATGGGGGTCATATGATGGATTTTGAAGTGTTCATGAATGAGGACATTAGGGTTGCTAAATTGGTGCTAAGAGGGGCCTTGATTGGAGAGGTGATGACTGGTAACCCATCCATGGAAAAGCTTCATCAACTGGTAAATTCTTTATCCCTATCGACTGAAAGTTGGAAGATCGCTATTTTGTCCCCCATGCGATTTGTGATTTTTGGTTTAGGGATGATGGATGTCGAATGCTTGCGTTTTTGATCGAGTGCCTTTGAGAGTCTAACAGTGATTTAGAGGTTGGTCTCGCCGTTTGATGGGTCTTTGTTGGAGTGGCCACCTTAGAGGGCTGGATCCAAGTTAGGGAGTCTGGGGATTAAAGGTTTACCATTACATCTGAGATCAAAGGAGGTGGTTGCATCCATGATTGTAGGCTTTGCCATATTGGCAGAGGATGTAGAGGTTGGATTGAGGGAAGGAGATGGTCGAGTACTGAATGTGATGGTGGACATTTTCACGGGTGGATCTGTCCTTGATAAAATCATTCTTTGATGTGGAGGTAGTTCTTGGTTGCTGTAGTTGAACTTTACGCTTGGAGATACAGTTGGGTAGGGGTAGCAAGATAAGACAACTTATGCTTGAAAGAGCCGACTTTTCGCTTTGCGTTATAGTATTTAAGTGGTGGAAAAATCGACTAATAAAAAATAATAATAACCACTCATAGAAGAGTGGGTCGTGTCCACAGGCAGGCAATTATGCAATAAATTCTTAGTTATTCTATATTCTTTTGGATAAGTGCGAAATCCCTATTCAATTCTGATATAAAATGCGAAGGAAAGTAGATTCGCAATAACTTAAAAAGATATGGGTATATGTGCAATTTTTCCTCACTGAAATCTTCAATAAATTTATGATGATTTTATGTAATTTTCACGTGATGTGTACTAGAGAAAATTAGTGCTCAGGTTAAGCCCAAAAATCAATCTTAAAACTAGTGAATATCAATAACATGTAATTATAATGAAATATGAGCGTTCATGCGCAATTCTGCCATAATATAATAATAATAAATAAAAATCGAATTCAGTTGCAATGGCAATGAATGTTAATATTAATTGGCTTAAAAACAGAGCATTTTTGCTCTCTCCTCCTCGCGAGATAAAGAGACCACCAGCGAGCGTTGGAGAGGCTTGGGAGATCGGCGAGGACGAGGGCTATCCGATGGTGGCTACGGTGTCGACGGAGGTGGCTGGCAGGCGGAGGAGGAGCGCTGGCCTGTTGGAGAAGAAGGCAGAGCGGCCGCTGCAGGGCAGCCTGTTGGTGGGTGGCCGCGCGCTGGTGCGCGCCCGTGCGCGTCTGCAGCTGTCTGGTGGCGGGTGGCCGCATGTTGGTGCGTGCCCGTGCACGTCTGCAGGTCTGGCTGGAGGGTGAGGCGGTTTATAGGTGGGCGAAGTGTGCGATTACGGGTGCACCTGCAGAGAGGTGGAAGGTGCTAGCGGGTGAGGTATAGCCTGTGGGTACGGCGCTGGAGGGTGAGGTAGCGCCTGTGGGTGCGACGCTGGTGGGTGAGGTTTGAAGGTTGAGGCGCGCGCAGGCGAGGCGGTCTGCAGATTTGAAGGTTGAGGCGCGCGTGGGCAAGAGGGTGCGAGCTTGCAGGGAGATGGAAGGCGTTAGCGAGCGCGCGGTGGTGCGCTAGGGCGCGGCTGCAGGCTTGGTGCGGCGTTTGCGAGCGCGCTTGCAGGGGCTCTTACAGGCAATGCGGTGCGGCTGCAGGCGGTGGTGAAGGCGCGCAGCACCTTTAGGCACGGCTGGAAGGGTGTTGTGAAGAACTTGGTGATGGCTGGTGCGGGTAGAGGTGGCGTTGGAGAGTTGGAGTGGCTGAAACAGGGAGAGGTGAGGGCGCGAGCGGTGCTTGCACCTGCAGGAGGGGTTTGGTGTGCTTGGTGCTGAAGATGGGTGCCTGGTGGTGAAGGAGAGGGCATAGGCACAGTGCGTGTGGTGGAGTTTTTCCCTACAAGGGGGAAGATGGCCTTTTTTTCCAGTGCACACCGCCTCCTCTCTTTTAACTCCTCTCTCTCCCCGCGTGCGCCAATCAAGGGATTTTCAAATCCCTTTTCTATTTTTGGCCGGTGGGCGTTGGAGGAGAGTTACGATTGGCCGGAGGAAAGGGAAAAGTCCTGCCGGTTGTTGGGGAAATTTGCTCCCCAACCCTTGCTCTTTCTAAATATAATACCTGCACATAAAAATAACAAAATCATTACATATTAAGTTATAGAATGTTATAAACTTAAATCATGATGCGTACAAATCTTCTACAACTTAATTGCAATTATTAACACACCTACAAGGTACGATTAAAGATACTTAGGCTTAATATTAGTCCATAAAAACTCATCAAATACCCCCATGCCTAAGATTTGCTAGTCCCTAGCGAAAATGAAAAATAATAAAAGTAATTAGAAGAGTACTTCTTTTCTTATTTCCTAAACTTTAGAAATCCAGACAAATGTGAAGTGCTGATAGCCTAGGTAACAGATCCAAGTGAAAGAGCCAATTCGCATTGGGAGTTCGTACTTCACCCTTGGTAAATATTTCTGCCGGGATAGGCAACTACTTCCCTCGGGAATAAAGCAGACGATAATCTGTAATTTGACCCTGGCATTTGGCTTAGGTAGGAGATATCGAGTTGAATGGATTTGTATTTGGTGGCACACACTTATCTGGTGCTACAAATAGTCTAGTACTGCAGACTCTATATCTTTAGACTATTAGACAAGTCAACTTTGAGCGAGGCTACACAACTGTGCTCTCTTGATGTTCCTGGGTACTCTCTCTTTTCTTTCTTTTCTGAGATCTCGCCATTTAGACTATTGAATCTCGCCAGATTTAGAAATTGTACTCACTATTTGGTGGCCTCACATGGCATCCACACTTCAATTAAAGTCCTAATAACTCTACAACTAAGTTAGAGTCCTCAACCAGTATTCAGGCGATCAGAAATACTAGAAGGTTGGTATGGGTCATATTTGGTGGAACGCGATAGGTGTTCTGTTGCCTCAAAAACAGTGTTACATCATAAACTTGGACCTCTTTTTTTTTTTTTAATATAACTATTTCTTCTTTTTGTTCTTTCTATTTCTTCTTTTTCTTCTTCTTTTCTCTCTTCCCTTTTTTTTTTCTTGTTTTTGTTTCTTTTTCAATCAACACAACACGATACGGACTTTTATTTACAAGGTATTATTGGAGATGATGATGGTCAAGAGGAAGTTATGTGGCTTATTTGGTGGAAGTGCCTATTCTCAGCACTGGGAAGGAATGGATAGGATAGGCGTATTTTTGACCTTTGACACTATTACCCTCCTTCAGTCGAGGACTCTATGAAGGACGGTCATAACCATCCACCATAGTTATAGCTTTATTAAGACTCACTCTCTGTGTATCTGTCTTATTTGGTGACTCTCAGGAATTCACACAAAATACGCACATAGGAATAGAGAGTGAAAACTACGCCTAACTCTGAAGTATTATCATCTAATTATCCAAAACTTAAGAGTCCTTGCACTAGACTTAGCGCACCAATAATCTCTCTACTTTCTTCTCACAAATATGAGGTAGATCTATTAGAAGATAGTATGCCTGACTCCCTATGAACTGTCCAAGGGTTCAGTAGACTTACAAATGCTCATTGGTTTTCCTCAAGGATCCATTACCAAGTCTAGGTGCACGTGAAATAAATGTACTGGATTCTAAACTTGAGAAATAATTCTAGAAGAAAAACCTTCAATAACAAAGGTATTTTGCTAGGGACTAACCCATTCAGCTCAAGAAAAGAGAATTTTTTTTTTATGCTAACCTAAATGCATGAATACTTCCTAAAATGCAAATGCACTCCCCCATGCCTAAATCCTACAATGTCCCCATTGTAAAATTAAAACAGGAGGAGAAAGGAAAAATATCACCTGACACGGTCTACTAGGTTGCCTCCCAACAAGCGCTGCATTTTCTGTCAGCAGCTAGACTAAGAAGGAACCTATAAGTCTGGTTCCAAACAGAAAAGGTTAGGCCCTAAGAATATGCGTAACAGTGCAGGCCTAGAAAACAGGTAACCACGGATGTTGGCGAGCTGATGATGCAATGTAATTCCAAATGCTCGCCAAAAGAAATGAAAACAGAAAATCTCATTGGCTACCTGGGGAGGTCTAGGAATAAGAAAGGAAATATGAAAAGAGGCCTCCCGAAACGGAATAAGTGGAGGATAACAAGGATCCTCCAAAGCAGGACGGGTTTTAAAAGATATAATCATTATTAGTTCAAACCCTTGAATGGCGAGAGTAAAAGTACAAGCATCAATCCATACTCGCCATTCTATCCTAGGATGTACTGGCCTGATATATTCTCCAGAAAGAATGTACATGAGCAGAGATCTGAGCCACGGATCGGTTAGAGAGTATAAGGGTTGTTTGTAGTGTTGGAAGGTAATGGTTAAGTCCAATGAGGGCTTAGTTGGTGTTAGGTCTAATTTCAACAATGATTCAAATTGTGTACACTCCCTAATAGTTGTAGACAACTTCAAGTTATCCTGCCTAGCATTAATGATCGGAGTCATATTTGAATCAAGGGTAGCTCCAAATTACAACTTCTTGATGGCAGGGTCAAAATGTAAGAATCATTATCATTCAGCTCATCCCCAGATTCGTTTGGTTCACTCAAATATTTGTCGGGGTGTATATGTGATTCATTAGGAGTTGGATTAGTATCCTCGATTATTTCTAAAGGAGGATCAGTCTTAATATTTTAGAGGAAGCCTATATCATTGAATTCGTTATTGTTCTCAGGGTATAAATCCTTAATTGATGTGTTTTGTTCCCGAGAATCTCCCATAGACTTCTCATTATTTTGTTTGTCCTCCTCCAATATCAACTCCTGTTTTGATGGAGGATGACTCTCAAAAGAAAGGAGGAATCTGGATTTAATCATATTATTTCTATCCTCTGGAGGTAAATCCTCAAATGATAAATAATTCTCCTGTGATTTACTCGAGATTTTCAGTTTAGGTTCCTCTGTTGGGGCATCCTCATCCTCTGAATTAAACTCTTCATATCCCTGAGACCAGAATTAATCATTCTCTATTCCCTTAGGGTCACCTTCATTAGGTGCATTTGAATCCTCAGGATATTGAATGGTAGGTGTTGATTCCCTAAGTGGAGGGTCAGGAGTAGGCTCACTAAGAGTAGAATGGGATTCCACCAAATAATCAAGAGGGGAAGTGATAGGAACAATATAATCTTGACTCGGGTTGGTAGGGGTAAGGAGAATACTGTCATTGGGGTCAAGGTCCTCAAGAGGTAGCATCTTCCCTTGCTTTTGACTGCCATATAATTCAGGTGGATAATCACTATGATCGTTATCCTCTAGTGGTCGTGTCTCATTGGGAGAGTCTAAACGATAGCTACCTAAAATTGGATCCCTATTGTCATTAGGTTCCTCAGAATTATTTTCATGATCATGGTTTATTGGGTAGGGATCAGGATTATTGGGAAGCATGTAGCTAAGTTGTCTTATTTCTTCATTTAACTGTTGACTATTCCTCAACATCTCTCCTATTGATTCCATTATTTCCTTTTTCTATTTTTGCATTTCTATCATAAAAGAGGAGAGGCTACTATTATCAGGTTGGGGAGGATAGTCAATTTCAGGCTCTGGTTGCCTAGGGGTATCGGTCCAACCTCTATACGGAAAATCATGAAGGGTGGGAGGGTTGGGTGTTTGCATGGAAGTAGGGATTTCAGGATTGGAAAATCTCGCTCCTAGGCTCTGCTCAAAAGTGGGAGTTATCAAGCTAGTACTCCCAGATTAGAATAAGAATGATCCCATGAATTGTCAATGTACCCATCAAAAGATGGATACACTCGGGGCATGGGATCTTGATTAAAAGATGGGAAATATTGACTCTAATAATCTGAATGATAGGAGTAAGAGTAATCCATTTCTTAAAGCAAAACAATTTTAACTCTCTTAGGATTTAGCAAAATTCATAATATAAGCAGAACTTCCTAGAGAGTTCTATTGTCAAAGCAAACGCAAATTCAAAGGGATCTGTTTTTAGTAGATTGTAGGTCTTAGAGTTATATGTTTAGTTGGTGGCCAAATAAGTTTTGCAAAAAATTACGCTTCCTAGGCCAACCTTCGCTAGTGCCTATAACCTAGTCGCAAGGGATGGAAGTCTCGAATCGAGCCCACACACGAGAAACCGAAGTAACTTGGTGGATAGGCTTGTTGACTTCCGACTAGCTTCCCTTGTGGTGCAACAAAGGAGAGGTAGAAATTTATCTAGTGACCTTATGTGTGAGGTGCACAGTGGCTCAAGTGTGCAAGCATATGATCGTGTTTTGATTTTTTGAAATTCCGCAAATAGGATCCTTTTGCACATAATTTTCAGTCACAGATTTTAAAGTCCAACCTCTTAACAGTGCCAATTTTTTAGAGTGACCAGTGAATTAATTTGATTTAAGCACTTTAGTAGTCTTAGATTTAGGTTCAATGCATATGCATGACAAGTAATTAATGCTCAAGAGAAGATGTACCTTACTCCAGCTTTCTTCATGCAGTAATGAATGCAATGCAATAAAAATAAACTAGATGCTGCTCATTCAGTCCTAGTTGGTCATCCTATAGATATGCGGCTTCTAGCAGGCAGTTCGAATTTTTTTTTATAATAATAATAACAAACAGACCTAATCTAACTAACTAACCGAAATGCAGTTCAAATAATTTAAATAATCCTATAATCTAAATAAATGGGAACTCGCTCCCGAAAATACGCTCCCGCATATAAGAGCGATAAGAAATAAAGTGGCACTGGGAACACGTTCCCAAAAATACCCAACACGGGTCCAAAAGACAGAAATTAAATTCTAATGTCTATCTAACTAAATCTAACTAAGATCTACTGCCTAAATCAGAAATAGGCTTCTCGGTAAGCCTATATGCGTGGGATCAAGGCTCACATATTCTTGTTGCCGTCCTCCAGGTGGCGTCAGGGTCCACCAAAAAGATCGTCTCCGCCATGCACGTTGTTTAGGTTCAATGTCATCTCTTTGCTGCGCCTTATCATCGTGTCAGATTCCTCGGATAATAATAAAATGATCAGATAATTTCGCAACTCAGAATATTCAAAAACAATAAAGTAAATCTATTGCGTCCGTTGCCTCCCCGGCAACGGTGCCAATTAGAAAGAGTCGACTTTTCGCTTTGCGTTATAGTACTTAAGTGGTGGAAAAATCGACTAATCAAAAATAATAATAACCACTCATAGAAGAGCGGGTCTTGTCCACAGGGAGGCAATTATGCAATAAATTCTTAATTATTCTATATTCTTTCGGATAAGTGTGAAATCCCTATTCAATTCTAACATAAAATGCGAAGGAAAGTAGATTTGCAATAACTTAAAAAGATATGGATATATGTGCAATTTTTCCTTACTAAAATCTTCAATAAATTTATGATGATTTTATGCAATTTTCACGTGACGTGTACTAGAGAAAATTAGTGCTCAAGTTAAGCCCAAAAATCAATCTTAAAACTAGTGAATATCAATAACATGCAATTATAATGAAATATGAGTGTTCATGCGCAATTCTGCCATAATATAATAATAAATAAAAATCAAATTCAGTGGCAATGGCAATGAATGTAAATATTAATTGGCTTAAAAGCAGAGCATTTTTGCTCTCTCCTCCTCACGAGAGAAAGAGACCACCAGCGGGCGTTGGAGAGGCTAGGGAGGTCGGTGAGGAAAAGGGCTACCCGATGGTGGTTGCGGTGTCGACGGAGGTGGCCAGAGGTGGCCGACGGGCGGAGGAGGAGCGCTGGCCTGTTGGAGAAGAAGGCAGAGCGGCTGCTGCAGGGCAGCCTGTTGGCGGGTGGCTGCACGCTGGTGCGCGCCCATGCGTGTCTGCAGCAGTCTGGTGGCGAATGGCCACGCGTTGGTGCACGCCCGTGCGTGTCTGCAGGTTCGGCTGGTGGGTGAGGCGGTCTGCAGGTAGGCGAAGTGGGCGATTGAGGGTGCGCCTGCAGAGAGGTGGAAGGCGCTGGCGGGTGAGGTAGCGCCTGTGGGTGCGGCGCTGGAGGGTGAGGTTTGAAGGTTGAGGCGCGTGCGGGCAAGAGGGTGCGCGCCTGCAGGGAGATGGAAGGCATTGGCGGGCGCGTGGTGGTGTGCTAGGGCACGGCTGTAGGCTTGGTGCAGCGTCAGCGGGAGTGCTTGCAGGGGCACTTACAGGCAGTGCGGTGCGGCTGCAGGCGGTGGTGAAGGCGCGCAGCGCCTTTAGGCACAGCTGGAAGGGTGTTGTGAAGAACTTGGTGATAGCGAGTGCGGGTAGAGGTGGTGTTGGAGAGTTGGAGCGGCTGAAACAGGGAGAGGTGAGGGCGCGAGCGGTGCTTGCACCTACAGGAGGGGTTTGGTGTGCTTGGTGCTGAAGATGCGCGCTTGGTGGTGAAGGAGTGGGCATGGGCACAGTGCATGCGGTGGAGTTTTTCCCTGCAAGGGGGAAGATGGCCTTTTTCTCCAGTGCACACCGCCTCCTCTCTTTTAACTCCTCTCTCTCCCTGCGTGCCCCAATCAAGGGATTTTCAAATCCCTTTTCTATTTTTGGTCGGCGGGCGTTGGAGTAGAGCTGCGACTGGTCGGAGGAAAGGGAAAAGTCCCGCCAGTTGTTGGGGAAATTTGCTTCCCAACCCTTGCTCTTTCTAAATATAATACCTGCACATAAAAACAACAAAATCATTACATATTAAATTATAGAATGTTATAAACTTAAATCATGATGCGTACAAATCTTCTACAACTTAATTGCAATTATTAACACACCTACAAGGTACGATTAAAGATACTTAGGCTTAATATTAGTCCATTAAAATGGACTCATCAATGCTGAAGTCGTGAGAGAAGAAGGAAGCTTGGAGCAGATGGGGCACGAGGCGCCTGATGAGGCTCCAGAACCTAAGAAACACAAGGACCACCACTACCTGGGGATCAGTGAAGTGGAGATGGAGGTGGCCTCGGTAGAGCAAGCTGTTGATGTGGAAGCAGCAGTGGTTGGGGGACTATAAGAAATCTCTACCAACTCCATGAGGATTCATTCCAACCTACAGGCTGCGAAAGGGCTAAATTTCGGAGTTGGCTCATTAGCTAAGTCAGGGATTGGAAGATCTCCATACAAGCTCAGGCTGCGAAGGCCTGTTAACCCTGCGAAGGTTGATGAAAATGCCATTGCTGCGATTCTAAAAGTTGGAAAAGTTCAGAGCTCAGAGAGTGGGGGTGTGCAAAGTGGGAGATGAGAATCCTTTCTTGGAATGTGTGTGGGCTGGGCGAGAGTTCGGAGGGCCTCCCTCTTGAGATATTTGAGGGAGTGGGAGATTGACTGTGCACTTATTCAAGAAACGCATGTTGAGAGGGAAGTTGATAGGATATGGAATGAGTTGCTAATGTCAGGGACTATTGACTGTGTGGCTCTCAAATCACAGAGCAGATCAGGTGGTATTGCCTTTTGGTGGAGAAGGGCATTCTGCAAGTGGTGGAGATCCATAGAGCCAGACATATGATAACTTGTAAGTGCAAGAGGACTCAAGGGGAGGTTGAATGCTTCATTACAGGAGTTTATGGTCCTTGTGCTGCCTCTGCTAGGCACGAGCTATGGGAGGACCTATGTGCAATAGCAGACCATACACAAGGGGTGCCTTGGCTAGTGGGTGGGGACTTTAATTGAGTTCTTACAGGCATGGACAAACCTAGCGGAGTGATGGATAGTGTCTCTCTTGGGTTCCAGCTGATGATACAAAACTTAGGCCTAAGTGAGTTTCCTTCATCTGGAGCCAAGTTTACATGGAGGAATGGAAACGGCCTGATGTTAGAGATAGATAGGTTCTTTGGGAATGCTGACCTCTTGGATAGATATTAGTTGTCCTCTGTGGCTGGGCTAGAACGCCCATTTCCAGACCACACGCCATTGGTCTGGGATAGTGGCGAACATGTACACTCAGGATTATACTTCAAATTTAGAAGATCGTGGCTAAGAGAACCAGGTTTCCTTGAAATGCTTGAGGTGTGGTGGAAGGCCAAATAGGTCGAAGGGTTGGCTACAATCAGGCTAGCTTCTAAATTGACTTCCATGCGCACCATGCTTATGGGGCTATGATATCTACATTAAGAGACCAAAGGTGCCATGAGGCTTTGATGGAGATTCAAGGTTTAGATGCGAAGGAGGGCATATCTCCTCTATTTGAACAAGAACTTGATGCAAGGAGGAATTGGAAAAAGGTGGTAATGGAAGAGGATCTAAAACTTGAGATGGATTGGCAGGAACGTTCAAGGCAGCTCTGGCTTAAAGAGGGGGATGCCAATAGCAAGTACTTCCATCTTGCAGCAAGTTTGCGTAGGAGGCAAAATCTGATATCATCTATTGTAAAAGATGGTCAAAGAATCTCCTCCATGCAAGAAATCAGATCTGCAGCCGTTGAGTACTTTAGGGAGACTTCACGGGCAGTGAGTGGGGGAGTATGGAGATTGGGTGAGAATGTGTCTCCTCGAATCTCAGATGAACAAGCTACCAGATGATGGGAACACCATCATGAGCTATGACTAGCTCATTTTGATTCAATTAAGTAAGTAAAATGCTCCTGCATAACTGCTAGAGAACCATATTTCACTACAAATTCATTATGAGGGAAAGATAAGAAAACAAGCTTAAAACTACAGTTTTACCATCATATCATGAATGCAGTACAATCATAGGTTTCCTCAGGGGGTAATTAAGGGTCAAATGGTCTTAAAAGGCTAACAAGTGGGTTAAAGCAGACAAAAAAGAGTTTGCACGTGTTTTAAGAATTAAATGACTTTTGAAATCCTAAAAGTAGACCTACTTAATTAACTGAGGTTTTGGTCATGATAAAATTCACCTAAACCCTCTAAAATTCATAGAAAAATATCCTCTAAGGTTTGGAACCTTCAATTTGACCAATAGAACCCGTGTTGACCCATAATAGTCTCAGACAAACAAATGTCCTAATTTAGGTTTTTGCATAAATTACCCAGTCAAACTTGGTCAAAACATAAATCTAACTTCACCATTGGATTCATTGAGTCCAAATTAGGTTTGTACCAAATTTGGACCCAATCTGAGATCATCTTGACCAAGTTTGCATTTTGGTCCAGTCAGACTCTTTCTATCTCATTCAGACCCTTAACTTATGAATTCTCTTACAAATAGCCCCCAAACTTCTTTGTCTTCTTCACAAGTAGGTCCCCGCGTCATTTTTGGAAGGTTAAACCTTCACCGTCGAGTTTCGAGCGAGGATTTCTCGCTCGATTCTTAATCAATCAATCCCAGATTTGAAACACAGATTCCTTGGGAAGTTACCTTCCATTTGAGCCATTCCTTGGGCTCTAGGTCCTTCCCAAAAGGCCATGAGAACCTTTCAAAGGTTCGGGTATCCTACTTCGCAAGAACCTTCCAAGCTTGAAAGCTTCTTTCTAAGCTTGGAAGGGCTTCCTATGGCCTATAAAAGAGACCATTGCATGACCGTGCATTTCAGCATGCCTTGGCACGTCAAATGGCCTAAGAACCCATCTCCGACCACCGTAGACACTTGCTCCGATGACCCCCCTGGATCTCCCTCCTCCGGTCGTCCAACCATCAAATTGAACGGCCTAAACTCCTCTCTTCATTGCGACCCTCCCCAGCCAAAAGGAGGGCGTTCCTCCATCTACATCATTGTCGCCGCTCTGCCGCATCTTCCTCCTTCTTCGGCTCCGGTCAACCAACACCGGGGCCCTCTGCCTCTCAATCATCTCGATAAGCCCCTTTTTAGCTCTCTCTTTTTATTTCGCTTTGCCAATCTCTACACATACGCACGACCACCGCTTCTCCCTTATTGCACTTCACCTTCTCCACCTTCAGCGAAGCTCCGATGATGCTTACACACCGCCCCATGGTCGGGACCCGGATAGGTTGTGTTAATATGGTGAAATTATCATTGAAGTGAGTATAGTGGTTAACCTAAATCGAGCCTAACCATCTTTTTACAAAATTTTTAACCTGGCCTACTTGATTTTATCTTGGTCACTTTTAGGCCTAGGGTCGAACTCAGGGAGGCAGGAATTAGAGGTGAATAAGTTTCTACGCCTTTCCTATAATGAATCTCTTCCGTGCGTTTATTATGTTTTGGGTTCTTTTCTATTTAAGATTTTTTTTTGCTGATAATTTTGTCATTGAGGTACACCCTCAAAATCAGGTCCTTGGCTTTGAGCCAAATTGTTCTTGGCTTTGAGCCAATTTAGGGTTCCAACAACTGGTCTTGCTATTCGCAAGATCGAGTACCTGCAAGACAAGGATTATCTTTTCTCTTTTACTCTTTTTTTTTTTGTCTTTTTAATAGCAGGAAACAAAAGAGAAATAGAGGTTGCTTGTAAAGGGATAAATATAGTATATATATATATATATATATATATAGGGGTGGGGGTGGAGGTGGAGGGGGAAATGGCGTGTAGCACGGTGTCGAGTTGGTCAATGTCTAGGAAGACACAACCAACAGGACGAAGTGCCACGTGGAGTGTAGGATGGATGTGTGGAAGTGTGCGCGGAGGCGCTTTCTCTACGCGGGTATCGGGGAATATCAGCAACTGGTGCAGATATTCCCGCGATATAATGCATGGTAGGGGATATGAATGTAAATATATATATATATGTATATATGTAAATATATATATATATATGTATAGATAGGGTTGTAATTATATAGATGTATAGGTAGTTATATATATATATATATATATATATATATATGGATATGTAGATATGTAAATATATATATAAGTATATATATATATATATATATATTTATAACTAGATATATATGTATAATAATATATGTATATAGATATATATATGTATATATGTATATAGATATATTAGTATAAGTATCTATATATATATATATATATATGTATATGTATTTATATCTATAGATATGTATGTATATATGCATGTATATATATGTATAGATATATGTGTATATATATGTATATATATTTATATTTAGTTGTATAGGTAATAATATGTATATATATATATGTGTGTGTGTGTATAAGTATGTATAAGGGTGTACAAGTGAGTGTGTGTGTACGAGAGTGTGTGTGTATGCATGTGTGAGGGAGCGTCTGCTGGAGAGTGTGCGAGAGAGAGAGCCGGAGAGTTAAGGTGTCTGGAGGCTGCGCCCGTCGTCTGATGGCCAAGGCACAGGCGCGGTCTCGCGCAGGCGCAAGCGCGCAAGGATGCTCGTGCGCGCTAGAGGGAGCGGGCATGAGGGAGCGCACTATGCTGCGGGCTAGAGTGGATGTGGACGAAGACGCGGACGCGAGTGCGGACAGGTGTGGGTGCTAGAGAGGAAGCGATTGCTGACGCAGGTGCGGGCGCTGGAGCGGGCGCGGGCACTGATGCGGGGACGGGCTGGAGGTGGTAGCAGCGCGGAGAGAGAGTGCACGATGATCGGATAAGTGAGAAACTTTCCAGTCACCGCATTGTTGGTACAGTGCCGCGTAGAAACGCGTGAACAGTAGCTACAGTGCCCGTGCAGCTCGAACAATGGGTTCGGCCGGTTCTGCGTGCGCGAGCGTGCTGGAGCGAGCTTGTGTGCCCGGAAGAAGCTTGCACCGGCTGCTGGCTTGCACGTGGGGGCTTGCACGCTATGTGGAGGCTACTGGTGCTGTGTTGCTGCTGCTGTTGCTGAGTTCTGAAGCTTGAAGCTTCAGCAATGGCGAGAAGGGCTTGAACGACGAAACAGAGACGAACCCACCACGCCCACCTGCTCTTGGATGAGCTGGGCAATGGTGGAGCTCACAGTGGTGGTCGTGGGACCACTGTGAGCTTGCTCCTGCCCGCAGCGTATCTCTTCAGTGGAAGAGGTGCTGCGTATGGAGGGGAGAGGGGAGGAAGATGGCCTGGAGAAGGTGTCTGCGGGTGTGTATTGGACCAGGCTCCCTGCGCAAGGAAGCGAGGAGGGCTTTGTATAGGAAAAGGAGGCATGAATGGCCACGCCGTGGGCTGTGCATGACCAGCCATGCAGTTGGCAGAGCATGCTGTGGCAGAGAATGGCGTGAAGAAGAAGCAGCCCATGCCCTGAGCCTCTTGGAGAAGAAGTTTAAAGCAAATAAAGAAATAAAGAAGGTGAAAATTGCGATGCAACCCTTGATGAAGACGTTAATTACAAGGCCAATTATTTACTTTCCTCCTCTCTCAAATAAATGCATGCATGTGTCAATTTTTTCAAATGCAACTATGGCTACCTAATATGCAATAGCAGTGCTAGGAAATAACACAATATGGCATATTTATTGGTGTATTTTTGCTGTGCAATCATACCCCCATTCCTATCTTTTGCTTGTCCTTAGCAAAACATTTTGTACTTTATTTAGAAATGATCTTAAGCTGAAGATTTTCTTCTGAGGCGACATAGGTGTGTTTATTTGTTAGATATTATGAGAACCAATTGCAGAGAAGAGTACCAGTACTTTAAGTCGTATGTGACATAGACCATCTCTCGACTAACCTGGACTCTTGATATTTAAACCTTAAGTACGATTTCTTGGATTCAGAAGGTTTTTGCCGTACTCGAGAACTCAAGAGATTATGGCTTGTGCTTAGTGAAGGATCAGGACTGACCAGATGAACATTAAGACTCAAGCCCAAGGTTTCACGAATTCTTAAGTGCAGGTTGGTCCCAGTTTCAGCTCGTGTCTTCGGATTGACCCTTAAAAAGATGATGGAAAACTCAACCCTCATTTTTTTTCTTTTGTGGCTTAGAATATATGGTAGAAATAGGGTATTTGTAACTTTTCCCTGAAACATTTTTTTGAGGGAGACGAATTTACAGACATTTGCGAGATATACTGACTTATTTGCACTATTTTTTTTTTTTTGAACACATGTCAGTAAATCTCTTACAACTTTATTTGGAGGAGCACACTTTTCTTTTTGGTGGGAGAGTTCCTTTTTGGTGGAAAAAGTATCTCCTAAACATAAGACTAAAGCTTGGGGTAAAAGGTCTACCTGCGTCCACAGGTAAGGACTCCACCTTCCCTAATGAACACTAGGGTTGGATCTTATGTTCACCTGGTTTTTCTTGATATGTGTAGTGCGAACCAAGATTACTTAGGTTCTCGAGTAGAAGCAAACCAACGGATCCTGTACTGATGTCTCAGGTACAAGAATACATCCTTAGTTAGGAGAGATTCTGATCTATCTTGTTAATGCTCAAGTGAATTAAGCCGACCTTGAGCGAATCAAGCTTCTGTGGCCTGGAAAGTCTTCAAAACAGTGGTTGAATATCCATAAACACTTATTGTATTTTTGTTTCAGCCTTCAGATCATTACTAAACACGTTTTTTTTTTTTACTATGTACATATTTATAGATGGATGGATGCTGCATGATACCATATAATACCTAGATCCTATAGATGCCTATTCACCCCCCCATGCCAAACGATGCTATGTCCTCATATGCATGCAGGGTAGGGTAGAGGAAGGACCAAAGAACGGGTAACGAGCGCTGAGGTGCAGGGTATTTAGCAGGGTGGTAGGGTGGGTGGATGGTGGGTGGTGAAGTGAAAAGGTGTGAAGTGAAAAGGTGTGAAGTGAAGTGTATGTGACAGTGGCAGAGTGTTGTTGGGGTGCCTCCCTGCGAGCGCTGAATTTAACGTCCCCAGCTGGACTCAGAATGAGGCATGACATTAGTTACCCTCCAGCAGGGCAATAGTTTCTCCAACGGGGGCAGGTTCATGAGTAAGATAAGATTTCAAACGCTGCCCATTGACCGTAAATTTATGCCCATATTTGGGATCTTCAATTTCAACGGCCCCATTGGGAAATGGTCTCGAGACCAGGAAGGGACCAGTCCATTTGGACTTCAATTTCCTATGAAAGAATTTGTGCTGGGCGTTGTAGAGCCAAACTTGCTGAGATGGCTCAAATTCCTTCCGCTGAATATGGCTGTCATGAAAAGCCTTAGTGTGTTGCTTGAAAGTTAAGGCAGAATCATAGGCTTCACGACGGAGCTCTTCCAGCTCTTGGAGTTGGAGTTTCCTTTCTCGACCACACAGGTCTAGGTCGAGGTTACATTGGTGAACCACCCAATAAGCGCGGTGCTCTAGCTCCACGGGCAAATGACAAGGCTTCCCGTAAATGATTCTATAAGGAGACATACCTAGGGGAGCCTTGAAGGCG
This sequence comes from Thalassia testudinum, assembly GCA_037157565.1. NCBI lineage: Eukaryota > Viridiplantae > Streptophyta > Magnoliopsida > Alismatales > Hydrocharitaceae > Thalassia > Thalassia testudinum. The sequence goes on along the minus strand of JAZHRO010000039.1, from coordinate 113,631,031 downwards.
GTCTGATACGCCCAAAGTTCGTCAATCAGCTTGTCGGACCAATCCTTACGGTCAGGCCGAACCATTTTCTGGAGAATTTGCTTGATTTGCCGGTTCAACACCTTAGCCTGGCCGTTCGTCTGAGGGTGATATGGAGATGCGATATGATGGTGTACTTCATATTTCCTCAGAAGTGGCCGAAAAGAAGCATGGGTAAAATGGCTTCCTCCAACCGAGATAATGGCTCGAGGGATCCCAAAGTGCACAAAAATGTGGTCTTTGACAAATTGAGTGGATATAACATGGTCAGCATGGCACGTGGGAATAGCCTCGATCCATTTCGAAACATAATCAACAGCCACGAGGATATATTCGAAGCCGTTGGAAGGAGGAAAGGGACCCATGAAATCAATTCCCCAAATATCTAAAATTTCAGCAGCTAGGATGGGTTGCAAGGGCATCATGTCACGACGTGACATTGACCCTAACGACAGGCACCTAGTGCAATGTTTGGCATATTGTGTGCATCCTGATGAAGGGAGGGCCAAAAGAACCCGCACTGCAACACCTTGGCTGCAGTTTTCCTCCCAGAGAAATGGCCTCCGCAGGCCTGATCGTGGCAGAAGGATAGCACACTGGGGACTTCGCTGTCAGGAATACAGCGACGGATGATCTGATCAGTACCTATTCGAGAAAGAAGTGGATTATCCCAGAAATAATACTTTACTTTTACCATGCGACGCTCGCACTGGTTTTTAGGCCAGCCTCGTGGAAGGGAACCAGAAGCAAGGTAATTGGCAATGTCGGCATACTAAGGTCCACTTGCCACATTAATTACCAATAGGTGCTCATCGGGAAAAATCTCATTGATCGGCAGGGTAAGTCCAATGTGGTCAGGGTCTAGTCTCGAGAGATGATCGGCCACAACATTCTGGGCTCCGGCCTTATCGCGGATCTCAATGTTAAATTCTTGGAGCAGAAGGATCCAACGAATCAGTCTAGGCTTGGCATCCTTCTTATGCATGAGATGGCGAATGGCCGCGTGATCAGTGAAAATGATAACATATGAGCCCAGAAGGTAAGAGAGGAATTTCTCCATGCCAAAGACGACCGCCAGTAGTTCTTTCTCAGTGGTTGTATAATTTCGCTGGGCCTCATCCAACGTCTTACTGGCGTAGTACACCACGAAGGGGTGTCTATTGTGTCTTTGTCCCAAGATGTCTCCGACTTCATGGTCGGAAGCGTCACACATGAGTTCAAAGTCGAGGGACCAATCAGGTGGCTAGAGAACAGGGGCCTTGGTGACAGCATCACGCAGCTGCGTGAATGTCGTATGCAATCGTGGCCCATATCAAAGGGTACGTCAGTCGATAGGAGATGAGTTAAAGGTCAAGAAATCTTGGAGAAGTCTTTGATGAATCTCCTATAGAAACCGACGTGTCCCAAGAAGGAGCGGATTTGTTTGACAGAGCCAGGCACAGGTAAATTAAGAATTACATCCAGCTTAGCTCTGTCAACCGCGATACCCTTATCGGAGATGATATGCCCGAGAACAATTCCCTCGTGTACCATAAAATGACTTTCTTACCAGGAAAGCACGAGGTTCACGTCAATACATCTCTTAAGGATACAGGTCAGGTTGGCAAGACAGTCATCAAAAGAGGGTCCAAAGATTGAAAAGTCATCCACGAAGACCTCGAGAAAGTCACCCACCACGTCATGGAATATTGCCAGTATACATCTATGGAAAGTTGCTGGCGCGTTACAAAGTCCGAATGGCATCCTTTTAAATGCAAAGGTGCCGAAGGGGCAGGTAAAGGTGGTTTTCTCTTGGTCCCGGGGGTCAATTGCTGCCTGGTTATATCCTGAAAATCCATCCAGGAAACAGAAAAATTTATTTCCCGCTAATCGCTCCAAGATTTGGTCAATGAAAGGTAGCGGAAAGTGATCTTTATTAGTTGCAGCATTGAGTTTCCTATAATCTACACACACTCTCCAAGATGTAGGAGTGCGTGTAGGGATGGATTCGCCCCTGTCATTGACACGGATGGTGAGTCCCGCCTTTTTGGGCATGACGTGAATCGGACTCACCGAGGGGCTATAGCTGATCGGGTAGATTATACCCGCATCCAACCACTTAATAATTTCCTTTTTAACGACCTCCCGCATGTTAGGGTTGAGACGTCGCTGCATCTCGCGGGAAGGTCAAGCCTCCTCCTCCGCATATATACGGTGAGTGCAGTAGGAGGGGCTAATGCCAGTTAAGTCTGATAAAGACCATCTAATGGCTGCCTTGTGTTCCATAAGGACCTTCACTAGTTTGCACTCTTGCTCCTTGGTCAATTTTGAACCGATGATTACGGGGAGCGTTTCATTCGGTCCCAAGAAAACATACTTAAGCATATCAGGCAGCTCTTTCAGCTTGGGAGTGGATGGTGAAAGATCTGGCATTTCTTAGAACGAGAGTGTCACAAACGGATTAGCAGAAAATAATTCAGGAGGAAGAAGCCGGCCCTCAGATTGGCCAAGAAGAGGGGCATCTTGGATAGATGGATCCAAAAAGGGATAGCTCCAGTGAGTAGTATGTTGGCTCAAGGCCCCAGTGTGGAGTTGCAAATCTTGCCTGATTTGGCAGGAAAGAAAGGGCAATCTGGTCTTCAAGAGTGTGGACCGGCGATGAGTAGCCCGAATATGACTCAGACCACGAGGTATGGGAAGTGGAGAAAACCTCGTCAAAAGTCTAGTCAGGAGAAGGTACGGGAAAAGGGAGGGATGGGGGAACGTCACAATATGTGTCGGTCAAGTAATCATCAATGTTTAAATGTAATCCGCAGCAGTTAGAATAGGTCCCAATAAGTAAGATACACGCGCTGACGGCCATGTCCTCGTTAGACGTGTCATCCTTGATGCAATTGCAATCAAAGTTCTTGGCTGCCTTGAAGATGTTAAGCTTGAGCTTCTCAAATCCAACGACAATCTCAATACAGCCAGACTCGCAGTCGATATGGGCGCAGGCTGTGGCCAAGAAAGGTCGACCAAGGATGATCGGACAATCAGAAAGTGAGCTAGGAACTTCATTATCCAAAACAAGAAAGTCAACAGGAAAACAGAGACTGTTGACCCTAACACCACGTCTTCCACCACACCCTTTGGAATTTTGACAGAACGATCTGCCAACTATAACGTGGCAGGGGTGGGTTTCAGATTTCCTAAGGAAAATTTTTCGAGCATGATGGGTAGTATGAGATTGATGGAAGATGCTAGATCAAGTAGGGCACGGTTAAAGTGCAGCCTTGGATGCTATAGGAAATAAGCGGTGTGCTCGGATCTTTCTGCTTCGATGGTAGATTTGACAGTATAGCACAACTCGCATGAGGCGAGAGAACCACCGGATTCTTTATTTTCTTTGACTGTCGCCTAGGTGTTGTGTAGTCTTTGAAAAATCGGGTGACAGTAGGTATCTGGTCGATAGCCTCTAATAGGGGTACCTTGATTTCAACATCCCTGAATAAAATACACAGGTTATTAAAGGCCTGCGTATCCTTTTTCTTGCCTTTTGGCTCCCTCAGTAGAGCCTCAGGGAATGGGACTGATTTTGGCACCAGTTTGGGTGTATCATCCTCTCGCAAATGCGGTGCACATCTCGAATGAGAAGGCGATGAAGAAGATGGGCCAGGATCAGGTCAAGGCGGATCGCCATGCGCAGTTGACTGATCTCAGCATTCTGCTGCGCCAATTGGTGCTGAAGAGAGGTCATGTTATCTTCATGGCACTTTGACATTTCCGTCATCATTCGCATCAATTTCTCAAGAGGACTTTATGCGTGTTATGTTTGCGGTATGCAAAGACCCGATGGCGGATTCGCCACAGGATTAGACTGGGCCCTTGGGATGACGGGTGCAGACGGTCGCATTGGCCCACCCGTGGGATTTTGGCGCTGCAGGTTGCTGGACGATGCGAAGTTCGGATGATTTCGCCACCCTGGGTTATAAGTAGCAGAGAACGGGTTGTTCCCCAGGGTGCAAGCATCTTCTAAGCCAGAAGATGAGTCCGCATGTAAATACGCATTCGAGCACCCGGAGGCTTGATCCTCCGTGTCAAAATACTGGCTTGCAGAAGCCAGATCTACATGACTTACCGAATCGCTCGGCGCGACGCTCGGTAAGGAAGATCTTACGGGGTTTCTAGGGATAAGTCTGGTGTTGGAAGAATTAGGATTGTGACGAAGTGGTGAGGTAGGGATGTTTGCTATAGAACAAGCGGGATTGGCCAGAATCTCATCCAGCTTCTTGTGCATGATGAAGACTTCATCCAATTTCTGTGCGATAAGGCTAAGATCAGTGGATGAATGGGAGGGTCCCGTGTCAACTTCGTGAACATCACGGGGCAGGCTGGTACGATTAAAAGCGACAATGGAGGCATTGTTCATTGAGTTTTCGCTCATGTTTTCAAATAATTCGAATGCTCCATTCTCGTCTTTATTCATGAAATTCCATTCGCAGGAAGCGTCTGCAATCTGCTTCAAAGTCTCATTTAGCCCATAATAGAAAATCTGGGCTATATGCCACTTAGGCAGACCGTGGTGCGGACACTTCCGGAGGAGGTCATTATACCTCTCCCAAAGCTCATGAAATTGTTCGCCGTTTTGTTGTGTAAAGGAAGTTATAGCACGGCGAAGCGCATTGGTTCGCCCGATTGGGAAGAATTTTTTGAGAAATGCTATTCGCATCTCTTCCCAAGAATGGATGGTTCTCCCAAGGGTGCGTGACCATTGCGACGCTTTATCCTGCAACGAAAACGGGAACATTTTCATGAGGACTATTGGTAACCCGATGTTTCTCGGTTTAGCAGTTTCAGCCAATCGGGTTAGGTCTTCCAAATGAAGAAATGGATCTTCACTTGCAAGACCATGGAAGTAGAAATTAATTAGGCTAATTATATTGGGTTTCAATTCAAAGTCGTCCCCACCCATGGGGACCCGAATTTGTCCTATGGTCTCTGTAGCAGCAAGATTCTGATAGGAGCTAAGAGACCTAGGCTCCTCCCGTTTGGGAGGGTTCTGCATTTCCTCCAAGGTTTCCCTAATGGCTTCAATTTGCTCATTATACATTTCCATTTGGGCTTGGAGGCGGGTTATGGGATCCATGGCTCCACCACCTGGTGGGTTTTGAGGGCGATTTCCTCCGTCGAGATTTGGGGGTGGGCGTGCAGCCATGTTTGTGGAGGATGACGATTCGGTTTATGTTCTTCTAAAATTATCAGACAATTGAAACAATTCAGGGTTTTGTGACCTCCCAAACATGCACTACCGCAGGAAGAATTGGGGGGATACGAAGGGAAAAGGAGATGAGAGAAATGATGCTGCAAAGGTACACTTGATGACAAATCAAGATAATCAAAGCCCTAACCTCTACAGTGTGCCCTTAGACCTATAGATCTAAGTTACCTAGTATCACAACCTACAGAACCAAATGCGAGCACCGCGGAACCATCGGGCCAGATTGAAAGGCCGTTTGCCCTAGTCTTAGACACCCGATAGCACGCGGGAACCCTCACCAGCACGTAGGTGCTACACGTAGGTAGTTAAACCTCCAATCCTTAATAAGGGTCAAGTGGCTACCAGTTTTAATTAGAGGCTTAAGATCAAGTGCTTCTGGAATGTGAAGGGCATTGTTTACGGGTAATGCCCAAGTGCGCTGATTTTATAAAGTGTGTAAACCAAGCATGCAACGGGGAAATCTCTCTGAAATGAAGTTTTAATTGGTGAATGGTTTTTAGAATTCAGCCTTTAAGTAGTATGGATTTTAAAATTTCGCTGAATTACCAATTCAACCAATCTCTGGGTTTTTGAGAGAATACAAGTTTTTCTATGCCCGACAAACCCTTCTTCAAAGTGAGTTAGTTAATGCATGCTAAAAATGCAATGGGCTTCCCTAGATGGAGATTGCTATGTGTGGATGCGCGAGTCAATTTTAGATTAGTGTGAAGGGGTGCTAAAGCACTTCAATTCAAGTGCTCCCAATCACCAGAATGATGTTCCACACACAAGGCTCAACCACAAGATAAAGAAAATCAAAGTGTTGGGGTTGAAATATTAGGGATCAAATCTTAGGCACGTGAAAGGCATGGTGGGGTTGGAATCAACTCAATTCCAAGTCTCCCCACCAAAAATGTGATCCCGAATTGGAGATAAATGAGGAAAAGAGGGATGGCGATCAATCTATTTATTTTTGCCTCAAGGAATACTTCACACGGTGAAAGATTCAAGAATCAAGATTCTTGGATCTTCGCTATGTGAAGTTTGGCAGGAAATCCCGGGGCGGTGGGAGTGATGGTAAACAATCAAACAAGTGATTTTTAATCCACTTGCCCCAAGAGATCCCAAGAAGTTTTCTTTTTTAGGTTTTTATTTAATTTTATTAAGGTGACAAGTTGACCTAAGTTGCTAAGAGAGAGACTTACCTGCTTAGCAACGTGGGTGAAGCTCCAATGCGGTGCCAGTGACTTCTCGCTCTCGTTCCCACCTTGGATCTGCCCACGTCTCTGACTTCCTCTGCTTGCCTCCTCCTTGTAGCTGGTTCACCTGCACACTAGTAAACAAAAACACCCGTGAAGAGAAGGGTGTGAGAAGAGAAAACTAAAGGAATGGAGTAGAAACTTACCTGAATGCGTACCTCCCCGACAATGGCGCTAGAAAAAGTATGGTCGGGACCTGGATAGGTTGTGTTAATATGGTGAAATTATCGTTGAAGTAAGTGTAGTGGTTAACCTAAATCGAGCCTAACCATCTTTTTACAAAATTTTTAACCTGGCCTACTTGATTTTATCTTAGTCACTTTTAGGCCCAAGGTCGAACTCAGGGAGGCGGGAATTAGAGGTGAATAAGTTTCTACGCCTTTCCTGCAACGAATCTCTTCCGTGCGTTTAATATGTTTTTGGTTCTTTTCTATTTAAGATTTTTTTTTTTGCAGATTATTTTGACATTGAGGTACACCCTCAAAATCAGGTCCTTGGCTTTGAGCCAAATTGTTCTTGGCTTTGAGCCAATTTAGGGTTCCAAAAACTGGTCTCACTATTCGCAAGACCGAGTACCTACAAGATAATGATTATCTTTTCTCTTTTACTCTTTTTTTTTTTATCTTTTTAATAGCAAGAAACAAAAGAGAAATAGAGGTTGCTTGTAAAGAGATAAATATAGTCTATATATATACAGATATATATATATATATATAATATCTATACAGGGGTGAGGGTGGAGGTGGAAATGGCGTGTAGCACGATGTCGAGTTGGTCGACATCTAGGAACACGCAACCAACAGGACGAAGTGCCACGTGGAGTGTAGGATGAATGTGTGGAAGTGTACGTGGTGGCGCTTTCTCTACGCGGGTATCGAGGAATATCAGCAACGGGTGTAGATATTCCCGCGATATAACGCGTGGTAGGGGATATGATTGTAAATATATATATATGTATGTATGTATGTATAGATAGGGTTGTAATTATATAGATGTATAGGTAGTTATATATATATATGTATATGGATATGTAGATATGTAAATATATATATAAGTATATAAATATATATATATTTATAACTAGATATATATGTATATATATAACTATATATATATATATATATGTATGTATAATAATATATGTATATAGATATATTAGTATAAGTATCTATATATATAGATATATGTAGATATATATATATATGTATATGGATATATATATATATATATACGTATATATATATGTGTATGTATATATGTGTATATACACACACACACACACATACACACACACATATATATATGTATGTATTTATATCTATAGATATTTATGTATATATGTATGTATATATATGTATATATGTATAAGTATATGTGTATATATATGTATATGTGTATATATGTGTATATATATATATATATATATATATATATATATATATATATATATATATATATATATATATATATATATATATATATATATATATATATATATATATATATATATATATATATATATATATATATATATATATATATATATATGTATGTATGTATGTATGTATGTATGTATAAGTATGTATAAGGGTGTACAAGTGAATGTGTGTGTGTACGAGAGTGTGTGTGTGTATGCATGAGAGAGCATCTACTGGAGAGTGTGCGAGAGAGAGCTGGAGAGTTAAGGCATCTGGAGGCTGCGCCCGTCGTCTGATGGCCAAGGCATAGGCGCAGTCTCGCACAGGCACAGGGGGCTGGAGGGAGTAGGTGCGAGGGAGAGCAATGCAGCGCGCTGCGGGCTGGAGTGGATGCGGACGAAGACGCGGATGCGAGCGTGGGCAGGTGTGGGCACTGGAGAGGAAGTGGTTGCAGACGTGGGTGCGGGCACTAGTGCGGGCGCAGGCGCTGACGCGGGGATGGGCTGAAGGCGATAGCAGCGCGGAGAGAGAGCGCACGATGACCGGATAAGTGAGAAACTTTCCGGTCACCGCACTGTAGCTACATTGTTGCGCACAAACACGTGAACAGTAGCTACAGTGCCCGTGCGGCTCGGACAATGGGTTCGGCCGGTTCTACGTGCGCAGGCGTGCTGGAGCGAGCCTGCACACGCGGAAGAAGCTTGCGGCGGCTGCTGGCTTGCGCGTGGGGGCTTGTGCACTGCATGGAGGCTGCTGGTGCCATGCTGCTATTACTGCTAAGCTCTGAAGCTTGAAGCTTCAGCAATGGCGGGAAGGGCTTGAACGACGAAAACAGAGACGAACCCACCACGCCCACCTGCTCTTGGATGAGCTGGGCGATGGTGGAGCTCACAGTGGTGGTCGTGGGACCACTGTGTGCTTGCTCCTGCCTGCAGCGTATCTCTTCAGTGGACGAGGTGCTGCGTATGGAGGGGAGTGAAATTTCCTACTTGGAGGGGGTGAGATTAGCGTAACAAAAAAAATGCGGAATTGAAATATAAGACAATCGCACAATGTACACAATTGTTTTTAGGTGGAAACCCAAACTGGGTGAAAACCACCACCTAACCCTCTCGAGTTAGGATTTTCCGATCAACCTAGTTGATCAAATCCACTAACCGAATCACTTTAACACGAGGGTGATTCAACCTCAGTACAACCACGCTACAAGTACGAGGGTAGCGTTCCTCAACCCCTTCTCTCCACGAGAAGTATTTTGTCCCACGAAGGAGACGGGAATTCGCAAAGCGAATACCCAACCAAAATAACAAAGATAAAATAAAACAACAAACCTATAGAGCCAACAAAGTAATTAACCTAAGCTTCTATAGGATTTAGGAAACTCCCCTTTGCAAGGAGTGCGTCGACGATGACGCGGGTGCGTGAGCCACGCAACGGCGCAATGTCGCTCTCGTAGACAACGGTGGGAGAGCGGGTGAGCGAAGGGAATGATGCTCTCAAGATGTAGAACTTGAGCTTAGAGAGCAAGAGCTTCTTGGACACAAAAGAGTGGAAATATGCTGCTTAAGTGTGTCTTGTGTTTTTCTAAGTGTGTATTTGTGTTGCAAAGGTTCCCCTCTATTTATAGAGGCCTTAGGAAGGATTTGGAAGGCTTAGGAAAGGTTCTATAGCCGTTGGGAACAAAGTCCAAGAGAATCAGGCCGAAATCAGGATAATGATTACATTTGACAGGGTTATCAGACGTCTAACTCTTGCATCAGACATCTGGAAGGCCACTTTAAGACGTCTGATTTCAATGTCAGACGTCTGATTCTATGCCGGTTTCTCCCTGACTTGAATCAGATCTAAACAGGGTTCTTGTGCAAGTCCATCAGACGACATACAGGACGTCTGGCACTAAGTCTGGATGTCTGGAAACCTACTTTTACTGTGGGAATTGATTTCCAAACGTTGCAACGGCTAGAAAATCTCTGAGAAGAGATTTTGGGTCAGCCGAGGCAAAACGGTCATTTATCAGACGTCTGGAAAGTCCTAAGGACGTCTGATAAGGCTCTAACGGTCCCAACGGTCCACTAATTGGACGTCTGGCAAAGTCATCAGACGTCTTCTAAGATGTCTGGACTAAGGTCTGGACGTCTGATTTCATCAGACAGAATACTAATTCCAGCCTAACAGTTAACAGACGTCTGAAACAACAGTCAGACGTCTTAAAATGCTTTATCAGACGTTTGATTTGGGAATTAGACGTCTGGAAATGCTGTTTGAGCCCTATATTGGTTTTCTAAGTATTCTACAGAAAACCTAAGTACCCTAGGGTTGTGTCGGTGTTCCTAGGACTACTGTTAGGATTCTTTGAGGCTTTTTAACATGAAATATCTAAGGAAATAAAGAGCAACAAAAGAAATGAAAAAATACAACAAGTACAAAAGAAGGAAATCTATCCTATTCTTCATTTCCTTCAATCTTCAATCTTTCGCTCCACGCGAACCTCCTCTGTTTTCCGTCAAGCTCCTCCAATCCATCCTGGATGCGAGCTCGAACTCCGTCTAAACACGTCCACATTTGCAATTGACCTGAAATCTAGGACTCAAATTGCAAATGTTAAATAACACGTGTTTTGTTATCATCAAAACAAATGATCATGGTGCTTTAGCACCAACAATCTCCCCCTTTTTGATGATGACAAAACCGTAAATAATGCATAAAAATCCTCCCCCTTTTTGACATTATGAAAAAGGTTTGATTGGTTTTAAATTTCCTATAACTCCCCCTTAAAACATGCTCTTCTATGAATTTATTTTGACAAAGGTGATATTCTCCCCCTTTTTGTAACAACAAGATAGCTATTATTTTTCTCCCCCTTACTAAAGGAAAATTAGCTAACTTGCATCTCCCCCTTAAAAATTGACAATTAGCTCATCATTTTTTAACTCCCCCTATCTAAATGCTTATGATAAAAAGATAGGGTAAAGGGTTTTACCTCACCTACCATGGCCAAAAAAATGGCCCGAATGGTGGTGGTGGATGCCACATCGGATGGGGCTCCCATCCGTAGCTTGGAGGCCCGGGCATCGGCGCCGGTCTCCAATCTGGTGGTCGACGTGCGGCAGGTCCGTCGTTTGTTCGCCGTCTCGTCGGTCTTCTTGTTCTCCTCCTTGGTCTACTCCTTGGTTCTCCCAACTCGAGTTGACCAGACTTGAGTTTGTAGGTCCAGTCCTTTATGTTGTAGTCATCCCTGTACCCTACAAAACAAGATTCTAATTTTTTCTTCGGTATCCAAGTGAGCTTGGATCCGGATCTGTTAGCGGGTCTCCTTGATGGAGATCCTTTCTCAATCTTAGGGCTATATAAATTATCTACTTTGTTGATTAGTTTGTTAGAGTTTTCCCTAAGACATGCAATTTCTTTTTCTATAGTATTCATCTTAGTCTTTAAATCAGAAATTTCTAACTTTAGATTATCATTTTCCTCAATCAATTTATTATTTTCATTGATGAGGTCTTGATTTTCTAATAATAGGTTATCAATTCTAGGATTAGCTTCTATGTCCTTAAGTTATTTTTCTAACCTATCATTTTCATTTTTAAGAAAACTAAGGTTCTTTTTCATGCTTTTGTTTTCTATTTTTAGTGATTTACTAATCTCAAATAGTTCATTAAAAGCTTCTTGTAAATCGAGATTTACCTCGTTGTCGCTGTCGCTTCCGCTTTCACTGTCGCTATTGGTTCCTTTGGCCATGAAACCAAAGCAAGCGGTTTCCTCCTTCTCGTGATCTTCTTCCGAGCTCATCTCTTCATGAGTGTCTTCTAACTTCCTCCATATCTCGTGGGCGGTGGTGCACTCTTGGATTCGTTCGAATTCCTTCGGACTCAATGCGCAATACAAGGCATTCATTGCCTTTGCGTTGAGGTTGAGATTCCGAACCTGATCTTCTGAGTAACCTTTTGCGGGTTTCTTGGGAATCAAAAATGCAGATTCACATTTTTCCCACACCCGGAAGTCGTACGCCTGCAACCACATAGTCATACGATTTTTCCAATAAATAAAATCTATACCTGCAAAGTATGGTGGTCGCGACGTATCGTGTCCTTCGGTGCACACGAATGCTTTTCCCTCCATATCTAGATCCTCGCCGGTTTGTAACGCCAATTTTGCGAGACCTGCTCTGATACCAAATGAAATTTCCGACTTGGAGGGGGTGAGATTAGCGTAACAAAAAAAATGCGGAATTAAAATATAAGCAATCTCACACAAAAAGACAATCGCACAATGTACACAATTGTTTTTAGGTGGAAACCCAAACCGGGTGAAAACCACCACCTAACCCTCTCGAGTTAGGATTTTCCGATCAACCTAGTTGATCAAATCCACTAACCGAATCACTTTAACACGAGGGTGATTCAACCTCAGTACAACCACGCTACAAGTACGAGGGTAGCGTTCCTCAACCCCTTCTCTCCACGAGAAGGATTTTGTCCCACGAAGGAGACGGGAATTCGCAAAGCGAATACCCAACCAAAATAACAAAGATAAAATAAAACAACAAACCTATAGAGCCAACAAAGTAACTAACCTAAGCTTCTATAGGATTTAGGAAACTCCCCTTTGCAAGGAGTGCGTCGACGATGACGCGGGTGCGTGAGCCACGCAACGGTGCAATGTCGCTCTCGTAGACAACGGTGGGAGAGCGGGTGCGCGAAGGGAATGATGCTCTCAAGATGTAGAACTTGAGCTTAGAGAGCAAGAGCTTCTTGGACACAAGAGAGTGGAAGTATGCTGCTTAGGTGTGTCTTGTGTTTTTCTAAGTGTGTATTTGTGTTGCAAAGGTTCCCCTCTATTTATAGAGGCCTTAGGAAGGATTTGGAAGGCCTAGGAAAGGTTCTATAGCCGTTGGGAACAAAGTCCAAGAGAATCAGGCCGAAATCAGGATAATGATTACATTTGACAGGGTTATCAGACGTCTAACTCTTGCATCAGACGTCTGGAAGGCCACTTTAAGACGTCTGATTTCAATGTCAGACGTCTGATTCTATGCCGGTTTCTCCCTGACTTGAATCAGATCTAAACAGGGTTCTTGTGCAAGTCCATCAGACGACATACGGGACGTCTAGCACTAAGTCTGGACGTCTGGAAACCTACTTTTACTGTGGGAATTGATTTCCAAACGTTGCAACGGCTAGAAAATCTCTGAGAAGAGCTTTTGGGTCAGCCGAGGCAAAACGGTCATTTATCAGACGTCTGGAAAGTCCTAAGGACGTCTGATAAGGCTCTAACGGTCATATTCTTGACTGTTTGCTAAGCCAGCCAACGGTCCACTAATTGGACGTCTGGCAAAGTCATCAGACGTCTTCTAAGACGTCTGGACTAAGGTCTGGATGTCTGATTTCATCAGACAGAATACTAATTCCAGCCTAACAGTTAACATATGTCGGAAACAACAGTCAGACGTCTTAAAATGCTTTATCAGACGTCTGATTTGGGAATTAGACGTCTGGAAATGCTGTTTGAGCCCTATATTGGTTTTCTATGTATTCTACAGAAAACCTAAGTATCCTAGGGTTGTGCCGGTGTTCCTAGGACTACTGTTAGGATTCTTTGAGGCCCTTTAACATGAAATATCTAAGGAAATAAAGAGCAACAAAAGAAATGAAAAAATACAACAAGTACAAAAGAAGGAAATCTATCCTATTCTTCATTTCCTTCAATCTTCAATCTTTCGCTCCACGCGAACCTCCTCTGTTTTCCGTCAAGCTCCTCCAATCCGTCCTGGATGCTAGCTCGAACTCCATCTAAACACGTCCACATTTGCAATTGACCTGAAATCTAGGACTCAAATTGCAAATGTTAAATAACACGTGTTTTGTTATCATCAAAACAAATGATCGTGGTGCTTTAGCACCAACAGGGAGAGGGGTGGAAGATGGCCTGGAGAAGGTGTCTGCAGGTGTGTGTTGGACCAGGCTCCCTGCGCAAGGAAGCGAGGAGGGCTTTTTAAAGGAAAAGGAGGCATGCACAGCCATGCCCTAGGCTGTGCATGACCAGCCATGCGGCTGGCAGAGCATGCTGTGGCAAAGAATGGCGCGAAGAAGCAGCCCATGCCTTGAGCCGCTCAGAGAAGAAGTTCAAAGCAAATAAAGAAATAAAGAAGGTGAAAATTGCAATGCAACCCTTGATGAAGATGTTAATTACAAGGCCAATTATTTACTTTCCTCCCCTCTCAAATAAATGCATGCATGTGTCAATTTTTACAAATGCAACTATGACTACCTAATTTGCAATGGTAGTGCTAGGAAATAACACAAGATGGCATATTTATTGGTGTATTTTTGCTGTGCAATCACCCCACTGCTCGAAACTTGCCGCTGTCACCTCCATCAGCTCCGCCGTGCTCCACAGACCAAAACCCCTCAAGAAATTGTGGGATTTGGTCCCTCACTCGATCCGCTGAACACCACACCTATGCACTTCACTTTCCGACATTGATTGGCCACCTCACACATGTTCACCCCTCACGCACACTGCTGTTGCATTCAGCTCATCAAGGTAAAACTCTTAAGCATATTGACTGAGGAGTTTAGCCCATATTCGTCTCTTTCAGGTCTCGAGCCACCATGCCATTGGCGGAGCTCCTTCGAAGACCTCCAGGTGTTGTTCTTGTGCCTTCAGCTCAAGGTGTTGCGCCTAGGTCGAGCGGAAGACTTCTAGGAGTGAGCTCAGGGTGACAATTGAAGTCGCTAGACCCTACTGTTGCCTCAATTCAAGCTGTCTTCACTGCAGCTTCGGATGTGTGAACTAAGGTGGGACTTTAGTCCTACCTTGGAAGTGGAAGATTGTTTGCTGCCGCATAAGAGGAAAAAGTTCCTGGGGCTTATCGCCTCAGACACTTGGGGGGTGAGGTCCCCCGTTCACCCATTCACCTTTGCCTCGCCCATGACCCATCCCCTGCTGGCCTAGCGCAGACCCGACCCGCTTAACCCGACTCCACTCCTTGGCTGCGACCACGCCCGCATCCCTGGACCTGGGTGCGCTCTAGGTCCGAAACCCGACAACCCAGTACTGTTGGAGGCTCTGGGGGAGCATGATGTAAGGAGAGAAAGAGAGGATCGTGTGTGGGGGTAGGGGGTTTTGCTCTGAGAAGGTTTAGGCTAACACTTAGCCAAAATTGAGGAACCTTACTCCTCTGCGTGAAGAAGAAGAATAGTAGAGAATGAAGAAAAGAAGAGGAGTCACACAAGCAGAAAGGTAGAAGAAGAAAGCACAGAAAGAAGGCCTCAGAAGAGAAGCAGAAAGGCATCGAAGAAAAGAGTCTAAAGAAGAAGGAGAAGAGAAAGAGAAGTAGAGAAAAGTGACCGTTGAGTCTCTTGGAAGCACTGTAGCCACTGGCAGTTTAAGCCGTCTGATACAAGCCTAGATTGTCTGATTGCATATATTTGAGGCTTTATTGATACTTCTGATTTAATTGCTATTTATGAGGAGTAATTGGTGATTTAATTCAACATTTTACTTCATTTTTTTTGCACATTGATACCTGACATTATTATTATTGCAATCTCTTATATTTTTGATTCAAATTGTGATCTTGAGTTTTAAATTGCCATATTGCTCCCTGTATTTGACCTCGGACTTTAATTCGAGTAATAAATTTATTTGTTTGAGCACTATTTTGGCTATATTACAATGAAGCTATTTTAAAACACCGATTTATCACTCGAACACCAGGTTGACCACAATTATCTCTAAAAAAGAGGTTGTGGACGCCATAACTGAATTGGACAATGAAGGATCACCTGGCCCTGATGGTGTTCAAGTCTTTTTCTACAAGGAAATGTGGAATTTACTTGGTAAGGAAGCAATGGAGGTGATCCGGGAATTTGAGGGTGGTAATTATGGGTTTGATAAAATAAACCGATCATATATTTTCCTATTACTGAACATGCAAGGTGTTGGAAGATTCTCTGAATTCAGACTTATAGCACTTTCGAATTCTATATACTTGGTGGTGAGTAAAGCACTGGCGAATAGATTGCGGACGATCCTACATGATCAAATTCATCCTGTTCAGTCGGCTTTCCTCCCTAATAGGTCTCTACAGGAGTCCTTCATTATGGCACAAGAGATGGTGAGTGGATGGCACAGAAGGAAGTGGAAAGCTTTTATGTGGAAAGTGGGCTTTCATAAGGCCTATGATTCGGTTGCTTGGCCGTACCTGTGGGAGGTGTTTAGAAGAAGAGGCTTCCCACCTATCTGGATTCAGTGGATGAAGAGGTGCATCACCACTACCTCTTTCACCCCTCTGATCAATGGTAAGCCCTGTGGGGCATAGATACAACCGCAATACGAAGTTAGACAAGGCTACCAACTTGCTCCTTGGTGTTTAATCTCGCGATTGATAATCTTGCTAGATTTGCCTGCAAGCTGTCAAAGGCTGGTGTTATAAGAAGCTACTCCTTATCTAATAGGAGAGCCATGGCTCCAGTACGCAGATGATGCGGTCTTTTTTGTAGAAGGGACTGAGTCAGAAGCTCAAGCTCTATGGCATATGGTTAAGATCTTTGGGGAGATCTCAAGTTTGAAGTTGAACAGGGAAAAATCATCCTTGGTCTATTTTGGTTAGAATGATAGTATACAAGAAGCACTCTCTTCTTTTTTGGGCACTCCACATACAACACTTCCAGTCAAATACTTGGGGCTGCCACTGAAATGCTCTAAGCTGAGGAAGAGTGGTTGGAATATTCTTTTTGATAAAATCTCTGTCAAGTTGGAGAGCTGGAATAGTAGGTTCCTGTCCAAGGGTGGGAGACTCATTTTATTAAACTCAGTCATTACCTCTATTCCAGTCTTCTATTTCTCCATGTTCAAAGCCCCTAAATCTATTCAGAAATGAATTAATGTGATGCAAAAGCGATTCTTCTAGAAGGGTGTGCACCATGAAGGAAAGCTTATGCAGCCGTTGAAATGGGATCAGTTGTGTCTGCCCATGGAGTACGGTGGACTGGGTATTAAAGCCTTGGAGGAGTTCAATGAGGCATTGTTAATCAAGTGGGCAATTAAAATCCTTAATGGTCATGGGAAATTGTGGATTGGTATCGTTAAGGACAACTATGGTAGCTCCAATAGTGCGTTGAAGAGACTTTCTCCATTGAAGCCATCTCCCTTTTGGCAATCTGTCATTTAGGCTTTAAAGATTAATTGGCATTTATTGCATCTAGTGCTAGGGGACGGCAGTACATTCAGTTTTTGGAATGAGGAATGGTCCTTGCTGGGTGTCTTGAGAGAGGCATATTAGAGAACCTATATGGTTGCTGCGGATAAGGACTGTGCGATCTGTAGCTATTGGTCAGAACAGGAAGGTGGCTAGCATATTGTTAGGACTGATGTGAGTAGGGAAGGAACTTACTTATGGGAAGAGAAGGTGAGACTAACTTCAAACCTTAAGAACTTCAAACCAAGGACTGGGGTGGAGGATAGCTATGTGTGGAATGGTGTTTATATAGTGGCACGTGCATATGGGCCAGAGCTATGGAGGGTGATCCAATTGGCAAAAAACTTTGGCTCTTGAAAGTTTCACTTAAATTTCAATTTTTTTATGGTTATGTAGAAGGGAGGGCCTAATTACAGGGGACTTGAGACATAGGAGGATGGGTGCTACTCTACATGAATGTCCTCTGTGTGGATTTCATGTTGATAGCTTGGGCCACATTTTTTCTTCGTGTCTAATTACGGATGCGATTTGGAGAAGAACTTGCCAGGAACCGCTTCCTCTGTGGGATGCTCTTTGGCATAATTGCCTTCTGAGTGACAAACCGCATATGCACATGGCTGCGACACTATGGTGTGTATGGAGGGCAAGGAATGAGAGCTTATTTCAGGAGAGACCAGTATGCGTTGAGAAAATTGTAAATGAGTGTTGATCCCTCATACATATGTGGGGATCTATTTTGTAACTTCCCCCTTTTTTTTCCTTCCTATATGATAAATAAAATGGCCCTCCGGATTGCTATCGTAGCACGATAGCTTTCCTATCAATTTCAAAAAAAAAAAAAAGGCAATGATTGAGAGAGGTCAGGTGATGAGGTGTGGCTCATCATAGTTAAAATGCTAAAGTTAAGCTAGAAACTAAGTTGAAACCTATCAATTAACACAAGAAAAAGGTTAAGTGTGAGATTTATTGAAAATGACCTAAAACATCAAAATTGTGTTAAAAATACAATATTAGGCCATATTTAAGAGATTGTATATCTAAGTATATAAGTGGATGTATTAAAAATCAATTGAACACAAAATGAGTTCAAAATCTCTAATCAATTATGGGAATAATTTCTAAAATGTTCAAAATAGTTGCCATAAAAATTTCATTGAGTTTTAACCTCATTTGGACCTCAAATTGAATGAATTACATCTAGGTCCTTTGCATTTAACAAAGCCTTCACATATTCTTTACTCAAAAGCTGTTGAGGACTTAGTTGAAAACTACAGGGACCTTCTTGTAAGGGTTTCGTATCACTTATTTATTTATTCGCAAATGTTCTGGCATTTCACTTTAAGAGCCTGGGTTCAATTGCACTCATAGACTTGGAGCTCAAGCTCCTCTTCTCCTATTCTTCTCCGATGGACACATTCAACCAGAGTTGTTCTTCTTCTTAGCATTGATCCAATGATGGATTTGCCACCACCTTGCAATCGCCGATGAACCCTGCTTCGCACCATCTTCTCGATCTCATCCAATGGTCAGAGTTCATCTTAATTTCACACGTGCTCTCCAGAAGACATCTCAACCATTCTTGTCCAATGGCCTCCTACTTGAGATTCCCAGTCACTTGAGCTCCCTTGTAATTCCTTGAATTTGTAATACTCTTAATAGGCTAATTAAAATCCTTAATTGGTTGCTTAATTTGAGATTAAGGGTTTAGGGAACCCTAATTTAGTGATTATTAGCCTTGGAATTAAACAATTCCCCTAAGTCATTAACAAATTGTCGATAAATGAAAAGTTGAGGGGCCATTTACGAGGAAAACATGTTTGGAGGTCTTTCTTAAGGCTCAAGTAAGAAGCTGAGGGGCTTGGATGCAAAATATCCAACCCTTGTTTAATAGAGCGATTTAAAAAATTTAAAAGAAAATCTCATGTTTCTTCTCCCCCTCAGTTGGTTCCTTCTCCTCCAGCCGATGCACCCTCATCCCCCTCCTCCCTGCTGGTTGCTGCTTCTGCTGCTACGAGGAGAAGGGAAGGAAGAGGAGAGCTGCTGCTGCATCTGTTGTTGAAGCTGTTGCTATTGCTGTTGTGGTTGCTACTGCTGCTGCGTGAAAGAAAGGAGAAGAAGAGAGGAGAGGACGTGGTGTTGCTGTTGTAGCAGCTACCATTGTTGTTGTTGATGTTGTTGCTGCAGTTAGGAGAAGAGAAAGGAGCTCCAACTGAGGTAGGGTTTCTCTCTTGAATCCATCCTTTGCCACTCTGCCTAGGAATATTAGAAAAAGGTGGTTTGTGTATAAAAATACCACGTTGCATGTGAAATGGTAGAGAACTTTTCCCTTTTTGGTTTCCATGTTTATGGGTGATAAAGGGGATGGCTTTTCATCTAAATAGCCAGGTTGGCTTATAGATAAAATGATGGGTGTTTGGCAATGTGAACTAGGTGCTGAGAGCACCTCGTATCTAGTACCGGTACTAGTTGACCTAGCACCACAATGTAACGCACTGAAATGGGAACTGAGAGCACCTAGTACCGGTACTGGATAGTTCCAGTCAGGGATTTGAGGCTGCCCAGTACCGGTATTGGCTGGGTTGTGTTGGTATAAGCTCGGTAGTGCCCAGTACTGGTGCCGATGTTTAGTATTGGTACTGGATGAGTATCTGTGATATAGGTTGGTGGTGCACAGTACTGACATTGATGTTTAGTACCGGTACTAGCTGGGCTAAAAGAGAAACAACTGGTGGTGCCCAGTACCGATACTGGTTGGAACCTGGGATTTGGTTCTAGGGGTTATCAGACATCTGATAGCCCTAATTCTGACATCCGATCTCCTGGTTAGACGTCCCTGCCACTTGATTGCAGTTCCAGGGACTAAACCCCCTAGCGATTGGATGTCTGACATTGCATTGGATGCCCAATGTGCTCAATTGGACTTCTAGCCAAGGAATCAGACGGTCGTCTATCACTGTTTGTGGCTTTTGGTGTGAAGCCATTGTTGGACATCTATTCTTATAGTTAGATGTCCAGACTAGTCTCTGGACGTCCAAGGAAGAGTTTGGATGTCCAATACTATTTGCTTGGGATGGGTCTCCTGGGTATTTTATCTTCGGGCGTCCGGGTTGTGTATTAGACATCCTATGATGCATTTTTGGATGCCTGACACTTGTGCTAGATGCTCAATAAGATACTTGTGGTCTTGTTGTGTGTGGATTTTCCCCACGTGGGCTAGGAACTTAAAATGATTAGTTAAATCCCTGTATAGTGCCAGGAGTGGAAGGTATTAATCCATGTTAATGCCTAATCTTAGAAACTTGGATTTTGGGCATTATCGGGACTTACAATGATTAGTCTTGATGAGAAATGGAGTGAACCTAAGTATAATGCATGAGGCCATGTTGTCAGGATATCCGCGAGGGCAGATGCGTGATACTGAACAAGGTTTAATATAAAACATGAAAAGGGTATAGAAACTCTAATTGGCGAATAAGCATAACTCTGGGATAATAGAGTGTGGGTTCTATCAAGAACCTTGGTAATAATAAAATATGAGTTGAATGGGGGATTTAAGGTTTGGAACTTGATGCTGGAGACTCCTAGTATCGAT
The DNA here is from genome assembly GCA_037157565.1 of Thalassia testudinum. NCBI lineage: Eukaryota > Viridiplantae > Streptophyta > Magnoliopsida > Alismatales > Hydrocharitaceae > Thalassia > Thalassia testudinum. The sequence continues at coordinate 113,610,324 of JAZHRO010000039.1, read as the reverse complement.
ATTAGTAACCTGTGATGGTACTAGCTGGCTTAGCATAAGCTAGAAATGGAACTTAAGTTAGGTATTGAGGGCACCTAGTATCGGTATTCATGACCCATACCGATACTGGATGGGTTCAGTAGCCATGACAGAGGGTGCCTGGTACAGGTACCGATGCTCAGTACTGATACGGACTAGATCATTTGGAAAGGTGCGGTTGGTGCCTGGTACCGACATCGGTATTCGGTACTAGCACTAACTAGGGTTGGAAATTGTACTAGGGTGGCCCAGTGTCGGTGCTAAGGTCGAGTATCGGTACTGGTCGGCCTGTTGGAGGCGGTGGCCCAGTGTCGGTACAAAGGTTGAGTATTGGTACTAGCCGACCTATTGGACATTGTGCTGCAGGTGCACAGTACCGGTACCAAAGCTTGGTATCGATACTGGTACTCTACAGCCTAGTGCGTGAAGAGGGTGCCTAGCACCGGTACCTAAGGGTAGGACCGATACTGGTGTACTCATTCTACATCATTGAACTCTAAAGAAGGATAAAATTGGCTTAACCTAGTTGAGGGCTGGAGTTAGAACTTTGGTATCAAGTATCTCTTGGGTTCGTATTACAAACACGTGTGTGTATTGGTGATCTTGATTACAAAGGATCTTGGAGGTGTAAAACCTGGGTTTCGAGCACGAAAGGAGAATTTTGCAGTCTTGGTTTGGACAAGCATCTTGACCTAGCGATAGGTCAGGATTACCTGATAACAGATGTATGCTGTTTAAGTGTATTAATGATAGGGAGCAGGTCCCTGATGTTTGATGGTTTGTTGAACATAATAATTGTCTTGAGATTGTATGATTATGATATCAGAAATCTCATGAAAGGTTAGAATCTAATTGGGGGTCAAGCAGGTATCCCAATGGATAGGAATGAATGAAAAAAAAATGCAATTAAACCCTAGAGAGGTGAAGCATTGTGTGTGTGTGTGTACACCTATAATTTGAGCATGAAGCTCCCTAAGCACATTAAAAGCAATCTGAATTGACTAAGTAATGGCTTGAATCTCACAAGATGACATCTATGACTCGATCAGAGTCTAATAAGAGGAAATGCTTGGATCCTAAGGTCTTAATTAAGACTCCAGGAGATCCAGTAGGTCCTTAGGACTATGTTCCAAGCACAGAACCTAAATGAAATGAACAAGATGGTAAGTCAATTAGGTGACCTTGTAAGGTTGCACCCTTAGACTTGGTGAACCATGGGTTCACTGCTCAGGTAGAAGGCTGAGCTGTTGTGGTAGCAAGAGGCTACCAAGGAGATCTGCCTCGGAACAGGAAAGTTTCCTAGGTTCAGTGGCAAAGCCTTGGGGCTGTCACTGGTGTTTGGTACTTGGATGTACCAAAATTCGACTTGATGTGAAGGTACTCGAGCAAGAGGCTCACTAGGTGCCCACATGTGCGGAGAGGCCAGGTTATTGTGATGGATTGGTTGAGATCTCGTTCGATGGCAGATTGCAAGGGCACACCCGGGGATGTGCTCCTACGGGGAGCTACTCCTAACGGGAGTATTAGTGTGGCTTGGTAATTCTGACCAATCCTACGATAATGATTTGGTTTGTTCTGTGACCAGTCCTTGTTGGACGCAGATTGGGCTTGTGCTCCATGATCAGAAGCCATAGGCCTGGGTAGCTCCCAAGAGTCCTGACTCTTCTGACTAAAGTCAACAACGTACTTGATACGTCGAGAATGGGCATGCCTTTCTAGAGGATTAACAGCCTACTAGCCTCTCCCCTGACCAGGGTAAGACAACCAGGCTGGAATTCAAAGGAAAGGATGCGTCTCAATCTCCTCTAGTAGTGAGGGATGATTCCCAGAATCTCATCATTGAGGAGAGTGGGGGAATAAATTATTGTGCCAAATGTAAGGAAGAACTTGGGTAGCTTGTTAATGGGTTGCTAGGCCAAGGTGGTTGGTCATGTCAAGTAGGGTTCGGGAAATTGGAACTTAAGGTGTGGGCATGGGCTAGGAACTAGCCAACAAACGAAACTGTACACTATCCTGTTTGGTTGAGATATAGTAAATAATTATTCCTTGTTGAGCTGATTGGCTCATCCCTACTTTTAGGCTATCGTCGCAGGTCGTCAATGTGCGGAATTTGTCGCTGCACAAGTTTGTGCATGCTCTGTTGACAGGTACATTTATTTTTATTCCTTCTTTTACAGCAAATTATGTTTTTGTTATTGCTTTCCTATATCAATTATGTACCATTCTTTCCATACTTTCTTCCATTTTATGTCGTAAATGGAACTCTTTTTAGCTCGACTTTGTTAGGTACAACCTGAATTAAATAAATCAGCACCTCTTTCCTTTCCTTCCCTCAGGACTCCAACCCTCATTTTGGGGTTTGAGTTTTGGGTTGTGACATCCCCACACCTACATAAGTACCTCCCTTAGACCAGTTGCTCCTTGAACAATTCCCTCACCCCTGAATTGGTCACTTGTCCTACTCTAGCTCTTATTCCCCTTCATCAGTGATCGGTGACAGAGGTCAGAACCTTGTACCTCGATTCGTCGTCGTAGTAACTCGCTATGGATCCCAGGAGTCCCATTCGTCCATTGGAGTTCTTCTCCCTCCCTTTGTCGCTGTAGTGACCAATTCCAGCTCCTGAGATCCCATTCCTCTAATTAGAGTAGATTTAGCTGTTTCATAGTTAGATTTAATGCTTTCCTAGATTAGTTTAGCTTAGATTAGTGTCGTTTTAGATAGTTTAGAGTAGAAATTTTTGTTCAATTGCTTTAAATTAAGAGTAGATCAGTGATTAGTTCTCTCTTGCCTTAATATGCCCTTTCTGATCAATCCTGATCGGAGAAGCTAATTCATACCGTCACATCACTTCATCGATCTTCCTCTACATTCCACAATCGCTTCTTACTATTTTCCTCGATGATTTAATCGCCAATTCACATCCTCCATCTGAGCATTTATAAGGTCTAGAGCTCAATAGCTTTCAGATTTTATAGCACGCTAATCCATTAGAGGGTCCTCTCATACACTTCATTGAACTACAAAGGCCCTCCTTGTGCTTTGAATCAAGCTGATTGGATCGATTAATTCTAATTTTATTTTTTATTTTGATGGAAGAATTTCTAGAGCAATTATGTGTGAATTAATTTTAATTGATCAAATTGAGTTTATAATTGTGTAATTGGATTGAATGCTTTAAGTGTGAGTTGTTTTGATTCGATTTTCATTACTTGTTGAGCTTGCGCCTAATTTCAGTCTTGAGTCTTATTCTAGTGTTCGTACTGGTAGCAAGGACCAATGAATTCAATGCACTGAATAGAGGTCCTCACGATTATCCAACTAGATCTATACCATCGCCTAATCATCCTAAACACCAATTAATGATGTGCAGGATGATCAATTCACCTTAGCAATCAAATCACTTGTCTAGGATGATCAATTCACTTGTGCAGGATGATCAGTTGTTCAAATCACCTTGGCGATCACACATTAAAAGCGCAAGTGGGCGACAATGTTTTCATGACAAGTCTTGTTTCAATCCAATATCTGAAGCGTGAACAAGGTTTGATACACTTCAAAGTAGGTCTGGTGCTGTTTTGAAATGGATTTAAAGGCTGAATTGTTTCTCTCACCTTCATGTTGTCTATAGCATAAGGTAGCGGATCAATTAGGGTTTCTAGGGTTTGTAGATTTCTGATTTGAGATGTGTTGAATTCCATATATATCAGAGAATATTTACGACAATTTAGAATGGTGTTTAATGCTTTAAATGAAATCTAGGATGAACTCTTTCATCACCCAAGTCTAAGGTAATTTTTGGAATCCAAGCACTTAATTAATGACCTAATGTCTTAAGTGAGATTTGAAGGTAAGTTTCAATGATTTTAGAAGACGGAGTGTTTTGAACGAAGTTTAAGTCTCAAATCAATTCTAATACACGTTTTAACAGTAGTAGCGGCAACTATTTCTGACTGAGTTTGAATGAAGCCTAATCGTGGTTTTGAAATAAGTTTTGGCTGATTTCTAAGTTTGTAATCAATTGTATGGAATGGAATTGGTATAGAACCACTTCTATGATGCCTAGAGAGATTTGAACACCTTTGTTAGAGTTGATGATCCTCAGAGTTAAAGTCTAAGACAATTATAGAGCTATTGTAGTGTTCATCTTTGTTAAAGCCTGATAAACATCAGTTTATCATCATTCTTATGTCATAAAACAGATCTAGCTCTTAGGGTTGTAACTCCGCAAATGGGTTTTTAGGCTGCATTTAGGCATTTACTTAGGTTAGGCATGCATTGCATTTTTAATTATAGTTTTAATGCATTTATTTGAGTGTCAGGATTAGGAAAAATGTTAGACCCCACATACCTTGGCACTCAGGAAGGCAAAATATGAAGAAGAAGCTCTTATCAGCTGGATTCTAGCTAGATCTAGCTCATCCCAGCTGGATCCCAACTCTTTCTAGCTGGATCAACTCATCCCTAGATCCATTCAGCTCATCTCAGTTGAATGGTAGCTCTATCTAGTTCACCTTAGCTCCATTCAGTTCACCTCAGCTGGATGGCAGCTCAAATTAGCTCAAGTCAGTTGATCCTAGCTTCATTCCAGCTCCTCCAGCTCAGAACAGTTCACTAAAAGCTCAACCTGAGTCGGACTAGCTACTACCATCAACTAGCTAGACCTAGTCAGCTGAAGATGACCTCAACTAGCTCAGCCCAGCCTAAGTCCAGCTCCCGGAGACCTAACTCAGCTCAACTTGGTTGAGCTGAGCTACTTGACCGAAGCTCGCTACTCCAGCTAGCTAGGTATTCTCTGGGAAGACCAGACCCAGCTTACCTCAACTCATTTTAGCAGAAGCCAGCTCACCTTAGCTTGGCTTAGCAGGTAGCAAAGAACTAGCAAGCTAAGCCTGCTAAGGTAGCTCCCTGCAATTCTCTTTAGTAGCCACCAACTCCAGTGCAGCTCCTTCCAGCTACCTCCAGCTCCTCTACCTCAAAACCCTATCTCCCTCTACCTTCAACCCAACTCCTTGCTCGCTAAGCTAGTTTAGCTTAGATAAGTCCACCTCCACGGCACCAAAAACCTAACCCAAACCCACCTACCTTAGCTCCACCTACTAGCCCTAAACCTAGTCCACCTAAGCTCCCCTATTCCCAATCCTTTTTGGTGACAAAATTTGGCATGCTTTGGCCCCTCAACCACCACCAAGAGACAGCTACAATTGGCACCAAAACCTCCCTTTAACCACCCTCCAATTGGCGCCAAAACACCAAGCCATCTCCACCCTACACATCACCTCCCAATTCATCCCTACGATCCTTTTTCCCTCCAAAACCAATCCTTCTAGAACACACTCCCCTTTGGCGCCAAATGCACACATCACGACACCCATGGACGTCCACCAAAGGTTGCCTCCAACCCGTAACCACCAACCCTAGCATCCCTTTAGGTGGTGCCACCTAAATCTAGCCAGTCATCCCATAACCACCTCCTTAAACCTAGTCCTAGCCCTCCATCAATCCACGCCAACCAACCCCTCTCCATTCCTATTAATACCCCATCTAACCACCACCATATCATCATCTTCTTCCTTAGTTTTAGGTTCTACCATAGCCTTTCCATTCACGCTAGGGAGGAGGAAGGAGAGAAGAAGATCAAGGGGGCAACCTCCTAGCCCCTTGGTGTCTTCTTCTACTTCCTTCTCCCTTAGCCATGCCAAGGAGGAGCTCTTTACATTGAGGGGACGTCCAGGCAAAGGAGGAGCCAACAAGGTGGTTGACACCCACCTTGGAGGAGAGCTTGAAGGAAGGCCAATTGAAGAAGGAAGAGAAGGAGAACTCTTTTCATGTGTGGGGCAACCACATTTGGAGTAAAGGCCAACCGGATCTTCTACCAGAGAATCCCCCCTTCTTCTTTATCTTTATACTTTTCTTGTATTAGCTAGTGTTTCCTTTTCTTTCATGTAACAAGCATTTAGCTACATTGCATCTACTTTGCTAGTAATATAAGTCATATTTGGCTTCCAAGCTCATGTTTAAATCTTAGTGTTTTTTTCATGTTTTTCTTGTTATTTCTTTAGTGCACCACATCCTCCTCTTCTAATTACCCTAGGCACACTTGCCTAGGGTGATCTTAGAGAAGAAGATTCCATTCTTGTCACTTAGGTTTAGTGTTGGGTGTAGTTGTTAGCATACTTTCATCTTCTCATCCATTGCCCGACTATTTCTGAAAACCCTAAAAATAAAAAAAATCAAAAATACAAAAAGATATGTGTTGATTTGTGAGGTGAGAGAGTGAACCACTCATGATTAACAAATTGGCCTCCTTGGACGACCCTAGATACTCCACTATCTAGGTATTACAAATTTAAAAGCGATTGTGAAATTGTGTGTTGCAACGACTCAAAACCCTAATTTTATCAAATCACACATTTTTGACATCACTTTTTGGTGTCCTTGCCGGGGAGGCATAGCTTGGCTACGTGGCATCGTTTGAGCCACGCACCACTGCCCCTCACATGCTCGCTCCCTCTGAAGCTCGCACAACACCTCATGTCCACTGTTGGCTGAAGATCCAACGATCGTGTGCAAGCCACGTCACCACCATCAACGCCATCAACTTTCCGTCGTTGGATTGTCATACAACGACTAAGATCACTCCTTGCAGCGTCCACACACTTCCTAAAGGAGACGTCAAGATGCGATCTCGACCATTGGATCAAGATCCAACGGTTGAGAGTGCATAGAGAATATTCAAAAATGCGACACTAATGTGTGGGTAGCGCAGCGAACGATGACCTTTACACGAAGCAGAGGTGAGCATTGGAGTCCCCATGCATCCCTTTAATCCTCAGTTCATGCAAGGCATCTTATTGGAATCGCTCGATTGTGATCAAGCGATGCAGATCAAACCACGTGGCGCAAAGGATGACATCCATTCTGTTCGTGCTCGATAACGCGGAATCCTATGCGTGATCTGTCCTACAAGGGAAGCGTGATCTAAATTGCACGTTTGTTTGCAATCTAGGCCCTTCATTCTTGATCATGCAGCTCTGATCAATCCACAAGTGCTCGTCGTCTTCAACTCACAGGGAGGCAGATTGAATGGTTAAGACGTCTGCTTATGCTTGCAGCTGTCCGATGAAGATTGGATGCATGTAATGCCAGTGCGAGATCCAGCGCCATTTTATCTAGATCTGGTGGCTCACGTTCCATGTGTTTAACAGTCATGCTTGCCTTCACCAATGCCTGCATGTGTCACTAAAGGCCGTAGAATTATTCTAAAGGCCTTGAAATGATCCTTATGCGCCCATTTCTTCACCTATAAATAGTCTACCCCTCCTACACATTTCTGCGTCCCTTCCTATGATTCTCTTACCCTCTCCAAAGCTCTAAAGTTCTAGTCCCATGCCCGGGATGCTCCACTAGGGTTTATAAAAATAATTTTTCTCGTCCTCTCACCCGCATTCATGGGCACCTGTGCTATCTTCCCAACTCATTCGGGAAGTGAATCCCGTTGCGACGCCGCCCTGGTTCATCCTCCTTCCTCCTTTGTTCTCCCTTGTCCAGCATCTCACCACCATCTTTCAAGCGCTCCGTCAACGTGGCTCATCCTCCAAGCAGCCGTCGAGTAGGTTTCTCTCATCTCTTCTCTTTTTATTGCTTTCTAGGATAGTTTTCTTTTCTGCAGGTAGTTGTAATGAACCTTGATTTGTTTTATGGAATAATTATTTTCTCTCTCTCTTTCTTCTATTATTTATCTTTAAGTAGAGCAGCTCGAGTAAGTTGATTTCAACCAATTATTCTGCTTTTGGCAATAATTTCAAATGTAGCTTTTAAATCAAATGTTTGCCTTCCTGTGTTCGACCCGGGACTCAGTTTGAGTTTTGGTTATAAAAATTATTTGATTAACAAATTTTTCGCAACTATGATGAGGGGTTTTCAAGCTCGATTTTTCTCGCTCATCATTTTGGCATTGTTGCCAAGGAGGCAACGCTCTTTGATTTCTCGCATTTTCCACTTTACTCAACTTTTACTTCACTTTCTCCTTTTGTTATGATTGCAGGTACTCTCCCTAGGTGGGCAAAAGCGGTAGAATGGAGTAAAGTGCTAATGAAGGTTCGGTAAGTTTTTCCCCACCTCCCACCCACTAGTTTTCATTCCGCCATTGATGAGGGACAAAAAATGCCCACAAACCTGAAACTCCACGAAAGGCTCAAAGAGAAAGATTCGACCTAGAAAGACTTGGATATAGGTGGGTTTAGGGATCCAACCTGCCTACATCCAAGGACAGTCTTCTTCATAGGTGGATCCGGGAACCCAACCTACCTGCGCATGGAAAAGACCAAATACATCCAGACCTAAATGACCCTATTTGTTAGAAGGGACAGGAAAGTACAGTAGGGCCACGCTCTCAATAAATGCTGACAATAGCCACTATAATTAATAATATGAAAAGGCGCCTACCCTATCTGGCAGCGTATCTGCTTGGAAGATCTCACTGGAGGCCCAACCCTAGTGGTATAAATAGCGGAGGAAGGCCCTCGAGGCCTCTCTTCGAGCAACTTGAGAGAGAAATCAAGAGATTGTAAACCTTGTAATCTTACAAGTTATAGTGCATAGTTGAGAGCACCATCCTCCCCCCAGACGTTACACCCCTTGCGGTGGAACTAGATAATTGATCCCACGATTGGATCATCCACCCATGGGAGAGATCCGATCGTTTCTATATTTGAGTCGGATACTCTGAATCTTAGGGTGTTGATAAATTGGTGTTGTCTATGGGAAGAGATTATTAGTGGATAACGTTTCTCAGCTCTCGAGGTCCTCTTGATGGCTCCTACTGTTGGCAACTCCTCCTACGCTAACCCTGAGAAGGCGCTGGATCGGAACACGTTGAGCGTGTCAGTGTCCAAGAGACGTCCCCTGCCGACTTAGCCAAATAAGGAGAAGTAGGGAGTCCCTAGAGGACCACAAGTGTGACCTCCTCCCAGAGCTACAGGAGAGGGAGGAGCAGTTTCGGGCTAATCTGGCAGCTTTGAGGGCTGAGGAAATCTTAGCCATAGAGAAACTTCTAGAGATCAGGCAGATCCGGGAGCTTGGCCAACCCCCATTGGGGGAGCCTCGCCAGCCAAGCCCTGAAGATGAGCAATTGAGGTGGCATCGAACGGTGGAGGACGAGAACGCTTATCTGCACGAATAGCTTGAGATGCTAAAGTGAGAGCTTAGTAGCCAGAAAGGTGAAGCTCCTCGTGACCCACTGAAGGCTCCTCACCCACCTTCTTTGGAAGAAATCTCGGGGGCTCAACCCCTCACAACCGACTGTGGGGGATCGATCCCTGAGATCGTCCGCCAAGTTACTTGAGCCATGTAGGGCATACAACCCCTTTACCAAGGAGGTGATGACAACCCCCTTGCCCGAGAGATTCAAGCAATCCGTCATGGCCCTGTACGACGGGATGGTGGACCCTAACAACTTTGTTGGGAGTTACCACCAAATGATGCTGGTGCACAGCTACCCCAACAGAGTACTTTGCAGAGTATTCTTGTCTTATCTGTCTGGCGTGGCCCATGAATGGTTCAATGAATTGCTGACCGGACAGATCGCCTGTTTCCAAGAACTGGTGGACAAGTTTTGCCAATACTTGGCTAGGCTGCAGAGGGTTAGAGGCAACCCCAAAAGGTTGTTTGATTACGTCGGAAATTCTAGCGAACGGGATTCGATTTTGAAAAACCTATCGTCGTAGTTTGATTCATGAGAAAATTCATCGATCAGATAAAATTTATAACCGAAACTCGAAAAATGAGTCCGGGGTTGAACACGGGGAGGCGAACGTTTGGTTTTGAAAGATACGCATTTTGCTTTGTTTCTTTTTTGTCATTTTTATCTTTTGTTATTTTTTTGGAATTTTAATAAGGCAAGAGATCAAGTCGATGAATTCTAGCTAATCTACATGCAAAATTAAAAGAGAGAAATAGAGACAGAGAGAGAAACAATCATATATTTTTATAATAAAATGTTGATTACAGTTAGGAAGGCAGGGGAACTATACTACGAAAGCAATAAAGATAGAGATAGGTGAGATAAATCCCCCTCGACGGTCTCTTGGAGGACGACTAGCTCTGATGTCGGCTGGAGGAAGGTGGTAAGGAGAGGGACGAATGAGGACGGAGCCGGAGTACAGAGGGCAGGCAGGACGGCGTCGCGATGAGGATCTTCCTTCCCAAGGGGAGGTGAGAGGATGGCCGCGGGATGCTCCACGAATGGGAATGAGAGGCGTGAACAAATGTTTGTTTTCTACTCTAGAGGAGCATCCCGGGCTTGGGACAAGCTCTCTTTAGAGCCTTGGAGGTGGTGAGGAGAAGAAAGGAAGAGATGAAGAAAAATGGGAGGGGTATGGGTCCTTTTATAGTGGAGGAAAGAATCAAATTCGTATACAGGACATTTAGTGAAGGTCGCAAACGTCGCTGAAGATCCGTCGCAAACGTTGTTGAAGATCCTACGCCAACCCTCTCCCCCGCTGGCCTATACATCACGCGTCCTTGCTGCTGCACAGCTAGCACGCGCTCCATGCACCCTTGTCACGCATGCACGCATGTTATGTGCCTACGTGCCTCGTGCGCACGAGCACTGCTGCTACCGCTATCTTGCGTGCTGCCCTGCTACGCACGTCGCTGCACCTATGCGCAAGCATACCTCCGCACGCGCGCGCCTGCACTACTGGACGCATGCAGTGGAGCGTGCGTGCACATGGGTAGCCTGGGTTGTGCCACGTGGTGAGACCTGGGCCGTACATCTTCTTTCCTTTGTAGGGGTAGCTATAGAGGTCGGATTGAGTCGATTTTTGCATCGTTGGGCTGCGATCATCGATCTGAATCCATCCGCCTGGTCGGATTTATCGTTTGAAGCTTTGGATTTCATCACCTAGTCCTTGAGCCGTTAATCTTCCTTAGACTGCATATGGTGCTATGGGACTCCGATCAAGGCGATTTCGGAGGCATTGGACTTCGATCATCATCCTGATTAGATCCGTATGGTCGGATCGTCAATCCGAGGGTCCGAAATAAATCTCCTTCTCTCCTGACCACAAAAAGGGCACAATTAACCTAAAGTATACACAACTACTCTAAATGTAGAATGATTCATGCTATGCAGTATTTATAATATGGAATGCAAATCTAAGCCTAGAAACATGCATAACTAGGCATTTTAACCTAAATGAATGTGTCTACTTCATACCCCCATGCCTATTTTTTGCTAGTCACTAGCAAAATTAAACTACATGCTATGTATAAAATTAGAGTTAGGATTCGATCGCTTAGGCCTAAGTCGTTTATTAACAATAGAAAATTGCAAGGTCCTAAACTACAAAAATTCAACAGTACCCAGGTGTTTGTCAGAATGCAGATCGCCCAAGTCCTCGTCTTCTTTGAAAAGGGAAGATACTTTTTTTTTGTTTTTCTTCTTTTCTTATTTTTTTGGACTTTTGGAGTTTGAGAGTGTCTGGATAACTTTTTACGGCTATCCAACTCGCCTAAGACTCGAAAAGGACTCTAAGTGCTAAGAATCTTGTGAAAAGAGTGAAATACTCACTAAGCGGCTGTTAAAACAGACTTCAGGTTTCTACGACCCTAGGTGACCTTAAGAGTTTCTGCCTAAAGGTTTATCTTTTTGAATGATAGCTTTCTCCCTTCTTTATTTTTTATGGGGTCAACACAAAGGCGAATTCAGTGTATATCTCCCTGGTTTATTCTACTTCCCCGCTTCTTCAAAACTGTTTGGAAATTATTGTGCATTTTTGTGAGTTGGGTTTTGGACAACCGACCAATGGGTAGTTACCCATGGTAACTTACCAGCCATACTCGTGCGGTGAAGTGTGATTTTATTTTTTTATTTTCCCCTTCTTCTATTTTTTTCTTTTCCTTTTCTTTTTTTCTTTTTATTTTTGAATATCATTTTTTTTCTTATTCTGAGTAGGTGGCTTCCTTGATCTAAGATTTACCTAAAAGTAGTAGAATGAGTATGGTCATGTAGCTGGGCTCTGGACAACTGGCCAATGGACCGTTACCCATGACAACTTGTCAGCTATACTACCCTAGAACGATCCATTAGCTACCCAATTTCCATAAAGATCGCTGAAAAGTGAGTCAGTGCAAATAGTGTGTAGATGCTTAGGCCTAAAGTCCCCTCAAATTAGAGGGCGGGTTGATAAGTCGTATACTTATTACCCCAATTTTTTAGCTAAATTAGAATAAAATTATTTGGCGAGGACTCGAGACTAAGTCCACACTCAACTGGACACCCGGGCTAATTAAGCCTGAAGACCTTAAGAGTCTAAGTATTCAGGATGTAAAGTTTCATTTCTTAAAGTTAATAACTTCCAAAAGCCTAAGTTCTCTTCTCCTAATTCTATTTTTTCCTTTTTTTATCTTTTTGAATATTCAATTTTTTTAAAGAAAATAAAAGAAATTCTATAGAGCTAACAAAATAATTTCATTATTAAGTATCCACCCCCCCATGCCTAAATGATGCAATGTCCTCATTGTAGAAATAAAGACATGGAATGGGTGAAATAACAAAATATCACCTAAGTTTCGTGTCAGTCTGGTCAGCTCCGCGAAGAGAGGAGAGTATACACATGTGCTAAGTTTAATTCCTTCAGCTAGGCACAATATACATACAAAGAATAATTTGAGAATTCACAAGTGCGGGTCAGAATCAAAATAAAAATATTGACTCTCAAACCTGCTAACAGAAGATGTCCACAAATGTGGACCAGATTATGGTGCAGACCCATGGCCCAGGGTCGAGTAGTTCTTAGGTTCTGGATGAAAATCACCCAGAACTGTAGATTGTTGAGCTTACGAGGCTGGGCCTACAATTTTGTAGTATGAAACCCAAGACCAAAGTGTCGGACAATGGGTAGAGATGGTTCAATAGGTTCGAATGTCCTTTTATATTTCAACTCAAAAAGATAATCAATGATTCTGAGCTTGGGTTGCACGTGAAAGATATCATAAGGGTCCAGGTAGAAAGTAGGTGGTTTTCGGTCAAAGGTACCCTTAGATCCAAAATCTTAGTTCCCTCAGAAGTAGCTTCCCAGGATTTTATTTCCAACTTCCTATCCTCCAAGATCAAGGTTTTTGGGACCTTTAGATCGTTGTTCACCCTATCTAAAATACCCAAGTCCAACAGTTGTGGCTGAATTAGGATTGACTTGGGCATAATGATTTCAAAAGTCAGCTCTTCGGGGTGCGGATGAGGAATGGGGTCACTAATTGAATCATCAGGATTCAGATCCTCCAAGTTAACCCCATCCGAATCAAATTCCTCTATTATCGGACTGTCAAATGGTTCATCTGATTCCTCAGGCTCATTTGTCTCACTAAAATCATCTTCCTTATGCTCAAGTGAGACTTCACTGAGAGATTCTTCACCCTCAGAGTCAAAGAATTCTTGATCCACATTTATATATGTCTCAAAATCATGTGTAAATTCATGATCCAAGGAGACATATTTTTCTTCGTTCCTGGCTCGGGGATCTTGGGTGAATCAATTGGTTCATCCTCAATGGGTTGCTTTATTCCAACCTGGTCATCCCTGGTCTCAGAAAATGTATCCTCCTCGACATGTGCCTGAGCAGGTTCAAACATTGGCTCTCCTGAAGGGGGTTCATCCTAGGAATCATCCCAAGATTGGACTAGGGCAACCATAAATTTTATCCTCAACCTCGCTAATTTCCCAAGTAGAAACCCACCCAAGCCCCTATCCCTGACATGTTGGAGCAAATTCAATAAAGATCTATTCAGCTCATTAGTCATTTTTACCGTAGGCTCCAATGTTTCAGTGCATGATGTTGGTTGAGCTTCTATAGATTGTATGTTGTTCCTTATGTTAACCAACACCCTGTCTTGGACCTGGTTCACTTGAACTGAATGGTTCAGTTCCAGGTTGGGTGGGTTTGGGTTAATTCTAGGGGAGTCAAGATATTGAGGTTCTCGGGTCCCTCCCTAATAGTAGGTCGTTTCAGGTTGTTCAAAGAATGGTGGTGACCTATATTCAGTGGAATACTGGGGAGGGTAAGTGTTATAATCAACATATCCTTCATGGTTGTAGGTCTAGTTAGGTTGATCATCAAAGGGTGGAGATTTATTGTAGCTCTGGGAAGGATAGTAATCATAGTCTTGTTGTCCAGGGTTAGGACCTGGACACTGAGGTCCGGATTCATATCCCCAATCAAAGTTATCTTGGCTAGTAGATGGGTAATCATAAGTCGAGTCGGGATAGTAATCATCTTGAGGATATGTGTTGGTAGGAGGGTAGGATTGGAAATGTGTGAAAGATGTGGAGGATACATTGTGGAGTAGGAGGGAAATCAAAAGAGAGAAAGGAGCCCTACAAAACAATCAATCAACCTTGTCCTTAGGTGGGTTAGCCCAAAGACCTACAGACTCCCAAGACCCGTCTTGAGATTATAAACGATTTGGTCTACTTCTATCCAATCAATCCAACCAGTTAGAGGGAGGGGCTGGGGAGAAGGTTCTTCCTTTGGCTTGCTCCTCTGGTTCCTAGTGTACCCCCCAGCCACGGTCGTTTGACTCTACTCCCCTAGCTAGACATCTAATGTACCAGTCGAAGGAGATTAATCGAAAAAAATCTCAATATGAGCCTCGAAGAGCAAATCAATCCTTTAGGCCAAAGTCTACTAAGTTTTAATTAGGCTTGGGATGATTGTGCTCTTGGAATGTGATGGGCCCTTTAGATGGGTTGTGCCCTTAATAATTGATTCAAATGTGTGTGCATGCACAACAAGGGTTTGCAAACAAGGTTATTTGATGTTGTGTCTTTTAGGGTTTAACCTTGTTTAGTAGTTTTTAGGGTTTAATCTTTAGGTTCGTTCAATCAGGTTTAGTAGAACAGTCCAGGTTTTGAAAGCACTGGTGATGATATATTCCTTTAGAAATAAAAAATAATGTGGAGTGCGTGGTTCAGCCCTAAAAATCAACCCTAAGTGCAAGCTACTTGATGGATCAATTTTAGATTGAGTGGTGCGGCCCAAACAGTTCAAACAATTGGCCTATTACACCACTTGATTAAGGCGCACAAAAATGTTTAACCTAATCAAATTTTTACTCTTTTGTGTTGATTTGTGCGTGTACTGGTTACACAGGTCAGAATCCCGGTTGAGTAAAAATCAAAAGAGGTTAAGTGTCTCAAGTGTGGGTGTATATAGTATGTGCGTTACTTTCGTCCCACAATCAGATCATATTTTTTTTAATTTTCTTTTTATATGAGGGTGAGATGAGTGGAGGTGGCAAACAAGACAAACAACTTCTATCCTAGGGTTCATGAAAACACCTAAGTAGATCAAGTCTTGATTATTAAGGTGATGAAATGAATTAGTGGGTGGGGAAGTGTGGGAAAATTTACAGAAATCACTACCCACACTTTACTCCAATCTACTGCCTTCGGCTCCTCGATCGGGTTCCTGTAAGACAATAAATCGAAGATGGAAGATAGGTTAGAAAAATATGTAAGTAATGCGGAAAAATGTGAGAAAAACCAAAGAGCGTTGCCTCCCCGACAATGGTGCCAAAATGATTGAGTTGGAAATTCTAGCGAATGGGATTTGATTTTGGAAAACCTGTCATCGTAGTTCAATTCTCGAGAAAATCCCTTGAACAGAAAAAATTTATAACCGAAACTCAAAAAGTGAGTCACAGGTCGAATACGGGGAGGCGAACGTTTGGTTTTGAAAGGTACAGTTTTGCTTTATTTCCTTTTTGTCATTTTTATCTTTTGTTATTTTTTTGGTATTTTAATACGGCAAGGGATCAGGTCGATGAATTCTAGCTAATCTACTTGCAAAATAAAAATAGAGACATAGAGACAGAGAAAGAAACAATCATGTATTTTTATAATAAAATTTTTATTACAACTAGGAAAGCGGGATGCATGTGACCCTTATCGCTCGCGCATGCTGTTGCTATTGCCACTGCCGTTGTGCCTGTGCACGTGCATGCCTCCGTGTGCACGTGCACACCTACGCTGCTGGACACATGCGGTGGCGCGTGCATGCACATGGGCGGCCTGGGTTGTGCTACGAGGTGCAACCTAGGTCGTCCATCTTCTTTCCTTTGTAGGGGTTGCTACAGAGTTCGAATTGAATTGATTTTCCTGTCGTTGGGCTGCGATTGTCAACCCGAATTTATCCGTGCGGTTGGATTTATCGTTTGAAGCTCCGGATTGTGTCACATAGTCCCTTGGCCGTTGATCTTCCTCGGACTGCATATGGTGCTACGGGACTTCAATCAAGGTGATTTCGGAGGCGTTGGACTCTAACTGTTGTCCTAATAAGATTCGTATGGTCGGATTGTCAATTTGAGGCTTCAAAATAAATCTCCTTTCCTGACCACAAAAAGGATGCAGTTAACCTAAAATATACACTAGTCTAAATGCAGAATGATTCATGCTATGCAATATTTATAATATGGAATGTAAATCTAGGCCTAGGAACATACATAAATCGGCATTTTAACCTAAATGGATGTGTCAACATCATTGTCCAAAGTCTGGCAACGTAAGAGCAAGCCTTTCTGGTCATACCTAGACCAGTTCAAGGCCTAGTACTTCAAGTGCAAGTGGCCTCACGATGCTATCGCCATCCAGTACTTCATGTCAGGACTCTTAACTCGGAGGGTTTGGTACAACATCGATGACTTCCTGCCTAGGGATATGGTGGGGCTCTAGGACTGAGCCACAAGGTTTGCGGAGCAAGACGACTCCTTCCGCTCCCACAATTGGCAGGTGGAGGGATCCGAGGATTATGCTAGCCCAGTTTGGTACAAGAGAGCCCCGAGCAAACTTGCCACCATCTCCATCTGTGGAGGCAGCTGCTTCAACAAGAGTAAGGGTAGCTTCTCGAATTGGAGGAACGATCGGCCGAGCAAGGGCCGAAACAATGGACCCCGCCAGCCCAAGTGGAATTATTTCAATGAGTAAACTCCCCTTGCTGTGAACTAGGCAGACGTGTTGGCAGAGGTGTGGTCTATGGACAAAGACCTGCTACCTCCGCCTAAGCCAACGAAGAAGAAAGTTGTTGCTTTTCTTCGATCATTTTTCAATAACACGCGTCAAAGTATAGTTGATTAAAGCGAATCTAACATTTAAATTTATAATACTCGAAACAATCATAAAAATCCAAGGTCGTCTCTAGGAGCAAGAAAATATACAAATATCACTATTGCAATAAGAGTGTAATAGATGTTCAGTGAATAGCAAATATACGTTTGAACAGAAAAATTAAAAAGATAAGGGTAAAAGTGGTGGTTTAAACCGCCACATTTAACCCTAAAATCTAAGCCTAATCACCCTATGTTGTATCAGAAATTCATCGCAAAGAGACTTGAGTTTTGAAAACCCATCGTTGTAGTGTTAGTTTGCAAGAAAATCTGAACAATCAGATTATTTTAGCCGAAACTCAAAAGGAGCCCCGAGTTGAACATGGGGAGGCTACATTGATTTTAAATCTGCAATTATATATATTTTTGTTATTTTTGTTTAAAGATGAGATAATCACAATGATTCTACTTTACTTGCAATATAAACACTATAACTAAAGATATATATATATATAGAGAGAGAGAGAGAAGATCAACTTTTATAATAAAAATAATGTTGTTACAACTACAACTCGAAAGTGGGAAATCTAATCTAGAAAGTGGTAAAGAGAAAGGGGAGAGAAGTTACCCTCCTCGACGACTGCTTGGAGGATGAGCCGGACGGGTGACGCTTGGAAGAAGAAGAGTGTAGACGGAGGACGAAGAACGTCGTGGGAAGAACTGAGGGTGAGGTAGGGCATCATTGTCGTGGGATCCATTTCCAGAACGGGGGCGAGAAGACGACCATAGGTGCCCCACGAATGGGGTGAAAAGTGGACAAAATTTTGATTTTTAATCTAGAGGAGCATCCTGGGTTTGGGACAAGCTTCTTTAGAGCTTAGGAGAGGGAGAGAGATGAAGGAAGGGATGAGAAGATTGTAGGGGTCATAGGGCCTTTTTATAGGTGTAGAGGTTGGGGGCAAATAGGTCATTTTATCATTAGAACATTAAATGCATCAGTCTTTAGTGACGGATATAAATGTCAGTAAGGGATGAACATGGGTGTAGCACGCGCACATGCCCCCACCTCCTCGCCTTCAGCCGCTTCAACGCTTCTCCACATTCAAGCAATCTCAGCCATCCGATTGCGAGATCGGACAACTTAAGATCATCCGCACCGACTTCATCACACGCTCGCTTGTATGATCAGGCGTGTAGCAACGTGCTTAATCACGTGTGCGTGAATCGTGGCCTCTGGGCATGCCACGTCTCCTCGTTCACTGCCGCCCAATCTTCATTGGACAATCGCAATTGACTGTGCCCCGCCCGAACTTCAATTTGAGGCATGTGAGGGCTCGACACTGCGACCTCTGCTTCGCGAACGTATGTTTGCCCAACGCGCTATGCTCGCATTTGAGCCGTGTTTTGATTCAAGGCACACGCTCTCACGGTTGTTGGATCAAGATCCATTGGCCTAGATCTGTTGGCCGGTTGAGGAGAGGAGGTGCAACGGCGATCCATGGGTGCTTTGGGCGACAGAGATGGCGCCACGTGGTGTTGTCTTGGTCGTCCATCTTCTCTGACTTGTAGATGGTGCCACAGATGTCGGATTGGACCGATTTTCGTACTGTTGGGTTGCGATCGTTGATTCGAATCCATCCGAGTGGTCGAATTTATCATCTGAAGTACGGATTTACACTACCTGGCTCTTTGATCTCAAATCTTTCTTGGACTGCGTTTGATGCTATGAGAGTCCGATCGGGGCAATCTTGGAGTCATTGAACTCCAATCGTCACTCTGATAAGATCCGTATGGTTGGATCTTCAATCCAAGGCCCTGATTAAATATTGCCCTCACTCTGGCCACCAAAAAGAGAAAATTGCTATACATTTGTACAATTTGACCTAAATGAATGATGATGCATATATAAAATATGTACAATGCATGATGCTTCTACGACACTAAGAACATGCATAAATAGACATTTTAGGCTACTTAGATGTATACACATTACACCCCCATGCCTATCTTTTACTAGTTCCTAACAAAAACTATATTCTATTTACAAAAGAATTAGGATTGGGTTTCTTGGGCAAGAGTTTTTTTTCAACACTAGGATCAAATTACTGAAGACTTGAACTAAAGAGACACAATAGCGCCTGGGTGTCTGCCAAAATGCAGACGACCCAAGCCATCTCCTTATTCAAAAGCAGAAGCATTTTTTCCTTTTTCTTTTTTTCTAATTTTTTTTTATTTTTTGGTTTAGGGTTTCGAGGTATCTTTCTACGACTACCCAACCCACCCAAGACTCAAAGAGAACTCTATGTACTAAGCATCTTTATGTGTGAAATGTGATAGACTCATTGATTGGCAATTAGAACGGACTTCAGGTTTCTACTCCCCTAGGTGACCTTAAAAAGGAATTCTGCCTAAAGGTGTATCTATTTGGCCGGTAGCTTTCTCCCTACTTATATTTTTATGGGGTCAACACAAGGGCAGACTCAATGTATATGTCCCCGGCTTATTCTAGTTCTCCGCTTCTTCCTAAGTGTTTGGAATTAAACGTGCATTTTTGTGAGTTGGGTTCTGGACAACCAACCGATGAGCGGTTACCACCGACAGCTTGCCAGCCATACTCGTGCGGTGAAGTGTGGCTTATTTCTTTCTTCTTTTCTTCTTTTCTATTTCACTTTTTCTTTCTTTTTCTCTTTTTTCTTTTCTTTTTCATTTCTTCTCATTTTTTTTTTAAGTAGGTGGCTTCCTTAATCTAAGATTTACCTAAAGGCAGTAAGAAGAGAATGGTTTGTGACTGGGCTTTGGACAACCAACCAATGGGCAGTTATCCACAATAACTTGCCAGCCATACCACCCTAGAAGATTCATTAGCTACCAAATTTTTGTTAAAATCATTGAAAAGCGAGTCAGTGCATATAGTATGTAGATGCTTAGACTCAAAGTCTCCTCAAATCAGAGGGTAGGTTGATAAGTCGTGTACTTATCACCCCAACTTATTTAACCAATTTAAAATGAATTTTCAAATGGCAAGGATTTGAGAAACAAGTCCACATTTTAGTTGGCACCCGAGCTGGTT
This sequence comes from Thalassia testudinum, assembly GCA_037157565.1. NCBI lineage: Eukaryota > Viridiplantae > Streptophyta > Magnoliopsida > Alismatales > Hydrocharitaceae > Thalassia > Thalassia testudinum. Next base: position 113,590,135 of record JAZHRO010000039.1, on the reverse strand, counting down.
AAGCCTGAAGACCTGAAGGGTCTAGGTGTTCAGGTCCTACTGTATTATTTCCTAAGGTTGAAAATTTCTAAAGCCCAAGTTTTCTTTTCCTAATTCAATTTTTTTTAATAATAAAAAGGAAAAATAAGGATCATTTACAAGAAATTCACAGAGCTGACAAAGTGATTCAGAAAATGAATCCACCCTCGCATGCTTAGCTCATGCAATGTCCTCATTGAAAATTAAAGGCATGAGAAGAAGGGTAGAATGAAGAAAATATCACCTGTATTCCACGATGCTTGAGTCAGCTCTGAGTCAGACTATACAAGTGTTGAGTTTAATGCCATTAGCTAGGCGTAGTACAACAAAATAAGTCACATCAAGGTTAAAGCAACCTTGTTTGAGATAGGTTCTGGAATAATACGGTCAACATAAGGTTTTAGACGTTGTTCGTTGACCTTGAAAGAATTACCCGTCTTTGGGTCAAAGATCTCAATGGCCTCATTTGGGAATATCCGATCAATGATGAACGAGCCGTTCAACTTTGACCTAAGCTTGCCGAGAAAGAGCTTAAGTCAAGAATCAAAGATCCAGACCTTTTGGTTCGGCTGAAAGCTCTTGTGGGAAACCAGCTAGTCATGAAGAGCTTTGGTCGTAGCCTTGTAGATTTTAGCATTCTCGTATGCGTCATTTCTAAGCTCCTCCAACTCAGATAGTTGGAGTTTCCTGGTCTTTTCGGCTAAACTTAAATCAAAGTTGCATTTCTTGATTGCCCAGAATGCCCTATGTTCAATCTCAACGGGTAAATGACATGCCTTTCCATACACTAGACTAAATGGTGAGATGCCGATAGGCGTCTCGTATGCCGTACGGTAGGCCCAAGGAGCGTCATCAAGCTTTTGAGTCTAGTCATTTTTATCAAGCCTAACCATCTATTGTAGAGTGTTTTTGATCTCCCGATTGGAGATCTCGACCTATCCATTCGTCTGGGGGTGGTAAGGTGTGGAGATTCTGTGATTCACCCCTTATTTTGCCAGTAAATTACGGAACTGGGCATTGGTGAAGTAAGTACCACCATTGCTGCTGATGGCCCTTAGTATCCCAAACCGACTGAAGATATTCTTCTTGAGAAAATCGACGACCACCTTGTGGTCATTGGTTTGGGTATGGATAGCCTTAATCACTTGGACACGTAGTCAATAGCTACAGGAATATACTGGTGTCCAAATGAAGGAAGGAAGGGTCCCATGATATTGATGCCCCAAACATCGAAGATCGATGGGGAGAATTGGGTTTAGAGGCATCATGTCTCTCTTGGCTATGCTCTCGAGTGTCTTGCATTGGGAACATGACCTTGAGAATTCCTGGGCATCCTTGAATAAAGATGGCCAATAAAATCTAGATTGTAAAATTTTTACATACATCTTTTTCTCGGAGAAATGTCCACCACATGCAGATGCATGATAGAATTCAAGTATACTTTGGAACTCATTCTCTAGAACACATCGGTGAATAATCTGATCAGTGCCTATGTGATACAGTTTAGGGTCATCCCAGAAGTAATATTTAGCTTCAGGTATAAGTCTATCCCATTGTTGCTTGGTCCAATCCTAGGGGATTTGACTAACGGCTAAATAGTTATCGATGTCTACAAACCAAGGGGTTTGGACACTTGAAAATGCAAGAATACTCTCATCCGAAAAAGTATTAGTAATCGGAATATCCGGACGAGAAGAATCACTTAGGAGTCTCGGAAGATGATCCGCCACCACATTTTGTTCCCCAGATTTGTCTTTAATTTCAAGATCGAATTCTTGTAGTAAAAGAATCCATCGGATGAGTCGGGTTTTGGCATCCTTTTTAGCCAAGAGATGTCTCAAGGTCAAGTGGTCGGTATAGATTACAACATGAGATCCTAAGAGATAAGCCCAGAATTTTTTCAATGCAAATACTACAGCTAGCAATTCCTTTTCGGTAATAGTGTAGTTTCTCTGGGCCTCGTCCAGTGTTTTGCTAGTGTAGTAGATGATGGAGGGCTTCCTATCAATTTTCTGACCCAAAATAATCTTGACCACGTAATTAGAAGAGTCGGCCATGATCTCAAATGGGACCGCCCAGACTGATGGTTGCTGCACTGGAGCACAAGTGACTGCCATTTTAAGAAAATCAAATGCCTTGTGGTATGATTCATTAAAATCAAAGGACATATCTTTAACCAGAAGGTTGCTCAAAGGTCGAGCAACCTTAGAAAAGTCCTTGATGAACCTCCTATAAAATCCCACATGACCAAGAAATTATCGGATTTGCTTAATAGATGTGGGAGGAGGAAGTTTTGAGATAGCTTCCACCTTAGCTTTATTAACCTCAATTCCCCGCTCAGAGACGACATGACCCAAGATGATGCCTTCTTGTGTCATGAAGTGACTCTTTTCCTAGCTAAGGACCACCTGTGTCTTAATGCATCTCTTAAGGATCGATTCAAGGTTAGCCAGGCAAGAATCAAACGAATCTCCAAAAATGGAGAAATTGTCCATGGATACTTCCATAAACTCTCCCACCATGTTTGAGAAAATGGCTAGCATGCACCTTTGAAAAGTTGAAGGTGCATTGCAAGGCCCAAATGGCATTCTACGAAATGCAAAGGTTCTGTAGGGATGGGTGAAAGTCGTCTTTTCCTGGTCCTCGGGATGGATAGGGACTTGGTTGTATCCCGAATAACCGTCCAGGAAACAGAAATACTTTTGCTCAACTAACCTTTCAAGGATTTGGTTAATGAAAGGAAAAGGGAAATGATCTTTTTTCATGGCCGTGTTCAGTTTCCTGTAATCGATACAGACTCTCCAGGTGGAAGTTGAATAAGTTGTGACAGATTGTCCTTTCTCGTTAGTCACAACTGTAATCCCAGTTTTCTTTGGAACAATTTGCACGGGACTAACCCACGGACTATCGTAGATTGGATAAATGATTCTTGCGTCAAGCCACTTAATGATTTCCTTCTTGACCACTTCTCGCATATTAGGGTTTAATCTCCTCTGCATCTGGCGAGAAGGGCGGGATCCATCTTCCATAAAAATTTTTTATTTGCAATAAGATGGCTCAATCCCCTTAAGGTCATAGATGGTCCAACCAATTGCATCTTTATGTTATTTTAAGACCTTGATCAATTTCATCACTTGTTCCTTAGTCAGTTTTGAACTTATAATCACAAGGAGCATTTTCTTAGGTCCTAAAAATTGATATTTCAAACTCTCAGGTAATGGTTTCAATTCGATTTGGGGCTGGTTTATGGTGAAGGGTAATGAAGATTCTGATGAAGATTCATCAGGACAGTCCAGTGGAAGAGGTTGAGAGTGAAGAAAATTAGAAACCTCTTCAGGGTGTGGCGAGTCTGTCATGGATGGTTGTGGGTTAGGTTTGCTAGTGCTGGTCGTGTCCTTGAGTACACTGATTGACATACACGTCTCAACATTGAAACCATGATCCTCAAGCTCTTCAATAAATCCACAATCCTTAAATCCTTTTATTTCCTTGAAAATATCAAGTGTCAATTTCTTATCTTTAAAGGCGATCTCCATACTACTGCTCTCATAATTGATGTTGGCCTTGACGATGGCTAGGAATGGATGCCCCAGATTGATGGGTGTGTTCCTCAAGTCTTCAGGTACATCAATGTCAAGGACTAGGAAATCTACAGGAAAATAGAAGTCCTTGACCTTGAAATAACGTCCTCAATAATGCCTTTCGGTGTGGTGACCGAACGATCCGCTAACTATAGTGTTACTGAGGTTGGCCTGACTTCACCTAACCCAAACCTTTCATAAAGAGAGGTCAGGATTAGGTTGATGGATTCACCTTAATCCAATAGTTCCCTATCAAAAGTGTAATCCCCAATGACACATGATATCAAGGGGGCACCTGGATCTCACTTCTTCTGAGGAAGGTGATGCAAGATAACGGAACTCGCCTGCTCAGAGAGAATCATCTTCCTCAGGGTGGGTTCTTTTGGCTTACGCTTTTGGGTAAATAGATCTTTCAGGAATTTAGCATATGCCAGGATGTGCTTAATAACATTGAGGAGTGGGATATTGATCTCTACACTCTTGAATAAATTCATTAGCTCCTCATTGCTATTAAGGGTTTTCTTCTTCCGAGTTTTCAATAAGGCCTCAGGGAATGGAACATGAGTAAGATCTTTGGAATTAGGTTCCTGAGCCTTAATCTCTTCTTCAGAGTTCTCCTTTTCTTCCTCAGGCTCACCAGAGTGTGATTGACTAGAAGAGGGTAATTTTGGGTGCTGAGTTTGTTGTCCACTCCTCAAAGTAACAAAGTTTGCAAAAGCATACGGGTTTGGGTCTTGGGGAGGGTTAGGAAAGATTGAAGGGGCCTAATTCACCAAATAACCCGGATTGGATGAAGCAGAAGAAGGACCCTACTCAACCACCTGAGTATGTGCACGTGGGTCCCTTTATTCCCATACCCCTGGGCTCGATTGCCTTGATTCTGTATGTTGCGAGGGTTGGGTACGGGTTGAGATGGCAAAGATTCGGGCTGACGAGAGTTAGCAATGAGCCCAGATTGCAAATTATCCAGTGATGTTTCATTTGTTGCATGAGTTGGAGCATGGATCCTGCAATCTCTACCATCTGTCGGTTCAAATCAGCCTGCCCTACAGGTTAACGGGCATCCCAGATTGGCTAATTGACCTAAGTAGGGGGTAGCTGAGTGTATACATGACTTTGACCCATTGGTCTTTGCGTTGCATAGTTGCTGGGTCAGGTTTGGGTCTACTGCCTTGGATTTTTCCAGGAGAAGTTAGGGTGGTTCCTTCAACCCAGAATATAAGAGTTGGAATATGGGTTGGACCTAACGTTCTCCTATACAGCATACACATCCTCATAGAGCGAGGATGGTGGAAAGGGAGGAGAGAGATCAGAGAAACTGGCATCAAAGGACCTAGTTTGGAACCCATGAGGTTCCGAGTAATGCTGGCTTGCAGGTTGTGCCGCTTCCAGTTGATTCACGAACTCCCATCCAGTAGGAGCTCGTGAAGAGTGGAATCCTGAGTTCTGGGATTAAGTGGATCAAGAAGTATTTGCAAAATTTCCAGCCATCCACACTTCTATTCTTTTGGTAACCAGGTCCACCTTATCTAGTATGTTACAAATCAATTCCATATCGAATGAATGAGAATCATAGACCTCATTAACATTTGATCTGGGTTGTTGGGACTGGTTAAAAGTATCTATGGAGGCATGATTGATGGAATACTCACTCATTTCCTTAAATAATTCATGCACACTATCTGCATCCTTGTTGAGGAAATTGCCTCTGCAAGAAGCATCCACGTGGTTACAGAGTTGCTTAGTCAACCTGTGATAAAAGATATGCATGAGTTGCCATTTCGACACCTTGTGGTGTGGACACTTCCTCAATAAATCCTCGAATCACTTCTAGGCACCATGAAGCAGTTCCCCCAGCTGCTGGACGAAAGTAGTAATCGCCCATCTCAACGCATTGGTATGCCTGACTGGAAGGAGTTTCTTTAAGAAAGCTGATTTAGGACCATTCCAAGTTGCAATCAGCCTTCCAATTGTCCGGTACCAATGTGCGGCCTTGTCCCAAAGAGAGTGGGGGAAAGGCCTCATGATCATTTGCTCCTCGTCCATGTTTCGTGCTTTGGTGGTCTGGACCAAAGTGGTCAAGTCCTCCAAATGCTGAAACGGGTCTTTAGAGCCTAGCCCATGGAAATGTTTGATCTGGCTTAACACTTGGGGCTTGATTTCTACATCTACGGCTGGAATCTGGATGCCAGGACGTTCCCCATAATTAGAAGGATCATAAAAATCCTTTAAGGGCTGAGCGCCCTGGCCATGCATTCACTGGAGCCATTCTTGCATTTGTTGCATTTGTTCCAACTGCCTTTGTAGCTTCTCTTGCGAATTCTGAGGCAAAGGAGGTGGTTGATCAGCCGTGGGATCAACTGGGTTAAAATTAAACCTATACATCCTTGAATGGTCCTTCTAAGCAGGGATTCAATGACCTTCTTCCAAACATAAACTAGGAAGAGGTCGAAAGGACTGGGGAAAAGAACCCTGCAGCATAACAAAACAAAATTAACCTTAAGTTGGGTAGCCTAAAGACCTATGCTCCAGAATAAACTCAAGCTACAACATGAATTTGGTGTTGTCCTTAATCCAAAAGCTAGTTAAGTTGGGATGGCGAGAAAGGGGGAGCGTGTCCCAAAGGCTGCTAATTATGCCAAACCCCTACTTGCTTAAGTCATTTGACAATCAGTCTACCCAACTTAGCACCTTCTGGAGAAAGCAGACGTCACAAATTCGCACCACAGTATGAGAAATATCCTGAAACAGACTGATGAGTCCTAGGGCCAATGCCTACTTGATTTTAGATTAGGCCTAGGATAGTAGTGCTTTGGAATGTGATGGGCTCTTAAAATGGGTTGTGCCCTTAATGATTGATTGACGAACTGTGAGTGCATGCACAACCAGGGTATTCAAGAAAGATAATTTGTATGAGTGGCTTTTAGAGTTTGAATCTTGCTTAAGTAGCTTTTAGGCATTGAATTAAGGTGATTTCAATTAAATTCAAAAGGCACACGAAGATTTGCAAACACAAGTGAAGATGTTTTTCCTTTGAAATCAAAATAAAGTGGAGTGCCTGGTATTGACCTTAATTGTTAACCCTAATGAGAAAGCTACTTGATGAGTTATTTTTATATGAAGTGGTGCGGCCAAAACAACTTAAACAATTGACCTTACTGTACCACTAAGTTAGGCACATAAATAATTACCTAATCTGATTTCTACTCAATTATGTATTTGGATGTGTGTGCCTATTCCAAAGATTGGATTACCGGTTGAGTCTGAAGAATCAGAAGAGGTTGTGTACCTCTGTGGTTTTTTTTTTAGATTTTTTTTTTAAACGGGGTGAGGTGGGTGGAGGTGGAAATCAAAGCAACCAAACTAATCCTAAGGTTTATGAGAGTACCAAGGTTAATTAGGGCTTGAATTAGGGTGATGGAATGAAATCTATGGAGGGGGAAAGAATGGAAGAGTACTTACAGTTGTCTTCAATTGCACTTTACTCCTTTCTATCGCCTGAAGATTCCTAATTGAGGTACCTACAAGACAATAGAGAAGAAAGAAAAGAGAGTTAGAAAGCAATTAAGTGTGCGAAATGCAGAAAAGAAATCGAGATCTCTTGCCTGGCTGGCAACAACGCAAAAATGCGGTATCGAAAATTTGTTGCAGAAAGATTTGAGTTTCGAAAACTCGAAGTCGTAGTGTTAAATTTGCAAGAAAATCTGAATAATCAAATAATTTTAATCGAAACCTAAAAAGAGTCCCGGGTCGAACACGGGGAGGCTATGTCGATTTTAAATCCGTAATTATATTTATTTTTGTTATTTTTGTTTAATGACAAGATAATCACAATAATTCTGCTCTACTTGCAATATAAACACTATAACTAGAGAGAGAGAGAGAGAGCGAGATATATATATATAGATAAAATCAAGTTTTATAATCAAAATAATGTTGTTACAACTACAACTAGAAAGTGGGAAATCTAATCTAGAAAGGAGTAAAGAGAAGGGGGACAGAGGTTATCGTCCTCGACGGTTGCTTGGAGGACAAGCCGAGCAAGCGATGCCTGGAAGAAGAAGAGTGAAGATAGAGGACAGAGAACAAAGTGGGAAGAATCGAGCGTAGGGCAGGGCGTCGTCAATGCAGGATCCACTTCTGGAATGGGGGTGAGAAGACCACCACGAGTGCTCCATGAACGGGGTGAGAAGTGGACAAAATTTTGATTTTTACTCTAGAGGAGCATCCCGAGTTTGGGACAAGCTTCTTTAGAGCTTAGGAGAGGGAGAGAGATGAAGGGAGGGATGAGAATAATGTAGGGGTAGGGCCTTTTTATAGGTGTAGAGGTTGGGGGCAAATAGGTTATTTTATTATTAGAACATTAAATGCATCAGGCTTTACTGATGGATATAAACGTTACTAAAGGCTAAACGTGGGTGTAGCACGCACGCCCCCGCCTCCTCGCCTTCAACTACAACGCTTCTCCACGTTCAAGAAATCTCAGTTGTCCAATCACGAGATCGGACAACTTAAGATCATCCGCATCCGCTTCATCGCATGCTTTTGCATACGATCAGGCATGCAGTGGCGCATCTGATCGCGCGTGCATGAATCATGGCCTCTGGGAACGCCAAGTATCATCGTTCGGCCGTAATTGACCGTGCCCCACCCGATCTTCAATTTGTGACATGCGGTGGCTCGACACCACGACCTCTGCTTCGCGAACGCGCGCTCGCCCAACGCGCTACGAATGCATTTGAGGAGCGTTTTTATTCAAGGAGAGCACTCTCACGATTGTTGGATCAAGATCCAACATCTCAGATCTGATGGCCGGTTGAGATGCGCTCTCAGGTCTGATTCAAGGAGTGTGCTCTCAGAGGAAGTGCAGCGGCGATCCATGGGCGATTTGGGCAGCTGAGATGGTGCCACATGGCGCCATCTTGGCCATCCATCTTCTCTGATTTGTAGATGGTGCCACGGATGTCGGCTTAGACCGATTTTCATGTTGTTGGGCTGCGATCGACGATTTGAACTCATCCGTGTAGTTGGATTTATCTTCTGAAGTACAGATTTACACCACCTGGCCCCTTGATCTTAGATCTCTCTCAGACTACATCTGATGCTACGAAAGTTTGATCGAGGTGATCTTGGAGTCGTTGAACTCCAATCGTTGCCTTGATTAGATCCGTATGGTTGGATCTTCAATTTGAGGCCCTGATTAAATATCGCCTTGACCTTGACCACCAAAAAGAGAAATTACTATACAATTGTACAATTTGACCTAAATGCATGATGATGCATGTTATGCAATATTTACAATGCATGATACTTCTACGTCACTAAGAACATGCATAAATAGACATTTTAGGCTACTTAGATGCATACACATCACCCTCCAATGTTTGAACAATATCAATTATTTCACATTAAGAATAGGCTTTTACCCTCAGACGACGGATATTAGGCATAGATGCCTTAACGTGTGAGCGCAAGATCCAGTGCTAATTTAAAGGCAATGTTCTTTGAGGTGCAAAACCCTCCCTCTTTCTCCTTTCAATTCTCTTCTTTTTCAGACCAAGCCAAATCCGGGAAATCGGATCCAATGCCCAGAACCGTGGGCATATTCGTAGGCAAGAGCACATGACTGTTTGCGTGCGCGTGTGCATGTGTGGAGGAGACCTCACCCCATGCGTTCTAAGGCAATAAACTCAGGGCATATTTTAGTAATAAATGCTACTTAGCCTTTGGTTGTGCCTGATGTGCGACTAATGTCCGTTGCTTCCTTGTGTCTCCTGGTAGCGAGGATGTTTGGCTTCAATTCATCTACTTAGGTCGTCCGATCTCTCAGATGAGGACGGGGACTGATTGAGGTATCGGCGGCGCATCCAATGTCTTGCTCCTCTTTAGATCAGGGCTCTTGATTGTGTGCGGTGCTTCATAGGAGGTGACTGGAGAACTGTTGCTAGAGGAGAAGACGAAGACCGACTCTGATGAGGACTTGTGGGTAGAATAAGAGGTCGTTTGACCTTGCCTCAGATTCAAGAGCTTTAGGTTGAAGCCCCGAAGCAAAGCCCTAATTCTATTGGGTGGTCGGTTGTGCGTGGATGCATGGCAGTGAAGCTCGTCAGAGCTCCAAGTGGTCGTGGTCGGTGATTGTGAAAATAGAGTTAAAAGAAGAAATTGAGGAGATGAGGAGATCAAGGAGAAGAGGGGGAAGAGAAACCCTAATTCTATTGGAGAGACGGAGGCGAGGAGACCAGAGGTGAGCCGTCGTCGAAGAGTTGGAGGAGGAATTGAGGTCGATGAAGGGGTCAGAGGGCTAGCTTCTCGACTGGGAAGCTCGGTGAGAGAGAGGCGAAGATGGTTGCATGCTCGTTTGTTGGCGAGAGGTGGCAAAGCAAAGGGGCAAAGGAGACCTCAAGGTCTAGTAATGGTGGCGCTTAGAGGATGGGAAGGAAGAGGCTTTTGTGCTCGGATCCTAGACAAGGGAACTTGGAAGAGGTCGCCGGTCCTTTGTAGAGGTGCTACCGCGCTTAAGGGAGGCTAGAAGTTGCGAGAAACACTCACAACAACTCGTAACTTCTTCTATTTTGATTGGAGATCATGGGAGATGGAGGTGGTGGTAGTCGGTGGAACAAATACCATTAGAATTGGTACGGCAAGAGGAACAGATCTTCTTCTGTTGTCGTGGCCGGTCATGAACTGAGGTAGCTACAAATCGAGCTTGAAGCTCGTCGAGCAGGTTGGTCAAGGTTTGCAGATTAGTTGTGAGGAAGAAGATGACCAGGGTCCCATTTGCAAGAGGAAAGGACCCAGAAGTAATAAATTCAGACCTATTTGCAAAATTTTTAGGAAGATAAGGACTTAACTGCAAAGTAGGTGAGAATATTATTAAAATAGGTCCAACTTTTTATAGGAGCTTAATTAGGATTTAGGGAATCTAGTGACAGTATCAATTTTGAGTTTTGAAGTTATTTGTTTGGCCAATTTCATATTTAAACCCACTTGACATTAATTATTCACCTAGGTCACTATTTTAGGTCAACTTGGCTCCTTTGATCCAACTGATCATAATAAACCTTGAAAAATATTTATCTATGATTTTTGGAAGGTTTACTTTGTGAATTTTCTATCAGAACCCTGTAAATTTGAGTTAGGACAAAAATAGGGTTTAATTATGGCCTAATTTTCAGAGGAAACCCTAAATTGACTGTTTTGAACTCATTTAGCTGTTCTTTTGGGTTTATTTTAATGATTCTTCCGCATGATTACATTATACCCTTTTTATGTATGATTTAGGTGAATTTACCCTTAAAACATAACGAAATTAAGCTGGCAATAGTGAATGATGGCAATGCCATCAAAGGTTGACACTGGTGAAAGTGCACTAGAGGGGGGTGATTAGTGTTAAAGGAGGTAAAAAAATTGCTAATTACAAATAATAAAGATTTAGGATATACTCAAGCAAATCACAAATGAACATAAGGATTTACAGTGGAAACCCAACCTTGTACCTTGATCTCATAATCTAGGATTTTGCCCCGAGTCCAACTCGGAATACTAAACAATACTTATGGGGTACCAAACTATTTATGATTGCTGAATCGGGTTTTGAGAATATCGCGTTGTAATATAGCCGAAAAAGCGTTAAAAAACAAATACAATTTTATTGCTCGAATTTAAAGTCCAAGATCGAACACAGGGAGCAAATTGGTGTTTAAAAATCAAGATCACAATTCATAATTTAGAAGAATATGCAATAATATCAATATCACAATGCAAAAATATAGGAGTAATTGGCGATGTAGGTCACAGAATACTCAAGAACTCAATGTATATGATTATAAAAAAATTGGACATCTGATTTCTTCTTTTCTTCTTTATTTTTGTCATGGCGTGCTTTCTTTTCTTTCTATCTCTTTGTCTTTAGCTTTCTCTATCTTTTCTTCCCTTCTTCTTCTTCCTTTGGCTTTTGCCTTCTTTAGCTTCCCTACCTTTCTCTTTTCTCCTCCTTTACCTTTCTCTAACGGCTGCCTCTTCTCTTTCTTTCTCTTTTTCTTTGTCTTCTCTTTCCTGACTTCTGCCTTCTTCCTTCTCTGCTACAGCCCTTAGCCTTCTCCTTCTTCTTTAGCCTTCTACTTCTGCTCCTTCAGCTTCTTCCATCTCTTTCTTTCTCTGCTTTAACTTCTCTGCGTCCTAGTCTTCTCCTTCTTCTTCTTCAGCTTCACTTCTCCACTTCTTCAGCCTGCAGCAAAACCTACCCCTACCCATGCGCACTCTCCTATCTTTTCTCTCTCAGGTTCCGCTCTCCCTAAGCCACGCGTTATCGGGTAATTGAGTCGGGTACGTACCTAGGACCAGGCCCACCGGCGTGTGATGGTGGGCGAGGAGTGCAGTTAGATCGGGTCAAGACTAGGTCCGCGAGGCGTGGTCGTGGACGAGGCCGGATCAGTTCGGGTGAAAGGGACCTCACCCCGTGATTCGGAGGCGACAAGGCTATGGCAAGAATTCAACTTATGTGCACACGGCCGCTCTTTCAGTTTCGAGGTGGGACTATCTGTTCACCTTTCTTCGCGCGCGCCTATGGCAGAGGTGTTCCTCCAATTACAGCAGCTTCTACTGCCCTTGACTAGAATTGAATGCTAGGAATCATTCGTGAGGGTGCTTTGCGCAATCTGGGACATGGGCCTGGAGCTGGCGAAGCCTGGAGTGACTGCAAGCAAGCTTCGAGCTTTGCTCTAATGGCGGATGATGCCTGCTACCTGAAATCACCAAGATGGCCTCATGGACACTTTAAATTGCTTAAGAAGCTTCGCCGAGGCACGGAGAATGTGCAGCGGTGGTCGGCGTGTCGTGGGGATGCCTGTGCAAGCGTGCCGAGGGCACACTATGTGTGTATGTGTGGGTGTGTTCGAGGGTGTGTTTGGGTGAGTGGAGTGGTGGTATGAGTGAGGGGAAATGTTGAGTGGAGTGAGGGGATGCTAATAAACTAGTCGGTGAGGGGTAGGATGGTCTGTGGTGGTTGAGTGGTCTCGCCGGAGGTGGTGGCTAGAGGTGAAGGAGATGATGGTGGTGGAGTGCGACAGTAGTCGATTTAGGGAAATAAAGAGGGAAGAAGAATGTAGAGGATGAAGGGGACTTATCTAGGGTGATAGTTGACGAAGGGAAGGCGAGGATGGCATCAGGAGCGTACTGCCGACGCTAGAGACAAAGGTGCTTAGAGAGGGATGGTCGGCGAGGATGAAGGGAGACAAGGGCGTCGGCGGGTGCTGCTCGACACGGATGAATGCAAGGAAGAAGAACCTGCCACTGGTATTGTGGTCAGGCGATGAGGTAGATCAGGGAAGGTCGTTGGAGCTTGATGAGCGAATCGGCCGGGGGAGGAGAGAAGAATTTGAGGGGATTTCTGGTCGATTTCAAGCTTAGAGGAGTCGGTTGGGTCTAGGGCTTCTTAAATAGACCTTTGGAGGGGGATTTGTGCTTGGAAGATTTGTGCTTGGAAGCCAAGGTCTAAGAAAGGCACCCTCGTCGGAGATGGAAAATCCAAAAGTGACCCAAATCTCTCATGCGTTCGCTTGAGAGATTGGGTTACAATTAGGGCATCAAACTGGGTTCACATTGGCGGGATTTTCTCAGAGGATCTCCCTTCCAATTTTGAAGGGGATTCTCTGAGAAATCAAGGAGAAACCACCTTCTATAGCTCGCCGGAGTAGGATTCCTCCGCTATAATGGTGGAGGGACCTAATTTCGAGAAGGATGAAGAAGTTAGGGGACTTTTGCAATGATTTTTGAAAGATAGGGGTACAAATGTAATCAGGCTGGACCTATTTGCAAAGTGGGTCAAAATGAGTTCCCCTTAGGTCCAAATTTTGGTTCAAACCTAATTTGGACCTAAGTAATCCAATGGTAAAGTTGTATTTTTGTTTTTACCATGTTTGTTTGGGAAATTTATGTAAAAACCCAATTTAGGGCAAATATCTATCTGAGACCCCATTCTAGGTCAAAATGGGTTCCAAGGCCAAATTGAAAGTTCTAAACCCTAGAGAATATTTTTATATGATTTTTAAAGGATTTAAGTGAATTTTATCATGGCCAAAACCTTGGTTAATGAAGTGGTCTGTTTTAGGATTTCAAGAAGTCATTTAATTCACAGGGTACACACAAACCCTTTTCTATCAAATCCAACCCACTTTTTATCTTTTTAAGACCTTTTGATTTGTGTTTAGCTTTTGAGAAAACCCTTTGTTGTACTGTAATGGTAAAATTATAGTTTTACCCCTTATTTATTGCTTTTCTCTCGGAAAGGTTATTTGGTGAATTATGACCTCCAATTGGTTATGTTGGAGCTTTTATTTTCTTCTTTGGGTCAAAATTAGCTAGTTAGGGCTCATGATGGTGTTCCCATCATACCCCCATGCCTAGCTTTTGCTAGTCCCTTAGCAAACTTTTAATGTTTTAACTTCGATTCTAGACCATGTAATCTTTTTGCTGCTCAAAATTGGGATGTGTGCTTTCTCTCTGTAGATCAAGTTAGAATGCTAATAGTAGGCTTAGAGGTACTCAAGTACCAACCAAGATTCAAACCTGACCAGCTCTAGCCTTAGTCTGCTACGAAGGTTTTTAAGGCCCATAGGAACTATCCTAAGGTTCATTGGACTCCGCGGTTAAAGCACCCGTGCTTGTAACATATTTTAGCCTCGGTTCAGTTTGCAGTGTGTTTTTTGTAAGAGAGAGACAAAGGAATTTTCTTTGTTTGGAGAGTTTTCTCTCTCTTTTCTTTTTATTTCTAGCTTCGGATTGGCTTCTCAACATGGTCTGTATCGGATTCCTAGTCCCCATCATCAATCCTCAAAGGGTTCCTGGCAATCGATGCTTCGGGGTAGCACTGCCCATGGCATCTGAACCAGCACAGGGTGCTTACATGCACCCAGTAGGATATGTAGATATCCTAGGAGACAAGCACTGAGGAGACGATATGTTATTGCGCATCTTCGAGGGGAATTTCTTGCCTCTCCGTGCCGGAAACTTGTCCAAATTAACTTGTGTTGATCAGCTGCTCCTAATCTAGGCGACTTTTTCAGAACAATTTAAATGCATTTGCGTGATTTAGATACTTATGCGCACTGAACCAGATTGTGTGTGGATTGTGGTGTTTAGGTTACCGAGTCCTGCAAAGCAGAGGTCAGTTAACGAGGCCGAATACACCCTAAGCCTTAGACCTAATACTTAAGCTTCGCATTTTCCCCAACCTCTTGTGGACTATCCAAATCTTAGCGGATATTTGAGTTTTTAAGCCTAGGAATATAGCCCAAGAGGCCTAAGGTCAGCGTTCCTACTAAACTCTTCTGTGTTTCATTAGCACTTTTTTCCCTTCATTTTCTTTTTCTTGATATGGTCTAGAACTCAGTTAATCCATTAATTTCTTACTAATGACTATCTCTTTTCTTTTTCTTTTCAACTTGTGCTCCTTTTTGACTTTTTTCACTTCTCCCCTTTTTCTCCTCAAGATTTGTATGGCCTCAAAAATTTTCTCTCCCCTCAAAATTTTTTGTTATTTTCAAGAATTTTTTCATTTTTTTGGTATTTTTGAGGTATGTGATTTTTTTGATGAAACCATTTCTTGTGAGATGATTTTCACAGCATTTTGCACTTTAATACCCCTCCATGCCTACGATATACAATGTCCCCATTGTAAATTAGGTGGGTTCTGACGAGTCGATTTTCCGCTATGCGTTGTAGTATTTAAGTGGTGAAAAAATCGACTAATCAACAATAAAAATAACCACTCACGGAAGAGCGGGTCATGTCCACAGGGAGGCAATTATGCAATAAACTCTTGATTATTTCATATTCTTTCGGTTAAGTGCGAAATCCCTAGTCAAAGCTGACATAAAATGCGATGGAAAGAAGATTCACAATAACTCAAAAGTATAAGGGTATACGTGCAATTTTACCTCACTGAAATATTCAATAAATATATGATGATTTTATTTAATTTTCAATTGACATATACTAGAGAAAATTGGTGCACATGTTAATCCCAAAACAAATCTTGAAACGGGTGAATATCAATAATGTGTAATTATCAGAAAGCATGAGTGTGCATTCGCAATTTTTCCACAATAAAATAATCATAAATGAAAATTAATTTTTGGTGGCAATGGCATTAGATGTAATTTTTAATTGATGGGAAAATAGAGCTTTCGCTCTCTCTCCTCCTTGTGAGAGAGAGAGAGCACCGACGACGGAGCTGCTATGGGGGAAGGTTGACCGACACATGGGGATCATGATGACAGTGACAGAACGGCGAGAGGTGGCCGGCGGGCGGAGGAGGGTCGCTGACCTGTTGGAGGAGAAGGAGACTGCTGCAGCCACGCGGCTGGCAGCGTGCTGGAGGCGTAGGTGCACGCGGGTGCGCACCTGCAAGGGCTGGTGGTGAGGGCATGAGCGGGCACCTGCAGGGCGCTTGGTGTGGGCGCGGGTAAGGCAGTGTGCCTGCAGGGCGCACTGCAGTGGGTGCTGCGGGTGCGGGCCTGGCAATGGTGAAGGCGCGCAGCGGCTGCGGGCGCAGCTGGAGGGAGAGCTGGACGCCTACGGGCGTGCGGGCAGGTGCTTGCAGAAGAGCGCGTGCCTGTGGGGGCAGGTGGTGAGGGTGGAGCGGGGCGGTGCATACAGGCCGAGCACCTGCGGGTGCTGCAGAAGGGTGCGCTCCTGCGGGAGAGGGTGCTTGCAGGGACGGTTGGCGGAGGTGCAGGCTGGTGCGGTGACTGGAGATGGGCTAGCGGATGCCTGCAAGTGCCTGCAGGGGCGCGGGTGGTGGAGAAGGAGCGGGCGCTTGCAGGCTGGAAGGTGATTTGGCACGGTCACGTGAAGGCGGTGAGGCTGTGCAGCGCCTGCGGGCTGGTTGGAGGGCACGGTGGGCGGTGTGGCTGTGTAGCGCCTGCGGAGGAGGAGGCGCTGTGGAAGATGAAGCAACTGCAGGTGCGGGCACAGGCTGAAGGGTAGGATGGTGTGCTTGGTGCACAGTGCACGTGGTGGAGCAGTTCCCCGCAAGGGGGAAGATCCAGATCCCCTTTCTCTCCTTTGCCCCCTTCCTCTTAACTCCTCTCCCCCGTGCCAATTAAGGGATTTTCGAATCCCTTTTCTAATTTTGGTAGGAGACTGTTGGGGAGGTGTTATTGAGGCCGGTGGCTGTTGAGGGTGGCCGGAGAATGGGGAAAATGCCGCCGGTTGTTTGTTGGGGAAATTTACTCCCCAACTCCTTGTTCTTTCTAAATATCATTCCTGCACATAAAAACAACAAAATCATTACATATTAAGTTATAGAATGTTATAAACTTAAATCATGATGCATACAAATATTCTACAACTTAATGTAGTTATTAACAAACCTCAAAGGTAAGATTAAAGTTACTTAGGTGTAATACAAGTCCATTAAAATGGATTCATCAGGTTCAAGTTCTGCTTAGATCATTCATTAGAACAAGTTCTGGGTAGGTGAATGGGTCGAGGTGACTGTTGCGGACGATTTCAAACTCGGGTACGGGTACCTGAGGTGGGGTCGGCTGTTCTAATGGATGCACCCTAAAGTGCAATATGAATTCAGCATAGGAATGTCAAGAAAGGTTTTGGGTTTTTCAAAAATGACAGGTTGCCTCCCATTAAGCGCTGAGTCTTACGCCATCGGCTGGGTAGAGTGAGCTCAGGGAGAATGGAGGGTAAAGGATATCTCAGCCAAATTTGTATCGGTAAGGTCTATGAACGGTTTGAGTCTCTGACCGTTCACGACGAATGGTTCTGAATCGTGGCTGAGTGGACTGATCTCAATGGGTCCATTTCCGAAGATTTGTCAGATGAGGTAAGGTCCGATCCATTTTGATCTTAGTTTTCCTGGGAACAGTTTAAGCTTAGCATCAAAGAGTAGGACTTTTTGACCAGGGTGAAAGATCTTTCTGGATATGTGCTTGTTGTGAAAGGCCTTGACCCGCTCTTTGTAAATTTACGAGTTCTCATACACGTCATGGCATAATTCATCGATCTTGCTCATTTGAAGCTTTCTGTGGGTTCCTACCTCAGAAAGATCTAGGTTGCAGGTTTGTACTGCCCAATAAGCTTTGTGCTCCAATTCGACGGGGAGGTGACATGCCTTCCCGTAAATCGATCTGAAGGGAGACATACCTAATTGGGTTTTGTGGGCGATCCTATAAGGCCACAAAGCTTCTGAAAGTCAGGATTATCAGTCTTTCCTGTCAGGTCGAACAGTAACCTAGAGGGTTTTCTTGATCTCCCGATTTGCTAGCTCAGCTAGACCATTAGTTTGGGGGAGGTAAGGAGTAGAAATTCGGTGTGACACCTCGTATTTGGTCATCAGTGACCTGAACTGAGCATTAGTGAAATGGGTCCCTCCATCAGAGATTATGGCACGTGGAATCCCAAACCACAAAAAGATGTTCTGATGAATGAATTTGATAACCACCTTATGATCATTGGTTCAGGTCGGAATGGCTTCGATCCATTTGGACACATAGTCAACAACGAGTAGAATGTACTCGAAGCCATCCGAAACAGGAAAGGGTCCCATAAAATCAAACCCCCAGACATCGAAGATTTCGCACACGAGAATCGATTGTAAGGGCATCATATCACGGTGGCTCATGTTGCCTAAAGTCTAGCAACGAGTGCATGCCTTACAGTGAGTGTATAAGTCTTTGAAAATCGTGGGCCAATAGAAGCCGCACTGGAGGACTTCCACTGCGATTTTATGACCTGAAAAGTATCCGCCGCATGATTTGTCATGGCAGAAGGACAAGATATCCTTGATTTCTGCTCCCGCTACACATTGTCGAATGATTTGATCAGCATCGATGCGGAAAAGATACGGGTCTTCCCATAAGTAATACTTGGCATCGGAAAGCAATTTGTCTTTCTTGGCCTTCGGCCAATCAGACAGGATCTGATGTGATGCTAGGTAGTTTTCTACATCAATAAACCATGGAAGCCTTATACTAATAGTTAGGAGGTGCTCATCAGGAAAATGTTCTGTAATGGGTCCGGAAGGGTCGATAATATCAGAAGGAAGGCGGGACAAGTGATCAGCTACCATGTTCTGTTTTCCTGCTTTGTTGTGAATCTTGAGGTCAAACTCTTACAACAGCAAGATCCAGTGGATTAATCGAGGTTTCGCGTCCTTCTTTGCAAGGAGATGCCTCGCAGCTGTGTGATCAGAGTAAATGATAACACGGGATCCTAGAAGATATGATCTGAACTTTTCTAAGGCAAATACTACGGCTAGCAGTTCTTTCTCAATAACTGTGTAGTTATGCTGAGCCTCGTCAAGTGTCTTGTTAGCATAATAGATGACCATGGGTTTCCCATCAATTTTCTGCCCAAGTACCACTCCTACAACAAAATCAGATGCATCGCATATGATCTCAAAGGGTTGAGACCAATCAGGGGGCTGTAGGATCGTGTTATGACCCCAGCATCAAACGTCATTTAAGACGTCTGGGAATTGGTCCAGACATTTGGTCAGACGTCTGGAAGCCTTCCCAGACGTCTGGAAATAAATTTTTTCGGCATACGGTTTCGCGTCTGCACGCATGCGCACGCAGACTGAACCGCTGCCTTCCTTCCTTCTCTTTCTTTCCTCCCTGCTGGCGCAGCCTTCTTTCTTTCTCCCTCCCCATGGCGCCTTCAAATACTCCCCCTCTCCTCTCCCTCACCCTTACTCCACCGCCTTCTTCTTCTTCCTGTTAGCGTGAGGATGAGCGGGCGAGGGCAGCTGCTGCTGCCGTGATTGCGCAGGGAGGAGGGGTTGCAGCGAGAGGGAGGGAGTTGGAGTGCGAGGGTGCGAGCTCGCCGGAGCAGCCAGGGTCGGCCGGCGGGCATGTAGCAGGAGCCTGGCACTGGGGAGGTGCTGTGCAGCTCAGGCAGCAGGCGAGCGCGGCGCGGCACGGCTGTGCGCAGCAGGCTGAGGGCGAGGAGGTCCTGATTCTGGAAAAATTTCCCAGAATCAAATGTCTGGGCCTACGTCCAGACGACGTGGGAGACGTCTGGAGGAAGGTCCAGACGTCTGAAAGGTACGATATCTTCCTTCCCTTCTTTCGCGTGTCCGGCCATGCACCCGTTCCGTCAAAGGGTTCTGCCTCATCTTCGTGTTGAAGGACGGTCGCGTATGCATGCAGGTCTCGTTCGGGAAGGCGCAAGGGCATGCCCTCCCACACAGATCGATCGTCTGGGCACAGCACCAGACGACGGAGAGGGTCTCCAGACATCTGGAGTGACAGTCGAACGTCTGGAAACTAAGTCCAGACGATTCAGGGGGATTCTAGACGTCTGAAGGACCGCGCAGGAACAAGGTATGACCTGATCCATCGTTTAAGACGTCTGGAAGATGTTCCAGACATCTGATTTTGGACAGACTTGTCATTTTTGACTCGTTTAGGGTCTGTTCGAAGTCCGTTTTCCGCGTTTCAAGTTTTGTTCTTCTCAGATTTAGTTCCTCTACCTGTTTACAATAATTGCATCATGTTCTGAGTAGTTCCTTGTGTTTGGTCCTTATGTTAGGACCCCGTTCCATTGCGACTCTAGGGGTTGCGAAGACGCGCGGGCTTGCCGATCACGCCCCCAGTACTCTCAATTTTGTGGGTTGAGTGGCTCCCTTTAATTATTTACCAACATTTATGCACTTGTGAGATAATTAATAGATTCTAAGGTGTGGCATGAACCCTAGGATTGGAAAACTAGATTGAACGATACATCCAAGGGTATGGATGAATCCTAGGACTGGAAAACTAGATTGAACGATAGATCCTAGGGTATGGCATCATTCCTAGGACTGGAAAACTAGATTGAATAATAGATCCTAGGATGTGGCATGAGTCCTAGGAACAGAAACACCAAAACGAATGTTGTGAATGTATAAATTGCAGTCTTGGAAAAGTAGCAAGAAAAATGATAATTGCCTGTAATTGGATAACAGTTGCTTGTTTATAAATGGATATTAACTGTTGAGAACATGGGCTATATGAATATAAAGCTGAAATGATGAAACCTAAATTGGCTTAGAAATATCAGCATGAACCCTACGGGGAATTAGGAGTAGAGCTCCTGAGAGGTGAATGGAATAGAATTGGGGAAGTGATCTGGCCCTTGAGTATGGAGTACCAAGGAGAGCGACTGTCCCCCTGTTTAGTGCAGAGCGGAGCTAGCCGCCCCAGGGACCTGGGGTTAGGTCTGGCCACTTTGTACCGACTTTTGGTCCTTGCGTACAAAGTACCAGGGAGAGCTACTAGTGTAGGGAGAACACTAGCCACCCCACGGGCCCCAGGGTTCTGCTAGCCCTCCTACACCGACTTGTTAGGCCCACTGGGCAAACCAGGGTAGTCATGCGAGGGTGCGCGGACTGTGAAGGGGCAAGACCCCTGTTTGGTTACTATGGAGGGGCTGGACCCCTGTTATTGAGAGGGCTCTGCCCTATACTGGTTCCGTGCTATGCTTTGAGGTGCACCCGTTAATGGAAATGACTGACCGCGTGTTAGTGTGGGGTAGCTATCCGTGCGTTTATCGCGTGTGCCGTAGTCACCGTTACGTCTATCAGTGACCTTGGGGTGGTTGATTGAGGGTAGGACCACCACAGGGGACTCTCCCGACCAGGAGAGCACCACGTGTTACTTCTACTTTTCAGAAAAGACTACAATCAAGATCGTTCCCACGAGGAACATTCGAGATCAAGAGAAAGATCTGAGGAATAATTCAAGAATGGGTAAATGGAAAAATAAAGAAAGAGATTAAAAATAACAACTACTCTCCACCTTACTATTTTTCTTAGCTTTTGGTTGCCACTCTACTTAGCGTTTCTCTGACGTGTCACCTTTGTCACCTTTTCAGGACCAGGTGTTGAGCAGCCAGAGCCGGCGGCTACAGAGGGAGTGGGCCTAGTAGAGCCCAGTAGTCTTACTTGTGTAGTACCTACTGTACCGTTTCTTTTGTGTAGTGAGTATTTTTCTGTTACCACTATACCCTTTTATTGTAAGCATCATGTTTATGTACCTATTTATTTCGCTACTGTTGTGGTGGTGTGTACTATAGTAGTTCTTTTCTTTACTACTGTATTTTGTTACTACTAGTTATAGACATGGTGAATGTGGTTTATTTTACTGCTCTTTTGGTTACTTTCTCGTTGGACGACTGGGTCTTGGGATCAGTCTAGTCGGTCCGATTCTCGTGTCTCGTAGGGATTCGGGAATAAGGTCATAACAGATCGGAGCTTGGGTAACTCAATCACAGAGAATTTCAAATGCTTGAGTGCATTCCTTGGAGATTTCGAAAGGAACATCCTTAGATAGTAGAGTGGTCAGGGGGTGCGCAATCTTTGAGAAATCAGGAATGAATCGACGGTAAAAATCAATGTGCCCCAGAAAAGATCGGATGTCCTTGATCGAGCTAGGCATAGGGAGTTTGGAAATCAGATTCACCTTGGCTCGATCGACTTGGATGCCTTTTTCTGATGTAAGATGTCCCAGGACAATTCCTTCACGCACCATAAAATGGTTCTTTTCCCAGGAAAGAACCAGATTCACGTCAATGCACCGCCTGAGGATCTGGACCAAGTGCAGGAGGCAATTGTCAAATGATTCGCCAAATACTGAAAAATCATTCATGAAGACTTCCAGATAATCACCTACCATATCTAAGAATATGGCAAGCATGCACCGCTAAAAAGTAGCAGGTGCATTGCAGAGACTGAATGGCATCCTTCGGAACGCATACGTTCTGAAGGGGTAGGTGAAAGTGGTCTTTTCTTGGCCTTTAAGATGGATTGCCACCTGGTTATAATTGGAGTGCCCCTCCAAAAAGCAGAAGAACCTATTTCTCGCTAGTTTCTCGATGATCTAATCAATAAACGGTAGTGGGAAATGATCCTTCTTTGTGGGGGTATTGAGTCTTCTGTAATCAATGCAGACTCTCCATGAATTTGTCACACGGGTCGGTATGATTTCTCCGATTTCAGTCATGATTACTGTGAGTCCTGCCTTCTTAGGCACAACCTGGATTGGACTTACCCACCGACCATCAGAGATCGGGAAGATGATCCTAGCATCTAACAACTTGATGATCTCCTTTTTCATGACCTCCTGCAGATTAGGATTCAGACGTCTCTACATTTCACGGGAAGGTCGTGTGCCCTCTTCAGTATAGATACGGTGTGTGCAGTAAGAGGGACTGATGCCAGTTAAATCATCGAGAGTCCATCCAATGGCTCTACAATGTTGTTGGAGAACAGTAATCAGATAGGATTCCTGATCAGGTGTGAGTCTGGAGTTGATAATCATAGGAAACATATGATTGGAACCCAAAAAGACGTATTTCAGATGATTGGGAAGAGGCTTGAGTTCCACAACAAGGTTATCAGCAGCAACAGCCGGTTTAGGGTGTGTGTCAGGAACAAGGGAAGGAGTTATGGGTGTGTCTAGGTCAAGTTCGGACTCCTCTGGTTTCAAGTTTTGATCCTCTTGTGGTTGATCAGAAATAGTCAGGTTTTCCTCAATATATGGATCGTCAACCACAACCTTGATATCACATATCTTTTCTATAACACCACAATTAATCCCTTGTTGGGCTTTAAAGATGTCAATCTTTAGTGTTTGGTTCCCAAATTTCAGTTCAATTTGGCCCTCCTCACAATTTATGTTGGCCCTAGCAATGGCCAGAAAGGGTCTCTCTAGTATGATTGGTGTATTCCTCGGGTTTTCTGGAGCATCCATATCCAAGACTACAAAGTCTATTGGGAAATAGAAATCCCAAATCCTAACAATGACATCCTCAAGAATTCCTTTGGGTGACTTAATAGATCGATCAGCCAACTGTAATGTCACTTCTGTCGGTTTGAGCTCAGATTCCTCAAGATGGTCAAGTAGGGATGTAGGTATTAGGTTTATGGAGGCTCCTAGATCTAATAAAGCTCTATCAAATTGGGTATCACCAATTGTTCAGGAAATCGGGGGAGTACCTGGGTCTTTTACCTTAGGTAGGAGTTTGCTCAAAATTACAGAGCTGGCTTGCCCTGACAATACGATTGGTCTCCCACTTTTGGTTTACAGCTTACACTTAGGTGTGCACACGTCTTTCAGAAATCATGCATAAGCTGATACGTGGTGGATCACATTTATCAAGGGGATGTTTATATGGACTTGTTCAAAGAGCTTGACTAGATCCTCCTTAGGTGCCATGGGTTTGTTTGTCCTCTTTCTTTTGGTCCAGGCCTGGGAAAATGGAACCTTGGATGGTTCCTCTAGAATAGGTCCAGGTTCTTGATCAGGACAGGGGTATCCTGGATAACTATCCTAGGGTTTGGGTTACTACTAGGCTAAAAGTGGCTTGGCTAATGTGGGTCTTTTGTTGCTTTGCCACTAAGGGTTGTTACTGAATTTAATCCTGCCTAGTTCTGGTTTGATGTCGATAAAATAGGTGGCTGCTGCTGAAATCCTGAATATGATGTTGAAGCTTCCATCCCATCAGGTGATGGAAAAAAAGGGGCTTGATAAATCATGTGGGCTTGGCCCGGATTTGGGTTCATAACGTGCCTTTAGTTCGGCATGTTATTCGGATTCGGTAGAGGTTGCGAAGGGAGTGTGCCAGGTTGGCGGAAATTTGCCATTTGGGCAAGTTGATTGCAAACCTCTCTGATCTCGTCTTTATGCTGTTTTTGCATAGTCGCATTCATCTTTCGAATGTCAGCCAGAGTCTAAAGGATAAGAGTCATCTAATCTATCTGAGTTGGCCTAGATTGATAGGTGGGGTTGGGTCGAGGCTGAGGGGCTGATATGGATGAGGAGCTTATGGATGGGGTTGATATGGTGGTCTCTGATTTTAATTATTTCCTGCCCACAGGGGTGATTCCGCCATCCAGGGTTATAGGTGTTAGAGAATGGGTCATTCTGGATGGCGTTGAGGTCCTCGTAGGTCTGAGGAACCTTAGAGAAATCAGAGTATGAGGGTTCAGAGTTCCCCCAACTAGAGTAGGTAGGATTGGAGTTTCCTCCAGTCCTAGAGTCAGGCGGGGGTGGATACGGGTCCATCCCTTGAGAAGATCGGTGATAGATGTTATGCACAACTTCCCTCCCAGAGGGCGGCTGTGCGAACGAGTTTTGCGTAGAGGTGGCTCGCTGCAGATGTCAAGTTAGCTCGTCCACCTTCTTCTCAATGATAGAGACCTTGTCCAAATGACTGGCCATCAATTCCATGTTGATTGATGCGGACAGGCCCTGTGTCTTGTGTGCTCCCCTTGGATTCGTCAATGCGTGGGCATTCGTCCGGTCAAATAAGCCCATGGAGTCATTATTGATGGAGTTCTCGCACATATTCTCTGGAATCTCCCACATAGTGTCTTCGTGTTGAACCATCATATTTCCTCTGCAAGTTGCATTGACGAATAAGTGGATATCTTCGCGGAGTCCCTAGTAAGAAGATTGGACTTGTTCCCATTTAGGAACTCTGTGATGGGGGCACTTTTGCATGAGATCCAGAAAATGATCCCATGCTTCATGAAGTGGTTCTCCAGGCTGTTGGGTCAAGTGTGTGATCTAGTGTCATAAGGTATTTGTCTGACCAACTAGGAAGAACTTTTTAAGAAACTCGGATTGTAGTTCAACTCATGTGTTGATTGGACGCGTTTGAGTCTGATACCAGTGAGCTGCTTTGTCCATGAGAGTGAAGGAGAACATCTTCATGAGAAGAATATCCTGATTTTGTACATCTGACCCGAAGGTCTAGGCCAGATGCTTGAGTTGTTTGATGTGCTGAAAGGGATCCTCGGTATTAAGCCCATGAAACTTTGGAATAGCATGAATCATGTTGGGCTTGAGTTCAGAATCAGGACCTCCAGCCGGGATTTGGACTCGAGGTTTGATCTCCATCGCAGTGGGATTGTAGTGATCTCGCATCATAGGACACTGCGGTGGATTTACAAAGGTTTGGAATAAATCATTAAGGAGCTAGAGTTGGTTCTCAAGGTTATTCTCTTCTTCTGCGGGTTGTGCCATGATGATGGAAGAAGGAGAATTGGGTTCAGATGAATCAGAGGAGATGTCTATGTGATGGAGTTGCTGCACAAACACGGAAGTCGAGGCCTGGCCTCGATGGGAGTGTATCACTAAAGGAGGCCTCAAGGATGGTCTTAAGGACCTTCTACCTTACATGCACTAATGGTATAGATGAGAGTAGAATGTGGTGGACCTAATCAAGACAACCAAAAATTTGAATGACTATAGAGGTTCGAGGTGGATGATACCCCTTAGTTAGAAAGCCATCCACCTGAGAAATACCTAGGCAACTAGAGAGGGGGAGTCCCGCAAAGACCCCTACACGGTAGAGCACCCCCTCGAGTTACAGGGTTTCCCTCACCTGACCTCTCTTGTCACTGATGTTCCAGGTAGACCAGAATGGGGACTTGACCTCTTAAGTCTACCAGTTTTAATTAAAAGCAAGGGTTCTTAAGATTTTACTTGAACTTTAGATGTATTGAGTGCAAAAAGTGACCTAATTTCAAGGTTGGTTGACCCAACAAGGTGGGTCAACTTCACCTATTTGTCCTTTGAAAATTTTGAGGTTCCTTCTTTTAGGATTCAAGTGAGATTTAAGAGCCTAAATTTTAGGGTTTGCTTGAATAAATCTCTTCAACCAAGGCTTAGGCACACATCTCTTTGGAGAGTTGATTCTTGCTTATGAAGGTGTGTCTCTAAAACCCAAAACTGAAATCCTTAATTTGGCTTTAATCTTGGTCCAATTTAGTTTGTCAAATGTGGTATCTAGGGCTCAAACAAGAAAGTGGTAGCCCTAGTTACCTTAAATGGGTGCACAAATCAGTTTTGTTGTTGAAATCAAATCAGGAAACTTGATGAATTAACTAAGAATGTAAAGCAGACCTAATTGATTTTATCTTTTTTTCCTTTTCAGAATGAGTAACGACCCGGTTCCCAAGCCCCTACGAGACACGAGAACCGGACCGACTCAACTAATCCCAAGACCTAGTCGTCCAACGAGGAAGTAACCAAGAGAGCAGTAAAATAAACCACATTCAACATGAATATAACTAACAGTAAGAAAATACAGCAGCAAGGAAAGAAACTACTACAGTATATACCACCACAACAGTAGAACAACATTCATAACTAAATATGAACTGCAGGTAAAGAAAAGTACAACGGAAACAAGAACTACTCACTATAACGGAACAAAAAGAGGTACAAGAAACAGTGGTAACTCTACTGGACCCTACTCGGCCTAGCGTCCTCTGCAGCCGCTGACCCTGGCTGCTCAACACCTGGTCCTGAAAGGTAACGAGTGTAACACGTCAGCAAAACGCTGAGTAGAGTGGCAACTAAAACTAAAGAAACAGTAGAGTGTACAATAGCTGTTGAGTTCTGTTACTTTCTTTATTTAAGTCTTTCAATTATCTCACGATTTATCTATTTCTCAGATCTTTCACTTGATCTCGAATGTTCCTCATGGGAACGATCTTGATTGCAGTCTTTTCCGAACAGTAGAAGTAGCACGTGGTGCTCTCCTGGCCGGAGAGTCCCCCGTGGTGATCCTACTCTCAGTCAACCACCCCAAGGTCACTGACAGACGTAACGGTGACTACGGCACGCGCGGTGAACGCATGGGTAGCTAACCTGCATTGGCACGCGGTCAGTCGTTTCCGTTAACGGGTGCGCCCAAAGCACAGCATGGAACCAGTACAGGGCAGAGCCCTCTCAGTAACAGGGGTCCAACCCCTCCACAGTAACCAAACAGGGGCCTTGCCCCTCCACACTTCGCGCACCCTCGCCTGACTACCCTGGTTTGCCCTAGTGGGCCTAACAAGTCGGTGTGGGAGGCTAGCAGAACCCTGGGGCCCGTGGGGTAGCTAGTACCCCCCTACACTAGTAGCTCTCCTCGGTACTACGTACACGAGGGCCAGCAAGTCGGTACAGAGTGGCCAGTCCTAACCCCGGGTCCCTGGGGCGGCTAGCTCCGCTCTGCACTAAACAGGGGGACAGTCGCTCTCCTTGGTACTCCGTACTTAAGGGCCAGCTCACTTCCCCAATTCTATTCCATTCACTTTCTAGGAGTTCTACTCCTGCTTCCCCGTAGGGTTCCAGCTCAGAACGTCTAAGTTTCACCTTCCAGTTTCACGTTATCACAATCCATGTTCTCAAACACGTTTATTTATTCAACAGACAGCTGTTAATTCGATTACAGGCAGCTATTTGTTCCTTTCCATTTTTCCAAGACTGCAGTATTCATCTGTTCCACTAGTTTTCCCATCTTAGGATTCATGTCGTATCCTAGGATCTATCATACAATCTAGTTTTTCAGCCCTAGGATTCATGCAACACCTAGGATCTATCATTCAATCTGTTTTCATTCCTAGGATTCATGCAATGTCCTAGGTTCTATTTATGATTCCACAATTTAACAGGTTATACTTAAAAGCCACTCTACTAGGTACGACGGGAGTAATGGGGGCGTGATCGGGAATCCCGCGTGCCTCCGCAACCCCGAAGACTGCAACGGAACGAGGTCCTATCACAAGGATCAAACACAAGGAGTGTCTCAAAACAGTGTATAGCTACTATAGACGGGTAGAGGATTTAATTCCCGAAAGAACGCAACTCGAAAAGCGGAAAACGGAACCCGAACGGGCCCTCAACGGGTCGAAAACGACGACACTGTGCAAAATCAGACGTCTGGAACTTCTTCCCGACGTCTTAAAAAGTGGATCAGAGAATTACCTTGTTCTGCATGGTTTCTCAGACGTCCAGAAGCCTGCGGGGACGTCTAGCCTAGTTCTCAGTCGTCCGATGGTCACCCCGGACGTCTGGAGGTCACTCCAGCCATCTGGTACTACAGCCAGACGTCTGATTTGCGTTGGATGGCTAATGACCGAGCCTGCGTACACCCATCTCCCTCCCTCAGTATGGTCAGTCGACAAGAAGGAAGAAGAAGAAGACGAAAACTCACCTTTCAGACGTCTGGACAGTCTTCCAGACGTCGACCTCGCCGTCTGGCTATCAGCACAGACGTCTGATTCTGGAAATTTTTCCAAAACCAGGGCGCGACTCGCCCTCCGCTCACGACGTCGCCCGCGTCGCACCTCGTGCGCCTGCTGCTCTAGCCGCAGCAGGCCTCCCGCGTCGTTCTGCGCCCGCTGCACTCCCCGCCGGCCGGCCCTGGCAGCCCCGGCAAGCTCGCCCTCACGGCTGAGCACCGCTCTCGCACGCAGCACCCCCTCCGCGCTCACTGTGGCCGTCGCCACCGCAGCAACCCCGCGCCCGCTCTCGCTCTCGCTCTCGCGCACTAGAAGGAGAAGAGGAAAGGGATGGAGGCGACGGGAGAGAGCGCGTGGCCTTTTAAGGCTGCGCGAGGAGGAGAGAGAGAGAGGCAGCGGTGAGAATCTGCAGTCGCAGGAGCGAATATGCTGTCTGCGCGCTCAGGCGCGCAGACGACCCGCGCGTGTCGAAAATAACTGATTTCCAGACATCTGGAAACGATCCCAGATGTCTGATACGACGTCTGGAAGTGATTCCAGACGTCTGCCCACCTCCCAGACGTCTTAAAATACATCCGGGGCACGTGTTCATAACAGGGGCCTAAGAGAAATATAGTCAGAAATTACTTGCCCCTAGCATGTTTGATGTGTGGCGGTCTTTCTTTGAATATTCTCCCTGAAACAACCACAACAAAAAGACGTAGCAAGTTAATACCAAATTAGAATTCGTAATCAAGAATTCTAAATCGCCCGCTACTCCCCGGCAATGGCTCCAAAATGTTTATGATCGCTGAATCAGGTTTTAAGAATATCGCATTGTAATGTAGCCGAAAAAGCGTTCAAAAATAAATATAATTTTATTACTCAAATTTAAAGTCCGAGGTCAAACACAGGGAGCAAATTGGTGTTTAGAAATCAAGATCACAATTCAAAATTTAGAAGAATATGCAATAATATCAATATCACAGTGCAAAAATATAGGAGTAATTGGCGATGTAGGCCACATAATACTCAAGAACTCAATGTATATGATTATAAAAAAATTGGACATCTGATTTCTTCTTTACTTCTTTATTTTTGTCTTGGAGAGCTTTCTTTTCTTTCTTTGTCTTTTCTTCCCTTCTTCTTCTTCTTCCTTTGGCTTCTGCCTTCTTTAGCTTCCCTGCCTTTTTCTTTTCTCTTCCTTTGCCTTTCTCTGCCAGCTGCCTCTTCTCTTTCTTTCTCTTTGTCTTTGTCTTCTCTTTCCTAACTTCTACCTTCTTCCTTCTCTGTTGCGGCCCTTAGCCTTCTCCTTCTTCTTTAGCCTTCTTCTACTTCTGCTCCTTTAGCTTCTTCCTTCTCTTTCTTTCTCTGCCTTAGCTTCTCTGCGTCCTTGTCTTTTCCTTCTTCTACTTCAGCTTTGCTTCTTCTCTTCTTCAGCCTGCAACAAAACCTACCCCCTATTCGCGTGCACTCTCCTCTCTTTCTCTGTTAGGTTCCACTCTCCTAGAGCCACGCGTTATCGGGTAATCGGGTCGGGTACGTACTCGGGACCAAGCCCACCGGCGTGCGGTGGTGGGCGAGGAGTGCAGTCGGGTCAGGTCAAGACCAGGCTCGCGGGGCATGGTCGCAGATGAGGCCAGCTCAGTTCAGGTGAGAGGGACCTCACCCCATGATTCGAAGGCGACAAGGCTATGGCAAGAATTCAACTTATGCGCACACGGCCGCTCCTTCAGTCCGTGGTGGGACTATCTATCTGCCTTTCTTTGCACGCGCCTACGGCAGAGGTGTTCCTCCAATTGCAGCAGTTGCTAGTGCCCTTGACTGGAATTGAATGCCTGGAGTCGTGGGCGAGGGTGCTCCGTGTAATCTGGGACACGGGCCTGGAGCTGGCGAAGCCTGGAGCAATTGCAAGCAAGCTTTGAGCTTTGTTCTAATGGCAGATGACTCCTGCTACCTGAAATCACCAAGATGGCCTCACAGCCACGTTAAATTGCTTAGAAGCTTCGCCGAGGGACAACGAATGTGTAGCGATGGTCGCCATGTCGTGGGGATGCCTGTGCGAGCGTGCCTAGGGCACACTATGTGCGTTTGTGTGGGTGTGTTCGAGGGTGTGTTTGGGTGAGTGGAGTGGTGGTATGAGTGAGGGGAAATGTTGAGTGGAGTGAGGGGATGCTGATGGACTTGTCGGCGAGGGGTAGGATGGTTTGTGGTGGTGAAGCGGTCTCATCGGAGGTGGTGGCTGGAGGTGAAGGAGATGATGGTGGTGGAGTGCGACAGTAGTCGATTTAGGGAATAAAGAATGAAGAAGAATGTAAAGGATGAAGGGGACTTATCTAGGGTGATAGTGGACGAAGGGAAGGCGAGAATGGTGTCCGGCGCGTACTGCCGACATCGGAGACGAAGGTGCTCAGAGAGGGATGGTCGGCACGGATGAAGGGAGACAAGGGCATCGGCGGGTGTTGCGTGACACGGACGAACGCAAGGAAGAACCTGCCACTGGTATTGTGGTCAGGCGACGAGGGAGATCAGGGAAGGTCGTCGGAGTTTGATGAGCGAATCGGCCGGAGGAGGAGAGAAGAATTTGAGGGGATTTCAGGTTGATTTCCAGCTTAGAGGAGTTGATAGGATCTGGGCTTCTTAAATAGGCCTCTAGAGGGGGATTTGTGCTTAGAAGCTAAGCTTCCAAGCAAGGTATGCTCGCCGGAGATGGCAAATCCAAAAGAGATCCAAATCTCTCATGCATTCACATGAGAGATTAGGTAACAATTAGGGCATCAAACTGGGTTCACATTAGAGGATTTTCTCAGAGAATTTCCCTTCTAATTTTGAAGGGGATTCTCTAAGAAATCAGGGAGAAACCACCTTCTAAAGCTCGTCGAAGTAGGATTCCTCTGCTATAATGGTGGAGGGACCTAATTGCAAGAACTATGAAGAAGATAGGGGGGTTTTGCAAAGATTTTGAAAGATAGGGGTACAAATGTAATCAGGTTGAACCTATTTGCAATGTGGGTCAAGATGAGTTCCCCTTAGGTCCAAATTTTGGTGCAAACCAAATTTGAACATAAGGAATCCAATGGTGAAGTTGAATTTTGAGTTTGACCATGTTTGTCTAGGCAATTTATGCAAAAACGTAATTTAGGATAAATATCTGTCTAAGACCCCATTCTAGGTCAAAATGGGTTCCAATGGCTAAATTAAAAGTTCTAAACCCTATAGAACTTTTTTATCAGGTTTTGGACATCGATCATACTACAAATCATGCCCCACCCTTCTCTAATAACTCCTGTAGGTTTCCTGCATCATCCACCAATTCTTTTTCATTTAAGGATCCCTACTCTGATCAGGCTGATTTGACTCAGCCAAACCCTGGATCCACACTTCTGCATCATTCCGAGCTCCACAGTTAATGGTGGGTTCCACATCTCTTGATCTACCTTTACCAACCCACCATATTGATTGGGTTTGGGTTGCATCACCAGCCTGTTGATCAGAACAAGCACCTGGTTGGACCAACCAGGCTTTTGATCAAGTTGCTTATTATGCAAAACTCATCTGATTTTACCACTCCTTTTCCATACCATGTCCCGCTCAGCTGAAGGCGTTGAATTTAGTGCTTAATGGGAGGCAACCCGTCATTCCAAAAATCGAGATCCTTCTGATTATCCTTATGTACTTCATGTCTATTGCACCTGAGTTCGGTTGCAGAACAGTCGATCCCACCTCTGGTACTCATACCAGAGCTTGAAATCATCCGCAACAGTCATTCTCGATCCATTCACCTACCCGATAATCCTATTCTAATTCTTGAACCCAAAACTGTTCACACCCTTCGTTTACAATGAGGACATTACAAAACTTAGGCATGGGGGGGTGGTAAATTGCAAGCATACAAAAATCAAAGTTCGGAAGGGTTCTCACAAAAAAAGCACATACTCCAAAAACACCAAAAAAATAAAAAAATTCTTGAAAAAGAACAAAAAAATGAGAGGAGAGGAAATTTTGATGGCATATCAAATTTTGAGGAGAAAAAGGGGAGGAGTTAAACATGTCAAATAGGAGCAAAATTTGAAAAGAAAAGAAAAAAAATAGTCATTAGGAATTGACTTAGTTCTAGACCATATCAAAAGAAAGAAAATGAAAGACAAAAAGTGCTAATGAAACAAGGAAGAGATTAGTAGGAATGTTGATTTTAGGTCTAAAAATTCTCCACAAACTCTCCACAAACAAAGAAAATTCCTCTGTCTCTCTCTGACAAAAATGCACTGCAAACTGAGCCAAGGCTAAAACATGTTACAAGCATGGGTGCTTTAATCGCGAAGTTCAGCGAACCTTAGGTTAGTTCCTGTGGGCCTCAGAAACCTTCATGGCAGACTGAGGCTAGAGCTGGTCAGGTCTGAATCTTGGTTGGTACTTGAGTACCTCTAGGCCTACTATCGGCATTCTAACCTAAGCTACAGAAGAAAGCACACATCACAGTTTTTGAGCATCAAAAGATTTCATGGTCTAGAATCAAAGTTAATACCTTGAAATTTTGCTAAGGGACTAGCAAAAGCTAGGCATGGGGGCATGATGGGAACACCATCATCAGCCCTAACTAGATCATTTTGACCCAATAAAGTCAATAAATGCTCCTACATAACCAACTGAAGGTCATAATTCATTGCATAACCATTCTGAGAGAAAAATAAGAAATTAGGGTTAAAACTGTAATTTTACCAATGCAGTGCAACCATGGATTTTCTCAAGGAATGAATAAAGGTCAAATAGTCTTAACAAGATAACAAGTGGGTTGGATTAGACAGAAAAGGGTTTGTGTGAGAATTGAATGACTTTTGAGACCCTAAAAACAGATCCACTTAATTAACCAGGGTTCTGGTCATGATAAAATTCACTTAAACCCTCTAAAAATCATAGAAAAATATTATCTAGGATTTAGTACCTTCAATTTGGCCATTAGAACCCACCTTGACCTAAATTGGAGTCTCAGACAGATATTTACCCTAATTTGGGTTTTTTCATAAATTACTCAATCAAACATGGTCAAAACCAAATCCAACTTCACCATTAGATTCCTTAGGTCTAAATTAGATTTTTACCAAAATTTGGACCTCATATGAGTTTGCCTTGACCTAGTTTGCAAAAAGGTCTAGTCTGATTACATTTCTACCCCTAACTTTCAAAAACCCTTGCATTTAGCCCCCTATCTTCTTCATTGTCTTCACAAATAGGTCCCTCTACCATTATTGCAGAGGAATCCTACTCCGGCGACCTTTAACAAAGAAAATATCCTTGATTGCTTGGAGAATCTCCTCCAAAATTGGAAGAGAGATTCTCTGAGAAATTCCCTCCAATATGAACCCGGTTAAATGGCCTGAATCTTTCCCAATCTCTCAAGCGAATGCATGAGAGATTTGGGTCTCTTGAAGTTTCCATCTCCAGCGGAGCCTTCCTTGCTTGGAAGCTTGGCTTCCAAGCACAAAACCCTCCCTGAAGACGTATTTAAGAAGCCCCAGATTCAACTGTTCTCCACAGCTTGAATTTGGGCCGGAATCCCCCCTATTCCTCTCTCCCCTCCGGCCACAAGACTCTGCAAGCTCCGGCGGTCTCTCCCTAACTTTTTTGTCATCCAGTCACAATACCAGTGGTGGATTCACCTTCACCACCGTCCTCCGCATCGAGCAATACTAGCTGACGTCGTTCCTTTCCCATCTTCACCGCCACCTCTCCTACGAAGGTTCGTCTTCCCTATGTCCGGAAACCGCACCAACGTGGGATTCCCTTCCCTTTCATCCCTTAGAAGTGAGTTTTTAAGTTCCCTCTCTCTCACACTTTCTTCCTTCCTCTCTATTTCCCAAAATCGACCACCGATGCTATTAAAGCACCCTCATCTCCTCCATCTTTGGCGACTCCTCCGGCGAGGTGTTCCCATCCTACACACCTTCATCCACCTCGCCTACCACCCTACAACCTCCACCGCACCTCCCTGATCATTTCCCCTCAATCCATTCACTACATCATTCACCTAAATACCTCCTCGAACAGACCCACTTTCACTGGCCAAAACCGTCACCGTCCGGCCACCACAGCCACCCTCACGCCACGCCACCACCCCCAGCACATCCGTTGTACCACAGCGATGCTCCCTGAATGCTTTGACATGGCCGAAAGGCCATTCTCTTGATTTCAGGTAGCAGTGCCAAGACCTGCCTTTGCTACCGAGCTTCGAGTGAGCTTCAAGCTACTCCAGGTCCTGCTACACCCAGGGGCTACCTCCAAGCTATGCAGAATAGAAGCCCGCACGCATCCCATCCCTCAAGCGAAGTTGTAGCTATGCCAATTTGGCCAAACACCCTACAGCTGTGTCGCGCGGAAGATAGGTGGGACATTTAGTCCCACCTCGGAAATGAAGAGATGCTTTCAGTCGCATAAAGTGGAAAAGTGAATGGGGCTATTTGCCTCCAAACACTGAGGGTGAGGTCCTCCTCCCCCTTCACTGGACTTGTCCGCGACATTGCCCCTGCGGACCTGGCCGACCTGACTACCCACCTGATCTTCACTCCTTGCTCACCACGCACGTCGGTGAGCCTGGACCCAGGTATGTGATAGGTCCAATTACCTAACCGGTTGTGGCTCTGGCAGAGCGAGACTGAAATAGAAAGAGAGAAAGAGAAAGGAGAGTTGCGTGAGGTAAGGGGGTTTTTGCCCTAGGAAGATTAGCTCTGACACTTAGTCGGATTCTAAAGGCAGGAGGCCAGAAGAGAAGGGCCAAAGAAGAAGAAGAGAAGAACAAGAGGTGAAGGCCTGAAGAGAAGAAGAAGAGAGAGTCGCAGGGCTGAAGGTAGAAGAAGTGAAGGGGAAGAAGGAGCAAAGAAGAAGCAAATTAGAGACAGAAAAGAAAAAGAAGAAAAGAGAAATCAGAGAAAGAGGAGAAAAGAAGAGGCACGCAGATAAGAATAAAGAGGGATACTGTAGCACAAGTCATTTAAGATGTCTGATTACAAAATCAGACATCTGAATTCTTATTCCCTTCTTTAAATAGATTTGAGTAGTTATTCTTATAATTAGTGATTCAAATCACCATTATTTTGTCTGAAATTCTTTTTACTCTTCATATACTCATATGCTTTACATTCCTAATTAGTTTTTGAGTAATATTTTGTGTTCAATTTGCATTAATTGCAGAGATTAGTGTGTGAATTCCATTTTCTCCTTGTGTTCGACCTCGAATACATTTTCGAGTAATAAAATTGTATTTGTTTTCAAAGCAATTTTGACTATACTGGAACACTGTTATTTTAAACATCTATCTCGCTGCGTTAACAATAACGCGCCTCTGGTTTAGCACGTTATTCGGGTTTGGAAGAAGCTGAGAAGGAAGTGCACCAGGCTGGCGAGCACTTGCCAGCTGGGCCAATTGATTTCGTAACTCAGAGATCTCTTCTTTGTGTTGTTTTTGGATGTCAACCAAGGTCTGGAGAATCAAAGTTGTCTGATCTTCTTTAGGTGGTCCAGATTGAAAATTTTGATTAGGCCTTGGTTGACTGGGTTGATATGGTCGTTGGTTTTGTGGTCGGGGTTGGAATTGGGATCTCATATTCGAGTTATTCCCGACCACGCAAAGTTAGGATGATTATGCCATCCGGGGATGTAGGTGTTGGAGAAAGGATTAGTCTAGATGGCATGGAGATCCTCGCAGGTCTGAGCAGCTCTGAGATAATTAAGGTACAGGGGTTCAGAGTTCCCCCAACTGTGGTGGACTGACCCGAAGTTGCCTCTGAAGCCATAATCAGATGGGGGTGGATATGCATGCATCCCCAGGGAGTGGTAGATGTTATGCGTAGCCTCCCTTCCTGTGGGCTGGTGCACGTATGTGCTTTGAGGTGTAGAGGTGGATTTGTGTAGATGACGAGTGATGTAGTCCACCTTCTTCTCGATAATGGAGACCTTATCCTATTGACTGGCTACCAACTCCAGATCAACGAATGTGGAAAGGCCTCGGGATTCATGTATCCCCCGATTATTTGTCAATGCATGGGTAGATGTCCGATCGTACGCACCCAATGACTCATTGTTCAGGGAGTTCTCTCACATGTTCTCGAGAATTTCCTAGATCGTGTCCTCATGTTGACCCATGATGCTACCACCACAGGTTGCATTGACAAAGAGCTTGATGTATTTACGGAGTCCATGTTAAAAGGATTGGACTTGTTCCCACTTCGAAACTCCGTGATGGGGGCACTTACGCATGAGATCTAGAAAACGATCCATGCCTCGTGTAGAGATTCTCCCGCTCCTTGGGAGAAGTGCGTGATTTGGTGCCACATTATATTTGTACGACCGATGGGGTAGAATTTTTACAGGAAGGCGGTTTGAAGTTCTCTCTATGTGTTGATCGTGTGTGGTTGAGTTTGAAACCATTGAGTGGCTTTGTCAACCAGAGAGAATGAGAAGAGTTTCTAGAGTAATCTGTCTCGATTCTATACATCTACCCCAAAAGTGTGGGCCAAATGTTTTAGGTTTTTGATGTGCTAGAAAGGATCCTCGGAGTTCAAGCCATGAAATTTTGGGGTCATATGAAGCATGCTAGGCTTGAGATCCACCTTGGGTCCTCCCACGGGAATGTTGATTCGGGGTTCAATCTCCACCATTGCGGGATTATAGTGATCTCGCATTTAAGGACATGGCGGTGGGTTGATGATGGCATTGATTTGATTTCGGAAATCATGGAATTGCTGCTCAAGGTTAGGTTGATCTTCTTGGTGATCCATAGCTGATAAGGGGGAAGTAGGTTCTGAATCAAAAGATATGTCAATGTGATCAGGTTGTTGCACAAACACGAAAGTTGAGGCTCAACCTCGACGAGAGTGAATAACTAATGGAGGCCTCAAGGGTGGTCTTAAGGACCTCCTCCCGAACATGCACTGATAGAATAGATGAGGGATAGTAGGTGATGGACCCAATCAAGACACCCAAAAATTTTGGATTACTATAAAGGTTTGGAGAGGATGATACCCCTTAGTTAGAAAGTCGTCCACTTGAGAATTACCTCGGCAGCCAGAGAGGGAGTCCCGTGAAGACCCCTACACGATAGAGTGCCCCCACGAGTTACAGGGTTTCACCTACCTGACCTCTCTTGTCATTGAGGATCCAGGTAGACCTGAATGGGGAGTTGACCTCTTAAGTCTGCTAGTTTTAAGTTAAAAGCAAAGGTGCTTATGATTTCACTTGAGCTTTAAGATGTTTTTATGCAAGGTGACCTAATTTGAAGATTGGTTAACCCAACAAGGTGGGTCAACTTCACCTGTTTTGTCCTTTGAGAAACTTAGGTCCCTTTTTTAGTGTTCAAATGAGATTAAGAGCCTGATTTTAGGGTTTGTTTGAATAAGATCAATTCAACCAAGGATTAGGCACACACAGTTTGGGAAGGTTAATTCTTGATTATGCAAGTGTGTCTCTAAAATCGTAAACTGGAAATCCTAATTGGCTCTGATTGGTCCAATTCAATTCGTTCAAAATGTGGTACCTAAGGCTCAAGCAAGAAGGTGATAGCCCTAGATACCTTAAAACCCTAAGTAGGTGCACAAATCAGGGTTTGGATGTTCTCTAAACGAAATGTATCAAATCAGGAAACTTGATGATTAATCTAAGAATAGAATGCAAGTTGGACCTAATTGATTTCTTCTTTTTTTCAGCTTTTCAGAATCAGGGACTTAGGAGAGGGTGGATGGACTTTACCTGCCCCTGGAGTGGCTGAT
The DNA here is from genome assembly GCA_037157565.1 of Thalassia testudinum. NCBI lineage: Eukaryota > Viridiplantae > Streptophyta > Magnoliopsida > Alismatales > Hydrocharitaceae > Thalassia > Thalassia testudinum. The sequence continues at coordinate 113,551,784 of JAZHRO010000039.1, read as the reverse complement.
GTGCGGTTGATCTTCCTCCAATGAATCCCCCCCTCAAAGAGATCACAGTGAAAACAGATAGAGCAAGTTAGTACCAAATCAGATATTGCAATCAAGAGATCAAATTGCTCATTGCTCCCCAGCAACAACGCCAAAATGTTAGTCGCTCTGAATTGGATTTTAAAATCAATGCATTGCAGTATAGATTGAATCAGTGCGAAAAACAAATAGAATTTGTACTTGAATGGAAGTCCAAGGTCGAACATAGGGAGCAATTAACAAAATAATTCTCAAGATTGCAATCCAAGCGCAAGATAAGCGATGTATAATAGAATTCCAAGAGTAATGATATATAAATGAAAGAATATGTCAAATAGTGCAACAAGAATGGGATAAAATGGTGATTTGAATCACTAATTACTCCTCACAATAATATCAAATATTTCAATAGTACTAGGCAATCTAAATCCACGTAGGATAAGTGCAGTGTGCACTTCTACTGCTCTTCTTCTGTTGCTTCAGCTCCTCTTTCTTCTCTTTGCCTTCTTCTCTTCTATCTCTTCTCTGGCTTCCTCTCCTTCTTCCTTCTCTTCTCGCACAAGGGGAAGAGTTTCTTCTTTAAATGGCTAAGTGTCAGCCGTTGATCCTGAGAGCAAAAACCCCCTGCCCCCACGCACTCTCTCTTTCTCTCTCTAAGATCTGCTACCTCACCTTCCCAAGGCCACAGTCCGTGTTATCGGATATTCGAGTAGAGTGCACCTAGGACGAGGCTCACCGGTAGTGGGTGGTGAGCTAGGAGTGCGCAAGTTAGGCAGGTCAGGTTAGCGCCATGCCCATGGGGGACAGGTCACAGGCGAGGCGTAGGTGAAGGGCGAGCAGGGACCTCACCCCCGTGTGTTAAGGCAATAAGCCTACAACACAAAATCAATTTATGCGGTGCAGCCTCTTCACTCGTTTCCAAGGTGGGACAAAATGTCCCACCCTCCTCACGCACACTGCTGTTGCTAGATTGCACACTCAATCGGGGCAACTAATGAGGACGTAGTGTCTAATTGAGGGCTTGGAACAAAACTTGGAGTGTAGTCGCATCTCCTAGAGATGTCGCCTGGAGCTGCAGGTGTTGAAGATAGCTTCAAGCTTCCTTCGAAGCTTTACGGTAATGGCGCGGTACTTGGAGACCTGAAACTCAAGAAAAGGGGCCTCGTGGCCACGTCAGATAGCTTAGTAGGTTCGCCGTGGAGTGGCGAGTGCGGTGGTGGGTGAAGCGTGTGGTGCGAGTGAGGGTGGAGGCCTGATGACCTCGAGAAGGTGGTGCATAGGTGGTGGTGTTCGGTGTCATTGAGGAGAGGCCAATAGCCTCAATAGTTAGAGGGCTTTTGCTCTCTGGGACACATCGGAGCTTTTGGAGTTGGTGGCGAAGCAGATGGAGGTGTGGGGCGGTGGAGGCTCTTCACCGGAGATGTGGCCAGAGCAGAAGAAGGTGAATGTGGTCGGGGTGAAATGGCGGTTGAAACAAAGTGTGGTTGGTGTGTAAATGAAGTAGAGGTGTTAAGGAACTTATCTAGGTGGTTGGCGGACGAAAGGGGTAGAGGCGACGCCGGTTGTAGTGTGGTCAGTGTCGAAGAAGAAGGCACTCCGATGAGGGTAGGACGGCGAGGGTGGAGATAGAAGCACCCACTGGTATGGCGCGATGCAGAGGAAGGCAAGGAAGGAAGATCTGTTGCCGGTATTGCGGTCAGATGAAGGAAGGAGATGTAGGAGCTCACCGGAGCTTGAGGAGCCTTTTAGCCGGAATAGGAGGGAGGAATTGAGGGTGTTCCAGGCCAAGATCAAGCTTAGGATCTTCGATCTCATCTGGGGAGTCATTTATAGGTCTCTAGATGATGTTTTGAGCTTGGGAAGCCCAAGCTTGGAAAGTTCGTCGAAGATAGATGTTGAAATATACTTGAATCTCTCATGCATTCGCATGAGAGATTGGGAAGGTTTTATGGCTTATGATCTGGCCCAAAAGGAAGGGAATTCCTTGACGAACTTACCTTTAAAATTTGAGAGGGATTTGTTAAGGAATCAAGGAAAACATGCCAAAACAAGCTCGCCGGAGTTGTAGTATTAGGATTTCATGGCGTAAGGGACCTTTTTGAAGAAAATGATAATAAAGAAAGGGACCTTTTTGTAATAAATTCAAAAGCTAAGGGCCATGTGAAATAAAGAAAATCAGACTTGGACCAAAGTGCAAACTAGGTTGAAACAATCTCAGATTGGGCCCAAATTTTGGTACAAACCTAATTTTGATCTAAGGAATCCAATGGTGAAGTTTTATTTTGGTTTTAACCTAGTTTGACTGGGTAATTTGTACGATTACCTAAATTAGGGCAAATGTCAATCTGAGACTCTGTTTTAGGTCAAGATGGGTTCTAATGGTCAAATTGAAGGTACCAAGCCCTAGAGAATATTTTTATATGATTTTTAGAGCGTTTAGGTAAATTTTATTCTGACCAGAACCTCAGTAGATTAAGCAAGTCTATTTTTAGGGTTTTAGATGTCCATTAATTCCTATAACGCATGAAAACCCTTTTCTATTTGTTCTAACCCACTTATTAGATTCTTAAGACCATTTGACCTTTGTTCAACCCTTGAGAGAACCCATGGTTATTCTATTTTTGTGATAGAATGGTAAATCTACATAAATAACCCTGTATTCTTGTCTCCTCAAATTAATGTTTTGTGCCCTTAAGACCTTCTGATGAATATGTATGAGCTTTTATTGACTTAATTAGATCAAACTGAGCTATTTATGGCTCATGATGGTGTTCCCATCACTTATCCTTTAATAAAATTCTATCGGGATAGGCAACTACTTCCCTCGGAGATAAAGCAGAAAATGTTCTTTAATTTGACCTCGGCTTTTTGGCTTACGTAGGAGATACTGAGTTGACTGGATTTATATCTGGTAGCTCGCACTCATCTGGTACTACATGTAGTCCAGTACTGCAGACTCTAGATCTCCAGACTATTAAACAAGTCAACCTAGAGAGAGGCTAAAAACTGTGCTCTCTTTGCATTCCTTTGCGCTAACTCACTCTCTTTTCTTTTTCTTTTTCTTTTTCTTTTTCTTTTCTGAGATCACATATCTTACCAAATTTTGTAAATGTTCTTAATGTTTGGTGGCCTCACATGGCATTCACACTTCAATAAAAGTCCTAATAACCTTACAACTAAGTTAGAGGTGCTCAGCCAGTATTTGGGCGATTAGAAATACTGAAAAGTAGGTATGGGTCATATTTGGTGGATCGCAATGGGTGTTATTGCCTCAAAAACATCGACGCATAATGAAAGATGACATGAAAATAAAACTATAACTTGAACACTTTTCTTTTCTTTTTCTCTCTCTGCTTTTTTATATACAGATAACTCTATACTTCTTTTCTTCTTCTTCTCTCTGTCTTCTTTTTTTTTTCATAACATAGCACAGCGTAGACTTTTATTCATGAGGCATTATTAGGGATGATGATGGTCAAAAGGATATTGTGTGGCTTATTTGGTGGAAGTTCCTACTCTCAGCATCGGGAAAGAATGGATAGGACAATCATATTTCTAACCTTTGACACTATTACCCTCCTTCAGCCAAGGACTTTATGAAGGATGGTCATAAATATCCACCATAGTCATAGTTTTATTAGGATTCACTCTCTGTGTATCTACCTTATTTTGTGACTCTCAAGAATTCACACACTATTTGCACATAGGAGTAGAGAGCAAAAACTATGCCTAACTCTGAGGTATCATCATCTAATTATCTAGAACTTAAGAGTCCTTGCACTAGACTTAGCGCACCAGTAGTCTCTCTACTTCTCCTCACAAATATTAGGTGGATCTAATAGAAGATAGTTTGACTGTCTCCCTTTTAACTATCCAAGGGTTCAGCAAACTAAAAATGCTTATTGGCTTTCTTTAAAGATTCATTACCTAGTCTACGTGTAAGTGAAGTAAATGTAGTGGCTTCTAAACTTAAGAAACAACTTAAGAAGAAAATCTTTAATGACACCTCCTTGATAAAATTTTCTACTAGGGACTAAACAATTTAGCTCAAGAAAATAAAAGAGATTTTTTTTTTGACTAATGCACTATCCTAAATGCATGCAAATATTTATAAATACTATAAACATCATCAAATTATATCCCCCCATGCCTAAGACTGACAATGTCCTCAATGGAAAAATAGAGAAATAGAAGAATATCACCTAAGGAGAGTAAGAGGAGCTAAGGCTTGTCAAGCCAAAGTGCATCCAAAACCTGGCCATCTTAAAGAGTAAAATATGGTTTAAGTCGTTGGCCATTTACCTTGAAGCTTGCACCAGAAGTAGGGTTCCGAATTTCTACTACTCCATGAGGGAAGGTATTGATAACAATGTACGGCCCATCCCAAAGGAACTTGAGCTTTCCTGGAAATAATTTAAGTCAGGAGTTGAAAAGCCAGACCCACTGGTTGGGCTCAAAGGTCTTTCTAATGATGTGCTTATCATAGAAGACCTTTGTACATTTCTTGTAAGCTTGAGAAGTTTCATAGGCTTCATTACGAAGCTCCTCAAGCTCACTTAACTCCAGCATTCGTGCCTTTCCTGTTTTATCCAGATTTAAGTTAACCTTTTTAATTGTGCAATAGGCTTTGTGTTGGATTTCAATGGGAAGGTGGCACGCCTTTTCATAGACAAGACAGAAAGGTGACATGCCTAAGGGAGTCTTATACGCTATTCTGTAGGCCTAAAGAGCATCATTTAGTTTTTTAGACCAATCCTTACGGTCGGGCTTGACAGTTTTTTCTAAAATTCGTTTAATCTCCCTATTAGACACTTCAACTTGTACACTCGTTTGGGGATGGTAAGGGGTGAATATCATGTGGTTGACTCCCAAATTTTGGAGTAGTCTTGTGAAGTGCACATTCTTGAAGTGAGGTCCTCCATCACTTATGATCGTCCTTGGGCACCCGTACCGAGAAATGATATTAGCCTTAACAAAATCTAAGACCACAGAATGGCCATTGGTCCTTGTGGGTATGGCTTCTATCCATTTCGATACATAGTCCACAGTTACAAGGATGTACTCATATCCGAAGGACACAGGAAAGGGACCCATCAAGTCGATGCCCCAGCTATCAAAGATCTCAACGGGGAGAATAGATTGCTGGGGCATCTCATCCCTTTTTCCAATGGTTCCCATCTGCTGGGAATGTAGACATGCACCCACATATGTATGTGCATCTTGGAATAATGTAGGCCACCAAAGGCTAGACTGAAGAACCTTATGGGTTGTCTTTCTTCCACTAAAATGCCCTTCACAGTGGAGGTCATGGCAGAAACTCAGAACACTCCTTTGTTCTTCGTCAGGGACACAACGACAGAAAAGCTGGTCAAGGCTGATTCTAAAACGCTCAAGTTCCTCCCAGTGATAAAATTTAGTGTCAGCAAGAAACCTGTCTCGCTTCTGCTTGTCCCAAGTACTGGGGGTAATGCATGTGACCAGATAGTTCACTATGTCAGCGAAACAAGGAGCTTTGGCCTCCACGGCCATCAGAGACTCATTAGGAAAAGTCTCTTGGATATCGCCAACCAGGGTTGATGCCTCAATAGGGATCCTAGATAGATGATCTGCTACTACATTCTCAACTTCTTTCTTGTCTTTAATTTCCAGGTCAAACTCCTGAAGTAGCAGGATCCAACGAATTAAGCAAGGTTGGTGTCCTTTTTAGCAAGAAGATGCTTTAAAGCAAAATGATTAGTGAACACCACAACCTTGGATCCCAAAAGATAAGACGGAAACTTTTCCAAAGCAAATACAGCAAGAAGTTCCTTTTCAGTGACCGTGTAGTTTTGTTGAGGATCTGTAAGGGTCTTGTTGGCATAATGCAACACATGAGGTTTGCCATCAACAGTTTGACCTAATACCGCTCCCATTGCGAAATCAGAAGCATCACACATTAGCTCAAACGGGAGGGTCCAATCTGGTGCTTGGAGAATTGGTGCGGTAATGAGGGCTTTCTTCAAGACTTGGAAAGCCTTGCCACATCTATCATCAAAATCAAAGGAAACATCCTTCGCTAACAAGTCGCAGAGTGGCTTAGAGATTTTACTGAAATCTCTAATGAAGCGCCTATAGAACCCAGCATGGTTAAGGAAAGATCTAACCTAACGAAGATTGGTGGGAGATGGAAGCTTAGAGATGGAATCAACTTTTACTGTATCCACCTCTAATCCTCTCTCAAAAACTACATGCCCCAACACAATGCCCTGCTGGACCATAAAGTGGCTTTTCTCCCAACTAAGCACCAGCTTTGCCTCTTTGCATCGAGTTAAGACTTTATCAAGGTGCGAAAGGCATAGATCAAACGACGAGTCGTATATGGAGAAATCATCCATGAAAATCTCAACAAACTCGTTGATCATATCAGAAAAGATAGTCATCATACAACGTTGGAAAGTGGCAAGAGCATTACATAACCCAAATGGCATTCGGCGGAATGCAAAGTGCCATACGGACTCGTGAAGGTGGTATGCTCCTGATCGTCACGAAAGACGGCTATTTGATTATAACCAGAGTACCCGTCAAGGAAACAGAAGTATTTGTTCCCTGCCAGTCGTTCCAAAATTTGATCAATAAACGGTAAGGGTAAATGGTCTTTCTGGATAGCCATGTTCAAACGGTGATAAGCAATGCAGACTCTCCAACTAGTTGGGGGTCTAGTGGCTACCAACTCTCCTTGGTCATTCTCTTCCACAGTGATTCCTACCTTTTTGGGCACCACATGTATCGAACTGACCCATTTACTATCTGAAATGGGATAGATAATATCTGCATCCAACCATTTCAGAATCTCCTTTTTAACAACCTCTCGCATATTGGGGTTGAGCCTTCTCTGCATGTCTCGGAAGGGTTTCATGGACTCATCTGTGTATATATGATGCATGCAAAGGGAGGGATCAACACCCTTCATATCAGTTATCGACTAAGCAATTGCTTCCTTATGCCTTTGTAAACATTCAAGCAGATCTCCCTCCTTCGATTCAGATAATGCAGATGAGATAATAATGGGGAGAGTGTCATTAGGGCCAAGGAAAGCATACTTAAATGTGCTTGGGAGGGGTTTCAGCTCCAACTCAGGAGCCTTTTGGATTGAGGGTTTAAGTTGAGATGTCCCCGCCTCAGGTAGCAGATCTATCTTCACGGTCCAATGAGGGGACAGAGACCCTGTGTGTACCCCCAGCAACTCTTCTAATTTAGGCATATCCCCTTCAGTTTCTTCAATAGTCGGAGGATGGTCCTTAGGTATGACCTTTTGAAGGGGATCTCTACATAGGAGTGTTGGAGTAGTCTCTTCAATGATTTTACTAGCTACCTTAATCTGGGAACAATCTTCCAATTCGGATTGGTTATAGGTATCAAAAACATTCAACCAGATCTTCTTGTTCCCAAAGCCCATTTTAAGTGCCCCTGATCTACAATTGATAGTGGCATTGGCAGTGGCCAGGAAAGAGCGTCCCAGAATAATGGATGGCTTGGTGGGCTTATTAGATGGGCCTGTATCTAGCACAAGAAAGTCAATAGGGAAGAAGTCCTCCACTCTCACCAGGACATCTTCCAGTAATCCCCGTGATGTCTTAAGCGATCTGTCTGCGACCTAGAGGATGACTAGACTGGGTGTTAAATCACCTCCTGCCAAAAGGTCGTAGACAGAGCTCGGTGAAATGTTCACCCTTGCACCCAGATCGAGCAGAGACTCGTCAATGTGTTGGTTACCTATAAGCACTGAAACATACGAGGCCCCTAGGTCTTTCATTTTGGGAGGTGTTCCATGTTGGAGCACTGAGCCAACATGGTCAAGCAAGATGACCTTGGTTTGCACCTGTCTCCTAGATCAACGTTTCTGGGTGCACAAGTCCTTTAGAAACTTGGCATAGGACAGGATCTATTTGATAGCTTTCAACAAAGGCAAGTTGATATGGACTTGCCTAAAAGTGTCCATAATTTCATCCGTCCTATCCTTGGCTCCAAACGAGCCAACAGAAGATTCCCCAAGAGCAAATAGGTGCTCTGGATATGGCACCCTCGGCTTTGGGAAGAGGGGTCGTCATGGCGAGAAAGGGGTGGTGGAATGACGACATCCTCAGGGTGGGTGACCTCAAGCGAGGGAAAGCAGTGTGGCTCTTCCTCGATGGAGATGGAAGTCTGGTCTGATGTAGGAGGGGAATCCTGAGAGGTGACTGTAGGAGTGCTATCAGGCTTGTCGATTTTCTTTCCACTCCTCAGCACGATCATAGCTTGGGCATGCTCCCTAAACATGACCCCCTTGCCCTTTGGGTTCTCCTCAGAAGAGCTAGGCAACTTCCCTAGATCCCGTTGCCTAACTGCCTCAGTAAGATGACCAATTTGGGATTGCATATCAGTAATCATCTTATTCTGAGATTGGATGACCATATTCTAATGTTCTTGCATCGCTTTCATCATGGCTTTATGTTCATCCATCTCAGAAGGCTTATTCTGAGGAGGGTTTGCATAGGATGGCTAGTATATGGGTTGGGGAGGTAGGGGTCTTGCATTCCCTGAGTTGGAAGCATCACCTTACTTCCATGAGAAGTTTGGATGGTTCCGCCACACCAGATTATAGGTATTAGAATATGGGTTATTACAAGGAGGTGGGTGGAAACTTAGGCCGCGTTCAGGTCGGCCTGAATCAACTCAAGGAATTGATTTTCCTGGTGGCACTCCGCAGTGGCATGCGTTGTGCTTTGGCAAATGGAGCATTCACTTGAAGCCTAAAAGATAGAGGCTGCTTGCAGGTTCATGCTGGGGTTTGCTAAAAGCCTACCAAGGTTTTTGTTCAACAATTGAATTTAATAAGTCAAATCCTAAGTAGCCCTGGCTTCAGGAGCCTCTATCTTCCTCTGCAAGATTGATGGTTTTCTTTCTTGATAAGCAGAGGAAATATGTATGGAATTGTCGCTTAATGTTTCAAATAATGCCCAAGCTTCATCCTCAGTTTTGTTTATGAAGGTTCCTACACAGGCTGCATCGATGGTTTGCCTATACGTTTCAAATAATCCGTTATAGAACCTTTCGACCAACTGCCATCTTGGGACCTAATGATGGGGTCATAACCAAAGGTCATTAAAGCTCTCCCAAGTCTCATGAAATTGCTCCCCTTCTTGTTGAGTAAAATCCATAATATCTCTTTTGTAATGGTTGGTCTTACTCATAGGAAAATACTTTTTCAAGAATTCTCCCTTAAGGATGGCCTAATCATTTACCCTTACATCGAGTGTATGATACCAGTGCTTGGCCTTATCCTTAAGGGAGAATGGAAATAGTGTTCTCATCAGGGCTTCATCAATAAAGCCCTAGAGCTTAACCGTGGAACAGACCTCGGTGAATTCCTCAAGATGCCTGTAGGGATCCTCCCTAGTAGCACCATAGAAAGAGGGGAGCAAAGATATGGTGCTGCTCTTGATTTCATATGGATTATCCACTCCAGGTCTTTAGATAGGTTGGGCTTGGTGTGTTGTAGGGAGGAAATAGTCTCTCAAGGTTTTCTGATTTTCACTGTAAAGACCCATTCTGTTCTGAGCCCTTTAAGACGTCTGCACTATCGGTCAGACGTCTGGTAAGACATCTAGACCCCTTCCCAGACGTTTGGAAATTGAAAATTTGTACATAGCTTCGCGTCTGCACGCTGACTGCCTTTTTCCTCTCTTCTCTCTCTTCCTTCTTCCCTGCAGAACCCTAGTGCAACCTTATAAAACCCCTCTCCCCCTTCCTCTCCTTCCCACTCCACTACAACCACCTTTCCTTCCTTCCTCTCCACTACAGCGAGAGGGGCGAGCGCGAGAGAGGGCGCGAGAGGGAGCGACGAGGAGGAGAGGCGGTGTGAGGAGAGGAGGAAGAGCTTGAGCTAGCGAGCTCATGGGAGCTCGCCGGAGGATGCACAACCAGAGGGGCATGTGCAGGAGGATGAGCGCATCGGGGGAGACGTCCCCGACACTTACTGCAGCCAAAGCTGCAGGCGAGGAGAAGAGGCCGCGGCCATGCGCGGCGAGAGGAGCAGGAGGTCGGTCTAGTTCTGGGCTTTTCCCAGAATCAGACGTCTGGTGTGCCATCTAGACGATGGGTTGGACGTCTAGTGACGACATCGGACTTCTGAAAGCAGTGTTCCGTGAAGGTATGTTCCTCTTACGGTTACGGCCATGCAGGCCACACCGCAGCTTCAATCTGCATGGCTAAAAGTGGATGATTCGCCTATCGCATGCAAAGATATCTTTGGGAAGGCGTGGAGCACTCCTTCCCATGCATCTCGAATGTCTGGGCAGCTTACCAGATGACCAGAAGCACTCCCAAACGACTGGAGGAGAGGTCGGATGTCTGGAGTTGGGTCCAGACGGTCAAATAGCTGTTTTGGACATCTGAAGTCGATGCAGGAACCTGAAGTGAGACGCTGGTTACTTTTAAGATGTCTGCACCTTGTGCAAGACGTCTGATTTAGGTCTGCAGTCTTGTTTTGATCCATTTAAGGTCCGTTTGAGGTCTATTTTATGCAAGAAAGAAATCGGTGGATTCCTTGCGAGTTCCTCTACTTGTTAGAAGGCCTTTTATACTATTCTGAATATTTTGTTATGTTATGTTCCTTGGTATAGGATTTTGATCTGTTGCATGTTTGGGGCTTATAGCGGCATGTGAGCCTGCTGTTCAAGCCCCCAGTACTCCCAGATTGTCTAGTAGGGTGGTTTCCCTTATTTTAATTATAAATCTTAACTGCATATGTGAAATTAGATAATTAGAAACCTTGGATGTAGCAGGAATCCTAAGATGAGAAGTACTTGCACTGTTTGTATGCGTGTTGAGATTGTAGTCTTAAATGAATGAATAAAAATGTAAACAACTGCTTGTAAATAAATAAGAGCTGCCTATGAAATATGAAATGCCGGTGCTAGTTAAACAGATACCTGTGACATTACTTGTTGTATATGCAAATTGTGGAAATACGAGTTGCATGTGTAGAATCTGAGAATGGAATTGTGAATAATGAAACCTGGTATGGAATAACATGGGGAATATGAGCATGAACCTTACGGGAAATTAAGAGTAGAGCTCCTGTGGATAAATGGAATGGATGGAAATGTGAGTGGGAAGTGTGCTGGCCCTTGAGTACGTGGTACCAAGGAGAGCAACTGTCCCCTGTTTAGTGTAGAGTGGAGTTAGCCGCCCTTGGGTTGGGACCCGGGGTTAGGATTGGCCACTCTACACCGACTTCTTTGGCCCTTGCGTACATTGTACCTGGGAGAGCTACTAGTGTAGGGAGAGAGCTAGCCACCCCATGGGGCCCGAGGTTTAGCTAGCCACCCTACACCGACTTGTTAGGCCCACTGGGAAACCGGGGTAGTCAGACGAGGGTGCACGGACTGTGAAGGGGCGAGACCCCTATTTGGTTCTGAGGGGTTAGACCCCTGTTACTGAGAGGGCTAGGCCCTATACGGTTTCGTGCTATACTTTGGGCGTACCAGCTAGCGGAAACGACTGATCGCGTGCCAGTGCGGGGTAGCTACCCGTGCGCTTATCGCGCGTGCCGTAGTCACTGCTACGTTTGTCCATGACCTCGGGGTGGTTGACTGGGTGTAGGATCACCACGGAGTACTCTCCCAGCCAGGAGAGCACCACATGTGCCTTCTACTCTTCGGAAAAGACTGCAATCAAGATTGTTCCCACGAGGAACATTTAAGATCAAGAAAGAGATCTGAAAGTAAACCAATGGGTAAAGAGGAAATGACTAGTAAAACAAAATAACTAGAAAAGATAAATTTACCTATTAGCCTTTATTGCTTTAGTTGTTGGTTACCACTCTACTCAGCGTTCGCTGACTCCGTTTACTCATAACCCTTTTTCAGGTCCAAGTGTTGAGCAGCCCGAGCCACCGGCTACAGAGGGTGCTGGGTCTAGTCGCGCCCAGCAGTAGTCTTTCTGTTGTTGTACTTTCTTTTTGTTAGTGAGTTCAGACTCTTGTTACCATTATGTTTCTATTCCTTGTTTTCGCTTTACTGTTGTGGTGGTGATATGTACTGTTAGTAGCTTTTACTTCCTTTACTGCTGTACTCTTTTACTGTTAGTTACTTGGCATAGTGAATGTGGTTTAATTTCCTACTTTTGGTTATTTCTTGTTGGACGACTGGGTCTTGGGATTAGTCGAGTCGAGCTGGTCTTGTGTCCTGTAGGAATTCGGAAACCGAGTCGTAACATTCACCAACCCTAATCTCGTCTTCAGGTCTTTCTTCCACCATTTTTCTTCTTTCTTGGTTGGTTTTCCTAATAATTCTCTCAGGCTCAGGGTTGAAAAGAAGACTATTTCTAAGAGAGCGCCTACCAAGCATACACTAAGCAAACACAAGGCAAGAGGCCTTTTGTTAAGTTAAGGCACTTTAAGCCCTCTTCCAACCTTTCTAGTTTGGCCAAAAGGAGTCAAGGCAGTATTTCTCTATTCCTACGTAAGTGGTATAAGAGAAGTGAGGCACTTGAGATTCCTGGTCAAAGGCTATTAAGGAGGTTGAGGTTACTTTTAGTTCTTTTGGGTGACCAATCAAGTTGTCAATCAATTATGCACCCTAAATAGACCTTCGAGTGCCCTCGTGACGTACACTTTGCTGCAATGATATTCTCAGATGCTCAAGTAAAAAGGTACTCTAAGGATGGAACCAAGGGATGCAAGTAGGGGGAACGCTTCCTTTGAGGCGATGTGTTAGTGGTGCCTCTTAACTACCCTTGAATTCCTTTAAGGGGTGTCTCCCTCCTTAAAGTATCAAATCACTCAGGCAAACGTTAATACCATCGTTTCAAAGTGAGATAGGAGGGTTTGCACCGATAAAGAGATCAATGCCTATAGCCTTAAGGGTCTAAGTCCTAATGCAGTGCCTATAATGCGTGCTTGATGTAGGAAGTTTGCATCACACCGCAAAAAGTGAATTTTCTTTTGAAAATCGACTCGTCAACTGGCACCGTTGCAAGGGATGAAACACGCCTATTAATTTTTCTGGGAAATTTATATTATTTTTATGCTATTTTGGAAGCTTTTCTGAATTACTGACAATGGTTCTCTTTGTGTGCACGAATCACACGATAAGCGCGGTAGGCACATACGATGGAGACAATATTTTTGGTGGACCTTGATGCCACCTAGAGGGCGGCAACAGGAGCACATGGGCCTTGATTCCACGTGCGTGGAAGGAGGATCGGCGACCAGAGACATATTTGCTTCCTTTAGATTTAGACCAGGTTAGATAGACATTAGACATTTAATTTCTGTCTTGTGGACCCTTGTTGGGCATTTTTGGGAACATGTTCCCAGTGTTTTTTATTTCTTATCGCTCTTGTATGTGGGAGCATCTTTTCGGGAGCGTGGTCCCATTTTATTTAGATTATAGGTTTATTGGAATTCTTTGAACTGCATTAGTTAGTTAAATTAGAGTAGGTTTGTTTGCTTATTATCATAAAAAAAAATTGAGCTGTTGATAGGTTGTGAAATGCACGGCTCAACTGCTGGCAAAGGAGATGGCGAAAGTTTGCACTCATAACACTACATAAATATATATCTATCAAATTTTACCAAAGTATTCTCTAATTAATATAAACTAACACTTAAATCTAATTGCAATCTAATGAGGCATGTTTTAAATGTACTTAGGCTAATTAAGTGTCCAATAAATTAGACTCATCACCCACCTATGGACAAGTTTGATTGTTTGTACTATAAGACTCCTTTTCTTTCTCTTTTCTCTCCCGCTTTGCCATGTAACCTTCTACATCCTACACACATTTCTGATCTTACCCTCCTACCACTACTTAGCCCCAAGATGATTATTATCCCAACCAGACCTATTCCCACCCGTCCACTAGTTGGGATAATTCTAATTGGGGATACAATTTCGAACCTCTATGTGCAAGGTCTAACCCTGGACACCAAGACTTTGATTATTATCCTTCTCAAAGCCATAATGATTGTAGATCCCCACCTCTGTATGAACAACCTAGTACGATCTACGAATAAGAAGGATATGTTGATTACAACTTTTACCCTTCTTAGGATTACACTACGTATAGGTCACCACCCATCTATGAACAACTCGAAATGACTTACTATCAGGGAGGCTCCCAAGAACCTCAATTCCTTGACTCCCCTAGACTGAAACCAACCACACCCAACCCTGAATCGAACCATTTAGTCTAGGTAGGCCAGGTCCAAGATAGGGTGTTAGCTAACTTAAGGAACACCATTCGATCTTTAGAAGCTCAGCCAACACCCTGCACTAAAGAATTGGAGCCCCTAATTCAATGCTAGGATGATCGACGATCTTAAGAAGCTTTATTGGATTGGCTCCAAGATGTTGAGGATAAGGACTCGGGTGAGTTATTACTTAGGAGGTTGTCAAAATTGAGGATGAAATTCATGGTTTCTTTAGTTCAATCTCGGGATGATTCCCAGAATGAACCCCTTTCAGGAGAACCAATGTCAAAATCCACTCAAGTACTTGAAAGGGGGGCACCTGGGATGACAAGGTTGACTTAGAGCAACAAATTAAGGATAAACAGATTTCTTCACTTGAGATCCTCGAGCCAAGGTACGAGAAAAAATATGTCTCTACTGACCAAGGAATATTATATGATCTTGAGACATATTAATGTAGATCTAGAATTTTTTAATTCTGAGGGAGAAGAATCTTTGAGTGAAGTCTCATTTTAGGTTAAGGAGAATGAATTTAGTGAGATGAACGGGCCTGAGGAACTCCATGAATTATTTGAGGCCCTTTAGTTGAGGTTGTGATTTAGTTGAGGCTAACTTGGAGGATCAAAATGCTGATTTACTGGAAGATTCAATTAGTAGCCCCATTCCTCAACCACACCCAAAAGAGTTGAATGATGATGTTTTTGAAATCATTGTACCCAAGTCAATCATGGTTGAGCCACAATTGTTAGATTTGGATATTGTAAGGAGGTGTGTAACAACCTGGAGGTCCTAGAAACTTTTATTTTGGAGGAGAGGAGTTTGGAAGTAAAATTATGGGAAGTGAATTCCGAGGGAAATGGAATTTTGGATCTAAGGGTTTCTGTTGACCTGAAAACACCAACCTTCTACCAGGACACTTATGATATTTTCAACTCTGAGGATGTGTAACTCAGGCATAGATTAATTGATTATCTTTTTAATTTGAACTCTAAGAAGGCAAACACTTCGATTGATCCAGATTTCCCTATTGTCCAACATTTTGGATTTGGGTTGCATTCTCATAATCCGCAGACTTAGCCCCACAAGCTGAAATATCTTCTGTTCTAGGTAATATCTATTCAGAACTTTAGATTCACCCGACCCTAAGGCATGGGTCTGCATCACAATCTCATTCACATTTGTGGACATCTTCTTCTTACGGGTTTCAAGATCAATCTTTTCATTCTGATCTTGACTCTCACTTCTGAGTTGTTAATTTCTTCTTTGTTTGTATATTGTGCCAAGCTAAAGGCACTAAACTCAGCATTTGTAGAGTCTGTTTTTATCTCGAAGCTAACCGATTCATCATGGAATTCAAGTACTTTCTTCTCTACTCTACTCTATTTCACATCTTTTTAATACAATGAGAACATTGCATTAGATAGGCATGAGGGGGTGGATATATTCATCTCTAAATTATTTTGTTAGCTTTGTAGATTCTTTTTATTTTCTCTTTATTAAGAAAAGAAAGAAAAGATTTAGGAAAAGAGAACTTTGGCATTAGGAGTTGTTCAACCTTAGGAAATGATACAATAGGACCTAAACACTTAGACTCTTCAGGTCTTTGCGCTTAATTAGCCCAAGTGTCCACTAAAATGTCGACCCATTTCTCAAGTCCTCACCAACTTTAAGTTATTTCAATTGGTTAATAAGTTGGGGCAATAAGTACGCGACTTATCAACCCGCCCTCTGATTTGAGGGAACTTATAGTCTATGTATTTGCACACTATCTGCACTGACTCACTATTCGGCAGTTTTAACAGAAATTAGGTAGCTAATTACTTTTTAGGTTGGTATGGCTGGTAAGTTGTTGTGGGTTTCACGCCCCATTGGTCGGTTGTCTAGAGCCCAGCCACACGACCATTCCCTTTGACTGTTACCTTTAGGTAAAACTTAGATCAAGGAATTCACCTACTTAAAAATAAATAGAAACTAGAAAAATATCCAAAAAGAAAAAAAATAAAAAATAAAAAAGAAGAAAAAAAAATGAGCCACACTTCACCGCACGGGTATGGTTGGCAAGTTACCATGGGTAACCCCTTTTGCCGGTTATCCAAAACCCATACCAAAAAATCGCACAAATAATTCCTAAACACTCAAGAAGAAGCGGGAAGTAGAATAAGTTGGGGAGATATATACTGAGTTTGCCCTTGTGTTGACCCCACTCAAAACTAAATAAATAAATAATAAATAAAAGTAGGGAGCAATCTTCTGGTTGAAAAAGATAAACCTTTAGGAAGAATTTTTTCGTTAAGGGTCACCTAGGGTTGTAGAAACCTGAAGTCCATTCTACTTTCTGCTTAGTGAGTCTATCACAATTTTCACAATAAGATGTTTAGCACCTAGAGTTCTTTCCGAGTGGTGGGTGGGTTGGGCAACTGTGGAAAGCTGCCCTGAGACTCTAAACTCAAAATTCCAAAAGGAAATTAAAAAAAATGTATTTTCTTTTGAATAAGGAGAGGGCATAGGTGGTCTGCATTTTGGCAGGCATCTGGGCATCGTTGAGTCTTTGTAGTGGTCTCTAGTAGAAATTTCTTATTGTTGAGAAATAACTGTTGCCTAAGTAAATTCATGATAATTCTGTTTATACATAGCATTTAAGTTTAATTTTGCTAGGGACTAGCAAAAGATAGCCATGGGGGAGTGATAAATCTACATTTATCCATGTTAATTTTCTTATTTATGCATGTCCCTAAGCTCATAGAAAAATCATACATTATAAATACTACATAACATGAATCATTTTGCATTTAGAATAATTATATAAATTATGTATCAATTTGCCTCTTTTTGTGGCTAGGGGATAAGGCGATATATCTTGGGACTTCGAATTGAAAATCCAATTGTACAGATTTGACCAGGATGACGATCGGAGTCACAGGACGATGATCGCAGTCTAATGACTCCAAAATCATCTTGAACGGACTTCCGTAGCATCATTTGCAGTCTGAGGAAGATTAAAGGCCAAGGGGCAAGGTGGCGAAAATCCAGATCTTAGATGACAAATCCAATCACACAGATGGGTTTGGATCAACAATCGCATCCTGTGACGACCCGAGTCTTGTCAAGTGACGGAACTTGGGTCACCGTGTGCTACCAACTAGCACGAAAACCCACAAGATTGTAATCACCCAACACATAGCCATAAAACCTCAATAGACAACATTCATTCATGATGTATTAAATGAAAGAAAACTAAAGTGCTGACAATATAATTAAAAGTCACCATAAAAAAGAAAGTAAGGAGAGCCTCTTACAATCACCACAAGGCTGGAAAAGAAAAATCTAACAATGGTAGAACCTACAACTATGAGCCACTAGCTCAGTATGGATCGTCTCCTCAGGTAGGACCTGGTTCCATAGAAGCTTAATTGATGGCAGCCGCTGCACCCGACTGCTCAGCAATACATGATTACGGAACCTGAAACTATATGTCAGTGAAAACTGAGTAAAGTAGACAACGAAACAAGTGGTAACAGTAATAAGAGTACAGAAAGAAAAAAAAGGGTACTATATCAACAGTTCATCCATTTATAATTTATTTCTTAACTAGTTTCGTTCATGTACCTTGCCCATGTTCTTATAGTTCACAATCCGTAAATCGATGTCTCGGGCCATGAGACAACCTTGTGTAACTTCCTATGCCGCAATATTGGAATAAGCCATCCTCCTAGTCAGGAAGGTCGCTTATACCCACGAGTCGCCACACTCCACAACCCTGAGGTCATTGAGGAAAGGGATGGCAGCTACGTCGTGTAACATGAACACGTACAAGCACTATGTTCATTGAACCACAGGAAACCAATGACCCACCTTTCGACTGAGAAAGAACCAAATCTTGAGCATGCATGCCGCTATCCCAATTGGCCGCCAAGCCTAACCAAAGAGTCGTGGGGAGGCTAGCAACTCCTTAAACCAACCCCTAAAATCGGTCTGGAAGACCAAAGCTATAGCCAAACTAATGGGAACACCATCATGTGCCCTAACTAGCTCATTTTGACCTAATGAAGAGAATAAAAGCTCCTACATAACCAACTGGAGGTCCTAATTCACTGCATAACCTTTCTGAGAGAAAAGCAAGAAACAAGGGGTAAAACTGTAATTTTACCATTGCAGTACAACAACGGGTTTCCTCAAGGGCTAAACAAAGGTCAAAGGGTCTTAATAAGATAATAAGTGGGTTGGATCAAATAGAAAAGGGTTTGTGTGTACCCTGTGAATTAAATGACTTCTTGCAACCCTAAAATAGACCTACTTGATTAAACAAGGTTCTGGTCAGGATAAAATTCACTTAAATCATCTAAAAATCATATAAAAATATTATCTAGGGTTTTTTACCTTCAATTTGGCCATTGAAACCCATCTTGACCTAGAATGGGGTCTCAAACAGATATTTGCCCTAAATTAGGTTTTTGCATAAATTTTCCAATCAAACATGGTCAAACATAAAATATAACTTCACCATTGGTTTCCTTAGGTATAAATTAAGTTTGTACCAAAATTTGGACCTAAGAGGAACTCATCTTGACCCACTTTGCAAAAAGGTCCAGTCTAATTACATTTGAACACCTATATTTCAAAAACCCTTACAAATTGCCCCCTATCTTCTTCATCATCTTCGCAATTAGGTCCCTCTGCCATTATAGCAGAGGAATCTTACTCCAGCGAGCTTTGGGAGGTGGTTTCTCCCTGATTGCTTAGAGAATCCCCTTTAAAATTGGAAGTGAGATTTTCTGAGAAAATCCCTCCAATGTGAATCCAGTTTGATGCCCTAATTTCTTCTCAATCTCTCATGTGAATGCATGAGAGATTTGGATCTCTTTTGAGTTTCCTTCTCCGGCAAAGCATGCCTTGCTTGGAAGCTTGGCTTCCAAGCACAAGTCCCCCTCCGGAGGTCTATTTAAGAAGCCCCAGATCCAACCGACTCCTCTATGCTTGAATTCGACCGGAAACCCCCTCAAATTCTTCTCTCCTCCTCCGACCGATTAGCTTGTCAAGCTCCAGCAACCTTCCCTACTCTCTCTCATCGTCTGACCACAATACCCGTGGCATACTCTTCCTTCTCGCTTTCATCCGCATCGCACAGTACCTGCCGATGCCCCTGTCTCCCCTTAATCCTCGTCGACCGTCTCTCTCTGAGCACCTTCGTCTCCGGTGTCGACTAAACATCGACTGACGTCACCTCTACCTCCCTTCTTCTAGTTACACCCTAGCTAAGTTCCCTTCCCCCTCTACTTTCTTCTCCATTCTCTATTTCCCTAAATTGACTACTGACCTCTAACACCCTCATCTCCTTCATCTCCGACCACCACCTCCGGCCAGGCCGCTCCACCTCCATAGGCCATCCCATCCCTCACCGATAAGTCCATAAGCATCCCCTCACTCCACTGAACATTTCCCCCCACTTCACACACCACTCCACTCACTCACGCACCTCATCGAACACACCCACACCTTCGCACATAGTGTGCCCTAGGCACGCTCGCACAGGCGTCCTCACGACATGCCAACCACCATAGCACATTCGCCCTGCCTCTGCGATGCTTCCTGAGCGATCTGACATGGCTGCGAGGCCATCTTTGTGATTTCAAGTACAGGCGACCTCCGCCATTGGTGACCAAGCTTGTAGCAAGCTTGAGGTCGCTCCAGGCATCGCCAGCTCCTGGCCCCTGTCCCAGGCTGTGTGGAAACCCTCGCGCACAACCCCAAGTGCTCAATTCTAGTCGAAGGCTGTTGCAGCTGTTGCAATTGGAGGACCACCTCTACTGCAGGTGCGCGAGAAGGAAGGCGCATTTAGTCCCACATCGGCGACTGCAAAGCAAGCAAAGGCGCATAAGTTGAATTTGTGCCTGTAGCTGTTCACCTCCAAATCATGAGGTGAGGTCCCTCTCACTCGACCGACCTGGTCTCTTCCACGCTCACGCCCCGCAGACCTGGTTGACCCGACTCGACTTCACTCCTCGCCCACCACCACACATCGGTAGGCCTGGTCTCGGGGACATACCCGACCCGATTACCCAAATACGTGTGGCTTTGGGAGAGTGAACCTAAGAGAGAAAGAGAGGAGAGTGTGCACGGGTAAGGGGTAGGTTTTGCTGCAGGCTGAAGAGGAGGAGAAGCGAAGCTGAAGAAGAAAAAGGAGAAGCTAAGGGCCATGGCAGAGAAAGGCAGAGAAGGAAGAAGCTGAAGGAAGAAGAAGGAGAAGCGAAACTGAAGAAGGAGAAGCTAAGAACAAAGAGAAGCTAAAGGCCATGGCAGAGAAAGGTAGAAAAGGAAGAAGCTGAAGGAAGGCAGAAGGAAGAAGTCAAAGAAAGAAGAAAAAGCCAAAGAAGAAAAAGGTGGAGAAGACAGAGAAAGCCAAAGGCAATGAGAAGGAAGAGGAGTAGATGCAGAAGAAGGAAGAAAGAAGAAGAGCCGCAGGAGAGAAGCAAAGAAATCAAAAGGAGCATTGTAGCATCAGTTTAAGTCATCAGATTAACAAATCAGACATCCAATTTGAGTTTAATTATATACATTGAGTTCTTTAATATTTTGTGCTCTACATTTACTCCCATATTTTTGCACTTTGATTCTGATAATATTGCATATTCTTTTAAATTCTGAACTGTGATCTTGATTTCTAAACACCAATTTGCTCCCTGTGTTCGACCTTGGACTTCAAATTCGAGTAATAAAATTATATCTGTTTTGAACACTTTTTCGGCTATATTACAATGCAGCACTTTTAAAACCCAATTTTGTGCGATCAACATTTTGGCACCGTTGAAGGGGAGAAACGGGCAATTTAGAATTCTTGATTACAATTTCTGATTTGGTATTAACTTGCTATATCTTTTATTGTGGTTGTTTCAAGGAGAAGATTTCAAAGAAAGATAGTTGCACATCAAACACACCAGGGGCAGGTAATTTCTGATTACTTTCTCTTAAGCCCCTCATTCTGAAAAAGGAAAAAAGGATAAAATCAATTAGGGCTACTTGCTTTACATTCTTAGCTAATTCATCAAGTTGCCTGATTTGATTTCAACAACAAAATTGATTTGTGCACCCACTTAAGGTAACTAGGGCTACAACTTTCTTGATTGAGCCCTAGATACCACATTTGGCAAACTAAATTGGACCATGATTAGAGCCGAACTAAGGATTTCAATTTACGATTTTAGAGACATACTTTCATAAGCAAGAATCAACTCTCCAAAAAGATGTGTGCCTAAGCCTTGGTTGAAGTGATTTATTCAAGCAAACCCTAAAATTTAGGATCTTAATCTCACTTGAATCCTAAAAGAGGGGACCTGAAAATTCTCAAAGGACAAATAGGTGAAGTTGACCCACCTTGCTAGGTCAACCAACCTTGAAATTAGGTCACTTTTTGCACTCAATACATCTAAAGTTCAAGTGAAATCTTAAGCACCCTTGCTCTTTAAGAAAACCTGTAGACTTAAGAAGTCAAGTCCCTATTCTGGTCTACCTGGAACATCAGTGACAAGAGAGGTCGGGTGGGGGAAACCCTGTAACTAGTGGGGATGCTCTACCGTGTAGGGGTCTTTGCAGGACTCTCCCTCTCTGGCTGCTCAGGTATTTCTCAGGTGGACGACTTTCTGACTAAGGGGTATCGTCCGCCCCGAACCTCTATAGTCATCCAAAATTTTTGGGTTTCTTGATTGGGTCCATCACATTCTAATCTCATCCAGGCCATTGGTGCATGTTCGGTAGGAGGTCCTTAAGGCCATCCTTATGGCCTCCTTTAGTTATTCACTCCCATCAAGGCCAAGCCTCGACTTCCGTGTTTGTGCAAAAACCCCATCACATAGACATCTCCTTTGATTAATCTGAACCCAATTCTCCTTCTTCCATCATCATGGCACAACCCGTAGAAGAAGAGAATAACGTTGAGAACCAACTTTAGCACCTTAATGATTTATTCCAAGCCTTTGTAAATCCACTGCAGCGTTCTATGATGCGAGATCACTACAATCCCGCTGTGGTGGCGATCAAACCTCGAGTCCAAATCCCGGCTGGAGGTCCTGATTCTGAACTCAAGCCCAACATGATTCATGCTATTCCAAAATTTCATGGGCTTAAATCCGAGGATCCGTTCCAGCACATCAAACAACTTAAGCATCTGGCCCAGACCTTCGGATCAGATGTCCAAAATCGGGATATTCTTCTCATGAAGATGTTCTCCTTCTCTCTCATGGACAAAGCAGCTCACTAGTATCAGACTCAAACGCATTCTATCCACACATGGGTTGGACTACAATTCGAGTTTCTGAAAAAGTTCTTCCCAGTTGGTCGGACGAATGCCTTACGACATCAGATCACACACTTCACACAGCAGCCTGGAGAACCCTTCATGAAGCATGGGACCGTTTCCTGGATCTCATGCGAAAGTGCCCCCATCATGGAGTTCCTAAATGTGAACAAGTCCAGTCTTTTTACCAGGGACTCCGAGAAGATATCTGTTTATTCGTCAATGCAACTTGCGGAGGAAATATCATGGGTCAACACGAAGACACTGTGTGGGAGATTCTCGAGAATATGTGCGAGAACTCCATCAATAATGACTCCATGGGCTTATTCGACCAAACGAATGCCCATGCATTGACGAATCGATGGGGAGCACACGAGACGCAGGGCCTGTTCGCATCCGTCGACTTGGAATTGATGACTAGTCGTTTGGACAAGGTCTCTATCATTGAGAAGAATGTGGATTAGCTAACTCAACATTTGCAGCGAGCCACCTCTGCGCATAACCCATTCACACAGTCGCCCTCTGGGAGGGAAGCTGTGCATAACATCTATCACCTATCTTCTCAAGGGATGGACCCGTATCCACCCCTGTCTGACTCTAGGACCGGAGGAAACTCCGATCCTGCCTACTATAGTTGGGGGAACTCTGAACCCATATACTCTGACTTTTCTGAGATTCCTCAGACCTACGAGGACCTCAATGCCATCTAGAATGACCCATTATCTAATACCTATAACCCTGGATGGAGGAATCATCCCAACTTCTTGTGGGTAGGAAATAATCAGAATCAGAGACCACCATATCAACCTCACCAACAGGCTCCTCGTCCATATCAGTTGCCTTAGCCTCGACCCAACCCTACCTACCAATCTGGGCCAACTCAGATAGATCAAATGACTCTCATCCTTCAGACTCCGGCTAACATTCGGAAGTCGAATGTGGCTATGCAAAAATAGCACAAAGATGAGATTACAGAGGTTCGTAATGAACTCACCCAGATGGCGAATTCCCACCAACCTGGCACACTCCCTTCGAAACCTCTACCGAATCCAAATAACGTACTGAACAAGAGGCACGTTATGAACCCAAATCTGGGCCAAGCCCACATGATTTATCAGGCCCCTTCGGTTCCATCACCTGACGGGATGGAAGCTTCGACATCATACTCGGGATTTCAGCAGCAGCCACCTATTTTATCGACACCAAACCATAACCAGGTAGGATTAAATTCAGTTACAACTTGTAGTGGCACAGCAACACAAGACCCACCTTAGCCAAGCCACTTTCAGCCTGGTAGTGCTAACCCAAGCCCTAGGATAGTATAAAGACCCATTCTGTTCTGAGCCCTTTTAGACATCTAGACAGTCGATCAGATGTCTGGTCGGATGTCTGGATACACTCCTAGATGTCTGGAAATTGAAAATTTTCTACGTCGCTTCGCGTCTATGTGCTGGCTGCGTACAGATTGCCTTTTTCCCTCTTCTCTCTCTTTTTCTTCTCCCTCGCAGAACGCTAGCTCACCCTTATATAAGACCCTCTGCCCTTCCTTTCTTCCTCACTCCACCACAGCCACCTTCCTTCCTCCCTCTCCACTACAGCAAGAGGAGCGAGTGCAAGAGAGAGTACGAGAGCAAGTGACAAGGAGGAGAGGCGGTGCGAGGAGAGGAGGAAGAACTTGAGCTCGCGTGCTCATGGGAGCTCACCGGAGGACGCACGACCGGAGCGACACGTGCGGGAGGAGGAGCGCATCGGGGGAGACGTCCCTGACACTTGTTGCAGCTGGAGCTGCAGGCGAGGAGGCGAGGCCGCGGCTGCATGGGGTGAGGAGAAGCAGAAGGTAGTTCTGGTTCTAGGATTTTCCCAGAATCAGACGTCTAGCGTGACGTCCAAACGACTGGGTGGACGTCTGGTGACAACTCCAAACGTCTGAAAGCAGTGTTCCGCAAAGGTATGTTCCTCTTGCGATTACGGCCATGCGGGCCGCACCGCAGCTTCAATCTGCATGGCTAAAAGTGGATGATTTTCCTATTGCGTGCAGAGATAGCTTTGGGAAGGCGCGGGGCACGCCCTCCCATGCATTTTGGACTTTTGGACAGCTTACCAGACGACCGGAAGCACTCCCAGACGTTTGGAGGGGAGGTCAGATGTCTGGAGCTGGGTTTAGATGGTCAAGAAGAGGTTCTCGACGTCTGAGGTTGAAGCAGAGCCTAAGGTGAGACTCTGGTTACTTTTAAGACGTCTGGACCTTGTGGCAGACGTCTGATTTAGGTCTGCAGTCCTGTTTTTGACCCGTTTAGGGTCCGTTTGAGGTCCGTGTTACATAAACAAGATATCTGTGGATTCCTTGTAAGTTCCTCTAAGTGTTGGAAAGCCTTATATACTGTTTTGAACATTCCGTTGTGTTTTGTTCTTTGGTATAGAACTTCGTTCTGTTGCATGTTTGGGGCTTGCAGAGGCACGTGAGCCTGCCGTTCGAACCCCCTGTACTCCCGGATTGTCTGGTAGAGTGGTTTCCCTTGTTTTAAATTATAAAATATGAATGCATATGTGAAACTGGATAACTAGAAACCTAGGATGTGGCATGAATCCTAGGACGAGAAGTACTTGTACTGTTTGTATCCGCGTTTGTGATTGCAGTCTTAAATAAATGAATAGAATTATGAACTGCCTATTAATAAACAAGAGCTGCCTGTGAAACATGAAATACCTGTGCTAGTTAGATAGATACCTGTGACATTTCTTATTGTATATGCAACTTGTGGAAATATGAGCTGCATGTGTAAAATCTGAGAATGGAAATGAAAAAATTTGAGAATGGAAATGTGAATGAGGAAACCTGGTATGGAATAACATGGGGAATACGAGCATGAACCCTATGGGGAATTAGGAGTAGAGATCTTGTCGATAAATGGAATGGATCTGGAAATGTGAGTGGGAAGTATGCTAGCCCTTGAGTATGTGGTACAAAGGAGAGCGACTATCCCCTGTTTAGTGTAGAGTAGAGCTAGCCGCCCTTGGGTTGGGACCCGGGGTTAGGATTGGCCACTCTACACCGACTTCTTTGGCCGTCACATACATTGTACCGGGGAGAGCTACTAGTGTAGGGGGAGAGCTAGCCACCCCATGGGGTCCAGGGTTCAGTTAGCCACCCTACACCGACTAGTTAGGCCCACTGGGCAAACCAGGGTAGTCAGATGAGGGTGCACGGACTATGGAGGGGCGAGACCCCTGTTTGGTTCTGAGGGGATAGACCCCTGTTACTGAGAGGACTAGGCCCTATACTATTCCGTGCTGTACTTTGGGTGTACCCGCTAGCAGAAACGACTAACCATGTGCCAGTGTAGGGTAGCTAACCGTGCGCTTATCATGTATGCCGTAGTCACCGCTATGTCTGTCTGTGACTTCGGGGTGGTTGATTGGGTGTAGGATCACTACGGGGGACTCTCCCGGCCAGGAGAGCACCACGTGTGCCTTCTACTCTTCGGAAAAGACTGCAATCAAGATCGTTCCAACGAGGAACATGCAAGATCAAGAAAGAGATCTGAAAAGTAAACCAATGGGTAAAAAGTAATGACTTGTAAAATAAAGTAATTGGAAAAGATAAATTACTTGTTAGCTTTTACTGCTTTAGTTAGTTGGTTACCACTCTACTCAGTGTTCGTTGACTCCATTTTTCCCGTACCCCTTTACAGGTCCAGGAGTTGAGCAGCCAGAGCCACTGGCTGCAGAGGGTGCTGGGCCCAGCAGAGCCCAGTGGTAGTTGCTGTTTTCATTGTACTTCCTTTTACTAATGAGTTAGACTGTTGTTACTATTTCTGTTCTGTACCTTGTTATACTTTACTATTGTTGTGGTAATATGTATTGTTAGCAGCTTTTACTTCCTTTACTACTGTACTCTTTTACTGTTAGTTACTTAGCATAGTGAATGTGGTTTACTTTCCTGCTTTTTGGTTATTTCTTGTTGGGCGACTGGGTCTTGGGATTAGTCAAGTCGAGTCGGTCTCGTGTCCTATAGGGATTCGGGAATCGGGTCGTAACAAGATGGTATTAGAGCAAGGTCGTCCCGAGAAATGAACCAACTAGCTTGAGAATAACCAATTCACGTGCATGTAACTAGAGTAACCACCACAACATACCATTTGACATCTGTTCTGAGGTTCTTTTCCTGAAGTCCGTTAGAGTTGACTTCTTTTTGTGTTGTTTTCCGCGTCTCCTTGCAGGAGATGCCTCGACGTCGAGTCCTTGAGGCAGGCCGCGGACGCGGCCGTGGATGAGGTCGGAGGAGCGGACGTGCCAGGCCTGAGGTGCCAGTTGACCAGCCACTTCTCCCGGGCGTGTAGGCCCAGGACCTCGCTCAATTGATACAAGCATAGTACGAGAGGAGCTCCACCCGCCTCCACAGGTGCCTCTCCCTGGGGACGTGGAGGGGGAGTCCCCTGTGGGGCCAAGAGACCAACGCAGTGTTGGACAAGGGGGAGGGGTGGTCCTCCACCGACCCCACCACACTCTGACACTTCTGAGCACGAGCCCTCCCTGCCTAGAGGCGTGCCCGTTCCCCCACTATAGCTGCACTATGAGCTTTTCAGACAGTTCCGGAAGTTGAAGCCCCCCTCTTTCAAGGGGGATGAGGACCCGTCTGAGGTAGAGGACTGGTTGGAGCAGATTGAGAAGGTGTTTGACACCCTTCGCCCCCTGAGGAGTGCCGTGTGGCCTTTGCCACGTACCAGCTGGAGAGTGTGGAATACAGGTGGTGGATTACAGTCAGAGGCTAGGAGAGGGGGGAGTCGACGTGGGACCAGTTCGTGACCCTGTTCTGCGAGTAGTACTTCCCGCAGACTTGGCAGGACCAGAGGAGGCGGGAGTTCCACACTCTCCACCAGGGGACGATGACTATAAGCGCGTACCGCACTTACTTCCTGGAGCTGTCACATTTCACTGCGACAGCTGTAGCTATTGAGGAGGAGTGCCTGTGGAGGTTCACTGAGGGGCTCCAGCCTGCCATTCGAGGGTAGTCAAACCCCTGAAGCTACCCACCTTCTCAAGAGTGGTGGAGGCAGCTATGCCGTACGAGGAGACCAACTAGGCCGCACAAGACACCGATAGCGGACGGAAGAGGCCCTACCAGCCAGAGTACTCACAGGGTTGACGAGAGAGGAGGCACGCAGTGCCTGCGGGAGAGCCATCTCATTTTGCGGGGCCATCATTGGCCTTTGGGGGCCCCCGACAGGAGCCAGCTGCCAACACTGGACCCCCGCCTAGTCGTCAGCAGGGACCTACCGAGGGAGGGAGTCGAGTTCCCCTCTGCTACCAGTGTGGCCAGCCGCGCCACATCAGGAGGGATTGCCTGTCTAGGGCTGGAGCACAGCAAATGCTCCCTGCACAGAGCACTGGAGGCCGAGCAGGTGGTCGTGGTTCCCAGGCACGTGGTGGAGGACAGCTGTTGCAGGGAGGGTACTGGCCAGCGGCTACCCGTTCGACGTAGAGTGTGGTTGCTTCTTCTGCACCGAGAGCTGAGGGGTGTATCAATGCCCTGACACACAGAGATGCCAGGGCATCAGGTTCAGTGGTGGCAGGTGTGGTTACAGTTTCCAGCAGATTAGTTTGCGTACTTTTTGATTCCGGCGCCATGCACTTGTTTGTTGCTGCGAGTTTTGCTGTCAGTTTGGGATAGGACTGCGTGTTGTTAGAGGATCCATTTGTGATCAGAGGTCTAGGTGGTTAGCTGTTTGTAGTTGAGGAGGTCTACACAGACTATGAGGTCAGTATTGGGGGGCACAGCCTCCCCGTTGACCTGATTGTGATACCGATAAAGGATTTTGGCGTTATTCTAGGGATGGATTGGTTATCCGCTTACCATGCCTTGGTGGACTATTTTGAGAGGAAGATCGTCTTCTGCATATCGGAGATGCCTTCCTTTGAGTTTCACGGACAGCCGGTGGACGAAGGTTTCAAGTGCATTTCTACACTTCGGGCAGCGAGACTTTTAGGCCAAGGGTGTGAGGGCTTTCTAGCTTGTGTAGTGACAGAGCTCAGCCCTGTAGCAGACTTTCAGAGCATCTCGGTGGTCAGAGAGTACCCCGACATGTTTCCAGAGGAGTTCCGAGGTCTACTACCTGAGTGTGAGACCGAGTTTGAGATCTCACTGGTACCGGGGACCAGCCCCATTTCTACGGCACCGTACAGGATGGCACCACTTGAGCTGCGAGAGCTCAAGTCACAGTTGCAGGACCTATTGGAGAAGGGCTTTGTGAGGCCCAGTACGTCCCCGTGGGGAGCCTCGGTGTTATTTATGAAGAAGAAGGACTGTACCCTTGGCCTTTATGTTGACTACAGACAGCTGAATAGGATCATCATCAAGAATAGGTATCCACTGCCAAGGATTGATGATCTATTTGACCAGTTACGAGGTGCCATGGTATTCTACAAGATAGATCTGAGATCAGGCTACCACCAGTTGAGGATCAGGGAGACCGACATCTCCATGACAGCTTTCCACACCCGGTATGGACACTACGAGTTTTTGGTCATGCCGTTTGGGCTGACCAACGCCCCCGCTGCCTTCATGGATTTGATGAACTGGGTGTTCAGACCGTATCTTGATCAGTTTGTGGTGGTATTTATTGATGACGTGCTCATTTTCTCGCGGGATCAGGCACAACACGGACAACACTTGCGGATGGTTCTAGAATCCCGTCTGATTACTGTGATTATCAATTCCAGACTCACACCCATCAGGAAACTTGTCTAATTACTGTTCTCCAACAACATCGAAGAGCCATTGGATGGACTCTCGATGATTTGACCGGCATTTGCCCCTTTTACTGCACACACCGTATCTATACCGAAGAGGGCACATGACCTTCCCGTGAAATGTAGTGACGTCTGAATCCTAATCTGCAGGAGGTCGTGAAAAAGGAGATCATCAAGTGGTTAAATGCTGGGATCATCTACCTGATCTCCGACAGTCGGTGGGTGAGTCCAATCCAGGTTATGCCTAAAAAGACAGGACTCACCGTGATCACGACTGAAACTGGAGAAATCATACCAACCTGTGTGGCGAATTCGTGGAGAGTCTACATTGATTACAGAAGACTCAATACCTTCACAAAGAAGGATCATTTCCCACTCCCGTTTATTGATCAGATCCTCAAGAAACTAGCAGGAAATAGGTTCTTCTACTTTTTGGACGGGTACTCCAGTTATAACCAGGTGGCAATCCATCCTGAGGACTAAAAAAATACCACTTTCACCTGCCCCTTCAGGACGTACGTGCTCCGAAGGATGCCGTTCGGTCTCTGCAATGCACCCGCTACTTTTCAGCGGTGCATGCTTGCCATATTCTCAGATATGGTTGGTGATTATCTGGAAGTCTTCATGGATGACTTTTTAGTATTTGGTGAATCATTTGACGATTGCCTCCTGCACTTGGTCCAGACCCTCAGGCGGTTCATTGATGTGAATCTGGTTCTTTCTTGGGAAAAGAGCCATTTCATGGTGCCTGAAGGAATTATCCTGGGACATCTGGTATCAGAAAAAGGCATCCAGGTCAATCAAGCCAAGGTGTATCTGATTTTCAAACTCCCTATGCCTAGCTCGATTAAGGACATCCAATCTTTTCTAGGGTACGTCAGTTTTTACCTTCAATTCATTCTTGATTTCTTAAAGATCGCACGCCCCCTGACCACTTTACTATCTAAGGATGTTCCTTTCGAAATCTCCAAGGAATGAACTCAAGCATTTGAAATCCTATGTGATCGAGTCACCCAAGCTCCAATCCTACAGTCCCCTGATTGGTCTCAACCCTTTGAGATCATGTGCGATGCATCTGATTTCACTGTAGGAGCGGTACTTGGGTAGAAAATTGACGGGAAACCTGTGGTCATCTACTACGCTAGCAAGACACTTAACAAGGCTCAGCGTAACTACATAGTTACTGAGAAAGAGCTGCTAGCCGTAGTATTTGCCCTGGAGAAATTCAAATTATATCTTCTGGGTTCCTGTGTTATCATTTACTCTGATCACACAGCGGTGAGGCATCTCCTTGCGAAGAAGGATGCGAAACCTCGATTAATCTGTTGGATCTTGTTGTTGCAAGAGTTTGACCTTGAGATTCGCGACAAAGCAGGAAAACAGAACGTGGTAGCTAATCACTTATCCTGCCTTCCTTTTGGTATTATCGACCCTTCCAGACCCATTACGGAACATTTTCCTGATGAGCACCTCCTGACTATCAGTATAGGGCTTCCATGGTTTGCTAATCTAGTAAACTACCTGGCATCACATCAGATCCCGTTCGATTGGCCGAAGGCCAAGAAGGACAAATTGCTTTCCGATGCCAAGTATTACTTCTGGGAAGACCCGTATTTTTTCCGCATTGGTGCTGATCAAATCATTCGACGATGTGTCTTGGAAGTGGAAATTCAAGACATCTTGTCCTTCTGCCATGACCAGGCATGGGGTGGACACTTCTCAGGCCATAAAACCACAGTGAAAGTCCTCCATTGCTGCTTCTGTTGGCCCACGATTTTCAAAGACGCATACAATCACTGTAAGGCATGCACTTGTTGCTAGACCTTAGGCAACATGAGCGACCGTGATATGATGCCTTTACAGCTGATTCTCGTATGCGAAATCTTCGACGTCTGGGGGATCGATTTATGGGACCCTTTCCTATTTCGAACGGCTTCAAGTACATTCTACTCGCTGTTGACTACGTGTCCAAAAGAATCGAAGCCATTCCGACCCAAACCAGTGATCATAAGGTGGTTATCAAATTCATTCATCAGAACATCTTTTTGCGAATCGGGATTCCACGTGCTATAATCTCTGATGGAGGGACCCATTTCACTAATGCTCAGTTCAGGTCACTGATGACTAAATATGGGGTATCACACCGAATCTCTACTCCTTATCACCCCCAAACTAACGGTCTAGCTAAGCTATCAAATTGGGAGATCAAGAAAATCCTCCAAGTTACTGTTCAACCTAACACTAAAGACTGGTCATCCCGACCTCCGGAAGCTTTGTGGGCTTATAGGACCGCCCACAAAACCCAATTAGGTATGTCTCCCTTCAGATTGGTGTACAGGATGGCATGTCACCTCCCCGTCATGTTGAAGCACAAAGCCTATTGGGCAGTATGAACCTACAACCTAGATCTTTCTAAGGCAGGAACCCACAGAAAGCTTCAAATGATTGAGATCGATGAATTATGCCACAATCACAGGTCCCTCTCCCTATGACCCTCACCCTCTTGTTGACGCATGCTCAGGCATGCTATTCTTGACCAGCTCACTTGTTCTCCCTGGCCAAGGGATAACTTATTCACCTCTGTTAACTGATGAGCTGCATAACTCTCCCCCTCCAACTCCTATCGCTTGTGCTACCCGACTAGGGTATCACTCACTCCTTAACTCAAGTCTAATTTAAGTATATCTTTTTTCTTTTCCTCCCTATCGGTCGGTCCTCCCTCCCTATCGGTCAATCGGGTTTTCAAAGGTAATACTGGGGTGGCTCAATCGTGGTAACCATTCTTAAGGTTACCCCTCTTTCACCTCTTTTAACTCATTGATGAGCTCAGAGTGGGTTAAGGCCTTTCATGACAAGCACATATCCAGAAAGATCTTTCACCATGGTCAAAAAGTCCTACTCTTTGATTCGAAGCTCAAACTGTTCCCAGGAAAACTAAGATCAAAATGGATCGGGCATTACCTCGTCCGACGAATCTTTGGAAATGGAGCCATCGAGATCAGTCCACTCAACCACGATTCAGAACCTTTCATCGTGAATGGTCAGAGACTCAAACCGTTCATTGACCTTACTGATACAAATTTGGCTGAGATTTCCTTTACCCTCCATTCTCCCTGAGCTCATTGCGTCCAGCCGATGGTGTAAAACTCAGCACTTAACGGGAGGCAACCCATCATTTTTGAAAAACCTGAAACCTTTCTTGACATTCTTATGCTGAATTCATATTGCACTTTAGGGTTCATCAATTAGAACAGCCAACCCCACCTCAGGTACCCGTACCCGAGCTTGAAATCATCCGCAACAATCACCTCGACCCTTTCGCGCACCCAGAACCTGTTCTAATGAATGATCTAAGTTGAACTCGAACCCACCTAATTCACAATGGGGACATTGCAAATTGTAGGCATGGGGGGGTATGAAAGTGCAAAACGTCATGAAAATCATCTCACAAGAAAAGTTTTCATAAAAAAAATCACATATTCCAAAAATACCAAAAAAATGAAAAAATTCTTGAAAAAGAACAAAAAAATTCTGAGGGGCCATACAAATCTTGAGGAGAAAAAGGGGAAGAGTGAAAAATGTAAAAAAAGAGCACAAGTTGAAAAGAAAAAGAAAAGAGATAGTCATTAGTAAGAAATTAAGGGATTAACTAAGTTCTAGACTATACCAAGAAAAAGAAAATGAAAGAAGTGCTAATAAAACGCAGAAGGGATTAGTAGGAACGCTGATTTTAGACCTCTTAGGCTATACTCCTAGGCTTAAAAATTCAAGATCCGCTAAGATCTGGATAGTCCTCATGAGGTTGGGGAAAATACGAAGCTCAAATATTAGGTTTAAGGCTTAGGGAGTATTTAGCCTCATTAACTGACCTCTAGTTTGCGGGACTTGGTAACCTAAGCACCTCAATCCACACACAATATGGTTCAGCGCGCATAAGTATCAAAATCACACAAATGCATTTAAATTATTCTGAAAAAGTCGCCTAGATTAGGAGCGACTGATCAACCCAAGTTGATTTGGACGAGTTCTCGATGTGGAGAGGCAGGAAATTTCCCTTGAAGATGTGCAATAACATATAGTCTCCTCGATGCTTGTCTGCTAGGATATTTACATATCCTACTGGGGGCATGTAAGCACCCTATGCTGGTTCAGATGCCATGGGCGACATTATCCCGAAATGTTGATTGCTAGGGTCTGGATTCAGCTATAGAACGTCGTGGGTGGGATTATCTCGAAATCTTGAAAGCCAGGGTTCTGGGGGTTGCCATGGGTGGTGCTATCATGAAGCATCGACTACCAGGGACCCTTCGAGCATTGATGGTGGGGACTAGGAATTCGATACAGGCCGTGTTGAGAAGTCAATCCGAAGATAGAAATAAAAAGAAAAGAGAGAGAAAACTCTCCAAACAAAGAAAATTCCTCTGTCTCTCTTACAAAAATGCACTGCAAATTGAACCAAGGCTAAAATATGTTACAAGCATGAGTGCTTTAACCGTGGAGTTCAACGAACCTTAGGATAGTTCCTACGAGCCTTAAAAACCTTCGCGGCATACTGAGGCTAGAGCTGGTTAGGTCCAGATCTTGGTTGGTACTTGAGTACCTTTAGGCCTACTATCAGCATTTTAACCTAATCCATAGAAGAAATCACACATCACAATTCTGAGCATCAAAAAGATTACATGGTCTAGAATCAAAGTTAAAACCTTAAAATTTTGCTAAGGGACTAGCAAAAGCTAGGCATTAGGGTATGATGGGAACACCATCATGAGCCCTAACTAGCTCATTTTGACCCAATGAAGAAAATAAAAGCTCTTACACAACCAACTGGAGGTCCTAATTCACTACATAACCTTTCTGAGAGAAAAGCAGTAAACAAGGGCTAAAACTGTAATTTTACCATTGCAGTACAACAACAGGTTTCCTCAAGGGCTAAACAAAGGTCAAAGGGTCTCAATAAGATAATAAGTGGGTTGGATCAAACAGAAAAAGGTTTGTATGTACCCTGTGAATTAAATGACTTCTTGAAACCTTAAAATAGACCCACTTATTTAAATAAGGTTCTGGTCAGGATGAAATTCACTTAAATCCTCTAAAAATCGTAGAAAAATATTATCTAGGGTTTAGAACCTTCAATTTGGCCATTGGAACCCATCTTGACCTAGAATGGGGTCTCAGATAAATATTTACCCTAAATTAGGTTTTTGCATAAATTTTCCAGTCAAACATGGTCAAACCAAAAATATAACTCCACCATTGGATTCCTTAGGTCCCAATTAGGTTTTTACCAAAATATGGACCTAATGGGAACTCATCTTGACCCACTTTGCAAAAAGGTCCAGTCTAATTACATTTGAAACCCTATCTTTCAAAAACCCTTACAAACTGCCCCGTAGCTTCTTCATCGTCTACGTAATTAGGTCTCATCGCCATTATAGTGGAGGAATCCTACTCCAGTGAGCTTTGGAAGGTGGTTTCTCCTTGACTGCTCAGAGAAACCCCTTCAAAATTGGAAGGGAGATTCTCTGAGAAAATCCCTCCAATGTGAGTCCAGTTTGATGGCCTAATTTCTTCCCAATCTCTCATGCAAATGCATGAGAGATTTGGATCTCTTTTGTGTTTCCTTCTCCGTTGAAGCATGCCTTGCTTGGAAGCTTGGCTTCCAAGCATAAATCCCCCTCCAGAGATCTATTTAAGAAGCCCCAAATCCAACCGACTCCTCTAAACTTGAATTTGACCGGAAACCCCCTCAAATTCTTCTCTCCTCCTCCGGCCGATTCGCTTGTTAAGCTCCGGCGACCTTCCCTACTCTATCTCATCGTCTGACCACAATACCAGTGGTAGACACTTCCTTCTCGCTTTCGTCCGCGTCGTGCAGTACCCGCTGACGCCCTTGTCTCCCCTTCATCCTCGCCGACCGTCTCTCTCTGAGCGCCTTCATCTTCGGTGTTGGCTACACCTTGATTGACATCACCTCTGCCTCCCTTCATCTCCTAACACCCTAGCTAAGTTCGCTTCCTCCTCTACTTTCTTCTCCACTCTCTATTTCCCTAAATTGACTACCGACCTCCAACACCCTCATCTCCTTCATCTCCGACCACCACCTCCGGCGAGGTCACTCCACTTGCACAGGCCATCCCATCCCTCGCCGACAAGTCCGTAAGCATCCCCTCACTCCACTGAACATTTCCCCCTACTTCATACACCACTCCTCTCACTCACGCACCTCACCGAACACACCCACACCTTCACACACAGTGTGCCCTAAGCACGCTCGCACAGGCGTCCTCACGACACGCCAACCACCGCAGCACATTCGCCATGCCTCGATGACGCTTCCTAACCGATCTGACGTGGCCGTGAGGCCGTCTTTGTGATTTCAAGTACAGGTGACCTTTGCCATTGGTGACCAAGCTTGAAGCAAGCTTGAGGTCGCTCCAGGTGTCGCCAGCTCCAGGCCCCTGTCCCAAGCTGTGTGGAAACCCTCGCGCATGACTCCAGGTGCTCAATTCCAGTCGAAGGCCATAGCAGCTGCTGCAATTGGAGGACCACCTCTGCTGCGGGCGTGCGAGAAGGAAGGCGTGTTTAGTCCCACATTGGCAGCTGCAAAGCAAGCGAAGGTGCATATTTTGAATTTGTGCTTGTAGCTGTTTGCCTCCAAATCACGAGGTGAGGTCCCTCTCACTCGATCGACCCGGTCTCGTCCGCGCTCACGCCTCGCAGACCTGGCTGACCCGACCCGACTGCATTCCTCTCCCACCACCGCACGCCGGTGGGCCTGGTCTCGGGTACGTACCTGACCCGATTACCCGAATACGTGTGACTTTGGGAGAGCGAAACCTAAGAGAGAAAGAGAGGAGAGTGCACGTAGGTAGGGGGTAGGTTTTGCTGTAGGCTGAAGAGGAGGAGAAGCGAAGCTGAAGAAGAAAAAGGAGAAGCTAAGGAAAAATAGAAGCTAAGGGCCATGGCATAGAAAGGCAGAGAAGGAAGAAGTTGAGGGAAGAAGAAGGAGAAGCGAAGCTGAAGAAGAAGGAGAAGCTAAGAACAAAGAGAAGCTAAAGGCCATGGCAGAGAAAGGTAGAGAAGGAAGAAGCTAAAGGAAGGCAGAAGGTAGAAGTCAGAGAAAGAAGAAGAAAAAGCCAAAGAAGAAAAAGGTGGAGAAGATAGAGAAAGCCAAAGGCAACGAGAAAGAAGAGGAGTAGAGGCAGAAGAAGGAAGAAAGAAGATGAGCCACAGGAGAGAAGCAGAGAAATCAAAAGGAGCACTGTAGCATTAGTTTAAGTCATCTGATTTACAAATCAGACATCTAATTTGAGTTTAATTCATATACATTGAGTTCTTTAGTATTTTGTGCTTTACATTTACTCCCATATTTTTGCACTTTGATACTAATAATATTGCATATTCTTTTAAATTCTGAATTTTGATCTTGATTTCTAAACACCAATTTGCTTCCTGCGTTCGACCTCGGACTTCAAATTGGAGTAATAAAATTATATCTGTTTGAACGCTTTTTCAGCTATATTACAATGCAATACTTTTAAAACCTGATTCAGCGTTCTCAACACAAACTTCAGTGAGTAGCAGGGCTGCAACCAGTTACGTTATCCCTTTAATTCCCAACATATCCGTCATATTGATTTTATAACCAATTATAGATAATTGTATTTCATTAAATCAAGCCATACAGATATTCACATTAAGCTCAAATGTATCAGTTTACAGATACTCTCCAAATTACGATAGTGGTTCCATACTATTTATCAATTAACGAATCCAAGAGAACTTGTTTCACAAAAATCGGAGTTCGTTTTATGCATGCAATAACAAGGGTATATATAATCATTAATTCTTAATCCTTCTCATAAAAATAAGTTCTTTCTTATTTAAAGTGCCCATAAGTCAGGGCGACTACTGGAGGGGTTCTAAACAAAGCAACAAGGAGGGCATATGCTAATCAAAGTTGTATTCACGAAAAATCACCTCAGATGGGTCCACAGGTACCTGGAAATTAGTTGGAGTCGAGAAAAGAAAAGACTACTCTACCTAATGTCACCGGAGGGTCACAGTGACTCCGAACCATGCGCACAGGGCCTACGAATAGTCTCCATGCCTGCCTCGGAATCCACACACGTACCAAGGGTAAGACCTGGTTCACACAGGCCAAAAATAGAGTCAAAGACTCCTAGTCACATTTCCAATTTTTCACTACGGAACAGTACTCACAAGTGAAAATAAACCACACAAACACAGTACACATCTATACGATTCCAACGGTATCTTATTTGTCGAAATCTAGGGTTGGGAGAGCCTCGATTCAGATGAAACAACGTGAAGGGGTTGATCGCATTTTTGCATGGTTTGTTAGTTTAGGGTTTTAAGTCGTTGCAACGCACAAAAACGGATTCGCTTTTAAAATTTATATTCCTAGATAGGGGAGTATCTAGGGTCGGCCATGGAGGCAAGTTTGCAAAAATTAAATCTCTTGCTTGGAAAATAAATCTCAACTTTCCTTTTGGTCTTTTTGAATATATAGTTTTTATGATTTTTGAAATAAAGGCAACATGCATGTTTTTGTTGAAAGCTAGAAAATAACTAATACCTAATTCAAGAAACCTAACCCTAAGGTGATAGGTAAAGCCTCTCCCTAAGCTCACCCTATGCACGTGGAGGCCTAGAATAATTAGGAAGAGGCTGTGAAACAATTGCAAGGCAAATTTTGTAACAAGCTATGCAACAGAAATTGAAAGAAGGCAATTTGAATTAAAGCAAAATTGTGCACACAAAACCTATAAATGAATGCTTCTACAAGGAAAAAAAATTGAAAACAAAATAAAGGCAAATCCTTTAGATGATGATGGTGATGAAGAGGATGAAGCTCTTCTTGCTCCAGCCTGGTAGCTCCCAGGCTTGAAAAGAAAATCTTCCGCTCCTTCCTTCTATAGCTCTGCTAAGGTGATGTCCTCCAAAGGAAGCCCTAAGGGGGCATGCCCTAAGCTTTTCTCCAAGGGTGGACGTTTACCCCAGGTCCTTCTCCCTTGCCTGGCCATCCTCCTTGAAATGGAAAGGTCCTCCTCCTTGGCGTGGCCCAAGTTGAAGAGAGTGGGGAGAAGAAGGCACCAAAGGGGCTGGTGATGTGCCCCCTTAATCTTCTTCTCTACTCCTTCTTCTTGGCCGTAGGTATAGGTGGATGTAGGTGGAAGTAAACACTAATGGAGGATGATTTTTATGTGGTGATATGGTGGGTTTATATAGAGGTGGTGAGGGGGGTAGTTGGCATGAATAGGTGGAGGGCTAGGATGGAGTTTGGTGGTGGTTATGGGTGGTTAGAATGATCCTAGGGCTAGGGTTAGTTGGCGCCACCTTAAAGGGTGTTAAGGGGGTGGTTATGGTGGTGTTGGTGGCTTTTGGTGGTGGAGAGACACCACCATTTTGGCGCCAACCTAGGGTCTTCTAGAAGGGGGGTTAGGTGGATGGTGGAGATGGATTTAAGGAGAGGTGTATGGTGGAGATGAAGGGAATTTTGGAGGGAAAGTTGGCGCCAAAAGGGAAGGGTTCTAGAAGGTTATTTTGGAGGGAAAATAGGTGGCTTTCGGTAGTGGTGATGGGGTGAAGGGGTGTGATGGTAGTGGCACCAACTTGGAGTAGGATAGCTAGCTTAGGTGAGCTTAGTTGATGGAGCTAGCTAGGGTTGAGTTGAAGGTGGTGGATGGCCAAGGAGTTGGATGCTAGCTAAGCTAAGCTAAGCTAGCTTAGCTAGCTATGGAGTAGAGGAGTAGGTAATGTGAGCTAAGGTTTGAAGAGAGGAGATGAGGAGGAGAAGTCTGGAGCTTGAACTGGAGCTGGCAGCTGCTGAAGAGGCTGACATGGAGCTACTCTAGTTGGCTTAGCTTGGTAGTTCTTAGCTAGCTGCTAAGCTAAGCTAAAGTGAGCTGGCCTCTACCATAATGAGTTGAGGTGAGCCGGGTCTGGTGCTCCCAGGGAGGATCAAGCTGGTTGAGGCAGCTAAGGTAGCTTAACTCAACTAAGCTGAGCTAAGCTGAGTCCCCAGGAGCTGGACTTGAGCTTCCTGAGCTGGAATGAAGTCATCTTCAGCTGACTGGAGTTGAGTGGAGCTAGATGTAGCTGGACTTGAGCTAGGGTGAACTCCAGTCAACTCAGCTGAACTAGCTAGAGCTCCCTGTGAACTAATGGGAGCTGAGATGAGCTAGACTCACCTATGTTGAGTTGGATCTGAGCTGACCTGAGCTAGGGTGAGCTAAGATGAGCTCTCTTGAGCTACCATTCAGCTGAGATGAGCTGAATGGAGCTAGGATGAGCTAACCCTAATTCAGGTGAGCTGAATTCCAGCTATAGTGAGCTGGCTCAAGCTGAGTTTCAGCTGGTGAGAGCTTCTTTACCAGTTGCCTTCCTGAGTGCTAGGGTACTAGGGATCTGGCAATCTGTTTATCCCTAACACTCACAAAAACACATTAAAAGCATAATAAAAAATGCAATGCATGGCTAACCTAATTTATGCCTAAATGCAGCCCAAAAACCCATTTGCAGAGTAAAATCCTAAGAGCTAGGTTTGTTTTAATGCATGAGAATGATGATAAACTGGCGTTTATCACACCCACATGCTTATCTTTTGCTAGTCTCTTAGAAAAACTTTAATTTTTTATGGAAAATGGAATTTTTTGGGAAATCTAATTTTTTTCAACTTTTGAGGAGAAAAAGATTATGGGACCTTGGTTGATCTAAACACAGGAGACACGGGATTTGTTAAGGATAAACATCAAGATTTGTTTTTGGATCCAACCATTAAACAAAACAAGATCAATATATCCTCCAAAAAATTCACAAATTAACCTTTTGTTAATTCAGATGACTTGAAATTTTTGTTTTTAGGATTTTTTTGGCTCATGAAACTGATTCGCAACTTGGAAAATCCTTTAAAACCTTGTGTCCGTGCTTGTGAAAAGCCAACATTTATAGGGCATGTTAATTTATTTATTATTATTTTCTTTTTTTCTCCCCATGCTTATTTTTAGCTTAGTCTTACAACAGATGTGTCGGGATCATCATTCCCTTTACCAATCCTCGAGGGGGCTCTGGCGCCAGTACTTCGAGATAGCACTATCCATGACACCACCTAGGAGCTCACAACCCCAAAACACGATGCGGTGTAAAGGGGCGCTCCAAGCAAACTCAAGCCCTTGCTCCGACACTATAGGTAAAGCACCATCCAAGACACTTGAGCTGCTAAAATGCGCTTTAATACTCCATCTAAAGATATGAAATATAGATATGGAGCAGCGCCGAGGCGGTAACATGTTGACATCGCATCCTCAAAGGAGGCATTTTCCTCATTCTCGACGGTGGGAACTCAAACAAATGATCTGCTTCAAACTTTTGCTAAGTCCAAGCACGGAGTTTTTCAAATTTTTAGTTGTTTTTAAGTGTTGGCTTGTGTGTGAAAATTGACACAAGAAGTTCCTCAAGAAATGCAAGTTTTTGGATTAGAAACTAAGTCAAATACTTTCCATATTACAGAATAGGATCAAGTCACCTGAACTATCATGAGTTCAGGTGGAATTTTTAGAGAAGGATATCTGATCTAGTCTAAAATAGATCCTGAAATTCTAATGATCAGATCCACATCCTCATCCCTAGTTTGTTAAAGATTAAATCCCATTGTACCAAAAGTGAGTTTTTCAACCTTAGTCCCGATTTCAAAATTTTTCCTCAAAAAGTTTTCAACATTTATATTTTTTTTGGGTATGCAAGTAGGAAAATAAAAATGCATGTTTTTAGGTTTTGAAAATCCTAAATTGATCGTCAAATTTTAAAAATACCCTCCCATGCTTAAGATATGCAATGTCCTCATGAATTAGGAGGGAAAAGGGATCACCTTAATGAAGAGTGGTCGGGTTTAGGATGGTCAAAACCTGGAAAAAGAAAGGAAAGCAGGAAAAAAAAATGATGGGTTACCTTCCATCCAGTGCTATCTTTTACGCCATTCAGCCGAGCATGAAGGTATGCATGGAAGATGGTAAATCATGTAAATAGTTGGACACTTGGATGCCCACAAAAAAAGTGCCTTCTTCTAGATCCCTAGAAAATTGATTAGAAGCAATATTAGGATCAAAGTTGGATGGAAAATGATAAGTGTAGCCCAAGTTTGGCCATGGTTTTAAATCAGGTTGGATGCCAAACTCAGGCGGGGTTGGTGGTAGGTCCATAAGAAAGGAGTCGGGGAAGGGATGGTGAGGATTGGGTGAAGTTAGTGTGGAAAAGTGGGGTGTGGGAATAGTGGGTGGGTTAGGGTGATCAAGGGGTGCATCAGGAATAGATTTGGGGTCAAGACAAGTCTCCATATCACAGATTTCGCTAACTACTGATTCTGAATTAGAGTCCTCAAAAAAATTATGGTCGATAAGGGTATCTATCAACATTGTCTCCACCATATTAGAAATTTTCGTATCTGAGTCCTCAAAAAAGTTATCATTATGGAATCTCCTGGAGGATTTGAAAATATCTAAAGTGATAGTTTGGCCGACGCAAGTAATATCCATTTTGCCTGTGTGGCAATTGATATTTGCCTTTGCAGTGGCCAAAAAAGGGCATCTAAGGATTATTGGGGAGTCCATTAATGATTCAGGTACCTCAATGTCAAGGACTAGAAAGTCTACAGAGAAAACACAATTCTGGACCTTGACCAAAACATCCTTGACAATCCCACGAGGTTTGATTGTAGATCGGTTGGCTAATTGCAGGGTAACCTCGATGGGTTTTAATTTGCCGATCTGAAATTCTTCAAATAAAATCATGGGAATAATATTAACTGAGGCACCAAGATCAAGGAGGGTACGATTAAAGGTAGTATCATCAATAATTACTGAAATTAAAGGCAACCCCCGATCTTTCATCTTAGGAGGCAGCTTACTTTGTATGATAGAGCTTACTGTCTTTGAAAGATGCACCTGTCCTAGATTTTTGGCCTGCCTTTTAGGAGTACAGATCTCCTTCAAAAATTTGGCATAGGCAAGTATATATTTGATGGCATCTAGGAGAGGAATAGATTTGAACTTGCTCAAATAGATCCATGAGTTCTTCTGTGGTGGGCTTAGATTTCTTTTTTCTGTTGGTGGTGGGGTGGAGAGCTTGTGGGAAAGGGATAGGAATCGTGTCTTGAGATTTTTGTATTTCTTTTTCTTCCTGATGGGGAGTTCATCAGGTTTGTGTGAAGGCCCAGGATCAGTGGTGGTTTTCCCACTATTCAAAGTAACTGCATGTGCAATCGGATTATTATTTGGAGGAGGTGGGGGGGCCTGTGGTTGCGGAAACCTGGGAGGCTGCTGAGGTGGTGGATTAGTAGGAGGCTGATTCGGGTAGTGTGGATTTCTGCCCGGATATTGGTTCCTTTGGTGATTAGGGTTGGGCATGGGTTGGGACGGAAGATGTCCTACAGGTCTTTGCGTAGGAGTAACCCCAATCTGGTTGTTCAGATTTGTGATGGTACAGGTTACTTCCGTCAGTTTTGTTTGCATTTCCTGCAGGGTTCGCATCATCTGGTGATGTAAACACATTTACACTACTTAAGATGTCTATTTATGCATGTTCTTAAGCATAGGATTGCATTTCATGATATAAATATTGCATTACATGCATCATCTTGCATTTAGAATACTTTGAATAAAATGGAGGTTAATTGTCTCCTTTTATGTGCTTGGACAGGGCAAATATTTTATCAGGGCCTCGGATCAAAGATCCAACTGTATGGATGTGATCAGGGCGACGATTGGAGTTCAACGACTCCAAGATCGCCCTAATCAGGCATCCGTAGCATCAGATAGTGACCTGGGAACCCTAGAAGATCAAGGGCCAGGATGGTGTAAATCCGCACTTCAGATGATAAATCCAACCGCACGGATGAATTCGGATCGATGATGGCAGCCCAACGACACAAAAATCGAGTCAATCCGACATCCGTGGCACCATCTACAACTTCCAGAAGATGGACGGCCAAGATAGCGCCACGTGGTGCCATCTCAGCTGCCCAAGAGGCCGCTTCATCTTGTGAAGGCCCCGTGCCCGATTTCTCTTCGCCGTTGGATCTTAATCCAACGGCTGTGGGCGCTCGCATTTAAAAGCGCCCGCTCAACCATTCGCGCCCCATAGCGCAGTGGTCGAGTGCGCTATCACGATTGCGGGGCGTGGGTTCGATCCGCGGCGAGGCGCTGGAGGGCGCAATCAATTGAGGCGCGTGGAGCGTCAGATGAAGATCGGACGGCCGCGCGCGCCCGATAGCATCGACGCGCGATTGGATGCGCAATCGAACGTGCAATCAGATGCGCGGGGGGCGCGCAACGCAGCGGGCGCGGAAGCGATCTAATTCGTCCGATCTCGCGATCAGACGGCTGAAAAGCGCTGGACATGCGTGGACGTTGAGGAGCAGGCAGCCGAGGAGGCGCGCGTGGGCGCAGAGGTGACGGCCGCGTCGGGGCTTTAATGACGGATTTATCCCTCATTAAAGACCCCTCATTTATTATTTTGAAGTTGTAATGTCCATTTTGCCCCCACTCCTTGCAACTATAAAAGGAGACCCCCTCCATACGAAATTATCATCCCTTCTTTCTCCTCTCTACCCCTCCACATCTCAAAAGAAGCTTGTCCCACACCCGGGATGCTTCTTGCGAGATAAAGTCCAAT
The DNA here is from genome assembly GCA_037157565.1 of Thalassia testudinum. NCBI lineage: Eukaryota > Viridiplantae > Streptophyta > Magnoliopsida > Alismatales > Hydrocharitaceae > Thalassia > Thalassia testudinum. Next base: position 113,507,823 of record JAZHRO010000039.1, on the reverse strand, counting down.
TTTCATTCCCCTTCGGAAGTGGATCCCGCGACGACGACGGCGTGCTGCTCCGTTCCCGTTCTTCTGCTTCGTCCTCCTTCGTCCTGCTTCATTCTCCTTCGTCCAGGCATTGTCCCGTCCAGCTCGTCCTCCAAGCAATCGTCAAGGAGGATAACTTCTCTCTCCCATTCTTATTTACAGCTTTTCTAGTGTAGAATTTTCCTGCTTAATAGTGTAATTGATTTTCCGCATTCTAGTGTAACTTTTATAAACAATTGGAATATTGAATGCATGTTCTCTTTCTCTCTCTCTCTTTCTCTCTCTCTCTCTCTCTCTCTCTCTTAGTTTGATAGCTCCATTGTAATTATATCGCCTTTCTTATAAAAAAAATCCTAAAAAAAATATAATTGCGAATATAGATCAATGTTGCCTCCCTGTGTTCGACCCGGAATTCTTTTCGGTATAAATTTTATTTGTTGAACACGAATTCTTCGCTTTTTGAACTACAACGACAGGTTTTCCAAAACCAATCTCGTAAGCATAGCGATTCCCAAAACACGTTCAACATTTTGGCGCCGTTGCCGCGGAGGCAACGATTTCCGATCTTTTCTTCGCATTTCTTGCACTTTATTTATTTTCTAACTAGCTTTCTCTTGTGTCTATTGTTTTGCAGAGACCTCCATCAAGGAATCAACAAGCGGTAGACTGGAGTAACGTGTAGTTGAAGGCAACTGTAAGTGCTTCCCCATTCTTTCTCCCTCCATAGATTTCATTCGCCACATTAAATCCAAATCCCAATTAACCTAGGTGTTTGCATAAATCCTAGGAATAGTTTGGTTGTTTGGATTTTCACTCACATTCATTCCACCCTCATCCATAAAAAAAAATAAAAAATAAAAAGATAATCTTGTGGGGTAATTTTCAACAAACACACAACACACACCCACATTCAAGTCACTTGATCAACTTGATTTGTTTTCTACTCAACCGGGTTCTGATCTGTGGAACTGGTACACACAAAGCAACACATAACAGAGTAGAAATCATTCTAGGTTAATCATCTTTGAGTGTCTAACTTAGTGGTGCATTTGTGGCCAGTTGTTTGAGTTGTTTGGGCCGCACCACTTTATTTTAAAACCAACTCATCAAGTAGCTCCTCCTTAGGGTTTTCAATCTAGGTATATTCTAGGCACTCCACTTTCTTTCTGATTTTAAAGGAAAATAATCTTCACCCGTGTTTTGCAACTTGGTTCTCCTAGAAACTTGATTGCAATTCACCTAATTTGAAACCCTAAAAGCTACTAAGCAAGATTTGAACCTTAAAATTCACCACATCAAAAATAATCTTGCTGGAAAATCACTAGTTGTGCACACACACACAAATCAATCAATCATTTAGGGAACAACCCATTTAAAGGGCCCATCACATTCCAAAGCACATTCAAACCTAGCCCTAAATAAAACAGAGTAGACGTTGGCCTTAAGGATTGGACTCGCTCTTCAGAGCCCAGAACGAGATTATTTTTTATTAGTCTGTTTCTACTATTCAATCTGATGTCTAGCTAGGGGAGCAGAGTCAAACGATCGCGGCTGGGGGGTACACTAGGAACCGGAGGTGCAAGCCGAAGGAAGAACCTTCTCCCCAGTCCCTCCTTCTAACTATTGTTTTGTAGAGACCTCCATCAAGGAATCAACAAGCGGTAGACTGGAGTAACGTGCAGTTGAAGGCAACTGTAAGTGCTTCCCCATTCTTTCTCCCTCCATAGATTTCATTCGCCACATTAAATCCAAATCCCAATTAACCTAGGTGTTTGCATAAATCCTAGGAATAGTTTGGTTGTTTGGATTTTCACTCACATTCATTCCACCCTCATCCATAAAAAAAAAAATAACAAAAAGATAATCTTGTGGGGTAATTTTCAACAAACACACAACACACACCCACATTCAAGGCACTTGATCAACTTGATTTTTTTTCTACTCAACCGGGTTCTGATCTGTGGAACTGGTACACACAAAGCAACACATAATAGAGTAGAAATCATTCTAGGTTAATCATCTTTGAGTGCCTAACTTAGTGGTGCATTTGTGGCCAGTTGTTTGAGTTGTTTGGGCCGCACCACTTTATTTTAAAACCAACTCATCAAGTAGCTCCTCCTTAGGGTTTTCAATCTAGGTATATTCCAGGCACTCCACTTTCTTTCTGATTTTAAAGGAAAACAATCTACACCCATGTTTTACAACTTGGTTTTCCTAGAAACTTGATTGCAATTCACCTAATTTGAAACCCTAAAAGCTACTAAGCAAGATTTGAACCTTAAAATTCACCACATCAAAAATAATGTTGCTTGAAAATCACTGGTTGTGCACACACACACAAATCAATCAATCATTAAGGGCACAACCCATTTAAAGGGCCCATCACATTCCAAAGCACATTCAAACCTAGCCCTAAATAAAACGGAGTAGACGTTGGCCTTAAGGATTGGACTCGCTCTTCAGAGCCCAGAACGAGATTATTTTTTATTAGTCTGTTTCTACTATTCAATCTGATGTCTAGCTAGGGGAGCAGAGTCAAACGATCGCGGCTGGGGGGTACACTAGGAACCGGAGGTGCAAGCCGAAGGAAGAACCTTCTCCCCAGTCCCTCCTTCTAACTATTGTTTTGCAGAGACCTCCATCAAGGAATCAACAAGAGGTAGACTGGAGTAACGTGCAGTTGAAGGCAACTGTAAGTGCTTCCCCATTCTTTCTCCCTCCATAGATTTCATTCGCCACATTAAATCCAAATCCCAATTAACCTAGGTGTTTGCATAAATCCTAGGAATAGTTTGGTTGTTTGGATTTTCACTCACATTCATTCCACCCTCATCCATAAAAAAAAAAAATAACAAAAAGATAATCTTGTGGGGTAATTTTCAACAAACACACAACACACACCCACATTCAAGGCACTTGATCAACTTGATTTTTTTTCTACTCAACCGGGTTCTGATCTGTGGAACTGGTACACACAAAGCAACACATAATAGAGTAGAAATCATTCTAGGTTAATCATCTTTGAGTGACTAACTTAGTGGTGCATTTGTGGCCAGTTGTTTGAGTTGTTTGGGCCGCACCACTTTATTTTAAAACCAACTCATCAAGTAGCTCCTCCTTAGGGTTTTCAATCTAGGTATATTCCAGGCACTCCACTTTCTTTCTGATTTTAAAGGAAAACAATCTTCACCCGTGTTTTACAACTTGGTTTTCCTAGAAACTTGATTGCAATTCACCTAATTTGAAACCCTAAAAGCTACTAAGCAAGATTTGAACCTTAAAATTCACCACATCAAAAATAATCTTGCTTGAAAATCACTGGTTGTGCACACACACACAAATCAATCAATCATTAAGGGCACAACCCATTTAAAGGGCCCATCACATTCCAAAGCACATTCAAACCTAGCCCTAAATAAAATAGAGTAGACGTTGGCCTTAAGGATTGGACTCGCTCTTCAGAGCCCAGAACGAGATTATTTTTTATTAGTCGGTTTCTACTATTCAATCTGATGTCTAGCTAGGGGAGCAGAGTCAAACGATCGCGGCTGGAGGGTACACTAGGAACCGAAGGCGCAAGCCGAAGGAAGAACCTTCTCCCCAGTCCCTCCTTTTAACTGGTTGGATTGAACAGACAGAAGTAGATCAAATCGTTCCTTTATCTCAAGACGGGTTTTGAGAGTCTGTAGGTCTGTGGGCTAACCCATTTAAGGACATGTTTGATTGTTTGTATTGCCGGGCGCCTTTCTTCCTCCCGAGTCTCATGAATCCTTCCACATATTTCACACATTCCCGCTCTTTCCCTCCTGTTGTGAATTATCCTCAACATGACGATTATCCCAACTCGTATTGTAATCCACCATCAGTTAGTTGGGATAATTCGGATTGGGGATACAATTCCAGACCCCCGTGTTTAGGGTCTAACCCTGAACACTTTGATTCTGATTTCTATCCTTCTCAGAGCTACATCGATTATAGATCGTCTTCCTTTCATGCACAACCTAATACGATCTACAATCAAGAAGGATACACCGATCCTTACCCATCCTCTGATTTCACTGCCTTTAGGTCATCACCATCTTTTCAACAATCTGAAATGACCTATTATCAGGAAGGGTATAACGAATCTCAATTCGTTAATTCCTCTGCATTGATGTCAAACCCGCCCAACCCTGAACCAACTCATTTGGTTCAGGTTAATCAGGTTCAAGATAAGGTGCTGGCTAACTTGAGGAATATCATTCAATCTTTAGAAGTTCAGCCAATACCTTGCATTGAGAGATTGGAGCCCCTAATTGAAATGATTGATGATTTAAACAAGTCTTTGTTGGATTGGCTCCAGGATGTTAAGGATAAGAACCCGGGTGAGTTTCTACTTGGGAAATTAGCGAAATTGAGGATGAGATTCGTGGTTGCTTTGATTCAATCTTGGAATAATTCCCAGGATGAACCCTCTTCAGGAAAGCCAATGACAGAACCCGCTCAGGCACCTGTTGGGGGGGACACGTGTTACGAGGCTGACCAAATTGAATTAAAACAACCAATTAAGGATGATCTGATTTCTTCGCCTGAGATCCCTAAGTCGGGTTACGAGGAAACGTATGTCTCCTTGGAACACAAAGTGACAAATGATTTTGGGACATACATTGATACGGATCTTGATGGTAAAGATTCAAGTTGCGAAGTCTCACGCGAGTTTTCTGAACATGATTTCTGTGAGACGATTGGGCCTGAGGAATCTGATAGATCAATTGATAGCCCAATAACTGAGGACACTGATCTTATTAGGGCACACATTACGGATCCAGAATCGCATTTTCTGGAGGAATCAATTCAATGCCCTGATTATCAGTTACACCCTATTGAGCTTATTGATGATTCTAATTCGGAGATAATTAGAGCCAAGTCAATTTTGATTCTGCCACATCATTTAGACTTGGAGATTTCAGACAGGGTGATGAATATACAAGAGGTCCTGGAATTTAATATGCTGAATGAGGAGAATAGGAGCTGGGAAGTTCTGATTTGGGAAGTCAATTTTGGAGGAAATAGAAAATTGAGTCGAAAGGTTCCTTTTAAGCTGAAACCATCAAATCAGAACCCTTACGACATTTGTTTCGAGGATGTCAAACCCAAGCACACATTCAACGATTATCCTTTTGAGCTTCAATTCTCTGTAACCCGACTTTTTGGTCTTGGGTTGCATCCTCAGAAATCGCAGGCTCGATCCCGCTTACATTCTGATTTTAGGTTTTGGGTAATTTTTATCCAGAACCTAAGATATTCTCGATTATGGGGTATGGGTCTGCACCACAATCTGGTCCACATCTGTGGACCTCTGCTGACAGGTTAGAGGATTCTTATGTTCATTCTAATTCTGACCTGCACTTGTGAATTCTTCATTTCTTTTCTTTGTATAGTGTGCCTAGCTGAAGGCACTAAACTCAGCACATATACAGTTCTTTTTAATTTTTCATCTCGGAGCGGACCTGACATTCACGCAATTCAGGTGTTTTCTTCTCTTTTCCACTCTATTTTATGTCTTTTTAATACAATGAGGACATTGCATTAGATAGGCATGGGGGGGTGGATATTTATCTCTGAATTCATTCGTCAGCTCCGTAGATTTGTTTTATTTTGATTAAAAAAAATCAAAATTAGGAAAGAGAATTTGGGTTTAAGAAAATTTTCAATCTTAGGAAAAACTATATTAAGATCTGAACACAAAGACCCTTTAGGTCTTTGAACTTAATCAGCCCGTGTATCCACTAAAATGTGGATTTATTTTTGAGTCCTCGCCATCTTAATTCTTTCGTAATTGGAGTAAATATGTTTGGGTGATAAGTACACGACTTATCAACCCGCCCTCTGATTTGAGGGAATTTTAAGTCTTAAGCATCTACACACTTTCTTTGCACTGACTCATTGTCCGGCGATTTTAACGGAAATTGGGTAGCTAATGAACCTTCTAAGGTGATATGGCTGGCAAGTTATCATGGGTAACAGCCCATAGGTAGGTTGTCCAGAGCCCAGTCACTGGACCTTTCTTAGTTTGCTGCCTTTAGGTAAATCTTAGACTAGGGAAGCCACCTACTTAAAAAAAAAATAGAGAGAGAAAAGAACAAAAAGAAATAAGCCACACTTCGCCGCATGAGTATGGCTGGCAAGTTGTCGGTGGTAACAGCTCATCGACCGGTTGTCCAGAACCCAGCTCAGAAAATGCACTAAAAATTCCCAAAACACTTAGGAAGAAGCGGAGAAGTAGAATAAACCGGGGAGATATACACTGGATTCACCCTTGTGTTGACCCCGTAAAAAAAAATAAAAAATAAAAAAAATAAAAGTAGGGAGAAAGCTACCGGTTGTAAAGATACACTTTTAGGTAGAATTTTGGTTAGATCACCTAGAGGCGTAGAAATCTGAAGTCCGTTCTAACTGCCGGTCAACGAGTCTATCACAATCACAATAAGATACTTAAAGCTTAGGGTTCTCATCAAATTTTGGGTGAGTTGAATGGCCGTAGAAAGCCACTCTTAAACCCAAAAATTTGAAAATAAAAAAAAAATAGAAAAGAGAAAAAGAAAATTTTCTTTTAATAAGGCGAGGGCTTGAGGCGGTCTACATTTTGGCTGATACCCAGGCACTGTTGGGTCTTTGAAAGTTCAGTTCCTAAGTAGATAATTTCTTAATAATTGAAAAATAACTCAAGTCCAAGTAATCTAACCTAATTCTTTTATAAATAGCATATAGTTTTTGCTAGGGACTAGCGAAAGATAGGCATGGGGGTATGATGTAAACACATTTACACTATTTAAGATGTCTATTTATGCATGTTCTTAAGCATAGGATTGCATTTCATGATATAAATATTGCATTACATGCATCATATTGCATTTAGAATACTTTGAATAAAATGGAGGTTAATTGTCTCCTTTTATGTGCTTGGACAGGGCAAATATTTTATCAGGGCCTCGGATCAAAGATCCAACTGTATGGATGTGATCAGGGCGACGATTGGAGTTCAACGACTCCAAGATCGCCCTAATCAGGCATCCGTAGCATCAGATAGTGACCCGGGAACCCTAGAAGATCAAGGGCTAGGATGGTGTAAATCCGCACTTCAAATGATAAATCCAACCACACGGATGAATTCGTATCGACGATCTCAGCCCAACGATACAAAAATCGAGTCAATCCGACATCCGTGGCACCATCTACAACTTCCAGAAGATGGGCGGCCAAGATAGTGCCACGTGGTGCCATCTCAGCCGCCCAAGCGGCTGCTTCATCTTGTGAAGGCCCCGTGTCCGATCGCTCTCCGCCGTTGGATCTTAATCCAACGGCTGTGGGCGCTCGCATTTAAAAGTGCCCGCTCGACCATCCGCGCCCCATAGCGCAGTGGTCGAGCGCCCTATCGCGAGCGCGGGGCGTGGGTTTGATTCGCGGCGAGGCGCTGGAGGGCGCGATCAATTGAGGCGCGTGGAGCGTCAAATGAAGATCGGACGGCCGTGCGCGCCCGATAGCATCGATGCGCGATTGGACGCGCAATCGAACGCGCAATCAGACGCGCGGGGGGCGCGCAACGCAGTGGGCGCGGACGCGATCTACGCCGTCTGATCTCGCGATTGGACGGCTGAAAAGCGCTGGACGTGCGTGGACGTTGAGGAGCGGGCAGCCGAGGAGGCGTGCGTGGGCGCGGAGGCGACGGCCACGTCGGGGCTTTAGTGACGGATTTATCCGTCACTAAAGACCCCTCTTTTATTATTTTGAAGTTGTAATGTCCATTTTGCCCCCACTCCTTGCAACTATAAAAGGAGACCCCCTCCATACGAAATTCTCATCCCTTCTTTCTCCTCTCTACCCTCCAAAGCTCAAAAGAAGCTTGTCCCACACCCGGGATGCTTCTTGAGAGATAAAGTCCAATTTTCGTTCCCCTTCGGAAGTGGATCCCGCGACGACGACGGCGTGCTACTCTGTTCCCGTTCTTCTACTTCGTCCTCCTTCGTCCTGCTTCGTTCTCCTTTGTCCAGGCGTTGTCCCATCCGGCTCGTCCTCCAAGCAATCGTCGAGGAGGATAACTTCTCTCTCCCATTCTTATTTACAGCTTTTCTAGTGTAGAATTTTCCTGCTTAATAGTGTAATTGATTTTCCGCATTCTAGTGTAAATTTTATAAACAATTGGAATATTGAATGCATGTTCTCTTTCTCTCTCTCTCTTACTCTCTCTCTCTCTCTCTTAGTTTGATAGCTCCATTGTAATTGTATCTCCTTGCTTATAAAAAAAATCCTAAAAAAAATATAATTGCGAATATAGATCAACGTAGCCTCCCTGTGTTCGACCCAGAATTCTTTTCGATATAAATTTTATTTGTTGGACACGAATTCTTCGCTTTTTGAACTACAACGACAGGTTTTTCAAAACCAATCTCGTAAGCGTAGCGATTCGCAAAACACGTTCAACATCTGGGAATTGATGTCTTATTGGGATGGCCCAGGATGGAAGGTTGGATTCAACCACACTCATTAAAATGATCTGGTTGGGAAGGAACCTGATTATTCCAGGAGTAGTTCGGGTAATTTTTCCAATTGGAAGAATTTTTAAAGGGCTCCTGGATGGTAGAAATATTTTGAGTGGGGTTAAGATCTGGATAGTTGTAATTCCCCAGTGAATCATGGGCAACCTCAGAATACTGGTAATAATTAGCAGGAGTAGTGTTGAGATTGTGCAAATTTTCTCTTCATGGAATGTTAGGTTGGGTTAGATGTAGACTGTGTGGAGCTTGGGTTGATGTGGCCAGTCTTTCCTCAATTTTCTTTTGATTAATATGCATCTGGTCGAGTTTTTGAGCGATCATTTGAAGATCGTCTTGGGTGACAGGGATAGATTGAGTGCCTACTTCATGAACACTGAACTACGGGTTTTGAGTTCTGCAAAATGTGTTCATGGAAGCTTGATTAAATGAGTTTTCACTCATTTCTTCAAAAGGGTCATAGGCACTTTCAGCATCCTTATTTAAGAAGTTGCCACCACACGAGGCATCAATGAAATGTCAGATTTGATCTTCTAATCCATGATAGAAGATTTGCACGAGCTGCCATAAAGGAATCTCGTGGTGTGGGCAACTTCTTAAAAGATCTTGAAATCTTTCCCAAGAATCATGGAAAGTCTCACTAGATTTTTGGTGAAAGGTCGTAATAGATCTTCGCAGAGAATTAGTACGACCTATGGGAAAGAATTTCTTGAGGAAGGCGCTCTTGAGATGAGGCCAAGTTGTGATGGGTTGGCCAATGGTCCTGAACCAATAAGTGGCCTTATCTTTAAGAGATAATAGAAAAAGCCGCATCAGCCATATGTCCTCTTGCACATTTCGGGAACGGGTTGTTTGTGCAAGAAGAGTCAACTCTTCAAGGTGGCTGAAAGGGTCTTCCCTAGGAAGGCCATGGAAGTGTTTAATCAGGTTCAGGACTGCAGGCTTGATCTCGAAGTCCCCCTCTGGTATGACCACCCCTGGTCATTCCTCATAATAAGATGAATCATAAAAATCTTTTAGAGGAATAATAGGCTACTGATGGGGTGGTGGGTTTGGCCTTTGATTGGCTAGGTTTTGGATGTTCCTAGTCAATGTTTGTTGATTGGAATTTAATTTATCAATCTGTTCAGCCATCAATTTTAAAAGATAGGCAGGGGGTCTTGATGTTGTGTTTGGGGCAATTCAAGATTAGGGAGCTCCAAGTGTGGGAAGTTAAAGGTGGGTGGGTTTTGGGTGGAAGGGTTAGAATTAGGGTTAGTAGGGTTAGAGGTAGGATTAGAGGTGGAAGTGGAAGCATTAGTGGACCCATTTTGTTGATTTTCCATTTTTTTTTAGAAGAAGTGGCCTTTTTTAGCAGGGAGCGAAATCAAATGGTCCTTCCAAATGTGGATTTTGAGACCGTCGCCCGTGCATAAAATGGAAGAATGGGAGGGGAGGAGAAGAGATGGAGTTGAGAGAAGTGTGCACACAAGCAACCAAAGCTAAACCTAACTTAAGTGTGACTCCCTAAAAAAATAAACCTAAGACTTGGTCTATGTAGGAAATAAGTAATCAATAGTGAATATCCGTTCTGTCAACAAATCTAGCCAAGTTGCTTAAGGGGAGGTTTGGGCCCAAACTTTTCCCAGGGAAAACCCCAGGTGCTTGTACAAACCCGCACCTGGTCGTTTGACATGGCCTCTCAGCCTGAACACCAGATATAGATGACAAAATTGGTATTAACTAAAGAAAACTTATGACTTATATAGCAAGCCTAAGTTGATGAAGCCTTAAGGGTCAAGTTGCTACGGATTTTAGTTAGGTCTAGGATACTATAGTGCACACGGAATGTGGAGGGCATTAATTTGGATTATTGCCCTATTATTTCAATTTTTTTGTGTGTGAGCAGGAATTGGAAAGTGGTTCCAATTAAAAAGCAAGTTGTCACACAATTTCTTGTATTTTTGTCTTTTAGGATTTGATTTAATTAAATGTGTTTTAGGGTTTTTCTTTTTAAATTTTCAAACAAGTTTGAAACTCCACAATCAAAGGAAAAATAAGTTGTAATGGTGATGGTTAATTTCCTTTAATGTGAGTCTCTAAAAAGAAAAAAAGAAACCCTAAGCCAATTGTCCCTAAGATAGAAAATTACTACCAATGAATTATTTTTAGGCTTTCTGTATTAAGTAGTGGTCCAAACAAGTCAAACAACACCACTACTTTGACGAAAATCAAACAAAGATTTCAGAAAAGATTTTTGTAAGAGTTTAGGAATTTGTTTGATAATTGTTTTGAATTTTTACTTGTACTGGTGTCAAAGTCCAGAAATGATACCCATGGGTATTTTAGACTTCTTAGTATTGCCACTGATCTCGGAAAATTTTGGTGATTTTATATGATGTGTAACATTTTATAAGGATTCTAGAAAGTTAAATTTCACAAAAATTGGATGAGTATAAAAATTCTAAAAATTCACAGATAGTAGCAAAATAGGAAGATTAGAGGATGTAACCCCTCTACAATCCACGTTCACCTTTGTGATTTATTTAACGCACGCGCACGTAATCCGAGTTCATAACAGAAGTGGCGAAATCTCAATCAGGAGATTGGAAATCGGCGTGCAATTTTAAATAAGTAGAGTGGCAAAAGATCGAACCCTAAAGTAAAACAAATGCCTCCCAAAGATAAACGATCGGGACTAAAGTCTCGTTATCTTTTTCTATAAATATTTTTGTTGGATCGTATTTCACAACTATACTACGACATTTTCCAATCAAATACACGATCTACGCCTTTCAACACATACCTTGGATTTGTGTAAAACAAAAATCACCAAAAATCTTGCAACGAGAGGAATCCAACAGTACCATATATGGCACCCTTTTGAGAACATTTGGTTAGGAGTTGACTCGAAATACATGTTTTTTGGCAATTTAAGGAGGTGCTGACACCCACATCGAACCACAATCGGGTTTTCGAGTTTGAATTAACCCGGATCACCTTGAAATGACTTGGAACCTGAATTTTGGGATGATACATAGCCCAATGATGCAAAAATCAGTTCAATCTAACATCCGTGGCACCACCTACGAGCAATAGAAGATGGACGGCTCAAATGGCACCATGTGGCATCATTTGAGCTGCCCACCGTTGCCCCGCACATGCTTACACCCTCTAAAGCTCACATAGTGCCTCATCTCCACCGTTGGATGAAGATACAACTGTCACGAGCAAGGCACGTCGCCACCATCAACGCTATCAACTTTCAGCCGTTGGATTGTCATCCAACAACTGAGATCACTCCTCGCCATGCCCTCACACTCCCTAAAAGGGATGTTAAGACATGATCTCAACCGTTGGATCAAGATCCAACAGCTAAGAGCGCATGGAGAAAATTCAAAAACATGACACTATGGTGAGGGTAGCGCAGCAGACGATGGCCTTTATACGAAGCAGTGGCACGCATTTGAGTCCCCAAGCATCCCTTTAATCTACAGTTCATGCGAGGCATCTTATTGAAACCTCTCGGTTGTGATTAAGCGTTGCAGATCAAACCACACAGTGCAATGGATGACGTCCATTTTATACAGACTCGATAACGCGAAATCCTACACAGTATTTGACGCACAAGGGAAGTGCGATCTAAAGCACGCGTTTGTGCGTGATTTGGGCCCTTCATTCTTGATCATGCGGCTTTGATCGATCCATGAGCACTCTTCTTCTTCAACGCGTGAGGAGGCAGATTGAACAGTTAAGACGTTTGCTCGCGCTTGCAGTCGTCCGATGAGGATTGGATGTGCGTAACGCCAACGCGAGATCCAGTAAAGTTTGATCTCGATTCAATGGCTCACGTTCCACTTGCCCAACGGTCACGCTCGCCTTCACCAACGCCTGCATGTTTCATTAAAGGTCATAGAATTAATTCTAAAAGCCTTGAAATGACCCTTATCCCCCATCTCTTCACCTATAAATAGCCTACCCCTCCACATTTCTGCATCCCTTCCTATGCTTCTCTCACCCTCTCTAAAGCTCTAAAGAGCTATTCCCATGCCCGAGATGCTCCACTAGAGTTTATAAAAATAATTTTTGTCATCCTCCGACCCCCATTCGTAAGAACCGGTGGCTATCTTCTCACCTCGATTAGGAAGTGGATCCCACTGTGATGCCGCCCTGCTTCGTCCTTCTTCCTCCAGCTTCGTTCTCCCTCGTCCAACATCTCACCACCATCTTTTGGGTGCTCCGTCAGTGTGGCTAGTCCTCCAAGCAGCCGTCAAGGAGGATTTCTCTCATCTCTTCACTTTTTATCGCTTTCTAGAATAGTTTTATTTTCTGCAAGTAGTTGTAATGAACCCTGATTTCTTTTATGAAATATTTATTTTTTCTCTCTTTCTTCTATTATTTATTCTTTAAGTAGAGTAGCTCATGTAAATTGATTTCAATCGACTATTCTGCTTATGACAATAATTTCAAGCACGGCTTTTAAATTAAACGTTCGCCTTCCCATGTTCAACCCAAGACTTACTTCGTGTTTCGATTATAAAAGTTATTTGATTAGCAGATTTTTTCACAACTATGATGACAGGTTTTCAAATTCGATTTTCTTTACGTAAAATGTCGCTCATCAATAAGGTATAATGTATATAAGAAACTTAAGTATAACTTATCTTATTTATTAAGTTATAATATCTAGTATTATTTATATATATATAAACTAATATAGATTATATATATATATAACCTATACGTGTACATTAATATATATATATATATAACTTAATCTACTAATTATATATTTATTATGTAAAATAACACATTTATGATATATCTATTTTATTATGTATTGTATATATGTATATTATTATAAGTTAATCAAGTATATTAGTAAATTAAGCTAATTTAAGTTAAGAATTTAACTAATTAATATAATAAGTTATACTGCATTCTAGTAATTTATATTTTAACTTATTTTAAATATATTTATTATGAGTTTGTATATATTATATAATTAATTTACATGTATATAAATCATACGTGTATATAAACCATGTAACCTTAATAAATCAAATTAAATTATTTGAAATTCTTAATTAATCATGTGAACATGTAAATTAACTAAATTAGACCCTAATTAGGTAGTTTGAATGATAATTTGTAGTGTACACTAGTATATATAAACTAATTATAAACGTATAACGTCCCTAAGTTTAACTAATTTAAATAGGTAATTATACACATAATTAACTTAATCTAATTACTCACATCGATAGCCTATGTATTAACTTAAATTTTATGTAATTTTTTTGTAAATTAGATCCTTAATTAATGGCTAATTAAACGCCTAAACTTCTCAATAAATCACTAACACACAGTGCTAAGTGCTGTTATAAGTGTGTTCCAATTAGTCCCACATCGTGGGAATATAAGTGCCTGACTTCGTATTTTAGCATTCACGCATGGCATTTGCTCAAGCGACTATGACGTGGACACTATGTGCGTGCCTTGCGTGACATCTAAAACCTCGTGCGTTGCGTGTGCCCTGTGCATGCACGTATGCATTCGGGTGCACATGTGATAACACTACACAAGGGGGTGATAATTCTGTTAAATAGGGCCCATCTTAAGAATAAAAGGCACAACATAAGTAGAAAGGGAGCATTGCATGCATCATGTACCAAGATTGCTTATAAAACTGTATTAATGGCCATTTGTGTAAGCACTTGTCAAAGCAGGCCTCAGATGAGCAATCGGACCATACGGATGGATTCAGAACGACGAACGGAGTCCAAAAGACTCAAGATCGGCCAAATCCGACATCTGGAGCTCCTACAATGGGCCCAAGAAGTTCTGACCGTTGATCTGGTGATCAACGGCCCTCGTTGTGCCACGTCACCCCTGCTCCACCACACGCCACTCTCCCTTCAACTGAGATCAAATCTTGGCCGTTGATCTTCAATCGGACGGCCGAGAACCGTGCACCCACCCGCAGTCGCCGTGATAAACGTGGGTGTGGCGCAACGGTTGGCGCGCACTCCCGCATGCACGCGACGCGAGTTTGAGCCGCGCGGTGCATAAAATTGAAGACGAAGGAAGCGCGTGGCGAAATTGGGCCGCCCAATCAGCAGCGGGCGGTCGAGATTGCACCATGCAGCGTGCCCTCAAATCGCGAGCACGCACGCGCGTGCGCATGCCGGGCGACGACGCCCGCGCACACACGCGCCCGAGGCGAGATCCGAGCGCATCCAAGGGAAGATCTCAGCCATCCAATCTTCGATCGAACGGCTCTCACGCAACGGCCGCGGATCGAGTGCGAAGAAGAACGGCACGGGCAGTTGACCGGCGGGCTGGAGGGCTTCACCAACACTTTTGGAATGGTTTTAGCGACGTCCCAGACGTCGCTAAAGTCCCTTCTTCTTTTAGAAAGCCCTTAACCCTATTTAAACCCCCTCCAACCACTCATTTAAGGCATTCACTTCCCCTGCAACTACTCTACCCCTCTCTTAGCTAGTTTTAGGCCCTCTTGTAATCGCCGGAGACGATGAGCTGCCGACGGAGCCTCCTCCACCGCCGTGGCTGCCTCACCGCTCTCCCCCCTCTCTCTCTCTCTTCCTTTCTTTTAAGCTTTCCTTTACTTTTGCTTGAGCATGTATTTAATGTTGTAAGCTATGAACTAAAGCTGCATGATTAATGAAGTACTTTCCGTTCAGTTGTTTATTTTAATTCCTGTTTAAGTTGCATGATCAAGCAAGAAACAACTCTAACCCTAATCTCTCCCTCTCTCTCTCTATCTCTCTCACTTTTCAAACCGCACCTTTCGCAAGAAAAACTCCACACTTTCTGCGACAACAAGTGATAAGCAAAATCCGATTTTAACGCCTCCCTGAGACTGACACTCGGACTCACCTCCGTTTCTTTATTTTAAAATCGGTGTTGTAAGTGTGACTATAACGACACTTCTTAACACACACGCACAAGCGCACGTCAGTTTTTGGCGCTGTTGCTGGGGAGGCAACGGATTTGTTTTGTCACCTCCATTCCACATCCATTCTCACATCGTCTAATGCCTTGTTTCCTTTTTACTTGATGATTGCAGGAATTCGACGCTTGGACGGCGAAGCGACGCATCCCACGATGGTAACAAGGGAGTAGGAGCAACATGGACCGACAGTGAGTAATTCTTCTCTCATGATTGTTTGCTTGCGTGAAAAAACTAAAAAAATTGTAAAAATTGAAAAAAATTGGCGTGGTGTATGATTGCTTGACCCACATGCTTAACACATCACCCCACAAAAATGTACACTCTAACTTTCTGAATAAATTCTTGGAGTGTTCTTTTCTTTTCTTTTTTTTTTGAGTGGTGTTTGCGAAGCCACCGTGAGTTGATCTGGGCTGCACCACTCAACCCTAAAACCAACTCATCTAATAGAAGTTGCATGATCATTAGGATGAGTACATTAGAATTTTAGAGCCTCTATAGAATAAAAGGAAATCTACTTTCACCGAATTGTATGTAGAACTTCACGTGCCCACTAAAACTTGTCTGAAAACATTAAGACACGTCAACCCTAAAAAGCACTAAAGTAAGGATGAAACACTAAAAGAGACCACATCTTAAAAATTCTTGCTTGAAAACCATGTTTTGATAGAAGCACACACCTTGAAAGTGGAAAATTAAGAGGCATCACCGCAATCAACGCCTCATCACATAACCCTAGCACAAGCATTAACCTAGCCCTTTAAAACTAAGTAGACGTGCCCTAGGCAGGATTGAGTTAAGTCTCGAAAGGTGAGATTTTGTTCGCTAGGCACTTGGCTTTCATTCCCTTGGTAGAATCTGGTGACTAGGCTACGGGGCAGTGTCAAACGACCTCGGTTGTGGGGTTTACGGAATCGGAGGCACAAGCCAAAGGAAGAACCTTCCCTGCAATCCCCTCGTAATCAACCTAGCCAGATTAGCCTTGGGAAGGGGAGTCCAATGCTTACGGACTTAATCACCCTTTGTGAGATTTCTAGGTCTCCTAAGGAATACACCATAAGGACTAGGCTTGTGTGCTTGATTGAAACACATTTCTCGCATCTGTCGCCCTCCGCATCCCCTCCTGCTCTTCTCTAGTGTATGCACGGGAGACGCTCACTGCATCCCGAGTTGTGCGTTTTGGGGTAGGAATCTAGGCGACGTGATTCTGTTAAGAACATGGCGGAACCTAGGGTAGATGAGGCTGAGGATCAACCCCCACTAGACGCAATGGCCATCATCCAAGCCCAAATTAATTCAAACCATCGGCTTCAGCAATAACAAATCCACACCATCATGCAAGCCATACAACAGTTACAGAACCCACAAGAACAACCACCACCACCTTTCCAAGACATACAAGGGAAACCACCACTTGATATACCTCCATTTCAGGATCAGCCGAGGCCCCTCCGCGATTTCTATAATCCCTCCGCTATTAGAGTCGAGCTGCACCTTAGGATCCCCAAAGGGGGAGATGATTTTGAGCTAAAACCGAATGTCTTAAGTCTGATCCAGAACCACTTTCAAGGAAGCTCAAATGAGGACCCTTTCCAGCATCTAGAGGATCTTGACTGCATAGCGCGAACTGTGAAACCTAGGAACATTAGCCTTGACATTGTTCTAATCAAGATGTTTCCCTTCTCATTAAGAGACAAGGCTTCTCATTGGCTTAGAACCCTAGGTAGACCCATCACCACTTGGGAAGAACTGAGGCATGCATTTTTAAAGAAATTCTTCCCCATAGGAAAGACCAATGCCCTCAGAAGAGCTATCACTTCCTTTACACTCCAGGGTGGGGAACAATTTCATGAGGCATGGGAAAGGTTTAATGAACCCTTGAGGAAATGCCCACACCACGAAGTACCAAGGTGGTAATTGGCCCAGATTTTCTACCATGGTCTGGACAGCAACCTGCGGAACTTCGTCGATGCCTCATGCGGGGGGAACTTCCTGAATAAGGACGAGGAGAGCGTGTTTGAGCTCTTTGAGTCTATGAGCGAGAATTCGCTCAACAATGCCTCCATAACCCAGTTTAACAGGTCCAGTCAACCCCGTGGTGGGATTTATGAGGTACAAGCAAATTCTGGAATGGTTGACATGGACATCATTGCCAAGAAACTGGATCGAGTGGAATTGGTGGACAAAAAGATTGATGAGCTACTGAACCAGACCAGGAACCCCTTACAGACTTTCTCCCTAGCAAAGGAAGCACATAATGTTGACCTGGTCCAGCCCTTAACCCAACTAAACCTGGAACAACCCCTGACCACATTCCAGGGAGGGACCTTTGCTCCCTCAACCCTTGATTACTCTCTTCCCTCTCCATCGACATCGGCTATCCTTGAAGATGTGCAAGCTGTCCAAGGTTATGCAAAACCTAACCCTTTCTCCAACACTTACAACACTGGCTGGCGTAGCCACCACAACTTTGGTTGGACAAACCAGAAACCATCACAATTCCAAAACCAACCCAGGCCAAACCAGCAGCCACACTTGCCCCCCTATCAGCAAGGACCACCAGTTAGACCCCAATATAATCAGAATAGGGCGGCCCCTCCCCCACAAAATCAAATGGACACCCTAATAAAGATGATGGCTGACATGAACTAGAAACATCGGGAGGAAATGGCCTTGGTAAAAGGGCAGTTAAGCCAACCCTTGGACTGTAAGCAACAAGGATCCCTACCTTCCCAGCCACAACCGAACCTGCGAAACATAATTAGCAGAGGCCCCAATTCGCAAGGGTTCCAAGGCAACCCCGGGCAGGCTCACATGGTCCAGCCAGCCACACAAATACCCGCTCGGTTTGGTGCTTCTTCGTCCTCATCTTCTCAAGGATCAACCCATGGCCCCAATGCCTCTGCGAATGCAGTGACCTTGAGAAGCGGTACCAAAACCCAGGATCCCAAATGGCCGACTCTCCCCGAGACTTCACCCGCTGAAATACCTGACTCAGAAGAGGCACCAACCAAGGACCCAGAAATAGAACCAATCCACATTCAGACACCCTACCCTGAGGCCTTGGAAACAATCAAGAAAAAGAAGAATGTTGTGGAAACTGAGGAGCTGTTGGAAATCTTTAAGCAAGTATAGATTAATATTCCGCTCCTTGAAGCCGTCAAACAAATCCTTGCTTACGCCAAGTTTTTAAAGGATGCCTGTACACCCAAGCGTAAGCCAAGACCTCAAGCACCTAGGAAGGTTGTGCTCTCTGAACAAGCAAGTTCCGTAATATCAAGCAACCTTCCACTCAAGCACACGTCAATTTTTGGCACCGTTGCCGAGGACATGACATTTGATAGAGCGCTCCTAGACTTAGGTGCTTCTATCAATCTGATTCCAACAACCCTGTACCACCAATTTGGTTTCGGAGAGTTGACACCAACCCCTGCCACCATCTAGCTGGCTGATAGATCAGTGAAAACCCCGAAGGGGGTTGTCGAGGACGTGATTGTACGGGTCAAGGACTTCTATTTCCCGGTCGACTTTTTGGTGCTCGACATGGAAGTCCCTGAAAAATTACAGAACGCACCCATAATCTTAGGCAGACCTTTCTTAGCTACGGCTAAGGCAAACATTGATTGTGACACGGGATGTATGGAAATTGCCTTCGGGGATAGGAAAATGAAATTGGATATCTTCCGGGCGACAAAGTCTTTTGATTGCGATTGCGTTGAGGAACATGATCCCATGGAAACTCTGATCGAGGAATGCCTCACCCTCAGTTCTGTATCAGACCACCAAACCCGTAATGACTGTTCTGGCCCGTCACTACCTGTGGACCTCTGTAAGGCTGAGTGCCATCACACAACACCATTTGAGGAGAACGATGTTGATCAACTCCCGCCCTTTCCCTTCCCATCGACTATGGTTCCACCCGCACCTGAACTTAAGCCATTGCCCAAGAATCTCAAGTATGTCTTCTTGGGACCTGACCAGACCTTCCCAGTGATTATTAATTCTCATCTAACCAAGGATTAGGAACTCAGATTGACTGCGACCCTTTCAGAACACCGGGCCGCCATTGGTTGGACCATCTCTGACTTAAGAGGAATTAGCCCCACCTATTGCACCCATAAGATTTACCTGGAAGACGGGGCATGACCCTCCCGCCAGATGCAGAGACGTTTAAACCCAAACATGTGGGAGGTCATTAAGAAAGAAATTATCAAATGGCTTGACGCCGACATCATCTATCCTATCTCCGATAGCCCCTAGGTGAGCCCCACTCAAGTGGTTCCAAAGAAAGCTGGGCTCACCATTGTCACCAATGATCATGGCGAATCCAACCCCACCCGCACCACCACCGCATGGCAGGTGTGTATTGATTATAGGAAGCTCAATGAAGCCACTAAGAAGGATCATTTCCCCTTGCCATTCATTGACCAAATCCTTGAAAGATTGGCAGGGCAGAAGTATTTTTGCTTCCTGGATGGATATTCAGGATATAACCAAGTCGTGATTGCTCCGAAGGATCAAGAAAAGACCACATTCACTTGCCCGTATGGCACGTTTGCATTCCGTCGAATGTCGTTCAGGTTATGCAACGCACCTGCGACCTTCCAGCGTTGCATGCTAGCCATTTTTTTAGAAAAGGTGGGTGAATACTTAGAGGTCTTTATGGATGATTTCTCTGTATTCGGGAATTCATTCGACCATTGTCTGAGCAACTTAGAGAAAATCCTGAAACGATGTATCGAGGTTAATCTGGTGTTAAGTTGGGAAAAGATCCATTTTATGGTTCAAGAAGGAATTGTCCTCGGTCACATCGTATCGCATAGGGGCATCGAGGTAGATCAGGCTAAGGTTGATTTGATTTTCAAACTTCCTCCACCTAGCTCGGTCTGATAGATTCGCTCATTTCTGGGACATGTTGGCTTCTACCGAAGGTTCATTAAAGACTTTTCCAAGCTTTCCAAACCCTTGACCGACCTTCTAGCCAACGATGCCATATTCCACATGTCTTCTGATTGCATCCAGGCTTATCACACCTTCCGGGACTTAGTCTCCACCACACCTGTACTTCAACCCCTAGACTGGTCCCAGGACATTGAGATTATGTGTGATGCATTAGATTTTGCCATAGGCGCTGTCCTGGGACAAAGGCAAGATAAGAAGCCCGTGGTGATCTACTACGCGAGCAAAACGTTGGACGAGGCCCAACGAAATTATACGGTCACAGAGAAAGAGCTGCTCGCTGTAGTCTTTGGACTTGAAAAGTTTCGATCGTACTTGTTGGGATCCCACGTGATGATTTACTCTAACCATTCATCCATCCGGCACCTGTTGGCCAAGAAGGACGCAAAGCCAAGGCTCATCAGATGGATCTTGCTTTTGCAGGAATTTGACTTGGAAATCCGAGACAAGGCTGAATCAAAGAATGTGGTGACTGACCACTTGTCTAGACTCCATCCATACCACATTGGACCCTCCCTACCTCTATCTGACGCCTTCCCTGATGAACACATCCTGGCTGTGCAAGACAAGAGAAATGCCATGGTATGCTGACTACGTCAACTACCTGGTTGTAGGACAAACCCCGCACAGTTGGTCCAGACAGCAATGGGACAGGTTCTTGGCTGAGGCCAAGCACTATTTCTGGGATGATCCCATGCTATTTCGCCTCTGTGTTGACCAGATCATCAGGAGGTGTATCCCCGAAGACGAAGTTCAGAGTGTACTTTCCTTCTGTCATGACCAGGCTTGTGGTGGCCACTTCTCTGGAAAGAAAATGGCTACAAAGGTTCTGCAGTCTGGATTTTACTGGCCGTCCCTATTTAAGGATGCACACAACTTTGCCAAGACTTGCTCACACTGTCAAACGCTGGGGACCATGACCAAGAAAGATATGATGCCCCTCTAGCCCATTTTGATTGTCGAAATCTTCGACATTTGGGGTATCGATTTTATGGGTCCCCTTCCACCATCCAACGGCTTCTAGTACATCCTGGTCTTGGTAAACTATGTTTCCAAATGGATTGAAACCGTCGCCACCCATTAATGAGATCACAGGACTGTCATGGACTTTGTTAAGAAGAACATCTTTTCCCGGTTTGGAATACCCAAGGCCATGATCAGTGATGGTGGAAGCCATTTTATCCATTCCCAATTCCGTGCCCTACTTAGAAAATACGGGGTGAACCACCGCATTGCTACCCTGTATCATCCGTAGAAAAATGGGCAGATCGAGGTCTTAAATAGACAAATCAAGAACATTTTACAGAAGACTGTGAGACCTGGCAGGAAAGACTGGTTCACATGACTTGATGATGCCCTGTGGGCATACAGGACCACTTTCAAGACCCCGATAGGCATGTCGCCTTATCGCCTGGTCTTTGGCAAAGCCTGCCATCTTCCTGTCGAATTGGAACACCGGGCTTACTGAGCTGTCAAGCAATGTAACATGGATTCCCAGTTAGTCGGTGCGCAGAGGATGCTCCAATTATCTGAGCTCGAAGAAATTCGTCGAGACGCCTTTGACAATAGTCGACTGTATAAGGAGAAAATGAAAGCCGTCCACAACCGACTCATTCATAGAAAAACCTTTGAGCCTAACCAACAAGTCTGGCTGTTTGACGCCCTCCTAAAACTCTTCCCGGGGAAACTCAGGTCCAAATGGACAGGACCATTTTGGGTGGTTAAGCCCTACTCTAATGGGGCGGTTGAAATCGCTGATCCTAACACTGGACACACTTTTATAGTTAATGGTCAAATATTAAAGCACTTCCTGGCCCAGGTTCCCCCAAAGGAGAGTGTCACCCTCGTTGAGGGATGACACGGAGCACCACCCAGCTGGAGGTGTTAAACTCAGTGCTTCCTGGGAGGCAACCCAGAGGATTCAGACTGATCCTGTATTTTACGTCACCCAAGTACTATCTTGTTGAACCCTTATGCATCCATGTACTTGCCAATGAGGACATTGTCCAACTTAAGCATGGGGCGATGATAAATTGCATAATCCTGAGCTCATTTAATCAGTCTGAATAAAATAAAATAATTAAAAAAAAATTGAATTTAGGAAGAAAACTTAGGCATTAGAAACTTGTCAATAATGGGAAATAATACAAAAAAAAGAACTTAAACACTTAGACTTTTCAGGCCTTCATGCTTAATCAGCCCTGGTGTCCATTAAAATATGGATTTAGCTTCGAATCCTTGCAACCTTAAGCTATTCTAATCCACCTACTAAATAAGGTGATAAGTATACGACTTATCAACTCACCCTCTAACTAAGAAAAACTTTGAGTCTAAGCATCTGCACACATTTTTGCACAGACTCACTTCTCGGAGATTTTGACAGAAATTGGGTAGCTAATGAACTTTCTAGGGTGGTATGGCTGGCAAGTTGTCGTGTGTAACAGCCCATTGGCAGGTTGTCTAGAACCCAGCCACGAGACCATTTCTTCTTCATTGCCTCTAGGTACATTTGAGATCAGGGAAGCCACCTACGAAAAAAAAAAGAGAAGAAAAGAAAATAAACCACACTTCACCGCATGAGTATGGCTGGCAAGTGATCGTGGGTAACAACCCATTGATCGGTTGTCTAGAGCCCAACTCAATAACGACACAAAAAGAACCAAAACACTTAAGGAAGAAGCGGGGAAGTAGTACAAGCCGGGGAGATATACACTAGAAAAATCCTTGTGTTGACCCCAATTAAAACAAACGTAGGGAGAAAGCTACCAATCGAACAAATACACCTTCAGGAAAATATATTTCCTCTTCCAGTCACCTAGGGGCGTAGAAACCCAAAGTCTGTCTGAATTACCGTTAAGTGAGTCTATCACAATCTTCACACCAAGATGCTTAGCACATAGTGTTTTGACCGAGTTTTGGGTGGGTTGGGTAGCCGTAAAAAGTTACCAACCCACACTGAATCCCGAAAAAATTTTAAAAACTATATATATATACATATACATATGTATAGTTATATACATTAAAGAAAGGATTCAGGCGATTCGTATTTTGGCAGACACCTAGGCACTACTTAGTCTTTGTAGATTAAGATCTTGGTATATTTCTTCCTATTGACAAGTGACGAAGTGTCTAAGCAATTACTTCCTAAATTCTGAAAAAAATAAAGGCTAGAAGCATGGGGGTATGATAACACTACACAAGGGAGTGATAATTCTGTTAAATAGGGCCCATCTTAAGAATAAAAGGCACAACATAAGTAGAAAGGGAGCACAGCATGCATCATGTACCAAGGTTGCTTATAAAACTGTATTAATGGCCATTTGTGTAAGCACTTGTCAAATCAAGCCTCAGATGAGCAATCAAACCGCACGTATGGATTCAGAACGACGAACGGAGTCCAACGGACTCAAGATCGGCCAAATCCGACATCCGAAGCTTCGACAATGGGCCCAAGAAGTTCTGACCGTTGATCTGGTGATCAACGGCCCTCATTGCGCCACGTCACCCCTGCTCCACAGCACACCACTCTCCCTTCAGCTGAGATCAAATCTCGGCCGTCGATCTTCGATCGGACAGCCGAGAACCGCGCTCCCTCCTGCAGTCGCCGCGACAAAGCGCAGGCGTGGCGCAACAGTTAGCGCGCATGCCTGCACACACGCGACGCGGGTTCGAGCCGTGTGGTGCGTAAAATTGAAGACGAAGGAAGCGCGCGGCGAAATTGGGCCGCCCGATCAGTAGCGGGCGGTCGAGATCGTGCCACGAGGCACTCCCTCAGATCGCGAGCGCCCACGCGTGCGCGCACGCCGGGCAACGACGCCCGTGCACACGGGCGCTCGAGGCGCGATCCGAGCGCATCCAAGGGAAGATCTCAGTCGTTCGATCTTCGATCGGATGGCTCTCACGCAGCGGCCGCGGATCAAGCGCGAAGAAGAATGGCGCGGGCGGTTGACCGACGGGCTGGAGGGCTTCACCGATGCTTTTGGAATGGTTTTAGCAACGTCCCGGACGTCGCTAAAGCCCCTTCTTCTTTTAGAAAGCCCTTAACCCTATTTAAACCCCCTCCAACCACTCATTCAAGGCATTCACTTCCCTTGCAACTACTCTACCCCTCTCTTAGCTAGTTGTAGGCCCTCTTGTAATCGTCGGAGACGACGAGCCGCAGACGGAGCCTCCTCCACCGCCGTGGCTGCCTCGCCGCTCTCCCCCTCTCTCTCTCTCTTCCTCTCTTTTAAGCTTTCCTTTACTTTTGTTTGAGCATGTATTTAATGTTGT
Source organism: Thalassia testudinum (assembly GCA_037157565.1). Taxonomy (NCBI): domain Eukaryota; kingdom Viridiplantae; phylum Streptophyta; class Magnoliopsida; order Alismatales; family Hydrocharitaceae; genus Thalassia; species Thalassia testudinum. The sequence continues at coordinate 113,483,091 of JAZHRO010000039.1, read as the reverse complement.
AAGCTATCAACTAAAGCTGCATGATTAATGAAGCACTTTCCGTTCAGTTGTTTATTGTAATTCCTGTTTAAGTTGCATGATCAAGCAAGAAACAACTCTAACCCTAATCTCTCCCTCTCTCTCTCTATCTCTCTCTCTTTTCAAACCGCACCTTTCGCAAGCAAAACTCCGTGCTTTCTGCGACAACAAGTGATAAGCAAAATCCGATTTTCACGCCTCCCTAAGACTGACACTCGAACTCGCCTCTGTTTCTTTACTTTAAAATCGGCGTTGCAAGTGCGACTATGACAACACTTCTTAACACACACGCACAAGCACACGTCAACATGCATGGCATGTGCGTGTGCGTGTGTGTGGGCCTAGGCTGAAATTTCTTTGGGATGTGAGATGAAATTGTGACCTATGGTCCTTAGTAGGGTAAGCTTAGTAGCAGTTGATCCGCTGCTCGACAAGCTTGGCATTCTTTTTGGGGTCACACATGAGTGCATGTGGGCTGGGTTGAAACTTTAAAAAAAAGACTAAGTGTTGCATGTGTATATTTTGTGTGTATAGTGTAAAGTGTTGAGTTAAGCTTAGTAGCGACTAATCCAACCCATAGACTATTGTTCTGCACGAAAAGCTTGGCATTCTTTTTAGGGTCACACGTGAGTGCATGTGGGTTGGGTTGAAACTTAAAAAAAAAGACTAAGTGTTGTGTGTGTATATTATGTGTGTATAGTGTAAAGTGTTGAGTTAATGTTAAGTGATGTGTTAACTGTGTTGTGCATGTGCTAAGTATAGCATGTTAATGTATATATGTACATATAGATATATTTTTAGAGCATTAGTTAAATCCTTTATTCTTTTGCCTTTATATATATATATAATTTTTTAGGCAAGTATTATTTTATTTTTATTCTTCATTTATATATTTGTATATAGATAATTTAGTGTACATAATTAGAAAGTATACAGATATAAGTAGCACTTAGTCTAAATCTAATAAATTAGTATTGTTTTATTGTCTTGTCTTTGTATATAATTTCTATGGCAAGATTTTGTATATTAATTTATCTTCTCTTTTCATTCATTTGTATATAGATAGTTTAGTTGTAATTAAATAAATACTTAGCTTGTATATAGAGATTAAGTATAAATGACTTAGTTTAGATTAGAATTTTGTTTGATGTCTTTCTTTGTATATATTCTTGAGACATTGTATCAATAACTTCAATTCAATTGTTTTAACTTGTATATAATTAACTTGACTAACTTATTTTGTATAGATTCTAATTCATTTCATTTATAAATAGAATTCATATTTTTGGAATAGAAGATGATTTTGGATAATAGAGAGTGATATATATCAATAACTACCTCCTAGTGAACGAATTAGAATAAAACCAATAAAAATTGTAAATAAGTAAAATGACATTCACCTAGATTGCACACTATACTACTACAATGATTATAAACCCTAATTAACTAGTGATCCAAATGGAACATCATCTAGTAATTATAGGATCGGAGTTGTGGAGATGGCCTCCTTTAATTCATTAAAGGATGTTAGCACTTCCAAACGCCACCTAAACGCCTTGCCTTTGAGGCAAGCACACAAGGGGGCTGCATCACCCCGTATCCACACATGAAGCACCAATAGTAGCAAACAAGATGAGGAAACTGAGTGTCAGCACAATCATAGAAATTGGTCACTCCTTCACGGCTTCAATCTTATTGGGATCAACATGGACTACATCGCTGGTTAGGATATCGCCTAAGTATGCTATCTATGTTATGTCGAAGGAACACTTGGACAATTTCTCATAGAAATGGTTGTGATGCAGTATTTGGAGTACCTCATGTACATGAACTAGGTGCTTTGGACACATTTTGCTATAGACGAGGATATCGTCGAAGATGAGGACATCATCAAAGAAGACCAGGATGGGGCATCATAAGAGAGGCCAAAAGACATGATTCATTGTATCTTGAAATGTCAAAGTTGCATTGCAAAGCCCGAAGGGTATCCCCACAACCTCATAGTGTCCTTCATGTGTGCAAAAGGTGATTTTTGGGATGTCTTCCTCCTACACTCGGATTTGGTGATATCCAGATCGAAGATCGAGCTTGGTGAAGAATTTGGTGCCATGGAGCTTATCCAATAACTCATCCACCACCGAAATCATAAATTTATCTTTGATAGTGCATTCGTTGAGAGTGTGATAATCCACATAAAACTACCAACTCCCATCCTTTACAAGAGGAATTGGTGATGCAAATGGACTTTGGCTTAGCCGAAAATGTCCATCTACAATGAACTCTTATACCTATTTTTCAATCTCATTCTTTTGGCACCATGAGTAACATTAGGGCACCGATGCAATCGGTGTGGCCTCATCCTTCAATGGGATGGAGTGGGAGCATGAATGCTCGGGTGGGAGCTCATGAGGCTCGTTGAAGATCTGGAATTAGGCCTCGAGCTCCTACATCTACCTCTCCAACTGATGGTTGTTGTTAGTCATCCCATCCTCCTTGACATACAAGAGGTAGGCGAGGTCATGGGTGTGCAACTCCTCTTGCAGCTCCTCTGGAAGAACGTTTTCAAGGTTAGCAGCGACCCCTTGCAAGGTCACCAAGCCATGGGATGTTGTGAAGGTGATGGTTGGCGCTTCAAGATCCCACTCAGTCCTTCCCAAGGAAAAATCCAAGGAATATTGAGGACGAAGTCTAACACATCGAGATAGAGCATGAAACCACTAAAATGGAATTCATAGCCTTGGTTGTGTAGCTTAAGGTTCTCCAACCAACACTTACTGTGGAGGGTGCCTCTTCTTTCCATGAAGACTTGCGTCCTTTGTCGTGCATCCAATGTGTGAGCATTGCCTCCCATTAGTGTAAGGGAGATGAACTTACTTGAATTGTTTCTATCGACGAGAGAGGTCGGAGCCGACCATTGTGTGGAAGGGTAGGCGCATAAGACATTCTATAGAGACCCTTGTTAGTGCATGTGTCGAATAATGTTCCTCGATCTCCATGCTATTGTCGCTATTGTTTGACTCCTTGCCGTTGCTACCCTCCTCTTCTCATGCCACAAAGAAGGGTCTGCACAATTTGCACTTGTGTCCAGGTATGAACTTTTCATCACAGTTGTAGCATAAGTTCTTTTTGTGTCAACCACTGGATGGGCAAGTTTGTCATCCTCGATGTGATGACCCAGAACCCCACTGGCACTCACTGGTAGTGCCTGGTTGTTCTTAGTTGTAGTGGAAGAAAACCAAACACGATGAGTGTTACAATCTTCGAATATCCACACATACTTGATTGCTTAAACTATGCTCCTAGGGTTGACGATGAGCACCTCCAAATGTATAGCTCTTTCTTAATGTTAATAACGCTGGGTTGAGGTTCAAGAATGCATCTTAGTATAGTCAACAAGAGTGAATCAATACTTAAATTTATATTCTCGAAATTAAAGTCTGAGGTTATTCTTTGAGAGAAAAAATAAAGCACCACTTATCACTATCAAATTATTTACACCATTTGAAGCTCAAGAGTTTGATATAAACCAAATATCTAGAAAAAGTAGTAATCAAACTCAAAATAACGATTTCAATTGAGTGCCCAAAAAATAAATGCATAGATGTGCAATATTTTCTTAAAAGAAAAGAAGTGTTTTCAAACCAAAGGTACTTAGAGTATTTTTTTATTTAGGACTAATCTGACCTTATTGCAAAACTGGCCCTCTACCCTGGGCCCTACCTTGCCCCAATGGGTCACCCTTAGTAGGCCTGAAATCTCTCTATATATATGTATACATTGTGTTCGTGGTCTTATATATGCCCTACAGGGAGCCCCTCCCTATTATGGTTGAAGAGCCTACGCACACAAAACTTGATATAGCACTTAAAGTGCTTGTGCTTAAAAGATGTGGGACTAAAGTCCCCTCTATTTGCTGCTGCGCTTTGCGAATTGGAGCTTGGCTACAGCTTCTCTACTTGTGCTTTGCAAGTAAGAGCCATGGTCAAATCACAATGCCACCATTGGATTCTGCAAATGAGCGATTGGATGGGTTCTTGAAGGAAATTTGCAAGTGTTGGTGATGAAGATCATTCGATCAGAGTAGCGAGTCTCCGCCGCGATGCTGGAGAAGATTAACGGAGAGAACGAGGTCTGGCGAGGTTAGCGGAGCATATTAGAGCTTGGAACCCCCTGCTGAAGTGTTAAATGTGTTTCTCGTGCCTCTATATAGCTTCTCGCGAATCTTGAGAGCTCAAAGGTGATCGAAGATGGCCTATTGACTTTGGAAGAGGCTTTCAACCTGAAATCTCTCACACGTAACACGACCCTTTCAAGATAATTTAAATACCTAGGCACCTTCACTAGACCTCAACGTAGGTAATGGTGGTGGTGGATTGGTGTAAGCTGGCCTGCCATGGTCGGCCAGACTTGAAGAAAATGGTGGAGGGAGGCGGAGTCCGGCAGGGTTACTCGGTGAGCAAAAGCCTCAATTTCTTGAGAGCTTTTGCAAACTGAAGATTGGCAAAGGTCGTAGGGTGGTCGAAGTTAGAAAGGAATGAGTGGAATAAGGGGAAGGCCTTCGCCGAACCTTCACCGAACATGGGGAAGACAACAAGGAGGATGGAGAAGTTTGGGGTTGTTTCCTAATTCTAAGAGGCCTAAACTAAGCTATAGAGAGAGAGAGGAAGAGAGTTACCTATTTAATTGGACGATTGAGGTGGAAGAACGTCAAGCCAAATTCGAAGAAGGAAGAGGACTTGGAGGAGAAGATCGGCGGTAAGGAAGGGGCTAAGGGGTCCCTCCTATGGCTAGTAAGGATCGGATGAATGCGAGGAAGACAGTGGTATGGTTCTTTTGGTCGGAGCATGCGCAGATGAGGAGATTGGAGAAGCCATCGAGGTCAGAGGCAACGATGGTCGAGGTAGAGAAGTAGGGTAGGAAACTCAACCAATCTTCAGCGAAAAGAATCGTAGGGACCTCGCGAAGCTTTATAGATGATTTCCATGTGAATTGAGGCAAGATTAGAACCCTTGAAATGGATGATTTGAGAGTGGATTCGCACGATCTTTGACTGGGATTTGCAAGGTCCACATATGGTAATCAAAGCTCAAAATAGCACCAAGATGGTCATCAATGATCAATTATCAATGCCACCAAATTTGGTGGGATTGGATAGCGTGAATTGGGAGATTTTGATCCTTGAAAACATGCTTGGGAAGTAGCTCACGCAGCTTCTTCATGTGGCTGAAGGTTGAAGATGGTTGACGTCATCATGACATCATCCAGGGACCATAGTGAAGGACATTTGGACCAAATTAAAAGAAATTCAAAAGTTAAGGACTATTATGCAAAGTAGGTGGAGATGAAGTCCAAATAGTCTAAACTTTTTAGGGCAACCTAATTTAAACCCAATGAATCTAATGGTGACTTCAATTTTGGGTTTTGATGAAGTTTACTTGGTTAATTTGCATTTTAACCTAAAAATGTATTAAATGTCAACCTTGGTCTTTGATTTAGGCCAATTTGGGTTTATTTTGCAAAATTGATTGCTCTAAACCTTATGAAATATTTTTAAATGATTTTTTGGAAGTTTAAATTACATTTATTTTTATTAGAACCCTGTTAATTTCAGTAAGGCTGAAATTAGAATTTTTATTTGAGAATTGAGAATTGCCTTTCAATCTTAACAGGAATCCTAAATCATTCAATGTAAGTCCACTTAATGGAAATTTGAGATCATTTGACCTTAAATTAAGTGTAGGTTTATCCCTTTGTTAATTTGCACTTGTATTGGCTTGTTAAAATATCAAAATTAATTAATTTGGTTGTCATTCCTCTTAAATTTGATATTATTAAGTTATATCATTTTGTTGGTTAATAAAGTGAATTTAACCTTAGAACTTAGTCAAATTAGACAAGATATGAAGGGTGATGGTGTTACCATCACTTAAGTCCTATCACGAAGATCTTTACAAAGGATTCTTCGCTCATTAGAGGCATGCTTGCTTGTAGTGATTCTAACTTCACATAATAATCCTCTACGATTGTCAGAGGAAACAAAGGAGTCCTAGCAACACTTCGTAGTCTGCCTTTTTGAAGTGCATTAAGAGTTCCCTCTACAACTCCTCCCATGTAGTGACCCTTCCGCTCATCTCACTCCAGTGCATCCATTACTGGGCTTCTCCTTCAAGTTGCATGCCTACGAATGCCACGTGCTTAGATTCTGGAATGTGGTGGAATGCTAAGAACCATTCTACTTGATGAAGCCATCCGAATGGATCTTCCATCCCATGGTAGTTCAGGAAGTTGAGCTTGATAATTGACGGGGCCATTGTTGACCCCATAGGGTCCACTTAGTCCCTCCTTTGTGCCCAAGGAGATAAAAGTGGGAGCTCCACTGTTCTCTCCTTGGCAACTTTTACCAAGTCGATGAGCTCAGCTAATGTGACACAACTCTATTGTAGGAGGTGCTGCACATCCTGGTGCATTTGGACCAGCATCTCTCACTAGTCATTATTCATGGTGGTAGGGTGGGTCTAAGCTCGGATGTCTCTAATATCATCGTGATACTCGAAGTGCGAGTAGCTACTGTAACTATCATACTACTAGAGGTGGCTGCAGTCATGATCATCATAGAGCTATATATGTTGGTGGGAGGTGGTCCTTCTTTACCACAAACCAAGGACAAAAATGAGAAACGAGGACAAGAAATAACCTTGCTTGCCTTTCCCAACCCTACATGTTGGCTTATATAGTTGCTAGGATTGTCGCATGCATCACCAGCGGCTACACACATGACATAAAACAAAGGAGGGGATTGATAAATGCCAGTTTTGTTGGTGAAAGGGCACTACGATCATTAATTTTGATGATAACAAAACACTTGTTATTTAACATTTGCAATGAGTTTAAAGTTTCTGGAAAATGCAAATGGTTACAAGTATGAAGGAGTTCAAGTTCGCGTCCATGGTGGACTGGAGGAGCTTGATGGAGAAGAAGGAGCTTCGCGTGGAGCGAGAGCTTGGAGAAAGGAGATGAAGAATATGATATAAGTTTATTCTGTTCATGTACTTTATTTTTGTATCCTTGCTCTTTATTTTGTTTAGATTATATGTTAAAGAGCCCAAAGTAACTAAATAGTAGTCCTAGGAATACTTACTCTACCCCAGGATACTTAGGCTTTTTTGTAGAGAACTTAGAAAGCCAAAATAGGCATCAGACAGCATGATCAGACATCTAATCTGGAAATCAAATGTCAGATCTTTGACTTTAAGACGTCTGACTGTTTGATCAGACGTCAAAAGCACTTAGGCTGGAGAACCACTCTCTGTCTACCAGTTTCAGACGTCCAGCCCTTAGTCTAAACATCTTAGAAGACATCTGATGACCTTGTCAAGCATCCAACTAGAGGGCTGTTGGCTTTGTCAGACTTAATCGTCAAGGATTAACCTTTAATCTGACCTACTTTCACTTTCAGATGTCCGTAGAGATCCCTAGATGTCTGATAAATAGACGTTAGGCTCAATCCATCCCTAAATCATTTTTATCAGTGATTATAGTCGTTTGAGCCTCGGAAAATCCATTCCCGCAGAAGATTGTATTTCCAAACATCCATACTTTGTGCCAAACGACCGACCTATCGTTTGACCAACAAGATCTTGAACCCTGTTTAGGTCTGGGCAAAACAGGAAGGAAACCCATCTTAAATTAGACATCTGATTAGTTTCCCAGATGTCTTAAAACACTTCTTTAGATGCCTGTCTTGATCAAACCTTGTCCAGATCTTCCACCCTTATAGATCAAACGATGGCCTAGATGTCTTATAATAGATCTAGACATCTGATAATCCTGTCAGAATTATTAATAGCCCTGATTCCGACCTGATTTGCCTTGGATTTATTTCCAATGACTATCTAAGGCTTCCACAACCTTCCTAAGGGTTCCTAAGCCACCTATAAATAGAGGAGGACCCTTCTTTTGTTAGATACACTAAGCAATACTACTTTCCACTCATTTTGCATCCAAGAGAGATTAGAATCAAAGAAGAGGTGCTCAAGCCTTAGTCTACATCTTGAGAGAATCCTCCCAACTGCACACTCACTCTCCCACCTATGTATACGAGAGCATCTTCGTTCCATCGCATGGATCACGCACCCTGATTGCGCAGCAATCATAGGTCTTAATTGACCTAAATTAGGCTAAAACTTAGCATAAGTTAGGGTAATTCATGCATGCATAAGCATTATCTGCCTCTTTACTACTTTACTTTAGCTTTGCACAAAATAATGTTATAATGTGCTGATTAAGTGCATTATGTCTATTTCAGGCAATAAGCTGATCAGAAGCTGGATCTGGAGCTAGATCTGAAGCTGGATCTGGAATAATGATGTTGCAGCAAAGTTGGAGCAGAAGACTTAGATTAGATGTAGGAATAATGATGTAAGGGAGTTAAGGTTTGCTATTCTATTAATTAGGAATAAAGCAATAAAATGTGAAGAGCTTAGGTCCATCCTAGCCCTAGGATAGCCTAGAGACTTTCCCCAAGCCTTAGCCACCCTTAGATTAGGTCACAGCACCCTAGGAAGTCCTAAAACCCTAGTTCCAACCCTTATCTGGATGTCCAGATAAGTTATAGGATGTCCAAAACCCTTAGCCAACTCCCGCACACCTCAAACCCACTTCTGCAGTGTTATTGGATGTCCAGACACTTTGTCAGATATCCAATTTCTGCAGAATACCCAAAATAGAACCTAGAATTCCCCCTGACTCAGATTGGACGTCCAAAACTGAAGTCTAGACTTCTGATTTTTTAGTATAAGTCATCTGATCATGTTTTTGGACGTCTGGAACTGGTCTCTAGTTCCTGTTTTGAGATTCAAGCCTTGATCTTAGATTTCTAGCTCCCTAGACCTAATCCCAACCCCATAGGAACCTAAATTAAGGTGTCCTAACCCTAGTACATCACCTCTAGACCTTCCTAACTACCTAATTAGGTCCTCATCAAACCCAGTTGTCTTAGATCAAAGTCAATTACCATCACCTAAGTCAATTGGACTCATTGAGTCCAATTGAGCTCAGATCTCAACCCACACAAGTTCAATTGGACCTAGTGAGAGTCCAATTGACCTAAACCCAACCTAATTGAGTTATTTCACTCTCAATGAGGTTCACACTCATTTAATTAAACTTAGGTTAAGTTTAATTGCAATTTCCCCTTAGCAATTGGGTTTTGTAACCCTAATTCAAGGCATACACCTACCTAAACCCCCTAGGACCTAACCTAAACCACCTAGCCACATAGGGCACGACCACACACACACACACACACACCCATTCATGCACACACACTTCTCTAGAGTTCTCTAGAACTCTCTTGAAATGGTGCCAACTCTTGGTTGCCAAATTTAGCAACCAAGAGGCATTCAATTCTTAGATCCACAAATGGTGGATCTAAGAAACCACCTATATCTCTCTTGGCCAGCCACTCTTGGACTCTCTCTAGAGAGTTCCACACTTCTTTAGAGAGACTCCCTTAGGTCTTTAAAAAGACCTAAGGGGTGGCCATTTTCACCCATCCACTCTTGGCCATACATGCTTGGCTCCATTCACATCCACCTCCACTTAGGCTAGCCACTTCCACTCCACCTCCACTTAGGCTAGCCACTTCCACTCCATCTCCATGAGCTGAGAACCATCATGAAGGACACCATGCCAAGATGCTAGATCACTCCTCCAATCTCTCTCCAAGGGCCAGCCTAAGCTCCATTGACCGTCCCTCATTCTCCTCCCAACCACTCCAAGGCCATCGGAGCCCACCTCCGAATGCCCTCACTTTTTGATAGATTAGTAGCTAGCTCTTTACATTTACTGCTTCTATTTACTACTTAGTAGTGTAGTCCTTATTCTCCCCCAATGATGCATGCAAAATCCCCTCATAGATTCTTGTATGCGATCGTTTTCTGGTAGCTAGATTTACATTTTTAAGCATTCCTGTACAAGCTTTCCTCTACGTTTCATGTTGCAAACACTTCTCCAAATGAATGAATGAAAGATACATTTTTATCTATATCTCTATGTTTTGAAATCACCATGAGCTTATTGGTTGGCATCTTTTCTACGTGATTCAAGTTGCCTGTTTTTTCACTTATATTTTGCAACAAGCATGTCATTTCTGGAAAATATAGAAAATCTAACTATAGATGCATTTTCTGTAAATAGCCACTACCTCACTAGAATTGTGCACACAGAAACTCATACTTTCACCTTTGTGATCTATTTAACACATGCGCACATAATCAGGGTTCATAATAGAAGTGGTGAAATCTTAATCTGAAGACTGGAAATCGGCGTGCGGTTTTAAATAGAGTAGAGTGGTAAAAGATCGAATTCAGAAGTAAAACAAATGCCTCCCAAAGACGAACAACCAAGACTCAAAGTCTCGTTATCTTTAGAAAATATTTTTGTTTGATCATATTGCGCACTATACTACGACGCTTTTCCTATCAAATGCGCTCTACGCTTTCAACACACCCGTGTCACTAGCTGACACACTTCCATCTAAGGGAAGTCCTTTTGCCTGTAGGAGTTAGGTTGATTTACATTTATGCTTTGTGGCTCTATATATAAGACTATTATTTTCGTTTCTGGTCGGGTATTCTCTTTGCTAATTCCCATCTCCTTCATGAGATAAAATGCTCCTCGTGAAGTGAGGGGTTTGAGGTACACTAACCTTGTATAAAGTAGTGTGGCTGTAAGATGTTGAACTACCATCGTTTGAAGTAGTTAGTTAGTGGATTTGATCGACTCAGTCAATCGGGAAATCCTAAACTAAGAGGTTTAGGTGGTAATTTTTACCCGGGTTTGGGTTTCCACCTAAAAATCTTTGTGTACCTGTGTGATTGCTTTTTGTGAGATTGATTATCTTTTATTTCTGCATTATTTCTTTTATCACGCAAATCTCATCTCCTTTGTAAGGAACCTACAATTGGTATTAGAGCAGGTCTCGCATCATCGACGTTACACACCGGCGAGGATTCGATGGAGGGAAAGACGTTCGTATACACCGAAGGACACAACACCTCGCGACCACCTTATTTTGTAGGTATAGATTTCTTTCATTGGAAAACCCATATGTCCTTGTGGTTGCAGGCCTACGACTTCCAAGTTTAGGAAAAATGTGAATCCGCATTTATCATTCCCAAGAAACCTACACTTGGTTACTCATAAGATCAAGTTCGAGATTTCAACCTCAACGCAAAGGCTATGAATGCCTTGTATTACGCGTTGAGTTCGGAGGAATTCAAGTAGATCCAAGAGTTCACCACCGCCCATGAGATATGGAGGAAGTTAGAAGGCACTCATGAAGAATCATGCTCGGAGGAAGGAGAAGAATCCGATAAGGAGACCGCATGCCTTGGTCTCATGGCAATCGCGGATAGCGGTAGCGAAAGCGACAACGAAGAGGTAAACTCTCACCAACTTAGAGTTGCAAGAAGCATTAAAAGAGCTTTATGAAATTAGTAGGTCATTAAAAGTAGAAAACAAAAGTATGAAAGAGAAACCTAGTTTTCTAAAATCTGAAAATGAAAAGTTAGATATTAAAATCAATGATCTAGAAATTAGTTCTAGTTCTAATATTTCTGGAAATGACAACTTAAAAAATAATAACCTAATCAATGAAAATAGAAAATAATTGAGGAGAACACTAGCTTAAAAACTAAAATCTCTAGCTTAAAAATCAAGATGCATGTTATAGAAGATGAGCTTGCATGTTATAAGAAGAACTCTGAAAAACTATCAATTAGCACTAGTCAAAAAGTTGAGAAAGGATCTCCTTCAAGGAGACCCACTAACAAATACGGATCCAAATTGACTTGGATACCGAAGAAAGAATTGAAATCTTGTTTTGTAGGTTTTACGAAGATATCAATGTGAGGGATTAGACCTGCAAGCTTAAGGATGGTCTACTCAAGCTAGGTGGACCAACATCTAGACCAAAGAGGAAGAGGAGAAGTTTGATGAGAAGACCAGCAGGTGATAGAACCACTGCACGTCGACTGCTCGAGTGGAGACTGGCTCCTATGCCCAGACTCCAAGCTTCGGATGGGAGCCCCATCCATTTTGGCATTAACATCCATTTGGGCCATGCTATTGGCCTTGGTAAGTGAGGTGAAATCTTCACCCTATCCTTTCATTTATAGCATGTAGATAAGGGGAGTTAAAAATTGATGAAGCTATTTGTCCATCACTAAGGGGGAGTTTTAAAATGAATATAGCTATATTCCATTAGAAAGGGGGAGTTAATGGATAAATGAATAGCTATCTTGTTATGTTAAAAGGATGGAATTAGAAGAGCATGTTTTAAGGGGGAGTATAGGATAACTAAAATTGATTAAACCTTTTTGATAATGTCAAAAAGGGGAATAATTTTTTGGATTAATATTTATGATTTTGTCATCATCAAATAGGGGGAGATTGTTGGTGCAAGGGTACCACAATCGTTAATTTTGATGATAACAAAACACTTGTTATTTAATATTTGCATTGAGTCTAAATTTCAGGAAAATGTAAATAGTTACAAGTATGAAGGAGGAGTTCAAGCTTGCATCCATGTTGGACTGGAGGAGCTTGATGGAGGAGAAGGAGCTTCGCGTGGAGCGAGAGCTTGAAGAAAGGTGATGAAGAAGAGGATAGAAGTTTATTCCGTTCATGTACTTTGTTTTTGTATCTTTACTCTTTATTTTGTCTAGATTATATGTTAAAGAGCCTAAAGTAACTAAACAGCAGTCCTAGGAACACTTACTCTACCCTAGGATACTTAGGTTTTTTTCTAGAGAACTCAAAAAGCCAAACTAGGCATCAGACAACCTGATCAGACGTCTAATCTGGAAATCAGACGTCTGATCTTTGACTTTAAGATGTTTGATTGTTTGATTAGATGTCCAAAACTCTTAAGTTGGAGAACCACTCTCTGTCTGCCAGTTTCAGACGTCCAGCTCTTAGTCCAGACATTTTAGAAGATATCTGATGACCTTGCTAGATGTCCAACTAGAGGACCATTGGCTTTGTCAGACTTAATCGTTAAGGATTAACCTTTAATCTAACCTACTTTCACTTTTAAACATCCGTAGAGATCCCTAGACGTCTGATAAATAGACTTTAGGCTTAATCCATCCCCAAATCACTTTTGTCCATGATTATAGCCATTTGAGCCTCGAAAAATCCATTCCCGTAGAAGATCGTATTTCCAGACATCCAGACTTTATGCTAGACGACCGACCTGTCGTATAACCAACAAGATCTAGAACCTTTGTGCCTGTATTACCCAGGTTTGGGTTTCCACCTGAAAATCTGTGTACCTGTGAGATTGCTTTTTGTGAGATTGATTATCTTTTATTTTCACATTATTTCTTTTATCATGCAAATCTCACTCCCTCCGTAAGGAACCTACAAGTTTATCATCATTCTTATGCCCTAAAATAGATCTAGCTCTTAGTGTTTTAACTCCGCAAACTGGTTTTTGGGTTGCATTTAGGCATTTCTTAGGATAGGCATGCATTGCATTTTTATTGTATTTTTGATGAGTTTATTTGAGTGTCAGGGATAGGTAAAGAGTCAGATTCCACAAATCTTGGTACTCAGGAAGATAGAAGATGAAGGACAAGTTCACATCAACTAGATCCAACTCATCCTAGCTAGGTGCCAGCTCATTCTAGCTGGATCAACCTTTCCTTAGCTCCATTCAGCTCGTCTCAGCTAAATGATAGCTCAAGCTAGTTCACCTCTGCTCCATTCAGCTCACCTTAGTTGGATGGTAGCTCAAACTAGCTCAAGACAATTGATCCCAGCTCCTCCCAGCTCAAGCCAGCTCAACTCCAGCTCTCGAAGACTTAGCTCAGCTCAACTTGGTTGAGCTTAACTACTTGACCTAAGCTAGATACTCTAGCTAGCTAGGTAGTCTTCGGGAGGACCAAATTTAGCTCACCTCAACTCATATCAGCAGAAGCCAGCTCATCTTAGCTTGGCTTAGCAACTAGTAAAGAATTAGCTAGCTAAGCTAGCTAATGAGCTTAAATGTAGCCCTCTTCAGCTTCAGCCAGCTTCAATGCAGCTCAATGAAGCTCCTCCTCAGCTCCTCCTCTAAAACCCTAGCTCCTTCTACCTCTTACTCCACTCATCTACTAGCTAAGCTAGCTTAGCTTAGCTAGTCCACCTCCATGACATCCAACCCTAACCCTAAAACTCCACCTAACTAGCTCCACCAAATATGCCAACCTAAGTCCACCTAAGCTCCCCTATTCCCTACTCCTTTTGGAGCCAACCTAAATACCACCTTTCACACCACCACCACCACCAAAAGACACCTTATTCTTGGCCCCAAAAACACCCATAACCAACCCCACCCCCCCATTTTGGCTCCAACCTAGCCTATATCTACACCCTACACATCATCAACCCAAGCCCTCTCCACCCTCCATTTAATGGCGCCAACCAAGCCCCCTTCTAGAAATCATTTTGGCACCAATTCAAAAGGCACCAAGGGAGGTAACCACCTACAACCACCACCCATAAGATCCCTTCACTTGGTCCCAACTTTTGGTGGCCATAGGATCCCCATAACCACCACCAAATCCAATCCTAACCCTCCATACAATAGCTATGCCAACCCCCCTCTCCACTCCTATATCTACCCCACATAATCACCACCATACCATCATCCTCCCTTACTTTAACTCTACTCATATCCACCTAAACCTATGGCCAAGGAAGAAGAAGGGAGGAAGATCAAGGGGACAACCTACCTACCCCCTTGGTGCCTTCTTCCTCTTTCTTCCTCACCCTTGTGCCACGCCAAGGAGGAGCTCTTCTTCTAAAGGGGACGGCCAGGCAAGGAGGAAGGAAAGCTAGCATGGATGTCCATCCTTGGAGGATCACTTTGGAGGAGAACCAATTGAAGGAGCAAGGAAGTTGTTGGTGCTAGAGTACCACGATCGTTTATTTTGATGATAGCAAAATAATTTTTATTTAACATTTGCTTTTGAGTCCTAGCTTTCAGGTCAAATTATAAATGGAGACAAGTGTAGAGATGGAGTTTGAGCTCGCATCCATGGTGGTGGATTGGAGGTGCTTGACGGAGGAGGAGCTTCGCAAGGAGCGAAAGCTTGAAGAAGGAGATGAAGAATATGATAGATTTCCTTTCTTGTTCGTTGTACTTTGTTATTTGTCCTTTTGTTGCTCTTTATTTTTGTTGAGAGCGGAAAACTACGCGATCGAAGTTGGATCTGAAAAACTCATCGTTGTATCTTGATTTGAGAAGAAATCCATCAACAGATAAATTTATACTGAAACTCTAAGAATTCTGGATCGAACATAGGGAGGCTACGTTGATATTAAATCCACGATTATATTTTTTTTGTGTTTTTGTTTAAAAATGAGATAATTACAATGGAATTGATATAAACAATAAGGGAGAGAGAGATAGAGAGAGAATAATCACTTGATAAAATAATATTGATTTTACAACTAGAAAGCAGGAAATTCTATTCTAGAAAATGATTAAAAAGAAGGGAGAGAGATGTTATCCTCCTCGACGAATGCTTAGAGGATGAGCCTGACGGAGTGACTCCTGGAAGATAGAGGACAAAGTGGGAAGAAGGAGGATGAAGCAGGAAGAAGCAGGAACAAGGTAGCACGTCGTTGTCGTCGTGGGATCCACTTCTGGAACGGGGGCAAAAAAATTGGATTTGGCTCTAGAATAGCATCTCGGGTGTAGGACAAGCTTTTCTTGATCTTTGGAGAGGGAGAGAGGTGAAGGAAGGGATGAGAATTTCGTAGGGTAGGGGTCTCCTTTTATAGTTGCAAGGATAAGGGGCAATTTGGTCATTACATAGTTAAAACATTAAATGAGGGAGTCTTTAATGATGGATTTAAGCGTCACTAAAGACCCCACGTCGCTGCAGCCTCACGCGCACACCCACCTCCTCACCTGTCGTGCGCTCAACGCCTACCCAGGTCCAAGAAATCTCAGCCGTCCGATCTCGCATCGCTCCTCACCCACTTCAGTTGCGCCGCCTTCACGTGCGATCTAGCGTGAGGCGGTGCGTCTGATCGCGCGTGGGCTCGATTAGGCAATCTGGGCCGATCGTAGCCGATCGCACGTGGGCTCGATTAAATGTGTGCGTGCCTCAAATCATGAGTCCAACATGCACCCCACGCTTGCGCAAGGGCACTCGACCGCTGGCCTAGTGCCTCCTCTTTGTCACGCTTACATTTTAAGCACGCGTGCTCACAGTCGTTGGATCAAGATCCAACAGCCCAGATCTCGCCTCGCTCGTGCCTTCAAAGGATGGGAAGCAATCATGGCCGTGGCGCCATCCTCTAATGCAATCATGCCCGCGCTTACGTTTTAATGCTCTGTGATGGCACCACGTGGCGCCATCATGACCATCCATCTTCTGTAACATGTAGAAGGTGCCACGGATGTCGGACTAAGCCGATTTTCACGCTATTAGGCTACGATCATCGATCCAAACCCATCCGTGCGGTCAAATTTGTCATCTGAAGTGCGGATTAACACCAACTTGGCCCTTGATCTCTAGGTTTCCACGGACTATATCTAATGCTATGGGTGTCCGATCAGGACGATCTTGGAGTCATTAAACTCCGATCGTCTCCCTGATCAGATCCGTATGATTGGATCTTCGATCCAAGGCCTGATTAAAAATCACCGTGTCCCTGACCATAAAAGGAGACAATTAATATATAATTTATACAATTTGACCTAAATGCATAATTATACATGTTATGCAATATTTACAATGCATGATGCTAATATGACACTAAGAATATGCATTAATAGATATTTTTTACTATTTAGATGTATGCACATCAATTTTCTTTCTTAGTAGCATGTTAAAGAGCCTCAAAGTATCCTCAAAGTAGTCCTAGGAACACCTGCCAGACCCTAGGATACTTAGGCTTTCTTAGAGAACTTAGAAAACCAAGATAGGTTTCAAACAACCTAATTAGACATCCAATATGGAAATAAGACGTTTGATCTTGACTTTTAAGACGTCTGACTGTTACTCAAACATCCAATAACTTAGGCTGGACTTAGAACCTTCTGTCTGTTGAAATCAGACAACCGTCCCATAGTCGAGATGTCTTAGAAGACGTCTGGTGTCTTGGCTAGATGTCCAATTAGACGACTGTTGGTCTTAGTAACCGATTCTTAGAGGATTAACTTTAATCTAACCTATTATTAGGTTTCAGACGTCCGACATGCTACCCAGACGTCTGATAAATAGACGTTGAGCCTCGTTTGACGCCATATTACCTGTGTCTGAGATTATAGCCATTAAGCACTCTTGGGAATTAGTCCCACAGAGTTATTAGTTTCCAGACGTCCAGATCTTGTGCTAGACAACCGACATGCTGTTTGATCACTTTCACACTAGAACCCTGTGTTAGGTTTGATGAAAGTTAGTAAGGAAACCCGTCTAGAATTAAACGTCTAACTTCCCAGACGTCTTAAGAGTGACTTCCAAACATCTGATATTTTTCCCAAACGTCTGATGACTCTGTCATAATCATTAATGATTCTGATTTCGGCCTATTCTACCTTGGGATAATTTTCAACGGCTATGGAAGCCTTCCAAGGCCTTCCAAAGCCTTCCTAGTCCCTCTATAAATAGATGAGTACTCTTGCCTTGCAAACACACACCAAGCAACACATTTCCACATCTTTAGTGTCCATTTGATCTTGAGAAGAAGCCCTAGCTCTCCAAGCTTTGGTTCCACTTCAAGAGAGCTTCATCATTGTTGCACACGTGCTCTCCCTCCGCAATTACGAGAGCGACGAAGTGCTGCTAAGTGATTCACGCACTGAAAGCGTCGGTTTCTTCAGTTATATCGTTGTAGTAAAGCTGGTTGTTACCAACGTTTCATATAAAAATTTTTTTACTCGGAAAAATAAAAGAGTTCCCGAGGTCGAACTCAGGGAGCAAGTTGTATTCTAGAGATATACAAGTTCTATTACAAAAATAAAGAGAGAGAGAGAGAGAGATGAAAATTTGGCTTCTTCTTCTTTTCTTCTTTCTTCCTCTTTGTCTTTGGTTCTTCCTGTTCTTCTTCTTCTTCTTCTTCTTCTTCTTCTTCTTCTTCTGCTTTCTTCAGATCTTCCCCTCGTGCTCTTCTTCTTCTGTTCTTCCTTGTTTCCTTTCTTTCTTTTTCGTCAGATCGTCTTCTTCTTTTCTTGCTTCTTGCTTCTCTTCATTCCTTCTTCTTCTTTGTCTTCACCTGCCTTGACTGCTGACCTTCCGTCGTCTGCCCCGGTGCTGAGACGACTTAACGATGCCTTCGCTACAGTGCAGCAGCTCCTTCTTCTTCAGCGGGTCTGCTTCTTCTTCTTTGGCCTGCACACTTCAGAGTTTTTTCGTCAAGAGGCAAAAACCTACTCTACCCCCCTCCCCCGCGTATCTCTCTCTCTGAAATCACTCTTCGGAAGCTCTCCCAGAGCGCTACCGGGTAATCGGGTTCGGGTCAGGCCCGGGTCCAGGCCCACCGGCGTGCGTGGTGGGCGAGGAGTGCAGGTCAGTCTAATCGGGTCGGGCCAGGTCCGCGGAGCGTGGTCACGGACGAGGCCGAGTCGGGTCGGGTCGGGTGAGAGGGACCTCACCCCGTGGTAACTGAGGCAAACAGATGGTGGCACTTTTGCAATTTATGTGGGTGTGTGGCTTCAGAAGGTTCCGAGGTGGGACTATCCGCGCACCCCATTTCTCTCACGCCTGCAGCAGGGATGGCGCTTCCAATTGCAACAGCTGTTGAGGCGCGCAACTCCAATTGAGGGCCGGGGTGTGTGCGCAAGACTCTTCCGCGCTGGCCGTGGCTCTTCAACCTGGGATATCTAGGCTTGGAGCAACCTCAAGCAAGCTTCGAGCTTCCTCGCCAATGGCGGTCAAGGCCTGGAACCTGAAATCAATAGCACGGCCTCTCGGCCAAATCAGACAGGCGGGGGACCTTCGCCGTGGCACGGCGAAGGTGGTCAGGGGGTCTGCAGGGGGCGAGATGGAGCTATCAGGTCGTCCTAGGTCAAACTGTGAGCGAGGGAGTGGGTGTGTTCGGTGGATCTGCAGAGGGTGTTTGGTGGGAAGTGGAGGGGCGGAAGAGGATCAGGGTGAGGAGGCGGAGGTTCTGCGGTGGTTGGCGAGCCGTGTGGGTCGCTGAGGTGATGGGAGCGGCTCGCCGGAGGGTGGTCGGAGGCGGAGAGGGTGAGGGTGAACAGGGTCGGTAGAGGGCTTAATTGACTAAATCGAAAGCGGGGAAAGAAAGAGGAGGAGAAGGGGAGTAGGTCTAACTTAACTGCAGGGACGAAGGGGGAGGAACAGGGCGACAGTCGTATCGACTGTCGCCGGAGAAGATGATGCTCAGAGAGAGAGGCGGCGGCGAGCAGAGGGCTGGAGAGGCGTCAGCTGGGTGCGGCGTGGCGCGGGAAGAGCAGGGGAGGAGGTCTCTGCTGCTGGTATTGCGGCAGAGCGAAGAGGTGGAGGGGGAGGAAGTCGCCGGAGCTGGTGAGCGTCTGCCGGAGAAAGAAGAGAAGAAAGCTGGGGGTTTTCTCCGTCAGATCCAGGCTGCCTTGGTCGGTGGAGCGGCGGGGGGTATTTATAGGGTTGAAGCAGGGAGGAAGGCGGAGGGAGACGACGTGTCTCCCTCGCCGGAGAATGGTCGGAATACGAACCCATACCGTCCGTGCGTTCGCACGGCCGGTATGGTGGCCTACAATGACCATGGGGGTGCTCCTGCGACGGCTGACGACGCAGGGCACCCCCGGTACACTTGCCAGGTCCTCCACCTCACCCTGCGCGGTGCCATGCTCCGCGCAAGGTTGCCGGAGCATGGTGCTGGCAGGGTTTTGCAGGAGGGACCTGTTTGCAAAGAACGAAGGAGAGTTAGGGGCCAAAATGCGAGGGTTCAAAAGTTGAGGGCCAAAGAGTAAATATATGAGGACCAAAGTGTGAAGTCGGTCAAGGAGGTTTCTTCTTAGGCTCAAGTTTTTATACATGACTAATTAGGACCTAAGGAATCTGATGGTGAATTTTATTTTCATATTAAACCTTGTTTGACCGGTCAATTTGCGCAAAAACCCAAATTAAGTTATTAATTGGGCATGGTTCTCAATGTAGGTCAAAATGGGTTCTAAAGGCCAAATTGAAGGTTCTAAACCCTAGAGATTATTTTTCTATGAATTTTAGAGGGTTTATTCTATTTTTACTTTGCCTCGAACCTTGTGAATTGAAGTGGGTTGTTTTAGGGTTACAGATTATCATTTGGTTCCTTGGAAGTGCTGTAGCCCTTGCTAGATCATCTCATCCCACTTTTATTCTTATTAAGCTGTTTTGACCTATGTTTGGGCCCTGAATTACCCTGTATGCAGATTATACTGGTAAAATTGCACTTTTACCCCTTATGACTTGTTTTCTTCTCAAACTCAGAATTCTCTGAGTTAAGCTTTTCCTTGAGATATGTAGGAGCTTTTATCCTTTGTATTGGGTCAAAATGAGCTAGTTATGGCTCATGATGAGGTTCTCATCATACCCCCATGCCTAGCTTTTGCTAGTCCCTTAGCAAAAAAAACTTAAGGTTTCAACCCTTGTTCTAGACCATGAAGTTTTCAATGGTTTTAGATAAGTGCCTTTTTATTTGAGCATAGATTAGGTTAGAATGCTGACCATAGGCCTAAAAGATACTCTAGTACCAATCAAGATCCAAATCTGTCTAGCCTTAGCCTCAGTCTTTTAGCAAAGGTTTTTAAGGCCCGCAAGAACTAACCTAAGGTTTATTGGACTTCGTGGTTAAAGCACCCGTGCTTGAAATGATTTTAGCCCTGGCCCAGTTCGCAGTGCGTTTTGTAAGAGAGAGATAGAAAGTTTTTTTCTGTTTGGAGAGTTTTCTCTCTCTTTTTCTTTTTAGTTCTAGCCTAGGATTAGCTTTTCAACACGGTCTGTATCAGATTCCTTGCTCCCATCATCAATCCTCAAGGGTTCCTGGCGATCGATGCTTCGAGATAGCACCGCCCATGGCAACCCCCGGAACCCTGGCTATTGAGATTTCGAGATAATCCCATCCATGGTATTCCGTGGCCGAATCCAGACCTTGGCAATTGACACTTCGAGATAATGCCATCCATGGAATCTGAACCAGCAGAGTGCTTACATGCCCCCCGTAGGATATGTAAATATCCTAAGAGACAAGCACCGAGGAGATGATATTTTGTTACGCATCTTCGAGGGGATTTCCCGCCTCTCTGCGCTGGGAACTCGTCCAAATCAACTTGTGTTGATCGGCCGCTCCTATTCTAGGTGTTCTTTTCAGATTTTTGCGACGCTTCTGCGTGATTCTGATTTTTACGCTTACTGAACCAGGCTGTGTGTGAGATTAGGGTGCTTAGGTTACTGAGTCCCGTAAACCAAAAATTAGTTAACGAGGCCGAATACTCCCTAAGCCTTAGACCTAATACTTCAGCTTTTCATTTTCCTCAACCTCTTGAGGAGTGTCCAGATCTTAATGGGTACTAAGAGTCTATTCAAGAATGCCTAAGGTTTGCATTCTTACTAATCTCATTGTGCACTTTTCAGTTATTTTCTCGAATGAGGTCTAGAACTTAGGTTAATTCCTTAGTTTCTTACTAATGACTATCACTCTTTTTTTTTTTTTTTTTTTTTTCATAATTTTGTGCTCCTTTTTCATTTTGTTTCTTTTCTCCTTCACAAAATTTTCCTTCTCCTCTTTTCCTCTTATTCTTTTTCGAAAATTTTTTTTAATTTTTATGGTATTTTTGGCATATGTGAATTTTTTTTGTTTGAAACCTTTTCTTACAAGTTTTTGCACTTTCCTACCCCCCCATGCCTAAGATTTGCAATGTCCTCATTGTAACCTAGGGGGTCTTAGTTCAGGGTGAACTTCGAGTGCTGAAAGGTGTCAGAACAAGTTTCAGGTTTTCAAAGAGAATGACGGGCTGCCTCCCGTTAAGCGCTGAGTTTTACGCCATCGGCTGGGCGCAATAAGCTCAAGGGGAAAGGAGGATATAAGATGCCTCAGCCAAATTAGTAGAAGTTACATCAATGAACGGCTTGAGTCTTTGACCATTCACGATGAAAGGTTCAGAATCGTGGCTGAGTGGACTGATTTCGATTGCTCCATTTCCAAAAACCTGTCGGACCAAATATGGTCCGACCCACTTAGATCTCAGTTTTCCTGGGAAGAGTTTGAGTCGGGCATCAAAGAGTAGGACCTTTTGACCAGGATGAAAGATCTTTCTCGAGATGTGTTTGTCGTGGAAGGCTTTAACCCGCTCCTTGTAGATTTGCGAGTTCTCGTACGCGTCTGTGCGTAATTCATCGATCTCGCTGATTTGGAGTTTTCTGTGGGTCCCAGCCTTGGAAAGATCTAGATTACAGTTCCGTACTGCCCAATAGGCTTTATGCTCCAGTTCGACGGGAAGGTGGCATGCCTTTCCGTACACCAATCTAAAGGGAGACATGCCCAATTGGGTCTTGTGGGCGGTCCTATAGGCCCACAATGCTTCCGGAAGTCGGGACGACCAGTCCTTCCTGTCAGGTCGAACAGTGACCTGCAGGATTTTCTTGATCTCCCGATTCGACAGCTCAGCTAGACCATTAGTTTGGGGGTGGTAAGGAGTAGAGATTCGGTGAGACACCCCGTATTTGGTCATCAGTGACCTAAACTGAGCATTTGTGAAATGGGTCCCCCCATCAGAGATTATTGCACGAGGAATCCCGAACCTTGAGAAAATGTGTTGATGAATGAATTTGAGAACGATTTTGTGATCACAGGTTCGGGTTGGTATGGCTTCGATCCATTTGGACACGTAGTCCACAGCCAACAGAATGTATTCGAAACCATCCGAAATAGGAAAGGGGCCCATAAAATCAATCCCCCAAACATCAAAGATTTCGCATACTAGAATCGGTTGCATAGGCATCATGTCGCGATGGCTCATGTTGCCCAAAGTCTGGCAACGACTGCATGCCTTGCAATGACTGTATGCGTCTTTGAACAGTGTGGGCCAGTAAAAGCCGCACTGGAGGACTTTTGATGCGGTTTTATGCCCGGCAAAATGGCCACCGCATGCCTGGTCATGGCAGAAAGAGAGGATATTGTTGACTTCCCCTTCCGGGACACATCTCCGGATGATCTGATCGGCACCTATGCGGAAGAGGTACGGGTCTTCCCAAATGTAATACTTGGCATCGGAGCGTAATTTGTCTTTCTTGGCCTTCGGCCAATCGGACGGGGTCTGATGAGATGCCAAGTAATTTACAATATTAGCAAACCATGGAAGGCTAGTACCAATAGTCAGCAGGTGCTCATCGGGAAAATGCTCAGTGATGGGTTCGGAAGGGTCTATCATTTCAGAAGGAAGACGGGACAAGTGATCAGCTACCACGTTTTGTTTTCCCGCTTTATCGCGAATCTCGAGGTCAAATTCTTGCAACAGCAAGATCCATCGGATCAATCGAGGTTTCGCGTCCTTCTTTGCAAGGAGATGCCTCACAGCCGTGTGATCCGAGTATATGATGACATGGGAACCCAGAAGGTATGATCTGAATTTCTCTAGGGCAAATACTACAGCTAGCAGCTCTTTCTCAGTAACTGTATAGTTACGCTGAGCCTCATCGAGTGTTTTGCTGGCGTAGTAAATGACCACAGGTTTCTTGTCATTTTTCTGCCCCAAAACCGCTCCTACAGCGAAGTCGGATGCATCACACATGATCTCAAAGGGTTGAGACCAATCAGGGGACTGTAGGATCGGGGCTTGGGTGACTCGGTCACGCAGGATTTCAAATGCTTGAGTGCATTCCTTGGAGATTTCGAAGGGAACATCCTTGGAGAGAAGAGTGGTCAGGGGGCGTGCGATTTTTGAAAAATCAGGGATAAATCGTCGATAAAAACCGACATGCCCTAAAAAGGATCGGATGTCCCTGATCGAGCTAGGCATAGGAAGGCGAGAAATCAGATTAACCTTAGCTCGATCCACTTGGATACCTTTCTCTGAAATTGAGTGTCCCAGGACAATTCCCTCAGGCACCATGAAATGGCTCTTTTCCCAGGAAAGAACCAAATTCACGTCGATGCACCGCCTGAGTATCTGGACCAAGTGTTGGAGGCAATCGTCGAATGATGCTCCGAAAACTGAAAAGTCATCCATGAAGACTTCCAGATAATCACCTACCATATCTGAGAATATGGCAAGCATGCATCGCTGAAAAGTAGCGGGTGCATTGCAAAGACCGAAAGGCATTCTTCGGAAAGCGTATGTTCCGAAGGGGCAGGTGAATGTGGTCTTTTCTTGGTCCTCAGGATGGATTGCCACCTGGTTATAACCGGAGTACCCGTCAAGAAAGCAGAAGAACCTATTTCCCGCTAGTTTTTCGAGAATTTGATCAATGAAGGGTAGTGGGAAATGATCCTTCTTCGTGGAGGAATTGAGTCGACGGTAATCTATACAGACTCTCCACGAGTTGGCTAATCGGGTAGGAATGATTTCTCCGGTCTCAGTCGTTATAGTGGTGAGTCCTGCCTTCTTAGGCACGACCTGAATTGGGCTCACCCAACGACTATCGGAGATCGGGTAGATGATCCCGGCATCTAACCACTTGATGATCTCCTTTTTCACGACCTCCTGCAGATTGGGGTTTAAGCGTCTCTGCATTTCACGAGAAGGTCGTGTGCCCTCTTCTGAATAGATATGATGAGTACAATAAGAGGGACTTATTCCAGTCAAATCATCGAGGGTCCATCCGATGGCTCTGCGATGTTGCTGGAGGACAACAATCAGACGGGATTCCTGTTCAGGATTGAGGTTGGAATTGATGATCACAGGAAGGGTCTGATTAGAACCCAAAAAGATGTATTTCAAATGAGCAGGAAGGGGTTTCAGTTCAAGGATGGGGTTTTCAGCAGCAGCGGGTGGTTCAGTATAGATGTGAGGTTCAAGGGTGGGAGTTATTGGGTTGTTCACATCTGGATTTGACTCCTCTATTTGCGGGTCAAGATCCTTCTGTGGTTGATGAGGAATACTCAAGTCATTCTGGAGGTGTGATTCATCAACCAAAGTCTTGATGTCACAAATTTGCTCGATGACGCCGCAATTAATTCCTTGTTGGGCCTTAAATATATCAATTTTCAGTGTTTGATCTCCAAACTTAAGCTCTATTTGGCCCTCCTCACAGCTGATGTTGGCTCTAGCAGTAGCCAAGAAAGGTCTCCCTAGAATGATTGGTGTATCCCTAGGGTTCTCAGGTGCATCATGTCTAAGACTATAAAGTCCACTGGAAAATAGAAATCCCGCACTCTTACGATAACATCCTCGAGAATCCCTTTTGGTGACTTTATAGATCGATCTGCTAATTGTAATGTCACCTCAGTTGGTTTCAGCTCAGATTCTTCCAGATGGTCAAGTAAGGATGTGGGTATCAGATTTATAGATGCACCTAAGTCTAACAATGCTCTGTCAAATTGGGTACCACCTATCTTACAGGAGATCAGGGGAGTTCCAGGATCTTTTGCCTTGGGTGGGAGTCTACTAAGGATTACAGAGCTGGCTTGCTCTGACAGAACAATTGGGCTCCCTCCCTTGGTTCGCGGCTTACGCTGGGGTGTACATATATTCTTTAGAAATCGTGCGTAAGCTGGTACGTGGCGGATTGCATCCATCAAGGGGATGTTTATGTGGACCTGCTCAAAGAGCTTGACCAGGTCCTCCTCAGGGGCCACGGGTTTGGTGGTCTTCTTTCCCTTGGTCAGGGCTTCGGGAAACGGGATCTTGGTTGGTTCCTCTAGGATAGGTCCTGGTTGTGGGTCTGGAACAGCGGTACCTTGGATAACTATCCTAGGGTCATGATTATCAGGCTGGGAGTGGTTTGGATAACGCGGGTCCTGAGTTGTCTTACCACTACGTGTTGTTACAGAATTTAATCCGGCCTGATTTTGGTTTGGATTTGGTAGGAGGGGTGGCTGCTGCTGAAATCCCGTACGAGAAGTAGAGGCTTCCATCTCGTCTGGAGATGGAGCAGTGGGGGCCTGATAAATCCATTGAGCTTGGCCTAAATTTGGATTCATAACGCGCTTCTGGGTTGGCACGTTATTTGGGTTAGGAAGGGGTTGGGAAGGGAGTGTGCCTGGCTGGCGAGAATTTGCCAACTGGGCCAGCTGAGTTTTAACTTCAGTAAGCTCATCCTTGTGCTGTTTTTGAATGGCCGCATTCGATTTTTGAATGTCAGCCAGAGTCTGAAGGATTAAGGACATTTGATCTTGATTTGGCCCTGATGGATAAGTAGGGTTGGGCCGAGGCTGAGGCGGCTGGTAGTGATGAGAGGGCTGTGGGCGGGACTGAAAAGGTGGTCTTTGGGTTTGGGAATTTCCCGCCCACTGAAAATTGGGATGGTTTCGCCATCCAGGGTTGTAAGTGTTGGAGAATGGGTCGTTCTGGATGGCGTTGAGGTCCTCGCAGGTCTGAGGAACCTCCTGAGAATCAGGGAAAGGGGGAATGGAGTTCCCCCGGCTGGTGAAGAAAGGATCGGATGATCTTCCAGTCCAAGAATCAGATGGGGATGGATATGGATCCATCCCAGGGGAGGATCGGTGTAGGATGTTTTGCACAGTCTCCTGTGTGGAAGGAGGTTGTGCAAAGGAGTTACGCGCAGAGGTGGCTCGCTGCAAGTGCTGAGTTAGCTCATCCACCTTCTTTTCAATAATTGAGACCTTGTCCAATCGACTGGCCATTAATTCCAGGTCGACTGATGCGGACAGGCCCTGCGTCTCATGTGCTCCCTTAAGATTCGTCGCTGCGCGGGTATTCGTCCTGTCGAATAATCCCATGGAGTCATTGTTGATGGAGTTCTCGCACATGTTTTCGAGAATCTCCCATATGGTGTCTTCATGTTGACCCATGATGTTTCCTCCGCAGGTTGCATTGACGAAAAGGCGGATGTCCTCACGGAGTCCCTGGTAAAAAGATTGGACTTGTTCCCATTTAGGAACTCCGTGATGGGGGCACTTCCTCATGAGATCCTGAAAACGATCCCATGCCTCATGGAGAGGTTCTCCTGATTGTTGAGTGAAGTGTGTAATCTGATGGCGCAAGGCGTTGGTCCGACCAACGGGAAAGAACTTTTTCAAAAACTCGGATTGAAGTTCTTCCCAAGTGTTGATCGGCCGGGTCTGAGTTTGATACCAATGGGCGGCCTTGTCCATAAGAGAAAAGGAGAACATCTTCATGAGAAGAATATCCCGATTTTGCGCATCTGATCCAAAAGTGTGGGCCAGATGCTTAAGCTGTTTGATGTGCTGGAAGGGATCTTCAGAATTAAGCCCATGGAATTTAGGTATAGCATGAATCATGTTGGGCTTTAGTTCGGAATCAGGTCCTCCAATCGGGATTCTAACTCGAGGCTCAATGGCCACCGCAGCAGGATTGTAGTGGTCCCGCATCATAGGACGCTGTGGTGGGTGCACGAAGTTTTGGAAGAGGTCATTGAGTCGCTGGAGCTGGTGTTCCAGATTATTTTCTTCCTCAACTGGCTGAGCCATGATGGGGGAAGAAGAAGAACTTGGTTCTGAATCAGAAGAGAGAATAATGTGAGGGTGTTGCTGCACAAACACGGGCGTCGAGGCTTGGCCTTGACGAGAGTGAATTTCTAAAGGAGGTCTTAAGGGTGGTCTTAGAGACCTCCTTCCGTACATGCACAGTTGGGAGAGGTAAGTTTAGAAGGTGCTGGACCCAATCAAGACACCCAAAAATGTGTTGGGTGACTATAGAGGTGCGGGGCAGATGGACCCCTTGATCAGAAAGATCGTCCACCTGAGAATTACCTGGGCAGCCAGAGAGGGAGAGTCCCGCGAAGACCCCTACACGGTAGAGCGTCCCCACGGGTTACAGGGTTTCCCCCACCCGACCTCTCTTGTCACTGCGGTTCCAGGTAGACCAGAATGGGGATCTTGACCTCTTAAGTCTACCAATTTTAAGATCAGGGTGCTTAAGGTTTCACTTGAACTTTAGTCTTTTTAAGTGCAAAGAGTGACCTAATTTAAGGTTGGTTAACCCAAGGGGTCAACTTTACCTATTGTTTTCTTTAAGAGCTTTTAGGTCCTGTCTTTTAGGGTTCAAGTGTTTAGAGAGAGCCAATTGTTTAGGATTTTTCTTGTTAATTATTTTCAATCAATGGCTTGGGCACACCTCTTTAGGATTTCCTCAATTCTTGATTAAGGGGTGTGTCTCTACTGAAATCCTAATGTTTGACCTTATGTTGGCTCTACTTGGTCCATTTAACTCTTTGTTGGGCAATTAGGGCTCAAGCAAGAATGTGTTAGCCCTTAACTACCCTTAATAGTGTGCAGGAGTGATGAGTTGAAAACATGCAACTTTTTATGGTTACTAAGTATGGAAGACAGGTTAGCCCTATATTGCTTTGTTCTTTTCTTTTCTTTCTCTTTAGAGTGTAGGGGTTAATAGTGAGAGAAGATTTACCTGTCTTCGGAGTGGTTGTCGTGTGGTTGCTTGTCTTCTTGAGTTCCTGTAGCTGCACAAAAGAGAGGAGATTATCAGAAATTAAAAGATACAGGAATGTTTACCTCTAGAATAGCCGTTGCTCCCCGGCAGCGGCGCCAAAATGAAAGCGTCGGTTTCTTCAGTTATATCGTTGTAGTAAAGCTGGTTGTTACCAACGTTTCATATAAAAATTTTTTTACTCGGAAAAATAAAAGAGTTCCCGAGGTCGAACTCAGGGAGCAAGTTGTATTCTAGAGATATACAAGTTCTATTACAAAAATAAAGAGAGAGAGAGAGAGAGATGAAAATTTGGCTTCTTCTTCTTTTCTTCTTTCTTCCTCTTTGTCTTTGGTTCTTCCTGTTCTTCTTCTTCTTCTTCTTCTTCTTCTTCTTCTTCTGCTTTCTTCAGATCTTCCCCTCGTGCTCTTCTTCTTCTGTTCTTCCTTGTTTCCTTTCTTTCTTTTTCGTCAGATCGTCTTCTTCTTTTCTTGCTTCTTGCTTCTCTTCATTCCTTCTTCTTCTTTGTCTTCACCTGCCTTGACTGCTGACCTTCCGTCGTCTGCCCCGGTGCTGAGACGACTTAACGATGCCTTCGCTACAGTGCAGCAGCTCCTTCTTCTTCAGCGGGTCTGCTTCTTCTTCTTTGGCCTGCACACTTCAGAGTTTTTTCGTCAAGAGGCAAAAACCTACTCTACCCCCCTCCCCCGCGTATCTCTCTCTCTGAAATCACTCTTCGGAAGCTCTCCCAGAGCGCTACCGGGTAATCGGGTTCGGGTCAGGCCCGGGTCCAGGCCCACCGGCGTGCGTGGTGGGCGAGGAGTGCAGGTCAGTCTAATCGGGTCGGGCCAGGTCCGCGGAGCGTGGTCACGGACGAGGCCGAGTCGGGTCGGGTCGGGTGAGAGGGACCTCACCCCGTGGTAACTGAGGCAAACAGATGGTGGCACTTTTGCAATTTATGTGGGTGTGTGGCTTCAGAAGGTTCCGAGGTGGGACTATCCGCGCACCCCATTTCTCTCACGCCTGCAGCAGGGATGGCGCTTCCAATTGCAACAGCTGTTGAGGCGCGCAACTCCAATTGAGGGCCGGGGTGTGTGCGCAAGACTCTTCCGCGCTGGCCGTGGCTCTTCAACCTGGGATATCTAGGCTTGGAGCAACCTCAAGCAAGCTTCGAGCTTCCTCGCCAATGGCGGTCAAGGCCTGGAACCTGAAATCAATAGCACGGCCTCTCGGCCAAATCAGACAGGCGGGGGACCTTCGCCGTGGCACGGCGAAGGTGGTCAGGGGGTCTGTAGGGGGCGAGATGGAGCTATCAGGTCGTCCTAGGTCAAACTGTGAGCGAGGGAGTGGGTGTGTTCGGTGGATCTGCAGAGGGTGTTTGGTGGGAAGTGGAGGGGCGGAAGAGGATCAGGGTGAGGAGGCGGAGGTTCTGCGGTGGTTGGCGAGCCGTGTGGGTCGCTGAGGTGATGGGAGCGGCTCGCCGGAGGGTGGTCGGAGGCGGAGAGGGTGAGGGTGAACAGGGTCGGTAGAGGGCTTAATTGACTAAATCGAAAGCGGGGAAAGAAAGAGGAGAAGGGGAGTAGGTCTAACTTAACTGCAGGGACGAAGGGGGAGGAACAGGGCGACAGTCATATCGACTGTCGCCGGAGAAGATGATGCTCAGAGAGAGAGGCGGCGGCGAGCAGAGGGCTGGAGAGGCGTCAGCTGGGTGCGGCGTGGCGCGGGAAGAGCAGGGGAGGAGGTCTCTGCTGCTGGTATTGCGGCAGAGCGAAGAGGTGGAGGGGGAGGAAGTCGCCGGAGCTGGTGAGCGTCTGCCGGAGAAAGAAGAGAAGAAAGCTGGGGGTTTTCTCCGTCAGATCCAGGCTGCCTTGGTCGGTGGAGCGGCGGGGGGTATTTATAGGGTTGAAGCAGGGAGGAAGGCGGAGGGAGACGACGTGTCTCCCTCGCCGGAGAATGGTCGGAATACGAACCCATACCGTCCGTGCGTTCGCACGGCCGGTATGGTGGCCTACAATGACCATGGGGGTGCTCCTGCGACGGCTGACGACGCAGGGCACCCCCGGTACACTTGCCAGGTCCTCCACCTCACCCTGCGCGGCGCCATGCTCCGCGCAAGGTTGCCGGAGCATGGTGCTGGCAGGGTTTTGCAGGAGGGACCTGTTTGCAAAGAACGAAGGAGAGTTAGGGGCCAAAATGCGAGGGTTCAAAAGTTGAGGGCCAAAGAGTAAATATATGAGGACCAAAGTGTGAAGTCGGTCAAGGAGGTTTCTTCTTAGGCTCAAGTTTTTATACATGACTAATTAGGACCTAAGGAATCTGATGGTGAATTTTATTTTCATATTAAACCTTGTTTGACCGGTCAATTTGCGCAAAAACCCAAATTAAGTTATTAATTGGGCATGGTTCTCAATGTAGGTCAAATGGGTTCTAAAGGCCAAATTGAAGGTTCTAAACCCTAGAGATTATTTTTCTATGAATTTTAGAGGGTTTATTCTATTTTTACTTTGCCTCGAACCTTGTGAATTGAAGTGGGTTGTTTTAGGGTTACAGATTATCATTTGGTTCCTTGGAAGTGCTGTAGCCCTTGCTAGATCATCTCATCCCACTTTTATTCTTATTAAGCTGTTTTGACCTATGTTTGGGCCCTGAATTACCCTGTATGCAGATTATACTGGTAAAATTGCACTTTTACCCCTTATGACTTGTTTTCTTCTCAAACTCAGAATTCTCTGAGTTAAGCTTTTCCTTGAGATATGTAGGAGCTTTTATCCTTTGTATTGGGTCAAAATGAGCTAGTTATGGCTCATGATGAGGTTCTCATCACGCACCCGCGTCATCAAACCGATGCACTTCCACCTAAGGGAAGATCTTTTACCTGTAGTAGTTAGTTTCAGTTATATACTTTGTGACTTTATAGGTTTGATTTGTATTTTACTTTATTTATTGGTTGGGTATTCGCGTTGCAAATTCTCGTCTCCATCGAGGGACAAAATCCTTCTCTTGAAGACGAGAGGTTTGAGGCACACTACCCACGTTCAAAGTAGTATTGTTGTATTGAGGTTCAGTCACCCTCGTTTAAATGACTCGGTTAGTGGATTTGATCGACTTTGTCGATCGGGAAATCCTAACTCGAGAGGGTTAGGTGGTGGTTTTCACCCGGTTTGGATTTCCACATAAAAATCACTTGTGCAAATTATGTGATTGTGTTTTTTGTGAGATTGATTTTATATTTTCACACTTATTTTTATTCCACAAATCTCCTCCCTCCCGTAGGGGATTCACAGAAGCATTTTCTTCAAGCCCGAGAACTACCAAGCTTGGAGCGAAGATCCTTCCGAGCTTCACTTGGAGGACACTTTACTTCTTCTTCATCTTTCTTTATCCCTTGTATTAGCTAGTATTTTAGCATTTTGTTGTAACAAGCGTTCAGCTACCTTTCTTCTATTTTACTAGTGATACAAGATTTCTATTGCCGTCCAACTTTTTTTTTTCATCTAGTTTGCTCTCATGTTCTAGTAGTTTTTGTGCACACACACCCCTTTCTTTTAATTACCCTAGGCACACTTACCCAAGGTGAGCGTAGAAGAAAGGGTTTCTTCTTGTCACTTTAGGCGTAGGTTTAACGTAGTTATCTTTGTTTATCTTTACCCAATTGTTTTGAAAATCCTAAAAATATCAAAATCAAAAATACAAAAATACAAGTGTAGATTTGAAAGGCGAGAGAGAGAATCTTTCATGTGACTAATAAATTGTCCTCCTTGGATGACCCTAAATACTCCACTATCTAGGAAATATAAATTTTACAAGCAATTACAATTTCGTATATTACAATAACCAAAAATTACATTTTATAATCACATGATTTTTACGATCAAAGACCACATCCCGAACACCACCATGCTCAAAAATTAGAAATAGGGAACTAACCAACTCAACAACAGAAGCGAAAATAACCAGTTTGACAACTTATTCCTTCAATAAAACATACAGAAGCTTCTCGAACCTTCACCATGCCTATGCTAGCTCGGAGTCTACGTAGCTACTACACGTGCATTGGTATCAGTTGTCCAGATATGATAATAAGCTAATTAAATTGAAAATAATCCTTTTTTATTCGGAGCTCAAGTGATATCATCTTGTCTCTTCATGTGACAACGACATTTGGGTGCTATCAATGTAATGAAAATTGCAAAATCTACTCCTAAACTTGCCATATTATCTTTTTCTAACGACACCATTATAATGGGGGAAGCCACTAGAAAAGAAGTTCTTGGGATTAAGTCTACATATTTTGGATTGTTATTGTCATCACTCAAGTCAGAAAATTTATTTTGATAAATCTTCAATCATGTTCAATCCCAATTGCTCCCATGATTAGCAAGAAAACATCAACAATCTACTCTCCACTAAGAATGTCTATGACAAAGACAAATGCTTGGCTGCCCCTATTCATGGGTCGCATATTACAAAGACAATTAGGGTATGCTTCTTGCAAAAGTAGAAGGAAAATTGCATGGATGGAAAACCAGAAATGTCTCTCAAGCAGGTAGATTGGTGCTTGCTAAAGTGTCTTTGTCATCAATCCCCACATATCTTTTATTGAAGCTTTACTAGATGAAAAGACTTCTAAAAGAATTTATAAAAGGGTAAAATGTAGCTACCTGAAGAGGGAAGTTGATTGGCTACCCCGTTGATTTTAACTTCTACGAATCACATATTGCCATGATATTTTAGAGATTAAAATAATTTAATAAAAGAAAGATTTGTTTCAAATTTCATTTGAATTGAAAATCCTTAACCCTCTATTAAGTGGAGCTGAATTTTAGCGCTATTTGGGCTATTGAAAATTTGGCATTATTGATGGAAATGATGAAATTGTTTGATTGAGTTGAAACTCTATACAATTCTTAATTATATTAGAAAAGTAAGAGCCCCAAAGTTTCATGCAGATATGTGATCTGTAGACAAGGTTAAAAGCATTGGGAGTAGCCGGTTGTCTCTCCCCTCATGGTAACCAATTGGCTACCCTTAATGCTTTTAACTTCATCTACGGGTCAGATGTCACCATCAAATTTTGGGGATTGAAATAAATTAATAAAAGAAAGATGTATTTAAAATTTCATTAATTAGAGACCCTTAACCCCTCTATTAAGCGAGGTTAATTTTTAGCACTATTTTGGCAATTGAAAATTTAACATTGTTGATAAAAGTAATGGGATTGACTGATTGAATCGAAACTCTATGCAATTTTTAGTTATATTAAGAATAAGATCCCTAAAATGTTGTGACGATATGTGATCCGCAAATGAAATTAAAAGTGCTAGGAGTAGCCAGTTGCCTCTCCCTTTATGGTAGCCAATTAGTTACCCTCGATGCCTTTAACTTCATCTGGTGGCCAATTGGCTACCCTTGATGCTTTTAACTCTATCTATGGATCACATATCACCATCAAATTTTAGATATTGAAATCAATTAATAAAATAAAGAAATGTTCTAAATTTCATTAGAGTCAAAGACCCTTAACCCTTCAATCAAGTAGGGTTGATTTTTTGTTAGTTCAACCTCTCCTAATATATATTTTGATAATTTTACAAAATAATGAAAAGAAAAATAAAATCATTCGAGCCACTGTTTCTGTCGTTATCATAACTCAATTGCAGGTCTCCTTTCGTTTCATCTTATCATCTCAAAAGGAAGATCAAAGGATGAAGATATCGTTTGTCGTGGTCTCAGGTGTAATTGTATACATGCATTTATATAAAGAGAGTTGTAATTTTATATTTCTTGAGTTTAGATGAGTTGTAAAGAGCCCCCATCTAGATATAGAAACACTAGACTTAGGCTCATAACACTTAAGAAAATCCTAGAAACAAAAATCCAATTTCAAAACAAATATGTACCACAGTATCAGACGTCTGACTAGTGAATCCATACGTCTGATGTGGAAAGTTAAGTCGTCTGATATCTAGATCAGACAACCAATTACCATATACACTGGCTTAAGGATCTAAATACTTAGGCTTCAGACAACCAGACACTAGCTCGGACATCCATAACTCACCTCAAACATCTGGACACACCATCATTCGTCCAAATAACTGACCATTAAGCCTAATCCACGTTGGACAGAATAAAATCTTCGTAATCATACTTAGGAATATTTTAATATTATTTTTAGATGTCTAGACATGCTTCTAGACATCTGATATTGAAATGTTAAATCTAATTTGAGTTAAAGTAAGATTTGTCAAATCAAATCTTAATCCATAGATTCTCTACAAATCATAAACCCATGGTCATTATGACCATCAGACGTCCAACAATGGCGCCAGACGTCCATTAGACATCTAATCATTGTACACTAGATCCCTGTTTGGATTTGATCCAATCCAGGAATAAACCCACAATGGTTAGACATCAAAAAATACCATCAGATGTCCTAAAATGAGTTATTAGACGTTTGACACTTAGTAACAAGTACACTGTTTAGATCTAATTGAGTCCAGTAAACTTGACTCCATTTTTTAGACATCCACAATCTTTGTCAAACATCTAAAAACCTATTATCAGATGCCTGATTCACTTTTCAGACGTCTAATTTTACTGTCAAAAGCATTGATTGCCTGGTTTGATTTGGATTTCATCCAAATCAAGGGAGATATGCCTCCAATAGCTAGGGGGAGCCTCCCAAGTCTTCTTCAAGGTTCCTTTGAGGCCTATATATACCCTTTACCCCCCTTTGGCAAAGCACAACCATTTAGAGATAAAATACAACTCATATACTAGCTCTACTCCATAGTTACCTGCCTACTGCTGTGTAAATCTCATCTTGTGAGGCAAATACTTCGTCTCCCTCACCACTCTGCTGCAATCACTCTTTTTAGGGAGTATCTTAATCTCCTATAGTAGCTAGACCTATTCACTATCTATTTAGGGTGCTCTATAAGGTGTTGTTTATTTAAATTTATCTTCTTGTTTCTTGTACTTGGATGTTTGGCCTGTCGGATCCCTACTCTTCTTTATGAAGGGAAAGACTTCCATTTAGGAATCAGAGGTGAACTTTGTATTGAAGTAAATCACCCATGTTGTTAAATGGTGTGATTATTAGATTAATCACATAGTGATTGTAAATCCTACGTCAAGGTTGACTTAGGTGATGATTTTCTCTTAATTTTAATTTTCATCTAAAAATCTTAATGTTAGTTGTGTGATTAAATTTTTATTTACATATTATATTTCAATTTAACTATTCATGTCCCTTTCAGCGTAATTTCATTTTGAACATTTATTTAGTTGAAAATTTAATATTATTGGTGGAAGAGATAAACTTGTATGATTTGACTTAATATTTTATGTAATTTTTAATCATATTAGAATGGTGAAATCCCCACAGTTATATAAAAATATGCGATCGGTAAACGAAATTTAAAACATTGGGAGTGCCTAGCTAGTTCTCCCACAGGGTAGCCACATTTTATTCTTGATAAAAATAGGAAAAAGGAGTTGATCCCCCTAAGCTCTTTTAATCCACCCCACCGCCCCCCTCCTAACCCCCGGCATGATGTCATGGATATCAGAGGGCATATGTTTAGTGGCTGTTAATGGAGAATCAGAAATGGTTTCACAACCAACTGGCGAGATAATTGGATTGATGGCTGCAATCAAATTGTTTTGCCCAAGAACATGAACGACATATTGCCTAGTATGGTTGAGGAATTAATTGATCAAAACAGTGGCTCTTGGAACGCAACAAAAATCAACCACGTATCTGCTGAGATTTTGTAACATATTCTAAATACCAATTTCTACTTCGACAGTAATACACAAGATGATATCATCTGCTTTTGAATATGAAACTTCTTGGAATCATCACTGTCAAAAATCAGAGATGTATACAAGAAATTAAGGTTGTTTCACGTGACCTCTGCCAAGGAGGATGGACTTCGGCTAGTTGCTCATGATCTTTAATTTGCTTTGTCCTATTTATTACAACAAATTCTATTATGTTGCATCCCACTCCACGTATCAAAATAATCTTTCCAGACGCACGCTGTCACAACAAGCCCACTACAACATTAATTGTTGCGAGGCATCTTGAAATGTTAGAAACTTTTTGCACCGGTATGACGTCAAGAAACTAACAACAGGCTAAAAATGATGGACATATTCGAAATGTAGTTTTTACTTATATTTTAAAAAAATAAAAATCAATCTATTAAAAATTAAAATATATTGATTAAAACTTAAAACCTATTGGTTGAAAATTAAATATATTAAATATAAGTTAAAATATATCCATAGAAAATAATTTTCAATAAATTAAAAATAAAAATACACCATTGTATATGTTTTTCCTCTCAATTGTTATCAATTCAAATTAATGTTTCGCTTGTTGAAAATTAAAGAATAATTGTTCAAAATGAAGAATATATATATGAAAAGTGATTTTTTATTTATAAAAAATAATTTTAACAGATAAAAAATCAAAATATATCAATTAAAACTACATTCTCTCACTCCTCGTGTTATAACATGAATTTTTTGACTTTTTAGCAAAAATGATAATAATTTCTTATTCATAAAAAAAAAAAGCAAGACTATTTCTATAGAAAAATATTTTGTATAAAGGTAACGATCGCTTTAAATCGTGGAATAATATTTGAAGAGGAAAAATCCTTGTGGCACATCCTGATGGATAAAATCCAACCCCACATGTAAAAGGATTGAGGACGACGCATTAGCAAACATCCACGTTGGAAACCTTGGCTTGAGATTTTCTTTTTTTGATTTTTTTTTTTTTTGCAGGTTCCTTGAGTCGAGATGTTGCTTGGTAAATATTTACAAGCGGATTGCAAACTGTGGATAGACACAGTACACGTTTGTGTGAGCCCACTTGCAAGGAAGTCACATCTTATCTCGAGCAAATAGACCCTACTTCAGGAACAACTTTGGCAAAGGTCCTTGATAGAAAAACCTTGGAATACCAGTTAAGATGGTGCCAAATGCCAGCAGACAACTACTACAAGACTAATAGAAATATGAGCCTATCTGTATGTGCTAGAGGGTCGGCCATGACGTTAGTTAGTTTATTAAAAGGCTTCTTTGCTATGCGTTGAGTGCAAGACCATGCTGATCAACGTCCAGTAAAGCTCAAAATGAAACCCTAACAGTTTAGGCATAAATCGGAGCAAAATTGTGAAGAACTTGGCTTGACAACTAATTGTTAACAACTCATAATACTTAAATTCAATTTATCAATGGATACCTATAAATTTTTTATGCTTTATTATTCAATTTCATGAGTCTATCCGACAGCAGTGACGACTTTAACACATTATACTCTCTTTGGTTGGCAACACTTTCCAATAGAAATATAAATCATATATCTAATGGTAGTCCAACACTTTATATCTTATTATAGGGTTTCATGACTTTTTCAGCTGAGGCTATTTTTTAGAAGGGTATGGAAGCAATAAAGAACAGATGACAGATAATCGTTTTTATTGGTGGAGCTTTTGGGGAAGGGTTTTCCGGAGATGTGGCCGTTTATTTGGTTCATCTGGGGACTTTAAGCGGGTGCTGGCAACAAGAATTCTAGACTTTTGCCGACATGGAAGAACCAAAGGCCACGAGACACGCAAGCGACCTCGAAGATGAAGACACGGTGCTGCGATTTGGACTCCCGTGGAGATCTTTGACCGACTCCGTCGCAGTTGTCAGTGTGAAATAAGTGGAGAAAAATATTTATTTAGATGATATGATAACTTATAGATGATTTAGATGATACAATAGTTGATGTGTTAGTGTGATATTAGTGTATATTTATTTAATGAGAAAGTAAAAAAAATATTTTAAGTTGTACTGTATCATGCAACGCATACTCTCACTTAATATAAAATAAATATATCGATGTGAGAACATATAGGTGAAGTTGTAGGTCGTGAACCTATCATTCAAAAGAAATTATTTTTTATTTAAAGATGATTTTTTTCTGGTAAAATTTTTATTTTCTATTGGCATATTTTAGGTGCAATTGTAGGTTGTCAATTCATATCTTTTATCAAAGGAAATTATTTTTTATTCAAAAGTGATTTTTTACATGTAAATCAAAATATGTCGATGTGTTTTACCTTTTCAACGATGGAAAATAACTTTTTACTTCACCTAAAAGTGAAGTTGTAAGTTGCTAACTCACAGCTTTGACTCGAAATAAATTTTTTCTATTCGAATGTGATTTGTCATCGATGGAAAATGAAAATACATCGGTGAAAAATGAAAATATATTGGTGTGTTTTGACTTTCCATCAATAAAAAATAGCTTTCCACTTCACCCAAAAGTGAAGTTGCACCTTGCCAACCCAAAAAGAAATTATTTTTTATTCAAATGTGTTTTTCACTTGTGGAAAATCAGAACACACCTGTGGAAAATAAAAACACACCTGTATATTTTACCTTTCCATCGGTGGAAAATGACTTTCCACTGCACTTATGTGTGGAACGTGATTTTTTACCTATGAAAATTGATTTTCCACATTGAAAAAGTAATTTGCAATGGCGAAAAACTAAACACACTAGATGAAACCAGTGACTGAAATCACAGCTGAAATCATGCAATGTGTTTTGCATCACAAATTTTTTTACTCACTTTCATTTATTTAATATTAAAAGTGCGAGTAAAGGATGCAGTAGATATTTATTTAATATTAAAAAGGATGTGGGTTAAGAAACACAAATGGTATTAGTTTGAACGTGGTCCTCACTTGATATATTTCCTTTTTATACAAAAAAAAGTACTAACATATGGTGGGGTCCACCACTGTTGAAACCAACAGCAAACCACTTTTATATGGGTGCAAACCACTTAAATCACCTTTGGAACCACTTTGCATCGATGCAATCTTACTCTACATTGGTGTAAAATCACTTTTCACCTTCAAAATAATTTTGCACTGGTGCAAAGTAAGATTGCATCAGTGCAATCTTAGTTTGAACTACTTTGCATCATTGCAATATTAGTTTGCACTGGTGCAATCTTACTTTGCACCGATGAAAAGTATTTCAAAGTAAGATTACATCAGTATAAAATTAAATTCCAGGTGTTTCTTCACATATGACAAGTGATTTTACACTTAGAGGTGATTTTTCCACCTTAAGGTTTAGTGTCTAGTCTTTAGTATTGCTAAATCTTAAATCCTAAATCCTAGACGTTAAATCCTATGGTGAAAAATCACCTTTCAAGTGAAAAATAACTTCTCATGTGTGAAAATACTTTCCATAAATCAAAATCGTAAACCTTAAATCCTAAACTCACAGGTCAAAATCACTTTGTACGGATGAAATCACCCTTGGAATAATTTTACACAGATGCAAAATGAGATTATACTGGTGCAAAGATACTTTAGAATAATTTATCATCGGTGAAAAGTAATTTATTACCGATGCAAAGTTATTTATCATTTGTGCATTTTAGGTTAAAATAGGGTAGCAGTTTTCTTAAATGTGGTGGGGGTCACCATGTAACAAATCTTACATTTTTTTATTTCTCTATATTAAATATTAATTATCAAATGAGCCTATGTTTACAACACCGTGTAAAGCACAAGAACAAGATCCATAAAATTTCCTACGTCACTTTTTACGTCACCATCTATATTTTCCTACTTTTTAGCTATTAAAAATTAAAGTTTAGGAGTTTAGTTGATATTTATTTAATATTAAAAATAAAAATAAAGATAATTGTGATTTGATAAAAAAATTCTTTTTAGAAAAACTTCAATAATAAGACAGAATAACCTGACTAACCCGCTTCTAAATTGGACGGAGGGATTAAATCAAATCGTAACCTTTATCTTTGCTAGCTCGTGAACTTTTTTTATTTTTTTAACATAAATTTTTCTTTGAAGGAAAGAATCAGATATAAGAGATGCGTCCTAAAGGTGAAGGGAAAGATGGAAAAACCTCACCTACAAAGGGAAAAATACATCCCATAGAATGTGGGAACTCAAAAAATAAAAAACGAGACAAGAAATAAAGAAAAAGGAAAAAGAAAGTGTACCAAGATCGGAAGTCGTACAATCTCTCGAAGGAGGGTGACCTTACGCCTGTCGTACCCACCAATGAGATGAATCTCGAAAAAATGCACCAACTACATCGAATAGATCAACCAAATGGTCAAAATTGAACTTGACTAACTTGGGGTCATACGTGATCCCCAACACACAAAACAACACAAAAGAAAAGAAAAAGAAAGCCAAACAACTCCTACAATTAAAAACAAATCAAAGAAAGCACATGACGATCCTGAAGCCATCGGCGTCTGCACCACGATCTCCGCCATCTACCCCAACGCAACCAAACTTATTAGTTGGCTGTAATTATATGCTAAACTCTTTTGTTGATGCTAGCTGCAATTATTTTGCCTAGAGAGCTTAGGCCGAATTTACTTCGGGGTTATCTGCCGGAATAAAGGATAGCTGGTGGGTTAAGAGCGGGATTGGAGAGGGGTAGCGTGGGATACAAGGCACACACTCCGTGCTTGCTTTTAAGGCATCGTAGAGGGGCAAGTGCATCATGGAACGAATCTAATGGAGAGGGTTTTGAAAAGGGTCGGATGGGAGAGAATCGACCCGTTGAGATCCCACTCTCTTTGCTCCTTTTCTTCTCCTAGTAGATACTTTCATGAGACTCCTTCCTCCTCGCCATTGAAGATCGAAGCATTTCGTCCTAACGCTCTTGAAGGGCATTGTTATGAAAGCGTGCCCCAGACGTATTTTAAGACGTCTGGGAGGTGGGCCAGACGTCGGACCAGACATTTGGAATCACTTCCAGACGTCGTATAAGACGTCTGGGATCGTTGACAGACGTCTGGAAATCTGTTATCTTTGACACGCGCGGGTCGTCTGCGCACCTGAGTGCGCAGACCCGCATATTCGCTTATTCCTTCTGCGGCTGCAGATTCCCCTGCCGCGCTCCTTCTCTCTCCTCCTCGCGCGGCCTTAAAAGGCCACGCGCTCTTCCGTCACCACCGCCTCCTTCCTCTTCTCCTTCAGCCAGTGAGCGTGAGAGCGAGTGCGAGGTTGCAGCGGCAACGGCGGCCGCAGTGAGCGCGGAGGAGGTGCTGCATGCGAGAGCGGCGCTCAGCCGTGAGGGCGAGCTCGCCGGGGCTGCCAGGGCCGGCCGGCGGGGAGCGCAGCGAGCGCGGAGCGACGCGGGGGGGACTGCTGCGGTCCGAGCAGCAGGCGCATGAGGTGCGACGAGGGACGGCGTCGCGAGCGGAGGGCGAGTCGCGGCCTGATTCTGGAAACATTTCCAGAATCAGACGTCTGGGCTGATAGCTAGACGACAGGGGCGACGTCTGGAAGACCATCCAGACGTCTGAAAGGTGAGTTCTTCCATCTTCTTCCTTCCTGTCAACTGACCGTACTGAGAGAGAGAGTTGGGTGCGCGCAGGCTCGGTGATTCGCCATCCAACGCGAATTAGACGTCTGGCTGTAGTACCTGACGGCGGGAGCGACCTCCAGACGTCCGGGGTGACCATCGGACGTCTGGGAACTAGGCCAGACATCCCCGCAGGCTTCTGGATGTCTGAAAAACCACACAGAACAAAGTAATTCTCTGATCCACTTTTTAAGACGTCTGGAAGAAGTTCCAGACGTCTGATTTTGCATAGTGTCGTCGTTTTCGACCCGTTGAGGGCCCGTTCGGGTTCCGTTTTTCGCGTTTCAAGTTGCGTTCTTTCCGGAATTAAATCCTCTACCCGTCTACAGTAGCTATACACTGTTTTGAGACACTCCTTGTGTTTGATCCTTGTGATAGGACCTCGTTCCGTTGCAGTCTTGGGGGTCGCGGAGGCACGCAGGATTCCCGATCACGCCCCCATTACTCCCGTCGTACCTAGTAGAGTGGCTTTTAAGTATAACCTGTTAAATTGTGGAATCATAAATAGAACCTAGGACATTGCATGAATCCTAGGAATGAAAAACAGATTGAATGATAGATCCTAGGTGTTGCATGAATCCTAGGAATGAAAAACAGAAATGATAGATCCTAGGTGTTGCATGAATTCTAGGAATGAAAAATAGATTGAATGATAGATCCTAGGTGTTGCATGAATCCTAGGGCTGGAAAACTAGATTGTATGATAGATTCTAGGATACGGCATGAATCCTAGGACGGGAAAACTAGTGGAACAGATGAATACTGCAGTCTTGGAAAAATGGAAAGGAACAAATAGCTGCCTGTAATTGAATTAACAGCTGCCTGTTGAATAAATAAACGTGTTTGAGAACATGGATTGTGATAACGTGAAACTAGAAGGTGAAACTTAGACGTTCTGAGCTGGAACCCTACGGGGAAGTAGGAGTAGAACTCCTGGAAAGTGAATAGAATAGAATTGGGGAAGTGAGCTGGTCCTTGAGTACGGAGTACCAAGGAGAGCGACTGTCCCCCTGTTTAGTGCAGAGCGGAGCCAGCCGCCCCAGGGACCCGGGGTTAGGACTGGCCACTCTATACCGACTTGCTGGCCCTCGTGTACGTAGTACCGAGGAGAGCTACTAGTGTAGGGAGGTACTGGCTACCCCACGGGCCCCGGGGTTCTGCTAGCCTCCCACACCGACTTGTTAGGCCCACTGGGGCAAACCAGGGTAGTCAGGCGAGGGTGTGCGGACTGTGGAGGGGCAAGGCCCCTGTTTGGTTACTGTGGAGGGGTTGGACCCCTGTTACTGAGAGGGCTCTGCCCTGTACTGGTTTCGTGCTGTGCTTTGGGCGCACCCATTAATGGAAACGACTGACCGCGTGCCAGTGCGGGTTAGCTACCCGTGCGTTTACCGCGCGTGCCGTAGTCACCGTTACGTCTGTTAGTGACCTTGGGGTGGTTGACTGAGAGTAGGATCACCACGGGGGACTCTCCCGGCCAGGAGAGCACCACGTGCTACTTCTACTGTTCGGAAAAGACTGCAATCAAGATCGTTCCCACGAGGAACATTCGAGATCAAGTGAAAGATCTGAGAAATAGATAAATCATGAGATAATTGAAAGACTTAAATAAAGAAAGTAACAGAACTTAACAGCTACTGTACACTCTACTGTTTCTTTAGTTTTAGTTGCCACTCTACTCAGCGTTTTGCTGATGTGTTACACTCGTTACCTTTCAGGATCAGGTGTTGAGCAGCCAGGGTCAGCGGCTGCAGAGGACGCTGGGCCGAGTAAGGTCCAGTAGAGTTACCACTGTTTCTTGTACCTCTTTGTTCCGTTATAGTGAGTAGTTCTTGTTTCCGCTGTACTTTTCTTTACCTGCAGTTCATATTTAGTTATGAATGTTGTTCTACTGTTGTGGTGGTATATACTGTAGTAGTTTCTTTCCTTGCTACTGTATTTCCTTACTGTTAGTTATATTCATGTTGAATGTGGTTTATTTTTACTG
Source organism: Thalassia testudinum (assembly GCA_037157565.1). NCBI lineage: Eukaryota > Viridiplantae > Streptophyta > Magnoliopsida > Alismatales > Hydrocharitaceae > Thalassia > Thalassia testudinum. Next base: position 113,439,109 of record JAZHRO010000039.1, on the reverse strand, counting down.
CTTTTTTGGTTACTTCCTCGTTGGACGACTAGGTCTTGGGATTAGTTGAGTCAGTCCGGTTCTCGTGTCTCATAGGGGCTCGGGAAACGGGTCGTTACAAGATGGTATCAGAGCAAGGTCGTCCCGAGAAGTGAATCAACTGACTGTAGAATAACCAATTCACATGTTTATAACTAGAGTAGCCACCACAACATATCACTTGACATGAGCTCTTAGAAGTTTCGTTAGGTACCGTTTGTTTTGACGTTTTTCCGTTTTGTTTCGTGTCTCCTTACAGGAGATGCCTCGTCGTGGGATTGGTGAGGCGGGTCGCGGGCGCGGTCGAGGACGAGGTCGGCAAGGTGGGCGTGCCGTTGCCGACACCCCAGTGGACCAGCCACTACTCTCGGGCGTCCAGGCCCAGGACCTCGCCCAGCTAATACGAGACATTGTACGAGAGGAGCTCCACCCACCGCCCCGAGCACCTCACCCTGGGGTTGCGGAAGGGGAGTCCTCTGTGGGACCACTCGACGGACGCGGCGCTGGACACGGGGGAGGGGATGGGCTGCCGCAGCCCCCACCTTCCTCCGATACTTCCGTGCACGAGGCACCTTCGCCTGGAGGTGCACCAGCACCTCCCCTACAGCGCCACTTCGAGCTTTTCGGGCAGTTCCGGAAGCTGAAGCCCCCCTCCTTCAAGGGGGATGAGGACCCGACTGAGGCAGAGGACTGGCTTGAGCAGCTAGAGAAGATCTTCGACACCCTTCGCCCCCCGGTGGAGTGCCGCGTGGCCTTTGCCACGTACCAGCTGGAGAGTGTGGCACACAGGTGGTGGAGGGCGGTCCGGGGACAGGAGAGGGACGAGCCGACGTGGGACCAGTTCGTCACCCTCTTCTGCGAGCAATACTTTCCCCAGACGTGGCAGGACCAGAGGAGGCGGGAGTTCCACACTCTCCGCCAAGGGACGATGACTGTGAGCGCGTACCGCACTCGTTTCTTGGAGCTGTCCCGCTTTGCAGCGACAGGGCCACTGAGGAGGAGCGCCTTTGGAGGTTCACCGAGGGGCTCCGGCCTGCGATCTGGGGGTATGTCAAACCCTTGAAGCTACCTACGTTTTCGAGGGTGGTAGAGACAGCTATGACTTACGAGGAGACCAACCCGTCCGCGCGAGACACCGACGACGGGCGGAAGAGGCCCTTCCAGCCAGACTTCTCACAGGGCCGGTGAGAACGGAGACACGTGGCATCCGCAGGAGAGCCGTCACATTTTGCAGGGCCATCAGTGGCCTTTGGGGGCCCTCGATAGGGGCCAGTGGCTAGCACCGGACCCCCGTCTAGCCGACAGCAGGGACCCACTAAGGGCGGGAGTCGGGTTCCCCTCTGTTACCAGTGTGGCCAGCCGGGCCACATCAGGAGGGACTGCCCGTCTAGGGCAGGAGGTCAGCAGATACCCCCCGCGCAGAGCACTGGAGGGCGCGCAGGAGGCCGCGGTTCCCAGGCGCGAGAAAGAGGACAGCAGTCGCGAGGAGGGTACCAGCCAGCACCTACCCGTCCGACGCAGAGTGTGGCTGCTTCGTCCGCACCTAGAGCTGAGGGGCGTATCAACGCCCTAACACACAGGGACGCCAGAGCTTCGGGATCGGTGGTAGCAGGTATGGTTTCAGTTTCCGGCAGACTCGTTTACACGCTTTTCGATTCCGACGCTACGTACTCGTTTGTCGTAGCCAGTTTCGCAGTTAGTTTGGACCAGGATTATACACTGTTAGAGAATCTGTTCGTAATCAGAGGTCTGAGTGGTCAGCTGTTTGTAGCTGAGGGGAGTACACGGATTGCGAGGTCAGCGTCGGGGGACATAGCCTGCTGATGAGTGGCTACTCATCATAGCTAAAAGGCCGAAATTAAGCTAGATACTAAGCAAAACAATATCAAATTAACACATAAAAAGGGTTAAGTGTGGGAATTAAAGAAAAGACCTAAAACTTTTAATGTGTGTTAAAATCTCCTAATTAGGTCACAAAAATAAGATATTCTGAAAATTAAAGAATAAATGATGATCCATGCATAAATTGAACACATAAACAAGTTTGAAAAGCCAAATCAGAAGTAAAATCAATGTCGTAAATGTTCAATTAAGCACATGTAAAAATTTGAAAGCAATTGGACATCATTTAGGCTTAGAAATAAATAGATTACAATTAGGTCCTTCATGCATTACATTTCTACCCTTCAAAACTCCTTCTTGGATCTATTTGCAAGCCGCAGGGACCCTTTTTTTAAGACTGCAGGGCCCTTCCAGCTGCTATTCTTCTCGCTTACGGGCCTGCATGCAAATGTTCTACCCCTTCTTCTAAGGGTCCGTCTGCAAATTTCCCCTTTATTTCAAAGAGAAGCCTGTGTTCTTCACGCGCACTGTAGCGCGCGAAGAACACAGCCATTCTCGACCGTCCATCGCACTTTTGATCTCGATCTGCGGCTGGATTCAAATGGAACCTTCGCGCGATTCGGTGCGTGCGTTCACCTCTCTTCCCAGATCTCATCTGACGGTCAGATCTCTCTCTTGACTCGCCGCGCGCTCTACCCATCTCATCCTCACCGCTGGCCTGATTCTGATTAACCTCACCCTTGCGGTGATCTCAGTCACTGAGCTGCTATTTAAGCACCTCAGTGGTGTCGCGCGCGAGGTATCGCTCCCTCCTACATCTCTCAGCGATCAATTCTTCCACTCCAGTCTCTCCTCCTCATCTGGACCCTGATTTCACAGCCACCGGTTGTGGAATCATCGCCTGCTCTCGACCCTCCTCGTCGCTAAGGACCTCGTAGCACCTGAGGACGACCCTGGAGTCTCACTAGCAGACTCTTCCCTCCGCTGGAGTCACCCTCCTCCTTTCTTCCTCCTTAGCCGCCGGCTAAGGACCCATAGGTCCCATTCTTCCTTTTAGTTTAGTTTTTAATTCTGCACAAGTAGTGTTAGATTTAGTTTGCAGTAGTTTAGAATAGATTTAGTTTTAATCGTTAGCGTTTAATGTTAGCTGTAGTTAGATTAGTCTTAGGAGTAGAATTAGTATTAGATCCCCTCCCTCACCTCCTCTGATCAGCCCAGATCAGAGGGGAAGAATCATCTGTTCATTAATCAATTTATCTCCCTCTTCATGTTTTGTTTTTCCACCATCCAATTCTGATTTATGTTCCTTTTAACGACGAATCTTTCATCTGTCACCCACACATCTGGACCCAAATCCAGATCTGATGGTGTACTGCCTCAGATCTGAAATTGGCGTCACAAGCACCATTTGGGGCTTCTCACTCACCCCATTTGTGTTCACAAAAGCCCCTTTTATTTTAGATTGATTGCCTCAGTTTGTCAGATTCACTTTAACATGGGTTTTGAAGAGATTTTGCTTTCTGAAATGTCTTGACAGATCTGACAAATTGAAGGGATTTTGGTTTTTCTTGAGGGCAAGGATTCTGAGAAGTTCTCTGGTGACAGAGAACAAATCAGAAGAGCCTTTCATGAATTTGCTTCTGCCTTGATCTGAATGCATTTGCTAGCTTTTATAAATTCCTTTAATGCATTCTTTATTTTTCTGATTTGTCATTTCAGAACTGCCATACACCACCTGTTTGATAATTATTTTTGTATGGTGATTCTCTAACCTAAGGAGTTTTCCATACTCCTTAAGGTTGCAAGAAACTGGGATTGTATGTTTTTGGTTTTAATTGATTGAGTTAAGTCTTCCTTCATGCTGTCTATGGCATTAGGAAGACTAACTCAATGCCATTTGTGTTTTGATCTGAAATGATGCTTTTGATAAGGGCTTTTCCTTGTGGGTATTTGAACTGAATTCTTATGTGATTTTCGTGAGATTTATACCCTTATCAGATTTGGATTTCACTCTTTAATTTTTAGTTTGTTCTGAATTTTCTCTTATTCCCAGTTATACAGTAAAATGCTGCAAACTGCAGCAACATTCCCCTCTTCTCTAAATTCTCCTCTTCTCTGTGAATGCTTTCCCCCTCTTCAAATGGACTAACTGCAGCAGCAGTTAGCCCATTTGACAGTGGCTGAAGCCACTGACACTGCTAAAACACCCTGAACAGTACATTCTCTTCCTTCTCCATCTTCTCTGACAGTAGCTTAGCTGCTGTTTAAAATGAAATAAAAACTTAATTAACCCTCATTCCCTAAATTCCTACTAAAACCTAATTATACATACTTAATTTCACACTGTAAATATACATATCCATACTATTATAACTATAATATACAGCCTGATTATGTACGTAGACATACATAGATATACGGTAAATACTGTATAAACTTGTACATAAATCTATATACATATGTAATCTATGTAAATATATGTATAAATACTGAACTATTATGTATGTATTTACTGATATATGTATATGTATATATACAGATTCATATGTACATATTCAGTAGCTATATTGTAGAATAAATTAGCTAAATTAATAATTTAGAGCTATAATTAAGTAAATAAATCTATAGACTTAGGTTAACATATATAGTAAGTAATTTAAGTTAGTTAAAGTACAATTATACCTAGTATAGCTTACTGTAACTTAGTTTTATTTAAAACACTCAGAACAGCTAGTTTAGCTTAAATAAAATAGAAATAAATTCGTAAATATACAATAAAAATACGTATAAAATACTTAAGTATGTAAATTAAATCTGTATAAGGTCAATTAGACCATTTACTAACTATTTTATAAGTAATTAACTATTTAATCACCTAAATCAACCTGTACAACCAGCCTAGTTTAGCGAATTTATTTGTATAGTAAACATATTTAAAAGTCAAAATTAATTGATCAATTATGTAGTATTATGTAAATACTTTATTAACCATATTTTATTTTATTTTATTTTATAATTTATGGCCCCCAAATCGAGGGCCAAAAGTACGATCAGACGCAGCTGCGCCTGACTTCCAGCGCACGATGTGGCGCTGGAATAGCGCCACATCGTGTGCTGCAAGTCAAGCGCAGCCGCATAAATGTAATTCGTGTTTCCTATAGGCTAGTCGTCACGGGCGCCGGGCGCCCGAAACACTGCCTTTATCCGATTACCCAATGAGCTCCGGTCTGAGTACTCTGTCTGATTTGCGATTAGTGTGTGGCCGGGGGCCCGAGCGTGTGCGAGCATATGGCGTTGGGCTGAGGCCTGGCGCTGAGATTAAAGACATAATTAAGCCACCTAATCTGAGATTAGGGCGCGCTTAGTAGAGGTCTGGTCCCACCCTTAGGGTGCTGTGTATCCCTCGAAAAGCGTGCCCGCAAACTAAACACGTTTTAAACTAATGATATTAGCCTAATCCCCTCCCCACCGCAGCCTCTGAAATATGCTAAGACAGAAGAGTTAACAAAGAGAAGAACAAAGAGTTAACACGAGAAAAAAAGCAAAGAGTACAAGAACAACAGAGAAAAGAACAAGAGTAATAAAAAGAGAAAGAAGAAGATGAATACTTAAAACAGAAATATGAACACAAGAAGAACAGGAGTTAAGAATACAAAGAACAGAGACTTAATGAAGAAAGAAAGAGAACAAAGAATAAGTAGTATACATACGTATAAGTAAATTTATATAATTACTAACAGAATAAAGTGACACTATAAACGTCGCTAAAGATCTCAGTTTTGCCTCTTTAGGTTGTATAGTGTTTTCTGAGATTTAGCGACGCTTATATCTGTCACTGAAACTGCTGTATATGTTACTGTACATAAAAGACTAATAAGTTAAATTTCTACACCATTGCATTCTAATGTATTATATACTATTATGATAGTATTAATAGGATAACTTGTAAATACATAGTTTAGAGTATAATAATAGATTGTTTGATGCTTGTTCATAGTTAGTATTTTTGCAAGCATTTCTTAGTAATTAGGTAAATAAAACACACATTCATTCATTCTTTAATAAAATGTAAAGTTTCTTTTTTTTTTTTTTTTTTTTTTGAATAAGAAGACAATTTTGAGATAATCAAAGAGTGACCGAATTAAATTCAATAAATTGCCTCCCAGTGAACGACCTGGAACAAAACCAGTAAAAATTAGATAAATAAGCAAATGATAATAATGGTTGTAATGACTGGAACTCACCCATACTCACCACTATACGACATCCTTAATGTTATATTGTACACCCTGTACTACAACGACATAATCAACAATTATTACCAATTTCAAACACAACAACCACACAACCGAAACCGACATTATTTTGGCGCCGCTGCCGGGGAGGCAACGCTCTTTGCACCAAAAATTTTCTTTTCATTCTTTTGTATATAGAAATTCTTCATTCATTCATTATAATTGCTTTTATTTTCCATTGAATTAATTGTGTATACATTCCTTTATTCTTTTACTAATCATTTGTTTTTTCCACAGCACTTGAGGAGGAGTGTCGTCTTCCTGGTGGAGTCGCTGCGCTCCAGATCCGTCTTCCTGGTGGAGTTTTGCCTCGAAGTCGCTGTAGGATTTTAGTATTAGTTTTAGTATAGATAGTTTTAGGTTTATTGATTAGGAGCAATTGTTAGTCATAAGTTGTGAGAGCTTGTTCTCACAAAATTTTTGTAATAATTCTGGACTATCTGGACTCTATTTCTTTCTCTTCTTAATTTCTTTCCTTACTTTTGAATTGCATATAAAATTTTTCAAAAAAAAAAAAAAAAAAAATCAATAAGACCTCATACTTATCTAGCAGCAGCATACCCTCAGGCATCCATTTTTAGGATTGCATTTCATTCCTGCTAGATTTTAATTCAAGTCAAATCTGCATTAGAAGATTGCTGGAGTCAGGTACGCATTTCTTACCTAACTCTAACTCCTGCCATATTTGCATTTGACTTAAAATTAAAGAAGACCACTACTTGTTCTGAATTTAGTAAAAAGTGAAATGAGCAGCATAGAAAACATATTTTAATCACTTTAATTAAATCAAAAAGGAGATAGCAAAAATTGGGTGAAACCATGTTTGAGATTTTAATCGCCTTGTGTTGAATGTTATCGTGCACACAGCACGATCACTTAAGGCCACAATACACGGGTTTCTACCTCATCTTTCTGCAACCACAGGATCTGGATCCGCACGCTCAGTCTTATCCAGATTCCCAGTGGATTTTAGAGGTCTGCACTTCGCTAGGTTTATCTTAGGATACGTACAATTGCTTGAAACAATTGTTTGCGTATAACATACTTTGCGTAGCAGCCTCTAGGAAAAATTTTCTCCGATTCATTTCGATTGATTGGTCTTCTTGAATTGAGATTTTATTGGGATTCTTCTGTTTTATTGTGAACGTTAAAAATTTTTTCCCATTGAGTTGGATCGAATTAGAGTAAACGGGATTTCAAAAAAAAATCAACTCAATGAAAGGTAGGAGATCCCAAAACCCATAACTTGTACTCCCCTTGGGTACTGCTACCCAAGCTACTGCATCATCTTCTTTGCCTTCCACTTCTAATCCCTTACCTCCTGAGTCTCAAAATACTTTCCACAATCCCCCTCGCCAAGAGGATGATCTTGATTCTTCACACTTTGAGGATTTTGAAGAACTTCCTCCAGACTTAGTTGCACATCCTCTACCACAGCAACCACCTATCCCTAGGTTCCAACCTCCACCTTATCCTAATCATCCTAATCTACCCCCGGAGAGAGGACCTATGCCTCATCTTCAGCACCTTTTCGATACACAACTACAAATGAATACCTTAACCCAACAGGTGCAACAGCTTGCTCAAGCTGTAAATCTATTAGCTAACCCCCAACCACAACCACTTCAACCTAGAAATCCTCAGGCACCACCCCAACCCCGTAGACCTCAACTACGAGATTACTATAATCCCGCAGTTGCCCAACCAATGCCTGTGGTACGTTATCCCAATGGGGGTCGTGCTGCTGAACTGAAGCCGAACATTATAGCACTCATTCCTCACTTCCATGGACTTGCTTCTGAGGACCCTTTTCAGCATTTAGAGGAGCTGAAGAATCTTGCCCAAACTTTGGGTCCGCAAGGACATGATCAGCACACGCTTTTGATGAAAATGTTCTCCTTTTCATTAAAAGATAAGGCAGCCTTTTGGTTTAGAACACTTGCACGGACTACACCTATAGATTCCTGGGCTTCTTTAGAACATGAGTTCTTAAAGAAGTACTTTCCTGTAGGCCGCACTAATGCCTTAAGGCGTGCCATCACCACCTTCACCCAGAATTTAGGAGAACCTATGCACGAGGCTTGGGAGAGATTCCATGAGCTTTTGAGAAAATGTCCCCACCATGGTGTCCCACGCTGGCAACAGGTCCAGATCTTCTACCATGGGCTCCATGATGACACACGGAATTTTGTAGATGCCGCTTGTGGAGGCAATTTCCTGTGTCGGGACGAGGACTCAGCCTTTGAGCTCTTTGAAGGCATGGCCGAAAACTCTATTAACAATGCTTCAATGAGCGTGTTTAATAGAAAGTCCTCACATTCCCACTCACACACGGGGGTACATGAAGCCCAATCCAGTAGCAAAGACTTAGAGATAGTGGCTAGTCAACTGGATAAAGTGGGCTTAATCGAGAAGAAAGTAGATGAAGTATGGAAATTTCTCTCAAAACAACCATCTTCTTCTTCTCAGTCACCAGCACAAAACACTTCTTCTCAGTTTCCCACAGGGAGGGAAACTGTGAATAACCTTTCTGTGACACAAACTGCATTACCGGATTTTCCATTCCCATATCCTTCACCGGTTGGAGGAACCTTTGTTCCTCCCTTCACTGACTTCCCTGCACCTTCTGGAGCTTCGGAGGAGCTTCATGCCATTCACAATGATCCTTTCACACAAACCTATAACCCTGGATGGCGTAATCATCCAAATTTCTCGTGGTCGGGAAATTCACAAAGACCTCCTTTTCAACAACCTTCTGCACCACCATTGCACAACCCGATCCGAGCACCACCTCCACAATCACACGGATATCCACCCGTACCTACCAGCAACCCCAACCCAGGCCCACCCAATACTCTCAATCTGGGCCTACACGAGATGACCAGTTGGGGTCTATCATGAAAGCTCTTGCTGATATGCAACAACAGAATATTGCTATGCAGCAGAGACAGGACGCGGCCTTAGCTGAGATGAGAGCCCAGCTATCAAACTTGACGGAGTCCCGTCAACCACATTCACTCCCATCCCAAGCACAACCCAACCCTAGGAACATACCTGCTCAAAGGTATGTCCAACCTAGACCAACACTGCAAAACCAAACACATGACATTTCACATGCAGTGCACAACACTGAATTCTTCACTGACTCAAATTCTTCTCTTGCACAACAGCAACCACCTCTGCTACCTAACAATGATTTACCATCTACCTCTAGAGCTGAACTAAATGCCATAGTCACTAGGAGTGGTAAATGCACACTAGATCCACCTCTTCCAACACCTACCACTTCTAGTTCTGCTCCTCCACTTCCTACTTCTCCTCTACCTATAACTGAACCTCTCACAACTCCAGTACCTTTTCCTGAAGCTTTAAAGAAGAAGGAGAAAGGAAAGAAAAAGACCTGTGTGGCACCTGAGGAGGATTTGCTTAAGCTCTTTGAGCAAGTCCACATAAACATCCCCTTGTTGGATGCAATCCGCCACATCCCTCTTTACGCTAAGTTTTTAAAAGACCTATGTACACCTAAGCGTAAAGCAAGAATTCAAAAAGGGAGTAGTCCAATCATTCTCTCGGAACAAGCTAGTTCCATCATCTCTAGTACCCTCCCAACTAAGATGAAAGACCCAGGCACCCCTCTCTTATCCTGCATGATTGGTAACACCACATTCAATAGAGCACTACTTGACCTAGGTGCTTCCATCAATCTTGTCCCAACCTCTCTACTGACACATTTTGAGGTTGGCAATTTGAAGCCAACCAAGGTGTCCCTGCAATTAGCTGACAGATCAGTTAAGACACCTCAGGGAGTGTTGGAAGATGTCATAGTGCGGGTCAAGGATTTTTACTTCCCTGTAGACTTTATAGTCCTTGACATGGAAGTACCTGAAGATATCCAGAATACACCTATCATTTTAGGAAGACCTTTCTTGGCTACGGCCAAGGCAAACATCAATTGTGAGGAGGGCCTTATAGAATTAAAGTTTGGAGATCAGAAAATAAAAATTGATATTTTTCAGGCCCAAAGAGGACCGACCTGTAGTTTAATTGAAGAAATCTTCTCCCTGGATTCATTGGATCAATTGGTTGAGGACACCTTGATCAATTCATTAAATTTAGAACCTCAACACTCTTTGGACTCTGACGTGACTTCCACTGAGATACCAAATTTAGAGACTGAGGACCTTCCTCCCATTCCATTAGTATCTCTAGGATCTCCTGAAACTTTCACACCTGCTCCTTCTGATCCTGTGCCTGTTGAACTCAAACCTCTTCCTGACTCTCTCAAATATGTTTTCTTAGGACCTGATCAGACCTATCCGGTGATTGTTAACTCTTCCCTTTCTTCTGATCAAGAGTCACGACTCTTATCTGTCCTAAGAGCACATAGGCAGGCTATAGGATGGAGCCTTTCTGACCTTACTGGCATCAGTCCTTCTTATTGCACACATAGGATTTTCACTGAAGAAGGATCTAGACCTACTAGACAGCCCCAGCATAGATTAAATCCTACATTACAAGAGGTGATAAAAAGTGAAATGATTAAATGGCTGGACAATGGAATTATCTACCCAATTTCTGACAGTAGATGGGTAAGTCCTGTTCAGGTTGTGCCAAAAAAGGCCGGACTTACCATCATCACCACTGATTCTGGAGAAGTCATCCCTACACGCATTGCTAGTTCGTGGCGAGTATGTATAGATTACCGAAAACTCAACCAAGCCACGAAGAAAGATCATTTCCCTTTGCCCTTCATTGATCAAATACTGGAAAGAGTGGCAGGGAATAGATTTTTCTGCTTTTTGGATGGCTATTCAGGATATAATCAGGTGGCAATTCACCCCGATGATCAGGAGAAAACAACATTCACCTGCACCTACGGAACCTTTGCATTCCGTAGGATGCCTTTTGGATTGTGCAACGCACCTGCTACATTCCAGCGGTGTATGTTTGCAATCTTTTCTGACTTAGTAGGCGATTGTTTAGAAGTCTTCATGGATGACTTCTCGGTCTTCGGGAGCACATTTGATGCATGTCTAGACCACCTGACCAAGGTCCTGCAAAGATGCATTAATGTGAATCTGGTACTTTCCTGGGAGAAATCTCATTTCATGGTAACTGAAGGACTTGTATTAGGTCAGCTTATTTCTGAGAGAGGAATTGAGGTTGACCGCGCGAAGGTAAAGTTGATTTCTGATTTACCACTACCTTCGTCGGTTAAGCAAATTCGATCTTTCCTTGGGCATGTTGGTTTTTATCGCCGCTTTATAGCGGATTTCTCGAAAATAGCCCGACCTCTCACTACTCTCCTCTCTAAAGACGTAGACTTCCAGATCTCTGACGATTGTGTTCGTGCCTATACGACACTTCGTGATCTGATTACCAAGGCACCCATACTGCAACCCCGAATTGGTCTCACCCTTTTGAGATCATGTGTGATGCCTCTAATTATGCAGTAGGAGCTGTCCTTGGTCAAAAATTGGACGGGAAACCCACAGTCATCTATTACGCTAGCAAGACCTTGGATGAAGCTCAGAGGAATTACACCGTCACGGAAAAGGAATTGCTAGCTGTAGTATATGCACTGGAAAAATTCAGACCTTATCTTTTAGGTTCCCACATTATAGTCTACACTGACCACACGGCAATTCGATATCTTCTCGCCAAGAAGGACGCGAAATCTCGTCTGATTAGATGGATCCTACTTTTACAGGAATTTGATTTAGAGATTCGTGATAAGGCTGGAAAGCAGAATGTGGTAGCTGACCACTTATCCCGCCTTCCTTCTGAAGCGATTTCTCCTTCTTTACCCATCTCTGACCACTTCCCTGACGAGCAATTGCTGATCATTCATTCTGATCTTCCCTGGTATGCTGACATTGTCAACTACCTGGCTTCTGGACTCATCCCCACTAATTGGGTCCGACATCAAAAAGACAGACTTAGATCCGAGGCCAAGCACTATTACTGGGAAGAACCTTGGCTTTTCAAGCATTGTAAAGACCAGATCTTTAGGAGGTGCGTCCCTGATAAGGAGATTAGAAGCATCTTATCATTCTGCCACGACCAGGCGTGCGGCGGTCACTTCTCTGGCAAAAAGACCGCTGCAAAGATTTTGCAGAGTGGTTTCTATTGGCCCACAATCTTCAAGGATGCACACGAATATAGCAAGGCATGTTCACGCTGTCAGTCTCTTGGTAGTATTGGCCGCCGAGACATGATGCCCTTGAATCCGATCATGGTGTGCGAAATCTTTGACATTTGTGGCATTGACTTCATGGGACCTTTTCCTAAATCTTATGGCTTCGAGTACATATTGTTGGCAGTTGAGTATGTTTCAAAATGGATTGAAGCCATCCCCTCAAGGACTAATGATCATAGAGTTGTGACACAATTTGTTCAAGATTTCATCTTCTCTAGATTCGGGGTACCTAAAGCCATCATTAGTGATGGAGGGTCTCATTTTAGAAACACACATTTTCAGTCCCTACTGCAAAAGTATGGGGTGTCACATAGGATTGCTACATCTTATCACCCTCAAACCAATGGACTTGCTGAATTATCTAATCGGGAGATCAAAAAGATTTTACAGACTACCATCCGACCTGATAGAAAGGATTGGTCTTCCCGCCTTTCTGATGCGTTGTGGGCATATAGGACAGCCCACAAAACCCCTTTAGGCATGTCTCCTTTTAGACTTGTGTACGGGAAACACTGTCATCTTCCTGTCGAATTAGAGCACAAAGCCTATTGGGCCATCAGAAAGTGTAACTTAGACTTAGAGAAGGCCGGTGATCTTAGGAAATTACAAATGTCTGAGCTCGATGAATTAAGGAATGAATCTTATGAAAGCTCAAGGATGTATAAGGACAAACTTAAGGCCTTCCATGACCGTCACATTCTTAGGAAATCTTTTCACCCTGGTAAAAAAGTCCTTCTCTTCGACTCTAGACTGAAACTCTTTCCTGGGAAGTTAAGATCAAAATGGATTGGACCTTTCAAAATCTTGAGATTATTTGATAATGGAGCCGTTGAGATCACTGAACTTGACAAATCTGAACCCTTTATTGTTAATGGACAAAGACTGAAACCTTTCATTGAGCCGCAGGATCTCAGACTTGTCAATTCCACCATTTCGCTCCTACATTTTGAATTACCATGTAAGTTTTCGCCTAGCTGAAGGCGTTAAACTTAGCAACACCTACCCTTGTATATAGCTGTTTTACACTTTTCTTACTCTTGCCTTTATTTGCATATAGTGTCTACCCTTGCATTCTGAGCATACATTCATTGACACACATGTCATGCATTTCACTTCCTAGCCCGACTGTTCACTCTGATCCTAGATCAGACTTAAAATCGTCCGCACAGAGATTTTATCTCCTCATTCCGACTTCCTTCCATCACCCAGCCTAGGATAGTGAAAAGCAGAGCATGCATTTGCATCCACCCTTTCATTCAATGAGGACATTGAAACATTTAAGCATGGGGGGGGGTGTAAATGGTAAACCATTTAAACCAAAATGCAATTGTAGACACAACTATAGTACATATAGTATTATCAAAAAATTATATACTTCAAAAAAAAAAAAATTGAAAAATTTTTGAAAAAATTTTTTTGAAAAAAAAAAAAATTACAAAGCTAAAAATACAAAAAAATAACAAATCAGAAAAATTCCAAAAATACAATAAGGGACATGTACTTCATTGTCAAAGGAGGATATTCATTTCAAGAGAGGAGGGAGAAAAAGAAAAAAGAAAAGATAAGTGATCTTATAGCTGAAAACAAAAAAATAGAATAAGTGTCTATGGACATTCAACCATTACTGGTTTGACCTACCGGGCCATAGGAGCTTGATACAAGCTTAAGGCTTAATACACTTCGAGCCTTGACAAGATAGACCACAGTCTCTCCTAACTTTAGGACAATTCTTGTACCTGAGTCACCAGTACAGGATTCGTTGGTTTGCTTTGACTTAGGAGTCTAAGTAACCTTGGCTTACACTACACAATGTCAGGAAAGACCACTTGAACCTAAACCTCAACCCTTGTGTTCATTAGGGAAGGTGGAGTCCTTACCTGTGCGTGCAGGTAGACTCTTTGTCCTAATCTTTAGTTTTGTGTCTAGGAGAAGCTCTTTCCACAAAAGAAATCCACCCACCAAATACAGTGCGCTCTACCAAATAAGTTTTGGAGACATACTGTTCAAAAAAAAAAAAAAAAAAAAAAAGTTAAGTATGTTCTCCAAAATGTCTGAAAAACAACTCTTCCACCAAAAATGTTTTCAGGGTTCAAAATAAATACCCTATTTTTCCACCAAAAAAAAAAAAAAAAAATCTTCTCTGAGCCACAAATACAATAAGGGTTGGGTTTGAATACCATCAATTTTTGAGAGTCATCCGAAAACATGAGCTGAAGTTAGGACCAACCTGGACTTAAAAAGAAGTGAAACCCCGGGATTGAGCCTTAGAATTCACCTGGTTAGTCCTGACTTATCACAAAGCACAGCCATAACTTCGTAGTATTCTGAGTCTCTGTAAAACCTCCTGAGTCCTGGAATTCGACTTAAGGTTTAAATATCAAGAATCCTTGTTGGTTGAGAGATGGTCTATGTCATTTAAGCCTCGAGTTCTGGTAGGTTATCCTCAGTAACCAGGTTCTCACAATGTCCAAAAACACAGTCGGTATTGGAAAATGTTTCAGCTTAAAGATCATCATCATAAACACTTAAAAATTTTTGAAAGAAGAAAAAGATATCTTTACACACTTACCTTGTTGATACTTAAATTTCCTTACACTTCAATAGATTGTTTGCTAAGGGACTAGCAAAACGTAAGCATGGGGGTATGATGAGTGGCTACTCATCATAGCTAAAAGGCCGAAATTAAGCTAGATACTAAGCAAAACAATATCAAATTAACACATAAAAAGGGTTAAGTGTGGGAATTAAAGAAAAGACCTAAAACTTTTAATGTGTGTTAAAATCTCCTAATTAGGTCACAAAAATAAGATATTCTGAAAATTAAAGAATAAATGATGATCCATGCATAAATTGAACACATAAACAAGTTTGAAAAGCCAAATCAGAAGTAAAATCAATGTCGTAAATGTTCAATTAAGCACATGTAAAAATTTGAAAGCAATTGGACATCATTTAGGCTTAGAAATAAATAGATTACAATTAGGTCCTTCATGCATTACATTTCTACCCTTCAAAACTCCTTCTTGGACCTATTTGCAAGCCGCAGGGACCCTTTTTTTAAGACTGCAGGGCCCTTCCAGCTGCTATTCTTCTCGCTTACGGGCCTGCATGCAAATGTTCTACCCCTTCTTCTAAGGGTCCGTCTGCAAATTTCCCCTTTATTTCAAAGAGAAGCCTGTGTTCTTCACGCGCACTGTAGCGCGCGAAGAACACAGCCATTCTCGACCGTCCATCGCACTTTTGATCTCGATCTGCGGCTGGATTCAAATGGAACCTTCGCGCGATTCGGTGCGTGCGTTCACCTCTCTTCCCAGATCTCATCTGACGGTCAGATCTCTCTCTTGACTCGCCGCGCGCTCTACCCATCTCATCCTCACCGCCGGCCTGATTCTGATTAACCTCACCCTTACGGTGATCTCAGTCACTGAGCTGCTATTTAAGCACCTCAGTGGTGTCGCGCGCGAGGTATCGCTCCCTCCTACATCTCTCAGCGATCAATTCTTCCACTCCAGTCTCTCCTCCTCATCTGGACCCTGATTTCACAGCCACCGGTTGTGGAATCATCGCCTGCTCTCGACCCTCCTCGTCGCTAAGGACCTCGTAGCACCTGAGGACGACCCTGGAGTCTCACTAGCAGACTCTTCCCTCCGCTGGAGTCACCCTCCTCCTTTCTTCCTCCTTAGCCGCCGGCTAAGGACCCATAGGTCCCATTCTTCCTTTTAGTTTAGTTTTTAATTCTGCACAAGTAGTGTTAGATTTAGTTTGCAGTAGTTTAGAATAGATTTAGTTTTAATCGTTAGCGTTTAATGTTAGCTGTAGTTAGATTAGTCTTAGGAGTAGAATTAGTATTAGATCCCCTCCCTCACCTCCTCTGATCAGCCCAGATCAGAGGGGAAGAATCATCTGTTCATTAATCAATTTATCTCCCTCTTCATGTTTTGTTTTTCCACCATCCAATTCTGATTTATGTTCCTTTTAACGACGAATCTTTCATCTGTCACCCACACATCTGGACCCAAATCCAGATCTGATGGTGTACTGCCTCAGATCTGAAATTGGCGTCACAAGCACCATTTGGGGCTTCTCACTCACCCCATTTGTGTTCACAAAAGCCCCTTTTATTTTAGATTGATTGCCTCAGTTTGTCAGATTCACTTTAACATGGGTTTTGAAGAGATTTTGCTTTCTGAAATGTCTTGACAGATCTGACAAATTGAAGGGATTTTGGTTTTTCTTGAGGGCAAGGATTCTGAGAAGTTCTCTGGTGACAGAGAACAAATCAGAAGAGCCTTTCATGAATTTGCTTCTGCCTTGATCTGAATGCATTTGCTAGCTTTTATAAATTCCTTTAATGCATTCTTTATTTTTCTGATTTGTCATTTCAGAACTGCCATACACCACCTGTTTGATAATTATTTTTGTATGGTGATTCTCTAACCTAAGGAGTTTTCCATACTCCTTAAGGTTGCAAGAAACTGGGATTGTATGTTTTTGGTTTTAATTGATTGAGTTAAGTCTTCCTTCATGCTGTCTATGGCATTAGGAAGACTAACTCAATGCCATTTGTGTTTTGATCTGAAATGATGCTTTTGATAAGGGCTTTTCCTTGTGGGTATTTGAACTGAATTCTTATGTGATTTTCGTGAGATTTATACCCTTATCAGATTTGGATTTCACTCTTTAATTTTTAGTTTGTTCTGAATTTTCTCTTATTCCCAGTTATACAGTAAAATGCTGCAAACTGCAGCAACATTCCCCTCTTCTCTAAATTCTCCTCTTCTCTGTGAATGCTTTCCCCCTCTTCAAATGGACTAACTGCAGCAGCAGTTAGCCCATTTGACAGTGGCTGAAGCCACTGACACTGCTAAAACACCCTGAACAGTACATTCTCTTCCTTCTCCATCTTCTCTGACAGTAGCTTAGCTGCTGTTTAAAATGAAATAAAAACTTAATTAACCCTCATTCCCTAAATTCCTACTAAAACCTAATTATACATACTTAATTTCACACTGTAAATATACATATCCATACTATTATAACTATAATATACAGCCTGATTATGTACGTAGACATACATAGATATACGGTAAATACTGTATAAACTTGTACATAAATCTATATACATATGTAATCTATGTAAATATATGTATAAATACTGAACTATTATGTATGTATTTACTGATATATGTATATGTATATATACAGATTCATATGTACATATTCAGTAGCTATATTGTAGAATAAATTAGCTAAATTAATAATTTAGAGCTATAATTAAGTAAATAAATCTATAGACTTAGGTTAACATATATAGTAAGTAATTTAAGTTAGTTAAAGTACAATTATACCTAGTATAGCTTACTGTAACTTAGTTTTATTTAAAACACTCAGAACAGCTAGTTTAGCTTAAATAAAATAGAAATAAATTCGTAAATATACAATAAAAATACGTATAAAATACTTAAGTATGTAAATTAAATCTGTATAAGGTCAATTAGACCATTTACTAACTATTTTATAAGTAATTAACTATTTAATCACCTAAATCAACCTGTACAACCAGCCTAGTTTAGCGAATTTATTTGTATAGTAAACATATTTAAAAGTCAAAATTAATTGATCAATTATGTAGTATTATGTAAATACTTTATTAACCATATTTTATTTTATTTTATTTTATAATTTATGGCCCCCAAATCGAGGGCCAAAAGTACGATCAGACGCAGCTGCGCCTGACTTCCAGCGCACGATGTGGCGCTGGAATAGCGCCACATCGTGTGCTGCAAGTCAAGCGCAGCCGCATAAATGTAATTCGTGTTTCCTATAGGCTAGTCGTCACGGGCGCCGGGCGCCCGAAACACTGCCTTTATCCGATTACCCAATGAGCTCCGGTCTGAGTACTCTGTCTGATTTGCGATTAGTGTGTGGCCGGGGGCCCGAGCGTGTGCGAGCATATGGCGTTGGGCTGAGGCCTGGCGCTGAGATTAAAGACATAATTAAGCCACCTAATCTGAGATTAGGGCGCGCTTAGTAGAGGTCTGGTCCCACCCTTAGGGTGCTGTGTATCCCTCGAAAAGCGTGCCCGCAAACTAAACACGTTTTAAACTAATGATATTAGCCTAATCCCCTCCCCACCGCAGCCTCTGAAATATGCTAAGACAGAAGAGTTAACAAAGAGAAGAACAAAGAGTTAACACGAGAAAAAAAGCAAAGAGTACAAGAACAACAGAGAAAAGAACAAGAGTAATAAAAAGAGAAAGAAGAAGATGAATACTTAAAACAGAAATATGAACACAAGAAGAACAGGAGTTAAGAATACAAAGAACAGAGACTTAATGAAGAAAGAAAGAGAACAAAGAATAAGTAGTATACATACGTATAAGTAAATTTATATAATTACTAACAGAATAAAGTGACACTATAAACGTCGCTAAAGATCTCAGTTTTGCCTCTTTAGGTTGTATAGTGTTTTCTGAGATTTAGCGACGCTTATATCTGTCACTGAAACTGCTGTATATGTTACTGTACATAAAAGACTAATAAGTTAAATTTCTACACCATTGCATTCTAATGTATTATATACTATTATGATAGTATTAATAGGATAACTTGTAAATACATAGTTTAGAGTATAATAATAGATTGTTTGATGCTTGTTCATAGTTAGTATTTTTGCAAGCATTTCTTAGTAATTAGGTAAATAAAACACACATTCATTCATTCTTTAATAAAATGTAAAGTTTCTTTTTTTTTTTTTTTTTTTTTTTGAATAAGAAGACAATTTTGAGATAATCAAAGAGTGACCGAATTAAATTCAATAAATTGCCTCCCAGTGAACGACCTGGAACAAAACCAGTAAAAATTAGATAAATAAGCAAATGATAATAATGGTTGTAATGACTGGAACTCACCCATACTCAACACTATACGACATCCTTAATGTTATATTGTACACCCTGTACTACAACGACATAATCAACAATTATTACCAATTTCAAACACAACAACCACACAACCGAAACCGACATTACCTGCCAGCTGACCTGATTATGATACAGATGGAGGACTTTGGAGTGATTCTGGGGATGGATTGGTTGTCCGCTTACCATGCCTTGGTGGACTATTTTGAGAGGAAGATCGTCTTCTCCATTCCGGAGTTGCCTTCTTTCGAGTTTCACGGACAGCCAGTGGACGGAGGTTTCAGGTGCATTTCGGCACTTCGGGCGGTGAGACTTTTTAGCCAGGGGTGTCAGGGCTTCCTAGCTTGTGTGGTGGCAGAGCCCAGCCCTGTGGCAGACTTCCAGAGCATCTCGGTGGTCAGAGAGTAGCCTGACGTGTTTCCAGACGAGTTACCAGGACTACCGCCCGAGCGTGAGATTGAGTTTGAGATCTCACTAGTACCAGGGACCAGCCCCATCTCCACCGCGCCATACAGGATGGCACCGCTTGAGCTGTGAGAGCTTAAGTCTCAATTGCAGGACCTTCTGGAGAAGGGTTTCGTGAGGCCCAGTGCGTCTCCCTGAGGAGCCCCGGTACTGTTTGTGAAGAAGAAGGATGGGACCTTACGCCTTTGTGTGGACTACCGACAGCTGAATAGGGTCACCATCAAGAACAGATATCCGCTGCCGAGGATCGACGACTTGTTTGACCAGTTGCGGGGTGCCACGGTATTTTCCAAGATCGACTTGAGGTCTGGATACCACCAGTTGAGGATCAGGGAGACCGACGTCTCCAAGACAGCTTTCCGCACCCGGTACGGATACTATGAGTTTTTGGTCATGCCGTTTGGGCTGACCAATGCCCCCACTGCTTTCATGGACCTGATGAACCGGGTGTTTAGACCATACTTGGACCAGTTCGTGGTGGTTTTCATAGATGATGTACTCATCTATTCTAGAGATCGGACGCAGCACGGACAGCACTTGCGGATGGTTCTAGACACTCTGAGACGACGCCGGCTGTACACCAAATACAGCAAGTGAGAGTTCTGGTTGAGGGAGGTGACCTTCCTAGGTCATGTGATCTCTGGAGACGGCTTGGCGGTGGACCCAGCCAAGGTTGAGGCAGTGCTCAGGTGGGAGAGACCGCGTTCAGTTACTGAGATTCGCAGTTTCCTGGGACTGGCAGGCTACTACAGACGATTCATCAGAGGATTTTCACAGATTGTGCGTCCTATGACACAGTTGACCCGGAAGGACGTGCCTTTCGCTTGGGCAGATGCCTGTGAGGCGTGTTTTCTGGAGCTGAAGGAGAGGTTGACCTTGGCTCCCGTGCTCACCATCCCTGACAATAGTGGCGGGTTCGTTGTGTACACGGACGCCTCCTTGCAGGGGTTAGGAGGTGTGCTCATGCAGAGGGGTCACGTTGTCGCTTACGCTTCTTGGCAACTGAAGCCCCATGAGCATACCTACCCTACCCACGACTTAGAGTTGGCAGCTGTTGTCTTCGTGCTGAAGACCTGGAGGCACTACTTGTACGGTGAGACCTTCGTGATTTTCACAGATCACAAGAGCCTCAGATACCTTTTTGATCAGAAGGAGCTCAACATGAGACAGAGACGTTGGTTGGAGCTCTTGAAGGACTACGACTGCAGCATCTCCTACCACCTGGGAAAGGCTAATGTGGTGGCTGACGCCTTGAGACGTAAGGCGCCCGCACTCTTGGCCAGTCTACAGTTACAGAGTTGGAGCCTTTTGGAGGAGGTGGGCAGTTGGTGACTCCTAGAGTTACGAGGGTACTGTGGGGCAGTGACGGTGACACGGCAGACTAGGCCAGAGCTGATAGATCGCATCATCACAGGACAAATGGTCGATCCGTACTTGCAGTCTTTGCGCGACAGAGTGCTGTCAGGAGACCCAGGGGACTTCTCTTTCACAGACCAGGTGCTACGCTTGAGGGGACGGTTGTGCGTTCCCAGAGACGAGGAGCTGTTGAGAGAGCTCCTGACTGAGGCACACGGTTCCAGATTGACCATACATCCCGGAAACACGAAAATGTACCATGACTTGAGATGCGAGTTTTGGTGGAGAGGGATGAAGCGGGATGTGGGTGAGTTTGTGCAGCAGTGCTTAGTGTGCCAGCAGGTGAAAGCCGAGCATCAGAGGCCTGCAGGGCCGCTTCAGCCACTTCCAGTGCCAGAGTGGAAGTGGGAGAGCATCACCATGGACTTGGTGGTGGACTTACCTGTTACCCAGCGGGGACACGACGCAGTCTGGGTAATAGTGGATAGACTGACGAAGACGACGCGATTCTTGTCGATCCGAGTCACTTTGGGACCAGCACAGTTGGCAGAGAGGTATATCCGTGATGTGGTACGACTACACGGAGTTCCGCAGGAGATCGTATCCGACCAGGATACCCGCTTTACGTCCCAGTTTTGGGCTGAGTTTCAGCAGGCCTTGGGGACGCGGTTGAGGTTTAGTACGGCTTACCACCCCCAGACGGACGGACAGTCTGAGCGCACGATACAGACACTTAAGGACCTTTTGCGTGCCTGTGTACTGGACTGGAGGGGCTCTTGGGAGGAGCACCTGCCCCTGGCGGAGTTTGCATACAACAACAGTTATCACTCGAGCATCGGCATGGCTCCCTACGAGGCTCTGTACAGACGGAGGTGTACGACACCCTTGAGTTGGGTTGAGGTGGGGACCAAGTGGGAGGTTGGCCCCAGGTTGATCCGGCAGAGTTAGGAGGTAGTTGAGCAGATCCACAGACGACTCCGCACTGTCAGGAGCAGACAGAAGAGCTACGCGGATCGGAGACGCAGAGAGGTGCAGTTTGAGGTTGGGGACCACGTCTTCCTTCGTGTTTCACCCATGAAGGGCTTACAGCGGTTTGGGGTGAGAGGAAAGCTCGCGCCGAGGTTTGTGGGGCCCTTTGAGGTCCTGGAGCGGGTTGGACTCGTTGCTTACAGGCTTGCCCTCCCCCGCAGCTTTCTGGTGTGCACGACGTGTTCTACGCGTCCAACCTCAGGAAGTACGTAACCGATCCCAGTCACGTACTGAGTCACGAGAGCGTCGAGGTGGGCGACGACCTGACCTACCCCAAGCGGCCAGTGCAGATTCTAGACCGAGCTGTCCGCAGTTTGAGATGAAAGCAAGTACCCCTGGTAAAGGTTTTGTGGAGGAGCCAGCGATACGAGGAGGCTACCTGGGAGCCTAAGGCAGCAATGCGGGAGCGGTACCCGGAGCTTTTCGCGGGTACGTCTTTTCGGACTGGCTTAGGTCCTCTTTGAGTTTGTTATGGTTATTTGGACGTCTTTTCCGCACCCTAGTTAACGCAAGTTTCGGGGATGAAACTTCCTTTGAGTTTGTTATATTGTTATGAACGCGTGCCCCAGACGTATTTTAAGACGTCTGGGAGGTGGGCCAGACGTCGGACCAGATGTCTGGAATCACTTCCAGACGTCGTATAAGACGTCTGGGATCATTGACAGGCGTCTAGAAATCTGTTATCTTTGATACGCGCGGGTCGTCTGCGCGCCTGAGCGCACAGACCCGCATATTCGCTTATTCCTTCTGCGGCTGCAGATTCCCCTGCCGCGCTCCTTCTCTCTCCTCCTCGCGCGGCCTTAAAAGGCCACACGCTCTTCCGTCACCACTGCCTCCTTCCTCTTCTCCTTCAGCCAGTGAGCGTGAGAGCGGCGCTCAGCCATGAGGGCGAGCTCGCCGGGGCTGCCAGGGCCGGCCGGCGGGGAGCGCAGCGGGGGCGGGGCGACGTGGGGGGGACTGCTGCGGTCCAAGCAGCAGGCGCACGAGGTGCGACGAGGTGCGGCGTCGCGAGCGGAGGGCGAGTCGCGGCCTGATTCTGGAAACATTTCCAAAATCAGACGTCTGGGCTGATAGCCAGACGGCGGGGGCAACGTCTGGAAGACCATCCAGACGTCTGAAAGGTGAGTTCTTCCGTCTTCTTCCTTCCTGTCGACTGACCGTACTGAGAGAGAGAGTTGGGTGCGCGCAGGCTCGGTGATTCTCCAACCAACGCGAATCAGACGTCTGGCTGTAGTACCCGACGGCGGGAGCGACCTCCAGACGTCCGGGGTGACCATCGGATGTCTGGGAACTAGGCCAGACGTCCCCGCAGGCTTCTGGACGTCTGAAAAATCACGCAGAACAAGGTAATTCTCTGATCCACTTTTTAAGACGTCTGGAAGAAGTTCTAGACGTCTGATTTTGCACAGTGTCATCGTTTTCGACCCGTTGAGGGCCCGTTCGGGTTCCGTTTTCCGCATTTTGAGTTGCGTTCTTTCCGAAATTAAATCCTCTACCCGTCTACAGTAGCTATACACTATTTTGAGACACTCCTTGTGTTTGATCCTTGTGATAGGACCTCGTTCCATTGCAATCTTGGGGGTCGCGGAGGCACGCGGGATTCCCGATCACGCCCCCATTACTCCCGTCGTGCCTGGTAGAGTGGCTTTTAAGTATAACCTGTTAAATTGTGGAATCATAAATAGAACGTAGGACATTGCATGAATCCTAGGAATGAAAAATAGATTGAATGATAGATCCTAGGTGTTGCATGAATCGTAGGGCTGGAAAACTAGATTGTATGATAGATTCTAGGATACGGCATGAATCCTAGGATGGGAAAACTAGTGGAACAGATGAATACTGCAGTCTTGGAAAAATGGAAAGGAACAAATAGCTGTCTGTAATTGAATTAACAGCTGCCTGTTGAATAAATAAACGTGTTTGAGAACATGGATTGTGATAATGTGAAACTGGAAGGTAAAACTTAGACGTTCTGAGCTGGAACCCTACGGGGAAGTAGGAGTAGAACTCCTGGAAAGTGAATGGAATAGAATTGGGGAAGTGAGCTGGCCCTTGAGTACGGAGTACCAAGGAGAGCGACTATCCCCCTGTTTAGTGCAGAGCGGAGCCAGCTGCCCCAGGGACCCGGGGTTAGGACTGGCCACTCTGTACCGACTTGCTGGCCCTCGTGTACGTAGTACCGAGGAGAGCTACTAGTGTAGGGAGGTACTAGCTACCCCACGGGCCCCGGGGTTCTGCTAGCCTCCCACACCGACTTGTTAGGCCCACTGGGGCAAACCAGGGTAGTCAGGTGAGGGTGCGCGGACTGTGGAGGGGCAAGGCCCCTGTTTGGTTACTGTGGAGGGGTTGGACCCCTGTTACTGAGAGGGCTCTGCCCTTTATTGGTTCCGTGCAGTGCTTTGGGTGCACCCGTTAACGGAAACGACTAACCGCGTGCCGGTGCGGGTTAGCTACCCGTGCGTTTACCACGCGTGCCGTAGTCACCGTTACGTCTGTCAGTGACCTTGGGGTGGTTGACTGAGAGTAGGATCACCACGGGGGACTCTCCCGGCCAGGAGAGCATCATGTGCTACTTCTACTGTTCGGAAAAGACTGCAATCAAGATCGTTCCCATGAGGAACATTCGAGATCAAGTGAAAGATCTGAGAAATAGATAAATCGTGAGATAATTGAAAGACTTAAATAAAGAAAGTAACAGAACTTAACAGCTACTGTACACTCTACTATTTCTTTAGTTTTAGTTGCCACTCTACTCAGCGTTTTGCTGACGTGTTACACTCGTTACCTTTCAGGACCAGGTGTTGAGCAGCCAGGGTCAGCAGCTGCAGAGGACACTGGGCCGAGTAGGGTCCAGTAGAGTTACCATTGTTTCTTGTACCTCTTTGTTCCGTTATAGTGAGTAGTTCTTGTTTCCGCTGTACTTTTCTTTACCTGCAGTTCATATTTAGTTATGAATGTTGTTCTACTGTTGTGGTGGTATTTACTGTAGTAGTTTCTTTCCTTGCTGCTGTATTTCCTTACTGTTAGTTATATTCATGTTGAATGTGGTTTATTTTTACTGCTCTTTTGGTTACTTCCTCGTTGGACGACTAAGTCTTGGGATTAGTTGAGTCGGTCTGGTTCTCGTGTCTCGTAGGGGCTCGGGAAACAGGTCGTTACAGGCATCCATCTCCACCAGGTTCTCCACCGATCG
The DNA here is from genome assembly GCA_037157565.1 of Thalassia testudinum. Lineage (NCBI taxonomy): Eukaryota > Viridiplantae > Streptophyta > Magnoliopsida > Alismatales > Hydrocharitaceae > Thalassia > Thalassia testudinum. The sequence continues at coordinate 113,413,789 of JAZHRO010000039.1, read as the reverse complement.
GGAAGGGGCAAAGGCACAGCGGCATATCTCGTGATGGCATCAGTAGCGAGGAGGAGACGAATGCCCCTTCGTCGTCATCATTATTCATGTCGCAGCTTGACTATGCCATCGCCCTCCTTATATGCGGCTCAAGGGGTGGAGGAGAGCACGCCTGTGTCGAGAGAGGAAATCCCATCAGATACAGGGAGCATGGTTCCGACATGCATCTGTTTACATACTCCAACAACAGTGCACCGGCCACCAGTAGGTCAGCATCACCACCTCCTTCATGTAGCTCTCCACCTCCACGCCGCCGCTCTACAGGTCCTCTTCTTCTCCCCTCCATATTCGCCCAAGAGCAAGTATAAAAGCCCCATCCCCCCACCTATATGAAATGCCTCCTTCAGCTATGTTTTCCTATTTCATGGTTATGATGCATGTTTAGGCACTTCTTGTGGTTGTGATGGTTGAAAGGGGATTGTTCGGCAATGTGTTTTTTGATTTTCAAGCATGTAATAATTCCTGTTAACATAGGTATAAACTTGTTTGTTGTGGTTTACATTCCTTCCCTATCAGGAAGGGTTATTGGCATGTTATGATGGTCATTTTTGTGAGTTTAGTATTGCAAGTGAACTCTGCCATATTAACTATTTGTCCGCAAGTTGTGTTTGGAAAAAGTTATATTGTAATTATATATTTTGTATTTCTTGATTGTGGATTCTAATTTAGGACAACATTTCAATGGTTTGAGTGGCTAGGTAGACTTTTCGGAGCATGTATTTCTTGGGGGCGAAAATTTGAGAGGGGAGAGATGCGAAAGATGTACAGTTCCATTCATAGAGTATCATTGTAGGTTCTTGTGTGTGTCTCTCATATTGTTATTTTGATTCACCAAAACTCAGCACCATTTCTATTATTTGGATTATTGGATATGTTTAAAAATACATAATATGCATAGTGAAAATTGAAGAATGTTGTGATCGAAGAACATTTGTAGTATATCAGATTGTGATATTATACAAATGAGCCGATAGTTTATTAGTATGGCTGTATTGGCATGTACTTAGTACCATGCAAAATTAATTTTTTACTTTACCTCTAATGGACCTATTTGGAAAAGAGAATACCAAAAAGAGATGTATGCACCTAGTAGGCGGTGCTGATTTGCAATATATTATGTCATTGAAAATGGACAACCTGGAGATTGAATCTGGATTTATGAAATACGTTTTGACAAGGTCTTCATTATCTTGCGTCGTGTGTGTGTTTGGCTGGGGGTACTACTTTCATTATATATCCATGACGATGTTATGGTTTTATGAAATGCATATGCACGAGATCTTTGTTTGGCTTGTTCGCCTTGTTTACATGTTTGGTTGGGGGTAGTTCAATTCAATAGATTGACAGACATGGAGTGAAGGTTTTCTTCTAAAGATCTGATAGATTACTTAAGATCCATGGGGAGTTTTGTTTGTAATAATTGAAGAAGAAAATCGAAATGATCGATTTTTTCATTTATAGAAAAATAGGTACTTATAATAATATTGAATCGGAAAATTATACATATATAATCATACCATAGTACATGTAGTTTTTGCAAAGTTAATATTTTTTCCTGGGATGGCCATGTGCTTCAACAGGGATGTCATTAATCACTTTGACAGAGTAGTAGAAAAAATATGTTCGTTACAACTTCTCAACTCGACTTCAAATGTGTGGAGAATATTTTGCAATCATATACTATATACAAGACACATTATATAGTATACATATTACATGTGTGTCGTGTATATATAAGTGGTATAAATTATGTTTAATATTGTGCATGTGATGTTCATTGTTTACCTTCAATCATCACCTTTAGTTGTAATATGATTATGGGGTAAAAAAGGATTACAAAGCAAAGCATATAAGACCATGAAATGAGTGAAAGAATGATAACATTTTAAATGAGGGTTTTTACAGGTACAACATCCCCTCCATCTCTAGTTCTTTATATGTACAGTTTTATACGTTCGTTGGAAAGGAGAAATTGGCAGAATGGTAAAAACATTATAAAATCAGATACTGTTGTGTTTTAAAAGGCAATGAAATGTAGCATTTATGTAAATAATACAGTAGTATATGGTCCCACTGAGGAGGTGTGGCTTATCATAGCTAAAATGCCTAAGTTAAGCTAAAAACTAGGTTAAACACTACATAATTAACATAAGATATGGGTTAAGTGTGAAAATTAATAGAAATAACCTAGAATAGCAAATCAGTGTTAAAAATGCATAATTAGGTAACAAATTGAGATATTCTATTTGAAAATATAAAATGATGATCCACTTGCAAATTGGACACATATTTTGGTTCAAAAGATTAAATTAAGAGTGAAATCATGTTATAATATGTTCAATTATCATTCCATAAAAACTTCATGGCATTTAGACATCAGTAGGACGTTCTATTTAGAGTTTTTCATTTAGGTCCTTTAAGCATTAACATTCCATTCACATTAAAAGTCCAAGGACCCAATTGAAAATTGCTAGGGACCTATTTGCAACACCTGAGGACCGCATTGCATCAATTTTTCACCACTTATGGGCCTGTATGCAATCTTTCTACCATTTCAGCTATAAAGGTCTTCATGCAAAATTCCCAAACACCTGCAGCCGATCGATCCAGTGTTTACGCAAGAACACGACCACTCATAGCTATCACCTCCGTACATCCTCGATCCTACAACCAATCCCAATCGAAACTTCTCATGCTCATGAGCTTGGCATCACCCCCCAACCCAGATCCCATCCTACGGTGGGATTAATCTCAAACCGTTCCCGCCCTCCTCATCTCTTCATCCCACTGTGAAAACCCTTCTCGTCTAATTTAACCCTCACGGTGACCTGAATAGCTCGCAAGCCCATATAAGCAGCGACTTGAGCTCGCACACAAGCGATTGACTCCCTTCTACACCTCTCAAGTTTGTCACCTTTGTCCCTCCAGCCTCCTCTCCTCATTTTCCCTATTCCACTGCTACAGTAGGAGGAACACCACCTTCCTTCGATCTTCCTCGCCGCTAACAACCACATAGCACCCGAAGGCGACCCAGAGCTTCTCTAGCAGGCTTTCACTCCACTGGAGCTTCCTCCTCCATTTCTTCCTCTCCATCCGTCGGGTGGAGATCCACAAGTCTCATTCATCCACTTAGATTAGGTTTTACATGCTTTCTAGAGTTGTTAGTGTAATTTAGATTCAGTAGAGTAGAATTAGTGAGATGTAGTTAATCAGTGATAGATTAGTGTAGTGCATCCACACCTCCTCTGATCAATTTTGATCAGAGGAGATGAATTCATTGACGTCCACCTGATCACATAGCTTCCTCATCATCTCATTATCGTATTCATTTTCTTTCCCTTGAAATTTTACTCCATATATATTTCACCCCTCCCATCAGAGTTGAATCGGATCTGAAGTCCACCAACTTCTAGATCCAATTCACCCTAAAATCCATCTAGGGTCCTCTCATCCACTTCAGATGTTTACAAGGACCCTTGATCCAGTTTTAATTGAATTAATTTGCTTGATTGACTCGAATTTGGATTTCATGCATAATCACAATATTTTGGATCAGTTTGACTTTAAATGATTTTAATCAAGCAAATTGAAGTTATTTTCATGTAATTGGGTCATTTGCGATGATTCTAAGCTGATTTGATGTGATTTGCTTCCTCAGATGAGCCTTTGCCCGATTTGAGCATTAGTTACTAATTTCTGGAAGTTTGGCTTTTGAATAAGATGTTAGAGCTAATGAGAATCATAGCTCTGATTTGAGGCTCTAGCACTGTTTGAATCTGATTCTGTCATTAAGTTGGGCTTATGAATGAGTTTTCAAGGTGCAATTAGAGTTTGAAAGGGTTGTTCTATGATAGTTTGAAATGAATGACTTGGATTTACAATGTTTTATCTTCATCTTGAGGTTTCTAATTGTTTGATTTTCAAAATTTCAAAGTGCAATGTTATTCATGGTTTTAATGAATGGATCTACTTAGATCTGAATCTTAAGATGGATAAATCAAAAGGGATTGAGTTAGTATATAATCAGTCCAACATTAAGCTGAATTTGACCATCAGATCAGATCTATTTGGTTTGATCAGAACTGCTACAGCAGCTTCCAACTGTTGAATTGTAGCAACCAGCACATTAACACAACTGCTAGTTTCATGGCTGAGTAGTTGAAATAGCAGCAGCAAGGTTCTAGAAATAGAGTTCCAAGGGGATTTCAAGTTGATTTTGAGTGTTCAAAGGAGTTGACATGTGTACAATGCTAAGCTTAAAGTGTAACAAGTATTCATGTATGAAGATAGATTTTAATTTGATGTAGATGCTTGTAATCTTTATATTAAATTCTTTTGTCAACTACTATTGTATATTATCTATCCACTCTGAAATTTAAAATGCAAATTTAGATGGAAATCATGTTTAAATGATCAAACATATTCCATGTGTTGTACTAAATGCTTGTGAGTGTTTAAACCTTTTGTTCAGCCTTGGAAACACTCTTAGAGGCCTTAGGTTCTTTGTTTCAAACTTCATTTAGGCCTTTTTACTATGAGATTTGTAAATAAATAAAATAATTTTTAAAAAAACCATAAAAAAATAAAATAAAGGTGTCTTGAGTAAGATTAAGTAATTTGCTAGGTGTATACGAAATTTCAAAGTATTCTAAACTCCCAGCTTGGTAAAATATACCAGCTGACAGTTCAGTATACCTTGAAATTTAATAAAAGACCTAAGATGAAAAATCATAGAAAGAACTTCCTCTCTCTCATCTCACCCTTTCTCCCTCATCCCCTATCTCTACTATACCTACGAAAACTATAAAAATCATAAAATACCTAAAAAAAATACCCAAAAAAAAATCTTGTGTACTATGTATATACTTATATAATATAACTTAAACTTAAGCTATATGTATATAGTGTACAATATGTAAATAATGTCTATAATTAACTTATATATATATTCTATATATTAAATTAAATATTTAAAATGATTTATTGTATATATAATTTTATTGTATCACTATATATAAGCTTATATTAACTTAAATGTATACAGTACTAAGTAATTATAAATACCTAGTTATATACCTATAATCATAGCTAATAATGTACATACGTACTTAACTATGCATTATATATTGTAGGGTACCTGTAATTCAATTTAATTATGTATTTACAATAAGTAATTAAGTTATTAAGTTAATTAAGTAATTTATTAACTTAAAATAAAATAAATTAGTAATTTAAGTTTAAATTGAAATAATTTATCATGTAGACTTGTATAGTAGTATGTTACGTATTTTCAACATATTTATATTGTATTCAAAGAAAGGATAGTCAATCTCAGAAAATGAAACACAATGCCTGATGATTTGATCATTGCAGAGTCGAAATAGATATGGATCTTCCCAGAAATAGTATTTGGCTTCTAATTTGAGTCATGATTTGCGATTCCAGTCCCAGTCAAATGGGAATTGATGTGTAACCAAATAGTTAACGATGTCAACATACCAAGAAAGATCAGAAGATATGGTCAAAAGATGTTCATCAAGGAAGTGTTCGGTGATTGGAGGAGATGCCTCTATATTCTCAGAAAGAAGGCAGGAAAGGTGGTCGGCAACGACATTCTATCGTCCTGCCTTATCACGAATTTCTAGGTCGAATTCTTGCAGAAGCAAGATTGATAAATGCCAGTTTATCATCATTCTTGTGCCCTAAAACAAACCTAGCTCTTAGGATTTTAACTCCGCAAATGGGTTTTTGGGTTGCATTTAGGCATCAATTAGGTTAGGCATGCATTGCATATTTTATTGTGTTTTTGACACATTTATTTGAGTGTTAGGGTTGAACAGATAATCAGATCCATAAAACCCTAGCACTCAAGAAGGCAACTGGTGAAGAGGAAGCTCATTCCAGCTGGGACTCAACCAAATCCAGCTCATCATAGCTGGATACCAGCTCACTTGGGTTAGGGTTAGCTCCAATAAGCTCCATCTAGCTCACCTTAGCTGAATGGTAGCCCAGGGCAGCTCATCTTAGATCACCCTAGCTCAAGTTAGCTCAGACCTTGCTCAACTTAGTTGAGTCTAGCTCACCTTAGCTCCAATCAGTTCACTGGGAGCTCTAGCTAGCTCAACTGAGTTGACAGGAGTTCACCTTAGCTCAAGTTCAACTACTTCTATCTTAACTCAACTCAAGTCAACTGAAGATGACCTCATATAGCTTAAGCCAGCTCAAGTCCAGCTCCCGGGGACTCCACTTAGCTCAACCCAGTTGAGCTAAGCTATCTTACCTACTTTAGCTAGCTAGGTCCTCCCCGGGAAAATAAGACCCAGCTCACCTCTGCACATTTCAGCAGAAGCCAACTCACTTTAGCTTGGCTTAGCAGCTTGCAAAGAACTAGCAAGCTAAGCCAGCTAAAGTAGCTCCCTGCAATTCCCTTCAACAGCCACCAGCTCCAGTTCAGCACCAGACATTCCTTCCTTAGCTCCTCTCCCCTAAACCCTAGCTCCATCCCACCTCCTCCTCTACTCAACTACTAGCTAATCTTAGCTACATCTTAGATCCCACTGGCTATCCACCACCTACAACCTAACTCCACCTCATCACCTAACTAGTCCACCAACTTTAGTCCACCTAGCTCCACCTACTCCTACCTATGTTGGCGCCAACCAACATGCAACCCTTGGCCCCTCAACCACCACCAAAAGTCGCCTTGTTTTGGCACCAACTCACCCTTCTAGAAACCCTCTCTTTTGGCACCAAAACACCCCTACATCCTAGCCCTACACATCTCCCTTAAACCCATCTCCACCGTCCACCTAACCCCCATTCTACAAGGCTATTTTGGCACCGAAGATAAGCACCCTTCCACCACCATAACTACCTCCTAACCACCCTAAGTTGTCCCCAAAATACCCTGCACACATCCCTACAAGTTGGCGCTAACATCCACCATAATCCTAACCCTACACCTAACCCTAAGACCAAATCATAGCCCTCCCTTTTGGCACCAACTTCTAGAACTTAGAGTTGGCACCAACATCAACCTAACCACACCTAAAGCCACCTACCCTACACCCTCTCATTTGACACCACCTAACATCCATCATCCATCTCCTAACTACCACCCTATAACCTAATCCTAGCCATACAACACATCAACCAACCCCTTAACCTTAACCCACATAGAGTTGGTGCCAACTCTACTCCACCCACCATAACTACCACCTAATGCACCCTTCTACGTCCACGCCAACCCTAATCCACCATCCATCCACCAACTTCCATATCCTAGCCATCCACAACACCCCTCTTCCCTTAACCCTAATCAACACCAACCTCCACCCCCTCTACTCTATAGAAAGACCTATAACCACCACCATTTCCACCATCCTTTCGCTTCATATTTTCCACCTTCATCCCACCATATCCATGGCCAAGATAAAAAGGAGAAGAAGAAGATTAAGGGGACACTTTGTCCCCTTGGTGCCTTCCCCTCTTCCCTTCTCTCTTGTGCCCCCACTAGCCAGAGGAGCAACCAGGCAAGGAAGACCTTAGGAGGAGGTCTTAAGGGTAGTGCATGCCACCCTAGGAGGAGTCTTGTGAGTGGAGATCATCCACACTTGGAGGAGCAAGGGCACACACCCCTAGGGCTTGCCAAGGAAGACAGCAACTTGGTGGAGCATTTCAAGGAAGGAGAAGAAGGAGAACTTTTCAAGCCCAGGAGCAGTTGAGCTTGGAGCAAGAAGCCTCTCCCCTTCATCATCATCACAGGAGAATTAGTGTTTCCTTTTCAAAATTTTTGTATTTGGAATTCTAGTAGTAGAAGCATTCCTCTACTAGTGTTTTTGTAAACACTTTACTCCATATATAAAGTTACCTATTCTAAAATTCTTGTTTCATTTTAATTATTACTTTTACCAGAGTTCACTCACACACACTCTCTCTCTAATTACCCTAGGTCTCCACGTACCTAAGGTGAGTTTAGAGAGAGAATTTCTTGTCACTTAGGTTTTAATTTCAGCAAGTTAGGTGTAGTCTCTTTCCCGCTTTCATTTGTGTAATCACTCGTTATTTAAAAACCCAAAAAAAAAATCTTATATCCAAAAACCTAAAAGGAAAGTTGATTTCCTTTTTGTCAAGAAAGATTTTTAAAAGTGCATCCCACCTCCTTCAATGACTCAGATACCACCACTATCTAGGTTTATAAATTTTGAAAGTAATTGCGAATTATCGTGTTACAATGATTTAAAAACCTTAATTACAATTCACACCTTTCTTCACATCAAAGATCCATCTGATCAACCTAGGTTTTGTGTCCTTCTTGGATAGAAAGTGTTTGATCGCTGAGTGATCAGAGTACGCAAAGATTCAAGATCCGAGGATATAAGATCTAAACTTTTCTAATCCAAATACTATCGCTAGCAACTCTTTTTCAGTAACAGTATAATTCCTTTGTGCATCATTCAGTGTCTTGCTAGCATAGTAAATCACTATGGGATTCTTCTTGATTTTCTGTCCTAATATAGCTCCTACTGCGAAATCAGATGCATCACACATGATTTCAAAAGGTAAATTCCAATTAGGATGTTGAAAAATAGGAGCCTGTGTAACTCTATCCCTCAAGGTCTCAAATGCAGATATACACTCCTCATTTATCTCAAAAATCGTGTCTTTCGTGAGGAGATTCATGAGTGGTCGGGCAATCTTCAAAAAATCAAGTATAAATCTCTTATAAAATCCAACGTGCCCGAGAAAACATCAAATGCCCTTGATCGAGTCAGGGATTTGTATATTTGAGACTTGATTGATCTTGGCTCAATCTACTTGGATACCTCACTTAGATACGAGATGGACAAGTACAATGCCTCTGGAACCATAAAATGGCTCTTCTCCCAGTTGAGGACAACATTCACTTCGATGTAACGTTTCAAGATCTTCAACAAATTATCAACACAAATATCAAAAGTCTCCCTAAAGACTGAAAAATCATCCATGAAGACCTCCATATATTCACCAACCATCTCAGTAAAAATGGATAGCATGCACCTTTGAAAAGTCGTAGGTGCATTTCAAAGCTCAAATGGCATCCTTCGGAAAGTAATGGTTTCGAAGGGGTAGGTGAATGTCGTTTTCTCTTGATCTTCGAGGTGGATTGCAACTTGATTGTATCTAGAGTAACCATCTAAAAGGCAGAAGAACTTATTACCAGTAAGTTTCTCAAGGATTTGATTGATGAATGGTAAAGGAAAGTGGTCCTTCTTTGTAACCGTGTTGAGACCGCGATAGTCGATGCAAACCTGCCACGAATTTGCAATTCATGTGGGATGGTTTCTCCAGATTCAACCTTGATTATGGCGAGTCCTGCCTTTTTAGGTACCACTTGAATTGGACTCACCAAGGGCTATCATATATAGGATAAATGATGTCAGCGTCTAGCCATTTAATGATTTCTTTTTTTATGACCTCCTTAAGATTTGGATTTAATCGCCGCTGTGCTTTGCAAGAAGGTCATGCCCCATCTTCAATATAGATGCGATGAGTACAGTAATTAGGGCTAATCCCAGTGAGATTGTGTAAAGTCCACCCGATTGCCTTCTTATGATCATGCAAACCGCGATCAATTTCAATTCTTGTTTTCTAGAAAGATGTGAGTTAATGATTACTGGATAGGTTTGATCAAGTTCGAGATAGACGCATTTAACTGTGTCAGGCAATGGTTTAAGTTCAATCTTTGGAGTAGAATCAACAACAGAGGATGGGATGGGATTTTCAACTTCAAAGAGGGATAGAGATGAATCATGTGATTCAACCTCTGGATTGAGTGGGGATTCTAATAGCAGGATTTCTTCCTGAGGGTAAATGTTATCAAAAGTAGGGTCTTCTAGTTCTAAGGAACTAGGGTCATCCTCAAGAGCAAAAATTAATTTAATCTCCTCAATCCACTTGCAATCCAATCCTCAAGAAGCTCTAAATATATCAAGTTTAAGTATCTTCTCCCAAAATTTTAACTATATCTTTCCATATTCACAATCTATGTTGGCCTTTGCAGTGGCCAAAAGGGTCTCCTTAAAATAATTGGGGTATCTTTAACTTATTCAGGAACTTCCATATCCATGACAATAAAGCCTACAGGGAAATAGAAATCCTAAACTCTAATGATAACATCTTCCAATACTCCCCTAGGTGACTTAATGGATCTATCTGCTAACTGTAAAGTCACATCAAAAGGTTAAGTGTGTCAACATCAAAGTACTCGATTAGGGAAGTAGGAATTAGATTAATAGAAGCTCCTAAATCTAGGAGGGCTCTATCAAATCATTGGTCCCTAATAATACAGGAAATTAAAGGAGAACCTGGGCCTTTCATCTTTAAAGGAAGCGTATTAAAGAGAATCGAGCTAACTTGCTCAGAAAGTACTACAGTGCTTCCTTTCTTCGACTTACACTTAGGAGTACACAAGTCTTTCAGAAATTTTGCGTAAGTCAGGATGTGTTTAATAGCATCTAGGAGTGGGATGTTAATGTGAACCTGTTCAAAACTTTTAATTAAATCCTCATCTAATGTGATAGGCTACTTTTGTTTCCTAGGTTTCTTCAATGCTTCTGGGAATGGGACTTGGATATCCTGTCCTACAGAGGGGTTACCCTGATCACGAGAATTAGCAAGAATAGTAGGATCAGGTGAATCACCTCTAACAAGTGTAGAAACAAGAGTTGTTCTAGATGTACTAGGGTCTTGGGATTACAAACGTGGATCTACGGGGTCCCTAGTGGAAGTTCTACAATGGGTTGTAACAGAGTTAATACCTGCATATGAAGAAGAAGCAAGAGAAGATGTAGATGCTTGATTTTGGAAAGATGGATTTGGTAGTAAAGGTTGATTTGAAAATGATTGCTGCTGATTTGGATACTCGTATTTGGGAGGTGCAGAGGGTGGGTTTTGATTTTGATTCAGAGGAACTTGATTCACAAAGTGAGCTTGTCCCTGATTTGAATGTTGACCTCCTAGGTTATACCTTTGATTCTGGATGTTTCTAGTGTTTGGAATTGGCTGGGATGGAAGGGCCCTTAGCTGACGAGATTCAGCTAACTACGTGATTCGGCCCCTAAGGTCAGCAAATTCTGCCGAACATTGTCGTTGGACTTCAGCGAGAGCCTTAGCATTCTGTCATTAACTCTCAGTCACAGCTCACAAAATCTGATCGAGTTCGTCTCTATTTGGCCCTGAGTAGTTCTGCGTACTTGCGTGACAAGGCCTTATGTTTGATTGCTAAAATGGCAACGTAGGCAGGTTTTGTTGGGTCTGATTCAAATATTGTGGTCTTTGGGAATAATCAGGCCAAGAGAAGTTAGGGTGACTACGCCATCCAGGATTGTAGGTGTTGGAATATGGGTTTGATCTTGCAGTGTATCCTTGAATGCTATGCAAATCATAAGGATATGGCGTCTTTTCTGCAAAAGAAGGTAGTGGGGAAAGAGGTGCGAATGATGGGACAAAGGTCCCTCCTTGGGTTGGTGAATGAGTAGGGAGAAAACCCAAGGAAGAAGAATCTCACGAATTCAGATTATTCACAAATTCCCTCCCCGTGGGAATTTGCGAAGCAGGTAAACGCATGGGATTCTAAGTGACTAGTAGAGGTGTAAGAGTTTTCATCGTGTTTTGGACCTCATCAAGATGCTTTGCTACAATGTTGACCTTGTCCAATTTTTCAACTATAATCTCTAAATCCCTTCAACTGGACGGGTTCTCGATCTCGTGAATGCCCATATGATGCGAGTTTTGTTGTGGATTTTGGTGCGTGTTTCCTCGCATGAATTGCGACAAAGATGCGGTATTGATCTAGTTTTCCGCCATCCCTTCGAACAATTCTAAGGCGGATTCTTAGTTGCAATTCAGAAAATTCCCACCACAAGAGGCATCGACCAGATTGTGAATGCCCTCTTGCAATCCATAATAGAAGATGTGCATGAGTTGCCAACGAGGGATGTCGTGATGTGGGCATTGGGCATTTCCTTTGTAATTCATGAAAGTGCTCTCACGCTTCATGAATTGGTTCTCCTTGATTTTGAGTAAAGGTAGTGATTGCTTGCCTAAGGGCATTGGTGCAACCTATAGGAAAGAATTTCTTCAAAAAAGCATATTCGAGTTCATCCCAAGTTGAGATAGGTCGTGCGATGGTGCGGTACCAATAAGCGGCTTTGTCTTTGAGGCTAAAGGAGAGCATATTTATGAGTAGGATTTCCTGATTTTGATTTCGAGGACCAAGTGTTTGAGATAGATTTTTGAGATCTTCGATATGCTGGAATGGATCCTCGGATGCTTACCCGTGAAAGTGTGGAATTAAACCTATGATATTCGGCTTTAACTTTGGGTCATTTTCCCCTACGGGAATCCTAACACTAGGCTCTACTTGGGCATTAGATGGATTATAGTAATCGTGGAGTAGAGGCCTAAGATGAGGTGGAAGATGAAAATTAGGTGGATCAGGACTCGCCTTAGGTCAAGGAGGAGGACGAGCCTGTAGGTTCTGAAGATTCTATAGAGCAGCCATCAACAGATTAATTTGACGATTCTGCTCAAGCATTTGCAAATTCTGGTTCAGGAGCGCCTCATGGATATCAAAAGGCAGCATCTCCCCTTGACCGGAAGAAGAAGGGATCTCGGGATTCGAGTTGTGCGATTGATCCATAGAATCAAATGCAGAAAATGCAGAGAAATCAGATAGGAAAATTGGTTGCCTCAATGCAACAGACTTAGGGAGGCATGTCAAAGAAGATATGAGAGGCGGCTTTAGAGATCACCTCCTGTGCATAAAACACAAAAATGTGCAAAGGCACACTCACATCACTGTGTGAAACAGTGGCAAGCAAAACTCGTATACAACGCAAAAAGCAGGTTTTTCTTCTTTTCAAAGGAAAAGAAGATCCTAGGAATACGCGTAAAAATATAGGGACGCAAACAAGTAAGATGTCAATCTAAAATACACATCCTATACATGTCTACATATGTGCATATCCTAAAGCTCCAAGGTCTAAGGTCAGGGATCAAGGCCGCTCACTATTAGCTCCCCGGGGCTCTAGTAGTGAGACAGACTTGTTGATCCTCGACTAAAGCCCTAAGAAGTGTAAAGAGGAAAGATAGAAGTATAAGACTCGTGTGACTCTAGTGATTGCACTGTGTGCACGATAGCATGCAACAAACGTGCTCGATAAAATCCCTCATGCAATCTGCAAACAGATATATGTCACGAGTTCTTAAAAAGTCCTCTTTTTAGTTAATCTTTTTCAAAATGATAGAAAGTAGTAGCAAATAACCTCTTTTTAGATCTTTTCAAACAAATAAATGGTCTTGCTTGTTAGTCAATGACAGGGATCTACGTGGGTTTTTCTTTCGCGTGTTTTTCTCGCTGATGCCAGATCAAAAATCCTGAGTCAATTCGATAACTCCTAGCAGGTATATGAACTCCTAAGAGTACATGCCTAGTGGTATGCTGCTACTAGTAAGAAAAGATGTATTTTTGTATTTTTTATATTTTCTAACTAAAATGCAACAAACAAACCTAGCTAGAGACTAAGGAGAGAAATCTCACAATGATATGTATAACGAATACATGACAAAAATATGAAACAGAAAACCCACCTTCCTCCTGGGAATACCTGTGAAGATATCCGTGGAAGAAGACAAAAACAAAAACAAAACAAAAACTAGTTAAAAAGAAATTATGTACAAAACTAATAATTAAAATGATAATGGCGAATATAATTTACAGTTACCTCCCCGACAACGGCTCCATTAAAATGATAGTGCAATTCTCAATACAGTTAATTATAGTTATTAGTCTTAATTAATCACGTAAAGAAATGACTTAAGGTAAACCTGATTTGTTAAGATGTAGTCATTAATTGTAGTATAAGGTCAAGCTAACCTAACATTTTAGATTTAATTCATTTAACTGGTTGAGCCCAGTTTGTTCACTGGGAGGCATAATTTATAATTTTAGTTCACCATTTCAATTATTAAGTTAATGAATAACTAATAACTTTATCAATTATAGAATATGTTAAGCACATGAATATTTGCACATAAGATTGAATAATTAAAGCATGCAATTATTCCATTAAAAAGAAAGGAAATGTACATGAAAGATTTACAAGGAATAATAGAAGTAGAGGAATGATTATTACAATTTTTACAAAATATAAGGCATAGAAGTAATATACAAAGAATATAAATGCATTTTATTTCAATATGAAGCACATCAGTAAACCAATGACAATCCAGTCTTTAGCTTAGCCTTCTCTTCTTCATCAGATGTCTCATAAGAAAATTATATGACTTAAAAATTGAAATGAGACTTCCCATGAATATATCAGACGTCTGATTTCCTTCTCTTCATTATCTTCTTCATTCCTCTCATTTCATTTAATCTCTCTCTTAAACTCTTTAATTTTCATCTCATCTTTCCTTTATTCCTAAGCTTCACGTGCCTCTTTATCTTTTCTTGACATTCTCTCTTTTCATTCTCTTAAGCTCTCTCTCCCTCTTATTCACCCTTTATTCTCTTTACTGTGCAAACGTTCCACACTTAGCCAATCTTTTACCTTAAACCCATTCTCTGTTCACTAAAAAGTAGTTTAGTGGGTGGCTTAAGCCTTTCAAGGATACATAGCACTTGATATGGGTGGGACCAGACCTTACTAAGCTCAAGCCTAATTCATTTAATGGTGGATCTTTAGCCATTTTTCCAATGCACAATCTCGGGCCCATTAGGCCCACATACGCGCACGCCCACACTCGGGCCCACACACACAGGTGCGCACACACACATGCCTGCACGTGCATGCACACACTCTCGAAGGATCAGAAGGGTATAGGTTTTGTGCACCCAGCACTTGACGATTGAAGCGCTAGGTTCACAAAATCCTATTATACTAAGGCATTCGTTTAGAAGTTCCTGATGTGGGACTAAGATAGTCGGATCTCTTCAACTGTTGCGTCCGCAAGTCAGATCTTCAGATGACGATTCCAGATAGCACATAAGGTCAAATTGAGCAAACAAGGGCTCAATCAAAAGCTGTAGGAATCCTCTACACAATTTTGATGTCAATTTTGACATTTGATCATATTTGATCTGAGGATTCGAAAGAGAAACATGGCTGTCTCTCCATTCCTGGAACATGCTTCAGATGGTAAATCTTAGGTCAATTGACCTAAAGACGTGATAATACTCTCAGTTGAGGGTCTTGGAATGTTTCAGAACCTATTCCACAAAGTTTGGAAGAGAGATTGAATTGCAAAGAGGCTTCAAAAGCTCCAAAAGCTTCAGAGCTTCATGTTGAATCATAGAGCACTTATTACAAGTCTAAATCAACCCAGCAGATAGATTAGATCAGTTCGAAATGATCTAGATCGAATTAGGAGGTCGAATGGGACTGATCTATTCAAGATTTAAGCTTAAATCTCGTCAAGAACACCAAGATCAGTGTTGGGTTCCTCATAAACCTCAATAATTCTTACTCAAGAGATTTCCAATCAAATCAATATCACAATATGAGCTTAAACAACCTAAAAAATATGAGATTCGGATCTTATTATCCCAATAATATCTTAGTTTTGACTAGAGAGCACGAAAAGTTGACTCTCTAATTTAGAGATTTTCCAATCAAATTGAAGGTCTAAATTAACTCAAATCGACCTAAGGAATCTACTGCACTGATCAAAACAAAGTTTTTATCACTCAATGGGTGCTCTCAGGCATTGCCGCCTGAGCTCAAAATGAGTTTGTTTGTTAGATCAAACTAAAGAACTAACGATCTGTTTAAGACCTGACCTAGATTCCTAAGGTCCTAAGGAAGCTTATGAACCTATTACAGAGTTCTACCATTGAAGAAATCATACACCTCAGTCCTACCAGAGCTAAGGAAGACAAACTCAATCCAATGGAAGAGTAAATAAAACTTGAATTTAAAGAGTGGATTCTAATCCTCATATCAAAACAAAGATTTCTGGAGCTTCTCATTATGTTTTGAAGGCTGAAGCTCAAAATGATGTCGTCGGAGCTCGCCAGAGCTCCGGTCAAGGCCAATTTAATATGTTGGAGACCAAGTCTCCATGAAACACTCCAATGATACTCTTGATCGATTCTTGAGGTGTTTACGGGCGAAAATAGGTTTTAAAATCGATGCATCGTAGTATAGGTCGAAATCGCTCGAAAACAAATAGATTTTATTACTCGAAGTTTTAAGTCTGAAATGAACACAGGGAGCAAATTGGGGTTTAGAAATCAAGAGCACAACTTTGAGAAATTGAATATGCAATGAAAACCTGAGTTATAGTGCAAAAAGATGAATGTAAACACAGAGTATCAATGTGTATAAAGAAAGCACAAAAAATGGACATCTTATTTTGTGAATCAGACGTCTTAAACTATGGGTGCTACAGTGCTTTTGTTTCTTCTCTTTTTCTCTTCTCTGATCTTCTGTCTCTGTTGTTCTCTGGCTGCTTTCTTCCTTCTTCTTCTTTCTTTCTTTTGTTCTGATCTCGTGCCTTAGTCTGCTTCTTTTCCTTTGCCTTTGGCTCCTTCTCTTTCTTCTTCTTCTGGCAACTCCTTCCTTTCTTCTGCCTTCAATTCCTTCTCTTTCTTCTTCAGCCCTTCAGCCTCTCTGACTTCAGCTTCTTCCTCCTCAGCCTTGCCTTCTCCTTCCTTAGCTTTCTTTGGCCTCCGCCTTCTTCCTTGGCTTCTTCTTCTTCTCCTTTCCTGCAAGAGCAAAACCTACCCCTACCCACGCGTGCTCTCCTCTCCTCTTTCTCTCTTAAGCTCGCTCTCCCAAAGCCACCGTCTCAGGTAATCGGGTCGAATACGCGCTCAGGACCAGGCCCACCGACGTGCGGTGGTGGGCGAGGAGTGTAGGGTCAGGTATATAGGTCACACCAGGTCCGCGTGGGTAGTGCCACGAACGAGAAGGTGAGAGGGTGAATGGGACCTCACCTCGTGGTCAGGAGGCGATAAGGCCTATACACTTTTTCAATTTATTCAACTGCGATGCGCCAACAGCTTCCGAGGTGGGACTATCTTCCCACCTCCCTTCGCGTGTGTCTCTAGTAGGAGTCTTCAATTGATTTCAGCAGACACTTCGGTCTTCGAAGCCAATTGCTTGCTTGGAGTTGTGCACGGAAGTATTCTGCACAACTTGGGGCTATGAACCTGGAGCAAGGAGACTTGGAGGGAGCTTGCAAGCAAGCTGCTTGCTTGTGTTAATGGCGGTGAACCTCCAAACCTGTTAACATGAAAATGGCCTTGCGGCCTTGTTAGAAAGCTCAGGAGGCTTCGTTGAGACATGGCGAATGTGTTGCGGGGGTCGGCGTGGCGTGGGGCTGCTGGAGTGTGCATGACTAGGGCACCCTGTGTGCGTGAGAGTGGGTGTGTTTGGGGGGTGTTTTGGGGGTGTGGCTTGGTGAGTGGAGCAAGGGTTTATGATCAGTGAGGTGTTGTGGAGCTTATGGGGTGGTTGGCGAGGCAGATTTAGGCATGGAGCGGTAGGGATACCTCGTGGGAGGTCTGGCCGGAGTCGGAAGGGGTGATGGTGATTGTGTGTGTCAAGGGGCATTTTCAAGAAATAAAGAGAGAAAAGGGATTAGAAATGAGAGAGAACTTAGCTGGACGTAGAGAGATGAAGGGGGAGGCAGAGATGGCGGCCGGCTCGTATTGCCATTATCGGAGATGAAGCGCTCAGTGGGGGGAGGATGGCGACGATGAAGGGGTTGCAGAGGAGTTAGAGGGTGCGGCGCGACGTGAACGAATAGGAGGAAGAAAACCCTGCCACTGGTATTGTGGCTAGGCAAAGAGGGAAAGAGAGGGAGGTCGCCGGAGCTTGCTAAGCCACTGGCTAGAGGGGGAAGAGACGGATATCAGGGATTCTCTGGCCAATGTCAAGCTTCGAAGATGCGGGGTGGCTTGGGTCTGCTTATATAGGCCCTGGAGGGAGGATTTGTGCTTGCAAGCACAGCAAGCTCGCCGTAGAAGGCAAGTTGAAGGAGACCCGAATCTCTCATGCATTCGCATGAGAGATTGAGTACCAAATAGAGCCTCTGATTGTGTTCAAACTCGAGGAGATTTCATAGAGAATCTCCCTTTCAATTTTGAATGGGATTCTTTGAGAAATTAGAGAGATCTTGCCCTCGAAATCTCGTCGGAGTAAGATTTCCTCTGCTATAATGGTGGAGGAACCTAATTGCAAAGAATGAAGACAAAAATAGGGGGGTTTCTGTAGAGGTTTTCAAAAGATAGGGGTAGAAATGTAATTGGCCTGGACCTGTTTGCAAAGTAGGTCAAGATGAATTCCCCTTAGATCCAAATTTTGGTACAAACCTAATTTGGACCTAAGGAATCCAATGGTGAATTTGGATTTTGGGTTTGACCACGTTTGACTGGGAAATTTACGTTAAAACCTAATTTAGGGCAAATATTTGACTGAGACCCTAATTTAGGTCAAAATAGATTCGAAGGCCCAAATTGAAGGTTCTAAACCCTAGAGAATATTTTTAAATGATTTTTAGAGGATTTAGGTGAATTTTATCCTGACCAGAACCTTGTTAAATCAAGTAGATCTAATTTAGGGTTACAAGAAGTCATTTAATTCCTGGAATTTCACATGAACCCTTTTCTGTTTGAACCAACCCACTTTTTCTCTTGTTAAGATCATTTGACCTGTGGTTAGCTCATGAGAAAACCCGTTGTTGTACTGCAATGGTAAAATTATAGTTTTACCCCTTGTTTCTTGCTTTTCTCTTAGAATGGTTATTCATTGAGTTAAGACCTCCAGTTGGTTATGCAGGAGCTTTTGTTTTCTTTTTTGGGTCAAAATGAGCTAGTTAGGGCTCATGATGGTGTTCCTATCATACCCCCATGCCTAGCTTTTGCTAGTCCCTTAGCAAAATTTTAAGGTTTTAACTTTTGTTCCAGACCATGAGTTCCTTGATGTTCACAAATTATGATGAGTGCTTTTTTCTTTTTGATTAGATTAGAATGCCGATAGTAGGCCTAGAGGTACTCAAGTACCAACCAAAATCCGGACCCGACCAGCTCCCGAAGGTTTTTAAGGCCCACAGGAACTATCCTAAGGTTCATTGGACTCTGCGATTAAAGCACCCATGCTTGTAACATATTTTAGCCTTAGTTCAGTTTGTAGTGCATTTTTTGTAAGAGAGAGACAAAGGATTTTCTTTGTTTGGAGAGTTTTCTCTCTCTTTTCTTTTTATTTCTAGCTTTGGATTGGCTTCTCAGCACGGTCTGTATCGGATTCCTCGTCCCCATCATCAATCCTCGAAGGGTCCCTGCAATCGATGCTTCTTGATAGCACCGCCCATGACAACCCCCAAAACTCTGGCTTTCAAGATAATCCCGCCCATGGCATTCTGTAACTAAATCGAGACCCTGGCAATCGACATTTCGTGATAATACTGCCCATGACATCTGAACCAGCATAGGGTGCTTACATGCCCCCAGTAGGATATGTAAATATCCTAGGAGACAAGTACCGAGGAGACAATATGTTATTGTGCATCTTCGAGAGGAATTTCCCACCTGTCCGCACTGGGAACTCATCCAAATCAACTTGTGTTGATTGGCCGCTCCTAATCTAAGCGACTTTTTCAGAATACTTAAATGCTTTTGCATGATTTTTATAATTATGCGCACTGAACCAGACTGTGTGGAATGTGGTGCTTAGGTTATCGAGTCCTACAAACCAGAGGTCAGTTAACCAGGCCGAATACTCCCTAAGCCTTAGACCTAATACTTAAGCTTCGCATTTTCCCCAACCTCTTGAGGACTATCCAGATCTTAGCGGATACTTGAATTTTTATGCGTAGGAGTCTAGCCCAAGAGGCCTAAGATCAGCGTTCCTACTAATCTCTTTTGTGTCTCATTAGCACTTTTTCCTTTTATTTTTCTTGATATGGTCTACAACTTAGTTAATCCCTTAATTTCTTACTAATGCCTATCTCTTCTTTTTTTTCTTTTCATTTTGTGCTCCTTTTTTGACATTTTTCACTTTTTCCCTTTTTGTCCTCATGATTTTTATGGCCTCAAAATTTTCTCTCCCCTCAGAATTTTTTTGTTCTTTTTCAAGATTTTTTTCATTTTTCTGGTATTTTTGTGATATGAGATTTTTTTTTGTTGAAACCTTTTCTTGTAAGATGAGTTTTCATGGCATTTTTCACTTTCATACCTCCCATGCCTACGATTTGCAATGTCCCCATTGTAAATTAAGTGGGTTCGAGTTCTGCTTAGATCATTCATTAGCACAGGTTTTGGGTGGGCGAACGGGTCGAAGTGACTGTTGCGAACGATTTCAAAACTTGGGTACGGGTACCTGAGGTGGGGTCCGCTGTTCTAATGGATGAACCCTAAAGTGCAATATGAATTCAGTATAGGAATGTCAAGAAAGGTTTCGAGTTTTTCAAGAATGACGGGTCGCCTCCCGTTAAGCGTTGAGTTTTACGCCATCGGTTGGGCGCAATGAACTCAGGGAGAATGGAGGGTAAAAGATATCTCAGCCAAATTTGTATCGGTCAAGTCAATGAACGGTTTGAGTCTCTGACCGCTCACGACGAAAGGTTCTGAATCGTGGCTAAGTGGACTGATTTCAATGGCTCCATTTCCAAAGATTTGTCGAACGAGGTAAGGTCCGATCCATTTTGATCATAGTTTTCCTAGGAGCAGTTTAAGCTTGACATCAAAGAGTAGGACTTTTTTGACCAGGGTGGAAGATCTTTCTGGATATATGCTTGTCATGAAAGGCCTTAACCTACTCTTTGTAAATTCGTGAGTTCTCATACGCATCGTGGAGTAATTCATCGATCTCGCTCATTTGAAGCTTTCTGTGGGTTCCTACCTTAGAAAGATCTAGGTTGCAGTTCCATACTGCCCAATAGGCTTTGTGCTCCAATTCTATGGGGAGGTGACATGCCTTCCCGTACACCAATCTGAAGGGAGACATACCTAATTGGGTTTTGTGGGCAGTCCCTATAAGCCCACAAGGCTTCCGGAAGTCGGGATGACCAGTTCTTCCTGTCAGGTCGATCAGTAACCTAGAGAATTTACTTGATCTCCCGATTGGATAGCTCAGCTTGACCATTAGTTCTGGGTGGTAAGGAGTAGAGATTCGGTGTGACACCCCGTATTTGGTCATCCGTGACCTGAACTAAGCATTAGTGAAATGGGTCCCTCCATCAGAGATTATAGCACGTGGAATCCCGAACTGCGAAAAAATGTTCTGATGAATGAATTTGATAACCACCTTATGATCATTGGTTCAGGTTGGAATGGCTTCGATCCATTTGGACACGTAGTCAACAGCGAGTAGAATGTACTCGAAGCCGTCCGAAATAGGGAAGGGTCCCATAAAATCAATCCCCCACTCATTGAAGATTTCGCATACAAGAATCGGCTGTAAGGGCATCATATCACGATGGCTCATGTTGCCTAAGGTCTGGCAACAAGTGCATGCCCTACAATGATTGTATGCATCTTTGAAAATCGTGGGCCAATAGAAGCCGCACTGGAGGACTTTCGTTGTGGTTTTATGACCTGAAAAATGTCCACCGCATGCCTGGTCATGGCAGGAAGACAATATGTCCTGAATTTCTGCTTCCGCGACACATCATCGAATGATCTAATCAACACCAATGCGGAAAAGATACGGGTCTTCCCAGAAGTAGTACTTGGCATCGGAAAGCAATTTGTCCTTCTTGGCCTTCGGCCAATCGAACCGGATCTGATGTGATGCCAGGTAGTTTACTATATTAGCAAACCATGGAAGCCCTATATTGATAGTCAGGAGGTGCTCATCCGGAAAATGTTCCGTGATGGGTCCGGAAGAGTTGATGATCTCAGAAGGAAGGCAGGATAAGTGATCTGCTACCACGTTTTGTTTTCCCGCTTTGTCACGAATCTTGAGGTCAAACTCTTGCAACAGTAAGATCTAGCGGATTAATCGAGGTTTCGTGTCCTTCGCAAGGAGATGCCTCATAGCAGTGTGATCCGAGTAAATGATAACACAGGAACCCAAGAGATAAGATCTGAATTTTTCTAGGGTAAATACTACAGCTAGCAGTTCTTTCTCAGTAACTGTGCAGTTATGCTGAGCCTCGTCAAGTGTCTTGCTAGCGTAGTAGATGACCACGGGTTTCCCGTCAATTTTTTGCCCAAGTACCGCTCCTACAGCGAAATCAGATGCATCGCACATGATCTTAAAGGGTTGAGACCAATCAGGGGACTGTAGGATCGGGGCTTGGGTAACTCGATCACAGAGGCTTTCAAATGCTTAAGTGCATTCCTTGGAGATTTCGAAAGGTACATCCTTAGAAAGTAGAATGGTCAGGGGGCACGCGATCTTCGAGAAATCAGGAATGAATCGATGGTAAAAATTGACGTGCCCTAGAAAAGATTGGATATCCTTGATCGAGCTAGGCATAGGGAGTTTGGAAATCAAGTTCACCTTGGCTTGATCGACTTGGATGCCTTTTTATGAAATGAGATGTCCCAGGACAATTCCTTCAGGCACCATGAAATGGCTCTTTTCCCAGGAAAGAACCAGATTGTTAAGACCCGTGCTGTTTGAGCCTTTTAAGACATCTGGATTGTCAGTCAGACGTCTGGTAAGACGTCTGGACACCTTCCTAGACATCTGGAAATCAAAAATTGTGAGTACGAGCTCGTGTCCGCACGCGAGCTGTGCGCAGACAGTACTCTCTCTTTTTCCTCCTTCTTCTCTCTCATTTCCCCCTCTAGTGAACCCTAACCCTCACCTTTATAAAACCCCCTTCCTCCTCTCTCGTTCACCCCACTCCAGTCGCGTCTTCCCTTCCTCTTTACCCCAGCGCGAGCGAGTGAGTGCGAGAGCGGCAACGAGGAGGAGCGGTGTGAGGAGAGGAGGAGGAGTTGTGCTCTCGAGCTCATGTGGGAGCTCACCGGAGAGCGCATGGCCGAAGCGACGTGTGCGTGAAGGGGAGGAGTGCGTCAGGGGAGTCCTCCCTGACATTGCTATAGCCAGAGCTGCAGGTGAGGAAGCAAGGCATGGCCACGCGCGACGTGAGCGAGCGGGAGTAGGTTTTAGTTCTGGGTTTTTCCCAGAATCAGATGTCTGGAGTGACGTCCAAACGACGGAGCGAACGTCTGGAGGCGGTTCCAAACGTCTGAGGAGAAAGTTTCGTGAAGGTACGTTCTCTTTGCGGATACGGCCATGCAGGCCGCTCCGTAGGTACCCTTTTGCGTGCCTATTTTAAGGAGATTGTGTGGTGGCATTGTAGGATTTGCTTCGAAAAGGCACGGGACATGCCCTCCCACGCATTTCAGACATCTGGGGAGCTTAGCAGATGACTTAAAGCACTTCCAGACGTCCAGAGAGGTGGTCGGATGTCTAGAGCTGGGTCCAGATGGTCCAGAAGAGTTCCTGGACATCTGAGGATGACACAGAAACTGAGGTACGTTTCTGGACACTTTTAAGACGTCTAGAAGTTGTTCTAGACGTCTGATTTGAGTCGGTAACCCTGTTTTGATCCGTTTAGGGTCCGTTTGATGTCTGTTTTACGCAGATAAGATACCAATATTTTCCTTTTGAGTTCCTCTACTTGTTAAAAGGTTTTCTATACTATTCTGAATGTTCCATTATGTTTGTTCCTTGTTATAAGACTTCGTTCCATTGCGGGTTCAGGGCTTGCTGAGGCACGTGAGCCTGTCGTTGAAGCTCCCAATACTCCTGGGTTTACTGGTAGAATGGCTTCCCTTAATTAAATTACAACCCTGAATGCATGTGTGGAATGAATGATTAGACCCTAGGATGTGGCATGAATCCTAGGACGAGAAATACTTGAAATGTCTGTATGCATGAATGAATTGAAGTCTTGAATGAGTAGATAGAAATGTTAACAACTACCTGTAAATGAACAAAAGCTGCCTATGAAATATGAAATACTTGTGCTAGTTAACTGTTGCATGTGACTTTCCTGTTGTATATGTTAAATGACATAATACGAGCTGCATGTGTATAATTTGATAATGGAAATGTGAATGGTAGAAATACGAGCTGCCTGTGTATAACCTGAGTATGGAAATGGGAACGATAGAAATACAAGTTGCCTATGCATAACCTAGGAATGGAAATAGAAATGATAAAACTTGGTACGGAATGGCATGAAAAATATGAGCATGAACCATATGGGAAATAGGAGTAGAGCTCCTGGAAATAAACGGAATGGATTTAGAAATGTGAATAGGGAAGTGTGCTGTCTCTTTAGTACGGAGTACCAAGGAGAGTGACTGTCCCCTATTTAGTGTAGAGCGGAGCTAGCCGCCCTTGGGTTGGGACCCAGGGTTAGGATTGGCCACTCTGCACCTACTTCTTAGCCCTCGTGTACACTGTACCGGGGAGAGCTACTAGTGTAGGGAGAGAGCTAGCCAGCCCACGGGACCTGGGGTTCAGCTAGCCACCCTACACCGACTTGTTAGGCCCACTGGGCAAACTAGGGTAGTCAGGAGAGGGTGCACGGACTGTGGAGGGGCGAGACCCCTGTTTGGTTCTTAGGGGCTAGACCCCTTTTACTGAGAGGGCTAGGCCCTATACTATTCCGTGCTGTACTTTGGGCACACCCATTAGCAGAAACGACTGACCGTGTGCCAGTGCGGGGTAGCTACCCGTGCGCTTATCGCGTGTGCCGTAGTCACCGTTATGTTTGTCCGTGACCTTGGGGTGGTTGACTGGGTGTAGGATTACCACGGGGGACTCTCCCGGCCAGGAGAGCACCACGTGTGCCTTCTACTCTTCGGAAATGGCTGCAGTCAAGATCGTTCCCACGAGGAACATTCGAGATCAAGAAAGAGATCTGATAAATAAACTAAGTGGTGAAAAAGAATAATTAGTTAAAGAAAGTAATTGAAAAACAACAGCTACCTGTTCACTTTTACTGCTTTAGTTAGTTGGTTGCCACTTTACTCAGCATTCGCTGACGTTGTGTACTTATAACCCTTTTCAAGTCCAGGTGTTGAGCAGCTCGAGTCTACGGTTACGGAGGGTGCTACGCCCAGTAGAGCCCAGCGGCAGTAGTTTCTTTTGTTGTACTCCTTTTGTAGTAGTGAGTTAGACTCTTGTACCTTATGTTCTGTACTTTTACGTTCTATACTTTTTCGTTCATGTACCTTGTTACTTTTCTACTATTGTGGTGGTGATGTGTACTGTAGTAGTTTTACTTTCTTTACTGCTGTACTCTTTTACTATTAGTTGCTCAGCATAGTGAATGTGGTTTACTTTCCTACTTTTTGGTTACTTTCTTATTGGACGACTGGGTCTTGGGATCAGTCGAGTAGATCCGGTCTCATGTCTTGTAGGGATTAGGGAACTGGGTCCTTAGAAAGCAGAGTGGTCAGGGGGTGCGTGATCTTCGAGAAATCAGGAATGAATTGATGGTAAAAATCGATGTGACCCAGAAAAGATTGGATGTCCTTGATCCAGCTAGGCATAGGGAGTTTGGAAATCAAGTTCACCTTGGCTCGATCGACTTGGATGCCTTTTTTTGAAATGAGATGTCCTAGGACAATTCCTTCAAGCACCATGAAATGGCTCTTTTCCCAAGAAAGAACCAGATTCACGTCAATGCACCGCCTGAGGATTTGGACCAAGTGCAGGAGACAATAGTCAAATGATTCTCCGAATACTGAAAAGTCATCCATGAAGACTTCCAGATAATCACCTACCATATCTGAGAATATGACAAGCATGCACCGCTGAAAAGTAGCGGGTGCATTGTAGAGACCAAACGGCATCCTTCGGATCGCGTACGTCCCGAAGGGGTAGGTGAAAGTGGTCTTTTTTTGGTCCTCAGGATGGATTGCCACCTGGTTATAACCAGAGTACCCATCCAAAAAGTAGAAGAACCTATTTCCCGCTACTTTCTCGAGGATCTGATCAATAAACGGTAGTGGGAAATGATCCTTCTTTGTGGAGGAATTGAGTCTTCTGTAATCAATGCAGACTCTCCACGAGTTCGCCACACGAGTCGGTATGATTTCTCCGATTTCAGTCGTGATTACGGTGAGTCCTGCCTTCTTTGGCACAACCTGGATTGGACTCACCCACCGACTGTCGAAGATCGGGTAGATGATCCCTGCATCTAACCACTTGATGATCTCCTTTTTCATGACCTCTTGCAGATTAGGATTCAAACGTCTCTACATTTCATGGGAAGGTCATGTGCCCTCTTCGATGTAGATACAGTGTGTGCAGTAAGAGGGGCTAATACCAGTCAAATCATTAAGAGTCCATCCAATGGCTCTACGATGTTGCTAGACAACAGTAATCAGATGGGATTCCTGGTCAGGTGTGAGTCTAGAGTTGATAATCACCGGAAACGTCTGATTGGAACCCAAAAAGACGTACTTTAGATGGTCGGGAAGAGGCTTGAGTTCCAGAATGGGGTTATCAATAGCAGCGGGCGGTTCAGGGTGTGTGTCAAGAGCAAGGGGAGGAGTTATGGGTGTATCTAAGTCAGATTCGAACTCCTCTGATTACGGGTTTTGATCCTCTTGTGGTTGATCGGAAGTAATCAGGTTGTCCTCAATGTACGACTCATCAATCACAGCCTTGATATCACATATCTGTTCTAGAACATTGCAATTAATCCCTTGTTGGGCCTTAAAGATGTCAATCTTCAGTGTTTGGTTCCCGAATTTTAGTTCAATTTGGCCCTACTCACAATTTATATTGGCCCTAGCAGTGGCCAGAAAGGGTCTCCCTAGTATAATTGGTGTATTCCTTGGGTTTTCTAGAGCATCCATATCTTAGACTACAAAATCCACTGGGAAATAGAAATCCCGTACGCTAATGATGACATCCTCAAGAACTCCTTTAGGTGACTTAATAGATCTGTCAGCTAACTGCAATATAGGTATTAGGTTTATGGAGGCTCCTAGATCTAATAAAGCTCTGTCAAATTGGGTATCACCAATGGTACAGAAAATCAGGGGAGTACCTGGGTCTTTTGCCTTAGGTGGGAGTTTGCTCAAAATTACAGAGCTGGCTTGCTTTGACAGTACAATCGGACTCCCACTTTTGGTTCGCAGCTTATGCTTGGGTGTACACACGTCCTTCAGAAATCGTGCGTAAGCCGGTACATGGTGGATTACATCCATCAAGGGGATGTTTATATGGACCTGTTCAAAGAGCTTGACCAGATCCTCCTCAGGTGCCACGGGTTTGTTTGTCCTCTTTCCCTTGGTCAAGGCCTCGGGAAATGGAACCTTGGATGGTTCCTCTAAAATAGGTCCAGGTTCTTAATTTGGGACAAAGGTATCTTGGATAACTATCCTAGGGCTTGGGTTACTACCAGGCTGAAAGTGTTTTGGATAAGGTGGGTCTTGTGTTGCTTTGCCACTATGGGTTGTTACAAAATTTAGTCCTGCCTGGTTTTGATTCAGAGTTGGTAAAATAGGTGGCTGCTGTTGAAATCTCGCATACAATGTTGAAGCTTCCATCCCATTGGGTGATGGAACAGAAGGGGCCTGATAAATCATGTGGGCTTGGCCCGGATTTGGGTTCATAACGTGCCTCTAGTTCGGCATGTTATTTGGATTCAGTAGAGGTTGCGAAGGGAGTGTGCCAAGTTGGCGGGAATTCGTCATCTGGGCGAGTTGATTGCGAACCTTTGTGATCTCGTCCTTGTGCTATTTTTGCATAGCCACATTCGTCTTCTGAATGTCAGCTAGAGTCTGAAGGATAAGAGTCATTTGATCTATTTGGGTTGGCCCAGATTGATAGGTGGGGTTAGGCCGAGGCTGAGGTGACTGGTATGGATGAGGAGCTTGTGGACGGGGTTGATATGGTGGTCTTTGATTCTGATTATTTCCCACCCACAGGAAGTTGGGATGATTCCACCATCCAGGGTTATAGGTATTAGAGAATAGGTCATTCTGGATGGCGTTGAGGTCCTCGCAAGTTTGAGGAACCTCAAGAAAGTCAGAGTACAAGGGTTCAAAGTTCCCCCAACTAGAGTAGGTCGGATCGGAGTTTCCTCCGGTCCTAGAGTCAAACGGGGGTGGATACGGGTCCATCCCCTAAGAAGATCGGTAATAGATGTTATGCACAGCTTCCCTCCCAAGTGGTGGCTGTGCAAACGGGTTTCCGTAGAGGTGGCTCGCTGCAGATGTTGAGTCAGCTCATCCACCTTCTTCTTGATGATAGAGACCTTGTCCAACCGACTGGCCATCAGTTCCAAGTCGATGGATGCGGACAGGCCCTGCGTCTCGTGCGCTCCCCTCAGATTCGTTGATGCATGGGCATTAGTCCGATCGAATAAGACCATGGAGTCATTATTGATGGAGTTCTCACACATATTTTTGAGAATCTCCCACACAGTGTCTTCGTGTTGACCCATGATATTTCCTCCGTAGGTTGCATTGACGAATAAGCGGATATCTTCACGAAGTCCCTGGTAAAAAGACTGGACTTGTTCCCATTTAGGAACTTCGTGATGGGGGCACTTTCACATGAGATCCAAGAAACCGTCCCATGCTTCGTGAAGAGGTTCTCTAGATTGCTGGGTGAAGTGTGTGATCTGGTGTCTTAAGGCATTCGTCCGACCAACTAGGAAGAACTTTTTCAAGAATTAGGATTGTAGTTCAACCCATGTGTTGATTGGACGCATTTGAGTCTGATACCAATGAGCTGCCTTGTCCATGAGAGAGAAGGAAAATATCTTCGTAAGAAGAATATCCCGATTTTGGACATCTGACCTGAAGGTCCAGACCAGATGTTTGAGTTATTTGATGTGATGGAAGGGATCCTCGGAATTAAGCCCATGAAACTTTGGAATAGCATGAATCATGTTGGGCTTGAGTTCAAAATCAGGACCTCCAGCCGGGATTTAGACTTGAGGTTCAATTGCCACCACGGTGAGATTATAGTGATCTCGCATCATAGGACGCTGCGGCAGGTTTACAAAGGCTTCAAATAGATCATTCAGGCACTGGAGTTGGTTTTCAAGATTGTTCTCTTCTTCTACTGGTTGTGCCATGATGATGGAAGAAGGAGAATTTGGTTCTGCTGAATCAGAGGAGATGTCTATGTGGTGGGGTTGCTACACAAACACGGACGTCGAGGCTTGGCCTCTTCTGGACTGAATCACTAAAGGAGGTCTTAAGGATGGTCTTAAGGACCTCCTACCGAACATGCATCGATGGTTTGGACGAGATTAGAATGTGTTGGACCCAATCAAGACACCCAAAAATTTGGATGACTATAGAGGTTCGGGCGGATGATATCCCTTAGTCAGAAAGTCGTCCACCTGAGAAATACCTGGGCAGCCAGAGAGGGAGAGTCCCTGTTACGACCCGGTTCCAAAATCCCTACAGGACACGAGAATCGGACCGACTCGACAAATCCCAAGACCCAGTCGTCTAATGAGAAAGTAACCAAAAAGCAGTAAAATAAACCACATTCACCATGCAAGTAACTAACAGTAACAAAAGTACAGCAGTAAAGAAAAGAACTACTACAGTACACACCACCATAATAGTAGAGAATTAAAAAAAGGTACAAAAATATGAAATTTACAATAAAAGAGTACAAAGGTGTAACAGAATACTTACTACTACAGAAAAATGGGTACAACAAAAGTACAACTACTGGGCTCTACTAGGCCCAGCACCCTCCGCAGCTATAGGCTCTGGCTGCTCAATACCTGGTCCTGAAAAAAAGTGACAAGTATGACATGTCAGCGAAATGCTGAGTAGAGTGGAAACCAGCTAGCTGAGAAAAACAGTAAAGGTGGACAAGTAGCTGTTGTTTTTAATTTCTTTCTTTATTTATCTATTTACTCTTCCATGGTTTATTTCTCAGGGTTTTCTCTTGATCTCGAATGTTCCTCGTGGGAACGATCTTGATTGCAATCTTTTCCGAAAAGTAGAAGTAGCATGTGGTGCTCTCCTAGCTGGGAGAGTCCCTCGTGGTGGTCCTACCCTCAGTCAATCACCCTAAGGTCGCTGACAGACGTAACAGTGACAACGGTAAGCACGATAAACGCACGGGTAGCTACCCCACACTGGCACGCGGTCAGTCATTTCCGTTAATAGGTGCACCTAAAGCACAGCACGGAACCAGTATAGGGCAGAGTCCTCTCAGTAACAGGGGTCCAGCCCTTCCACAGTAACCAAACAGGGGTCTTGCCCCTCCACAGTCCGCGCACCCTCGCCTGACTACCCTGGTCTGCCCAGTGGGCCTAACAAGTCGGTGTAGGATGGTTAGCTGAACCCCGGGGCCCGTGGGGTGGCTAGCTCCCTCCCTACACTAGTAGCTCTCCCCGATACGGTGTATGCAAGGGCCAAAAGTCAGTACAAAGTGGCCAGACCTAACCCCGGGTCCCTAGGGCGGCTGGCCCCCCTCTGCACTAAGAGGTAACATGTGCTTCCCTTGGTACTACGTACCCAAGAGACAACAAACTTTCCCATTCACTTTTCCAGTTCCATTCCATCTATTTCCAAGAGTTCTACTCCTAATTCCCCGTAGGGTTCATGCTCATGTTTCTCAGGCCAAGTCATACTAGGTTTCATCATTTCAGGTTTATTCGCATATAGTACGGGTTTCCAACATTCAACCTCTTTTCCTTTCCAATTTATATACAAGCAGCTCGTATTTAATTTCAACCAACAGAAATTACATGTAACAGTTACTAGCAAGAGTACTCTACATTTCACAGGCAGCTGTTATCCAATTACAAGCAATTATCATTATTCTATCTACTTATCCAAGACTGCAATTCAGACATTCAAGACATTCGTTTCAGTGTTTCTGTTCCTAGGATTTATCATTCAATCTAGCTTTCAGGTCCTAAGATTCATGCCATACCCTAGGATCTATCATTCAATCTAGTTTTCAGGTCCTAGGATTCATGCCATACCCTAGGATCTATCATTCAATCTAGTTTTCCTGTCTTAGGATTCATGCCATACCCTAGGATCTATCATTTATTTCAGATATGCATTGATGTTTGTAATTAACTAAGGGAAGCCACTCTACCCGCAAAACAGGGAGTAATGGGGGCGTGATCGGCAGGTCCACGTGCCTCCGCAACCCCCAAAGCCGCAACAGAACGAGGTCCTAACACAAGGATCAATCACAAGGAACCACTTAGAACAAGATAAAAGTATTTCAAATAAGTAGAGGAACTAATTCTGAGAAGAATAGAATAATAAACGTGGAAATCGGACCTTGAACGAACCCTAAACGGGTCAAAAACGACAACTCTGACTCAAATAAGACGTCTGGAATACCTTCCAGACGTCTTAAAAAGTGGTTCAGGTCATACCTCACTTTGTGCTGCTCCTCAGACGTCCAGGGATCCTGCTGAACTGTTTGGACCCAGTTCCAGACGTCCGACCACCTCTCTGGACGTCTGGAGATGCTCTCCACCGTCTGGTGCCTTGCCCAAACGTCTAAACTGCATGGGAGGGCGTGTTCCTATGCCTTCCCGAAATGAATCCTGCACGTGCGACTAAAACTCCCTCAACACGACATGTCTCAGAACCTCGGTGGAATGGCCTGCATGGCCGTATCTGCAAAAGGAGGTATAGGAGGAAATACGTACCTCTCAGTCATCTAGAGCTCCCTCCAGACGTCGCCTACATCGTCTGGATGTAGGTCTAGACGTTTGATTCTGGGAAAAATTCTCAGAATTGGAACCTCCTTCGTCTTCTTCCCGTTGCGGGTGGCCGCGCCGCGCTCATCCACCCGCTACCTGAGCTGCAGCAGCACCGGGGGAACTCCCCAGCACAATGCTCATCTGCGCGCCTGCCGGTCGGCCTTGAGCTGCTCCGGCGAGCTCTCTCCCTCACGGCACAGTGCTCTCTCCTCTTCCTTCTCGAAGCCCTCTCCTCTCCGCCACTGCACTTGGCAGCAGTGGTGGCTCGCTCTCACTCTCGCTCTCGCGCTCGCACTGGAGGAAGGAGGAGACGGGTGGATTTGGTGAATGAGGGAGAGGGGAGAGGATATAAGTAGGCACGGGGGGGGGGGGGGGAGGTGCTGCAGGTCGGTGGGTTTTCAGTCTGCTCACAGCACGCGCGTAGACTCGCAATCGTGCACACGTAAAAATTCATTTCTAGACGTCTGGACCAACTCCCAGACATCTTAAAGTGTTTTGATGCCTCGGGTCTTAACAGTCCCACAAAGACCTCTACAAGGTAGAGCGTCCCCACGAGTTATAGGGTTTCCCCCACCCGACCTCTCTTGTCACTGAGGTTCTAGGTAGACCAGAATGGGGACTTTGACCTCTTAAGTCTACCAATTTTATTTAAGATCAAAAGTGCTTAAGATTCCACTTGAACTTTAGATGTGTTGAGTGCAAAAAGTGACCTAATTTCAATGTTAATTAACCCAATAAGAGGTCAACTTCACCTATTTGTCTTTTGAGAAGTTTTAGGTCCTTTCTTTTAGGATTCAAGTGAAATTAAGAGCCTGAATTTTTTTGTTTCTCTTGAATAAACCTTTTCAACCAAGGCTTAGGCATACCTCTTTTTGGATAGTTGATTCTTTTTTTAGAAGGAAAGGAATGCTATTGAATCACTGATAGCAAACTAGGAGAGCTTTTATTTATAAAAAATAATGAAACAATTACATGATCAAACTCCATTGATGTATGAGATTCCAGCAACTATTGACAATCTTATCCACATTCACTAGACTCTCCTGAAAAACACACTAGCCCTCCAAATAGACCATAAAACAGCCACCATAGATAAACATGGCTTATTCACCCTCACAAGAGAACTCCAGAGATTCTCCCACGTGGGAAGAGAATCTTTACAAACTCTCCTCCAGACTTAATCTATGATCACACAAGAAGAAAAAATATGAGTGCTGGAATCGTTATGCATCCCACATAAATGGAAGAACTGGGTAGGAGTTCCCATTCTCCTGTGCCTCAGATCTCCAGTAATCAAGCCATCCCTTTTGCATAACCACAAAAAAATTTGTATCTTCAATGGTACCTTCAATTTCCATAACCTTTTCCCCACCTCATCAACTTCCACCATCCTGGATGAGTTAAGCAGCTTGTCGTAGGCAGCCGCTGAAGAAAACTTACCCTCCCACTTGTATGTGTCATATTCATTAGGTGTGGGTTTGAAGGCAGCAAGTTCTTGCATGAGGCGCTCATTTTCTGCTCGTGTTCTTGTTTCATGATTATTCCACATTGCATTGTTCAAAGACCACTTTTCAGAAGCCGTGTCCCAATAATCATAAACCACAGCATTCTTATCAGAAGCAGCTGCAAAAGCAAGGGGGTACCTGTCTTTAATCACCCCCCCAGGAAACCAATTCTCCAATAAGAATTTGAAGCTTTTTCCATCACCTAAAATAGATTTGAACAAATTCCAATTATCCGCCAAAGCACGCATCATAGAAGACCAAAAAGGAGAGGGTTTGTGGGGATTTAGGTGGTTCTTCTCATCATTGGCAGCCCCATAGCTATCTTGAACGATCTCTGTCCACATTTTTTTTCTCCTTGCAGTAGTCGAATAGCCCACTTCAACAACAGAGCATCATTAAATTCTTTGAGGGATCTAATTCCCATGACACCAATCTTTCTTGGCCTACAGATCGAATCCCATTTTATTGGTTGAAGGAAAGCCCCATGATGAGAGGCCCCTTTCTAGAAGAATCTCTTGTGCATCACATCGAGTTTTTTCCAAATTGATTTTGGGGCTCTGAGAACATAAAAAAAAAAACTGGAATCGATGTAATGATCGAATTCAGTAGAATATACCTCCCACCTTTTGATAGGTAGCGACTACTCCAACCCTCTAATTTCGTAGCCACCTTTTCATATAGGAAGGACCAGTCTGCTTTCCTCAGTTTAGTGCACTTTAGAGGCAACCCTATATATTTGACAGGCAATGTGACCACAGGCGTGCCCAAGATGGTGGAAATGTCATTCTAGATCATTCCACTCATACCAAAGTAGACCAAGGAAGATTTGTTTCCATTAAGTCTAAGACCAGAAATCTCACCAAAAATCTTTACCATAGAAAATAGCACTTGCGCTTCCCTCTTCCCCCCTTCCACAAAAAAGACAGTGTCATCTGCGTATTGGAGAATGGGAGCTAAGGCCCTGTTATTAGACATTGAATACCCCCTTATTAATTCATCAGCTGCTAGTTTGCATGCATATCTTGTCAATGTATCCACTGCAAGGTTAAAAATCAGAGGGACAAGTGGACACCCTTGCCTTACCCCACATTGGGGTTGAATCCATGTTCGGCATGGTTTCCCATTTATCAAAGGGGAAAAGGAGGCAGTCGTGATACACCTCTTTACCCACTGTATCAATTGAGGGGGAAATTTTCTCCTTTTGAGGATTTCCCACAAGTACGGCCAGGAGACTGAATCATAAGCTTTGGAGAAATCGACTTTCCATAGAAAGGCCTTGGTCTTTTGCTTGTGCCATCCCATCACCATATCTTACGCCATAATGAAGGATTCTTGTAGCAACCTCCCAGGAAGAAAGGCAGACTGGATCGGCATTATCAAATCCTTTAGCACCTCACGCAATCTGTTGGCTATAATCTTACTGATAATAAGATGAATAGAATTTGACAAGGCAATGGGTCTATAATCAGAGAAGTTCTCCGCTCTTGATTTTTTTGGTAACAGGAACAAATAAGACTTATTCAATCTCTCAAACCCAGAGTTGCCCAATTCAAATTCATGAATAACCTTCATTACATCCATTTTGACAACACTCCACATTTCTCTGTAAAAGAATACCTAAATCCCATCCGGTCCAGGAGCCCCTCATTATTCAAATCTTTAATTACTTTTAATGTTTCTTGTTTAGAAATAGGAGCAACTAGCATAGCCATCTGATCACTATTGACACTTGGGAAATCAACCGATGCCATCCTCCAAGAGCCCCTTGGTGTAGCCTTGGCAAGTTCTTTGAAATATTTGCCAGCTTTACTTCTGATTTCATTGATAGAAGTAATAGTTCTCTCACCCACTTTAATTGATGAGATGAGATTGAACCTTCTCCTAGCACTGGCCGCTAGATGGAAGAACTTCGTGTTAGCATCACCTTCCTTGAGCCACAGTTGTCTAGATCTTTCATGCCAGTCCACTTCTTTTTTCAAATCTTCCTCCCCAACTTCATGCTGCATCTGCTA
Source organism: Thalassia testudinum (assembly GCA_037157565.1). NCBI lineage: Eukaryota > Viridiplantae > Streptophyta > Magnoliopsida > Alismatales > Hydrocharitaceae > Thalassia > Thalassia testudinum. Next base: position 113,378,553 of record JAZHRO010000039.1, on the reverse strand, counting down.
TCTTTGCTGCTGTTCTTGAGGACTCAAAGGTTTCCTGCACTCCTTCAAATCCAGATCTCTGATCACTGCCAATGCCTCCACCCTCCTTTGTTCCCTGATCAGTGCCACTGTCTGTCCATATTCTTTCAACATGGAGCACAGACCTGCCAGCTTTGAAGCCAACTGTTGTGTGGCAGATCCCTGCACTTCCTTGTTCTACCACCAATTAGTTACCATCTCCACAAAGCCCTCCTCCCTAAACCAAGACTTCTTGAGTTTGAAATATGGCCCAATGTCAGAGTTCATCCCACTGTCCCACACAAGTGGAGTGTGGTCAGAAAAGGGCCTATCAAGGCTCATAACTGCCGATAATTGATGTCTCTTCAGCAGGCTTGGACTTCCAAAGAATCTATCCAACCTAGAGGACTATCCACTACCGTTTCTCCAAGTGAATTCAACTCCACTAATAGGATACTCTATGATACCCAGACTCTGCACGGCCATCTAGAAGCTAGCCATTGAGCTGTCAGTCCTACCCCTAGGTCTGTCATCACTTGATAGATGACAATTGAAGTCGCCTCCTATAAGCCAAGGCACCTCCTGCACTCTTTGATGCACTGCAGACAATTCCTCCTACAGGTCTGCCCTGTCTGCAACAGCACATTGGCCATAAATGCACGAGACATACCATTCCAAATTTCCTTGGAGGGATTGGCATCTGCAAGTAAGCATATGCCTATTACGGAAGACTTCAGTTACCATGAGGTAGGACTTTCTCCACCATATGGCCATTCCACCAGACCTTCCAGTTGCACCCTTCACCACACAATCTGCATATCCAGACTACCTAAAGAAGTCCCATACCTGACCATTCTCCTCCTCCACATGTGTCTCTTGAATGAGAGCACAATCAATTTCCCACTCAGAAAGGTATCCACATAAGGAAGCCCTTCTCACCTTATTGCGCAGCCCACGCACATTCCAAGTTAACACTCTCATTCCTTACCTGGTTGATTCCCTTGAGCCAAACAGCCCACATACTCAACCATGATCGAGTTTGCAATGGTTTGCTCCACAATAGGGGTCAGGTTCTCTTTCTTTCTCCTTCCGAGCATGTAAGGGGATCGACCCACCCCCCTTTTCTGGTTTGATCCACTACCAAATTTCAGATTAGCTGGAGTAGTGAATTGCACCTAGTTCACCTCCTTGAGGGCTCTGTTGTCACTGCTGAGCACAATTTCCATGCCTGACTTCCCTTCCGTTTTACTGCTAGGAACCTCTGAATCTCTCTCAAAGGCATCAGCATCATCCATAGAACCATCACCTTTGGCCACTAAGACTTGGCTGCAACCTCCTAAGGCATTAACATCTTCCATATGCATCAAGTCCTTCTCTGCATAGCCCAAATGATAGTCCTTCCACTTTTTTGACTTAGGGGCTTCATCTGATGAAATGCAGCCCACCCTTTCAGCCTATTGCACCTCCTCAGAGCTAGCCACAGACATCTTAACATGCCTGTTGAACGATCGAGTTGCTACGCTAACGTGTTTGGTTTTGAAAAACCTGTCGTTGTAGTTTGAAAACGAAGAACTTGTTTTCAACAAATAAAATTTATACCGGAATGGAAATCCCGGGTCGAACACAGGGAGGCTACGTCGATCTATATTCGTAATTATATTTTTTTAGAATTTTTTCTTGAAAAGTGAGGCGATGTAATTACAATGAAGCCATAACAACAATCAGACTAAACAAAAGGGAGAGAGAGAGAGAGAAAACATGCATTCAATAATTCAAAATGTTTATACAATAAAACCAAATAAGAATTACACTAGAAAGCGGGAAATCAGCTACACTAGAAAGCAGGAAAATTCTACACTAGAAAGCTGTAAAGAAGAATGGGAGAGAGAAGTTATCCTCCTCGACGATTGCTTGGAGGATGAGCCAGATGAGACATCGCCTGGACGAAGGAGGATGGAGCGGAAGAACGGGATCGAAGCAGGAGGAATGAGAATAGAGCAGCACGTCGTCGTCATTGCGGGATCCGCTTCCGAAAGGGGGATGAAAATTTGACTTTATCTTGTGAGGAGCATCCCGGGTGTGGGACAAGCTTCTCTTGAGCTTTGGAGAGGTAGAGAAGAGAAGGGAGGGATGAGAATTTCATGTGGAGGGGGTCTCCTTTTATAGTTGCAAGGAGTGGGGGCAATTTGGTCATTACAACTTTAAAAACATTAATTCAGGACCTTTAGTGACAGATAAAACCATTGCTAAAGGTCCAAACATGGGCGTAGTGGGCGGTGTGTGCGCGCCCGCTCACTTGCCTGTGCGTTCAACGCACACGCACGTCCAGCCGATCTCAGCCGTCCGATCTCGCTTAGATTGCGCCTTCGCCCGCCTGCGCTGCGCCCCCCATCGCGTGCAATGCCCCGTCTTTGCCGCGCGTCTAATAGCACGCGAGCGCTATCGGGCGATCTGGGCCATCCACAGCCGAACGAGCGGTCGCCTTTAATTACGCACGCACCGCAGATCGCAAGTCGAACTCGCATCCTGTGAACGCGCAACGACTCGCAACCGCTGCGCTACGCGGTGGAATGTGTTGCGCGAATGTTTTAAGGCACGCGCATCCACAGCCATTGGATCAAGATCCAATGGCCCAGATCGCGCGTTGGATCTTCTTTTGGAGAGGCGGTGGCGGTCTTGAGGGCCGGTTGGACGGCTGAGATGACGCCACGTGGTGCCATCTTGGCCGTCCATCTTCTGGATGATGTAGATGGTGCCACGATTGTCAGATTGAGTTGATTTTCGTGCTATTAGGCTGCGATCGTCGATCCAAATCCATCCGTGCAGTCGGATTTGTCGTTTGAAGTGCGGATTCACATCATCTTGGCCCTTGATCTTCTAAGGTTCCCCGGTCACTATCTGATGCTGCAGATATCTGATTAGGGCAATCTTGGAGTCGTTGAACTCCAATCGTCACCCTGATCACATCTGTATGGTTGGATCTTTGATCCGAGGCCCCGATAAAAAGTTTGCCTTGTCCATGAACATAAAAGGAGACAATTAACCTCCATTTTATTCAAACTACTCTAAATGCAAGATAATGCATGTTATGTAATATTTATAGCATGCAATGCAATCCTATGCATAAGAACATGCATAAATAGACATCTTAAGTAGTGTAAACGTGTTTACATCATACCCTCATACCTATCTTCTGCTAGTCCCTAGCAAAAACTATATGCTATTTATAAAAGAATCAAGTTGGATTATTTGGGCTTGAGTTTATTTTCAGTCATTAAGAAAATGTCTACTTAGGATCTGAACTATCAAAGACACAACAGTACCCGAGTATCTGCCAAAATGCAAACCGCCTCAAGCCCTCTCCTTATTCAAAGAAAAATTTCTTTTTCTCTTTTTCTTCTTTTCTAATTTCTTTTGGATTTTCAAGTTTTAGGGTTTAAGTGTGGCTTTCTACGGCCATTCAACTCACCCAAGATTTGATGAGAACCCTAAGTCTAAGCATCTTATTGTGAATGTGATAGACTCGTTAACCGGCAGTTAAAACGGACTTCGGATTTCTAAGCCTCTAGGTGACTTAAAAAAGAGAATTCTGCCTAAAGGTGTATCTTTACAACCGGTAGCTTTCTCCCTACTTTTATTTTTTTACGGGGTCAACACAAGGGTGAATCCAGTGTATATTTTCTCGGTTTATTCTACTTCTCCGCTTCTTCCTAGGTGTTTTGGAAATTTTCAGTGCATTTATTGAGCTAGGTTCTGGACAACCGGTCGATGAACTGTTACCACCGACAACTTGCCAGCCATACTCGTGCGGCGAAGTGTGGCTTATTTCTTTTTTTCTTTTCTCCATTTTTTTTCCCTTTTTTTTTTCTTTTTTAAGTTGGTGGCTTCCATGGTCTAAGATTTACCTAAAGGCAGCAAAAAGAGAAAGGTCCAGTGACTAGGCTCTGGACAACCTACCTACAGGTTGTTACCCACGATAACTTGCCAGCTATATCACCCTAAAAGGTTCATTAGCTACCTAATTTTCGTTAGAATCGCTGAACAACGAGTCAGTGACAAGGTAGTGTGTAAATGCTAAAAACTCAAAGTTCCCTCAAATCAGAGGGCGGGTTGATAAGTCGTGTACTTATCACCCAAACTTATTTACTCCAATTAAAATAGAATTTAGGTTGGCGAGGACTCGAAAAACAAATCCACATTTTAATGGATACACGGGCTAATTAAGTCCAAAGACCTGAAGGGTCTTTGTGTTCAAATCATAATGTATTATTTCCTAAGATTGAAAATTTTCTTAAACCCAAGTTCTCTTTCCTAATTCCAAAATTTTTTTTTTAATAAAAGAAAATAAAACAAATCTACGGAGCTGATGAATAAATTCAGAGATGAATATCCACTCCCCATGCCTATCTAATGCAATGTCCTCATTGTATTAAAAAGACAAAACATAGTGGAATAGCGTAGAAAGCACCTGAATTGTGTGAATTTCAGGTCTGCTCCGAGATGAAAACTAAAAAAAACCTATATACCTGCTGAATTTAATGCCTTCAGCTAGGCACACTATACAAAGAAGAGAAATAAAGAATTCACAGGTGCAGGTTAGAATCAGAATAAACAGAAGAAACTTCTGACCTGTCAGCAAGGGTCCACAGATGTGGACCAGATTGTGATGCAGACCCATACCCCATAATCGAGAATATCTCAAGTTCTAGATAAAAATTACCCAAAACCTAAAATCAGTATGCAAGCGGGGTCGGGCTTGCGATTTATGAGGATGCAACCCAAGACCAAAAAGTCGGGTTACAGAGAAATCAAGCTCAAAAGGATAATCATTGAATGTGTGCTTAGGTTGGACATCCTCAGAATAGATGTCGTAAGGGTCTTGGTTTGATGGTTTCAGATGAATAGGAACCCTTGGACTCAGTCTTCTACTTCCTCCGGAGTTAGCTTCCTAGATCAGAACTTCCCAACTTCTATCCTCCTCATTCAGAATGTTAAATTCCTGAACCTCTTGCATATTAATCACCCCATCTAAAATTTTCAAGTCTAAAAGATGTGGCTGAATCAGAATTGACTTGGGTCTAATTATCTCAGAAACAGAATCATCGATAAGCTAATGGGGTGTAACTGACAATCAGGGCATTGAATTGAATCCTCCTGAAAATGCGATTCTGGATCTGTAATGTGAGCCCTAATAAGATCAGTTTCCTCAATTATTGGGCTATCAAATGATCTGTCAAATTCCTCAGGCCCAATCATCTCACAAAAATTGTGTTTTATAAACTCGCGTGAGACTTCGCCACTTAAATCTTCACCATCAGAATCAAAGAAATCTAAATCTGTATTAATGTATGTCTCAAAATCATCTGTCACTTTCTGTTCCAAGGAGACATACGTTTCCTCGTTCCCCGGCTCAAGGATCTCAGGTGAAGAAATTAGATCTTCCTTAATTGGTTGCTCTAATGCAATCTGGTTAGCCTTGAAACACATATCCCCTCCAACAGGTGCCTGAACGGGTTCTGAAATTGGCTCTCCTGAAGAGGGTTCATCCTGGGAATCATCCCACGACTGAACTAAAGCAACCATAAATCTCATCCTCAATTTCGCTAATTTCCCAAGTAGAAACTCACCCGGGTTCTTATCCTTAACATCCTGGAGCCAATCCAAAAAATACTTATTCAAATCATCAATCATTTCAATCAGAGGCTCCAATCTCTCAATGCAAGGTATTGGATGAACTTCTAAAAATTGTATGATATTCCTCAAGTTAGCCAGAACCTTTTCTTGAACCTGGTTACACTGAACCAAATGAGTTGGTTTAGGGTTGGGCGAGTTTGGGATCAAAGCAGGGGAATTAACCAATTGAGATTCGTTATACCCTTCCTGATAATAGGTCATTTCAGATTGTTCAAAAGGTAGTGATGACCTAAAGGCAGTGTAATCAGAGGATGGGTAAGGATCAGTGTATCCTTCTTTATTGTAGATCGTATTAGGTTGTTCATGAAAGGGTGACAATCTATAATCGATGTGGCTCTGAGAAGGATAGAAATCACAATCAAAGTGTTCAGGGTTAGACCCTAAACACGGAGGTCTAAAACTGTATCCCCAATCCGAGTTATCCCAACTAATTGATGATTGATTACAGTACGAGTCGGGATAATCGTCATGTTGAGGATAATTCAAAACAGGAGGGAAGGAGCGGGAATGCATGTAATATGTGGAAGGATTCATGAGAGATGGGAGGAAGAAAGGCACCCTGCAATACAAACAATCGAACCTATCCTTAAGTGGGCTAGCCTAAAGACCTACAGACTCCCAAAACCCATCTTGAGATAATGGAATGATTTGATCTACTTCTGTCTGTTTAATCCAACCAATTAGAAGGAGGGACTAGGGAGAAGGTTCTTCCTTCGGCTTGCGCCTCCAGTTCCTAGTGTACCCCCTAGCCGTGATCGGTTGATTCTGCTCCCCTAGCTAGACATCAGATTGAACAGTAGAACAGACTAATCGAAAATAATCTCGTTCTGGGCTCTGAAGAGCGAGTCAAATCCTTAATGCCAACGTCTACTCTATTTTATTTAGGGCTAGGTTTGATTGTGCTTTGGAATGTAATGGGTCCTTTATATGGGTTGTGCCCTTAATGATTGATTGATTTGTGTGTGCGTGCACAACCAGTGGTTTTCAAGCAAGATTACTTTTGATGCGGTGAATTTTAGGGTTCAAATCTTGCTTAGTAGCTTTTAGGATTCAACTTTAGGTGTTTTCAAACAAGTTTTGTTGGCACACCAGGTTTTGAAAGCACAGGTGAAGATGTTTTCCTTTAAAACTTAAAAGAATGTGGAGTTCCTGGTAAATCCTTAATAGTTGAACCTAAGTGGCAGCTACTTGATGAGTTGATTTTAATTGAAGTGGTGCGGCTCAATCAACTCAAACAATTGACCTGTTGCACCACTTAATTAGGCACACAAGTGATTACCTAATCTGATTTCTACTCAATTATGTGTTTGGATGTGTGTACCAGCTTCAAAGATCGGTTTACCGGTTGAGTTTGAAAATCAAATGACGTTGTGTACCTCTGTGAGATTTTCTTTTTATTTTTCTTTTTTCTTTTAATGTGGAGGTTGGGGTGGGTGTGGGTGTCAAAAAACAAACAATCTAACCTTAGAATTTATAAGAACACCTAGGTTGTTTGATGTTTGTGTTATTATGTGGTGAAATGAAATCTAATGGGTGGGAGGTGGGAGATAACTTACAAAATCTTCCACAGTACTTTACTCCAATCTACCACTTTTGCTATTCTCAAAAGAGTACCTGCAATCACAATAAGAAAGGAGAGAAGTGAGGTAAATGATTTGTAAGTTAGAAAATGCGAAGAAAAAAATAATCAAAGAGCGTCGCCTCCCCGGCAACGACGCCAAAATGTTGAACGATCGAGTTGCTATGCTAACGTGTTTGGTTTTGAAAAACCTGTCGTTGTAGTTTGAAAGTGAAGAACTCGTATTCAACAAATAAAATTTATACCGGAATGGAAATCCTGGGTCAAATATAGGGAGGCTACGTCGATCTATATTCGTAATTATATTTTTTTAGAATTTTTTCTTGAAAAGTGAGGCGATGTAATTACAATGAAGCCATAACAACAATCAGACTAAACAAAAGGGAGAGAGAGAGAGAAAACATGCATTCAATAATTCAAAATGTTTATACAATAAAACCAAATAAGAATTACACTAGAAAGCGGGAAATCAGCTACACTAGAAAGCAGGAAAATTCTATACTAGAAAGCTGTAAAGAAGGATGGGTGAGAGAAGTTATCCTCCTCGACGATTGCTTAGAGGACGAGCCGGATGAGACATCGCCTGGACGAAGGAGGACGGAGCGGAAGAACAGGATCGAGGCAGGAGGAACAAGAATGAAGCAGCACGTCATCGTCGTCACGGGATCCGCTTTCGAATGGGGGATGAAAATTTGACTTTATCTCGCGAGGACCATCCCGGGTGTGGGACAAGCTTCTCTTGAGCTTTGGAGAGGTAGAGAAGAGAAGGAAGGGATGAGAATTTCGTGTGGAGGGGGTCTCCCTTTATGGTTGCAAGGAGTGGGGGCAATTTGGTCATTACAACTTTAAAACCACTAATTCAGAACCTTTAGTGACAGATAAAACCGTCGCTAAAGGTTCGAACGTGGGCGTAGTGGGCGGTGTGCGCGTGCTCACTCGCTTGCCCGCGCGTTTAATGCACGCGCACGTCCAGCCGATCTCAACAGTCCGATCGCGAGATCGGATGGCTTAGATCGCTCCTCCTCCCGCCTATGCTGCGCGCCCCATTGCGTACCATAGCGATCTTTTAAGGTTCCTAGGTCACTATCTGATGCTACAGATGTCTGATTAGGGCGATCTTGGAGTCGTTGAACTCAATCTTCACCCGGATCACATCTGTATAGTTGGATCTTCAATCCGAGGGTCCGATAAAAAGCTTTCCCTGTCCATGAACATAAAAGGAGACAATTAACCTCCATTTTATTCAAACTACTCTAAATGCAAGATGATGCATGTTATGCAATATTTATAGCATGCAATGCAATCCTTTGTTTAAGAACATGCCTAAATAGACATCTTAAGTAGTGTAAATGTGTTTACATCAATGCCCCTGCTCTAGATGCACAGACACTTGTCCAGCCACTGCTAGGTGAATAAGCCATGAAGAGCCCCCACATCTGATTGTAACCCTGTCAGGAACTGAACTAGACTTAAAGACATCAGCCTCAATTCTAAGTGATCGAATATCCCCTTCTCCAATCATGACTTCAGATCCTTCACAGATAGATGCAAAGTGTGCAACCATCTTGGCAACAACTTCCTTAGATCTTAAGTGCAATGGTAGTCCCTTGATCTCAAGAAGCACCCTCCTAGAACCCGTTCTTTGAGGAGGTCGATCAGGGAGAGCCCCATCGAAGGGGGACACCATTCTCCAGACCACATTGATATCTTCAAAAGAACTCAACCGAAATCTCAGCCTTTCCACATCCATCATCCCCAAACCAAAGACTAGAAAGCGAGATTGAGACAACATTGCAACCTTCCAGCCCACAGACAAAGGTTGTAGGGAACATACCAGATTTTGAAATCTCTCGATCGAGGGTTTTCCTGTCATAATCTCACCAATCAAAGCACCCCTTAGGATGATCTCCGCAGAAGAGATCTCCTCAGATAATGGGATCTCCACTTCAATTGAGTGTCTGCCAAGCGCCGACGGTGGTGGCAGTCGAGGCTCCTTCATCGTTTCCCTGCCTGGACGTAGAGAGGCCATCTTTGTATGTGGTGGCTTAGTCCTAGGGCAGGAATCACATTTGTGTCCTTCACCCCTGCACGCTAGGCAGATTAGAGGGTTTCTACATATCACAGCCATGTGCCCCCTTTGTCTACATCTGAAGCACAAGACCTCGCCATTAGCTTTCCTCCAACGCCTTCTTGGGTAGTTATAGGTCATCCTACCAACACGCGCCTGGCAGTCCCTCTCCCTTCTCCTCTAGTTCCTCAACCTCCATGTCTTCTATTCACCCCCTTCCTCAGCCCTAGCTGCTTCCACGCCACCGTCTCCTGCCACCCGACGCCATCCTCCCTCTCTCTCTCATTTTTCCCTCCCAGGATATCAGTAGTACCTGGATAGTTGATTCTTTCTTAGAAAGATGTGTCTCTAAAACCCTAAATTGGAATCCTTAATTTGGCTCTAGTTTTGGTCCAATTTAGTTACCAAAAATATGGTATCTAGAGTTCAATCAAAAAGGTGGTAGCCCTAGTTACCTTAAATGGATGCACAAATCAATATTTGTTGTTGAAATCAAATTAGGCAACTTTGGTGACTTAGCTAAAGATGGAAAGCAGGTAGCCCTAATTGATTTTATCTTGTTTTTTCCTTTTCAAAATGAGGGGCTTAAGAGAAAGGACTAATCAGAGATTACCTGCCCTAGGTGTGTTTGCTTTGCGGCCATCTTCCTTTGAATCTTCTCCCCTGAAATAATCACAACAAAAGAGATATATCAAGTTAGTACCAAATCAAAAATTGTACCAAGATTTCTAAATCGCTCGTTGCTCCCCAACAACAGCACCAAAAAGTTTACGGCGAAAATAGGTTTTAAAATTGATGTGTTGTAGTATAGGTCAAAATCGCTCGAAAATAAATAGATTTTATTACTCGAAGTTTTAAGCTTGAGGTCGAACACATAGAGCAAATTGGGCTTTAGAAATCAAGAGCACAACTTTGAGAAATTGAATATGCAATGAAAACCAGAGTTATAGTGCAAAAAGATGAATGTAAACATAGAATATCAATGTATATAAAGAAAGCACAAAAAATGGACTTCTTATTTTTTGAATCTGACGTCTTAAACTATGGGTGCTACAGTGCTTTTGTTTCTTCTCTTTTTCTCTTCTCTGATCTTCTATCTCTGTTGTTCTCTGGCTACTTTCTTCCTCCTTCTTCTTTCTTTCTTTTGTTCTGATTTCGTGCCTTAGTCTACTTCTTTTCCTTTGCCTTTGTCTCCTTCTCTTTCTTCTTCTGGCGACTCCTTCCTTTCTTCTGCCTTCAGTTCCTTCTCCTTCTCTTTCTTCTTCATCCCTTTAGCCTCTCTGACTTCAGCTTCTTCCTCTTCAGCCTTGCCTTCTCCTTCCTTAGCTTTCTTTGGCCTCCACCTTCTTCCTTGGCTTCTTCTTCTCCCTTCCTGCGAAAGCAAAACCTACCCCTACCTGCACACGTTCTCCTCTCCTCTTTCTCTCTTAAGCTCGCTCTCCCAGAGCCATCGTCTCAAGTAATCGGATCGGGTACGCACCTGGGACCAGGCCCACCGGCGTGCGGTGGTGGGCGAGGAGTTCAGGGTCTAGTATACGGGTCACACCAGGTCCACTTGGGTAGCGTCGCGGATGAGGCGGTGAGAGGGTAAGTGGGACCTCACCCCATGGTCAAGAGGCAATAAGGCCTGTAACTTTTTCAATTTATTTAGCTGCGGCGTGCCAACAGCTTCCGAGGTGGGACTATCTTCCCACCTCCCTTCGCATGTGTCTACAGTAGGAGTCTTCGGTTGATTTCAGCTGATACTTTGGTCTTCGAAGCCAATTGCTTGCCTAGAGCTGTGCGCGGAAGTATTCCGCGCAACCTGGGGCTATGAACCTGGAGAGGGGATACTTGGAGGGAGCTTGCAAGCAAGCTGCTTGCTTGCGTCAATGGCGGTGGACCTCCAAACCTGTTAACACGAAAATGGCCTTGCGGTCTTGTCAGAAAGCTCAGGAGGCTTCACCGAGACACGGTGAATGTGTTGCGGGGGTCGACGTGGCGTGGGGCTGTCGGAGTGTGCGTGCCTAGGGCACCCTGTGCACATGAGAGTGGGTGTGTTCAAGGAGTGTTTTGGGGGCGTGGCACGGTGAGTGGAGTGAGGGTTTATGATCAATGAGGTGTTGCGGAGCTTATGGCGAGGCGGATGGAGGCATGGAGCAGCAAGGATGCCTCTCCGAAGGTCTAGCTGGAGTTGGAAGGGGTGATGGTGATTGCGTGCGTCAAGGGGGGTTTTCAAGAAATAAAAAGGGAAAAGGGATTAGAAAGGAGAGAGGACTTAGCTGGATGCAGAGAGATGAAGGGGGAGGTAGAGATGGTGGCTGGCTCGTATTGCCGTCACCGGAGATGAAGAGCTCAGTGGGGGGAGGGCGACGATAATGAAGGGGTTGCAGAGGCGTCGAAGGGTGTGGCGCGACGCGGACGAATAGGAGGAAGAAAACCCTACCACTGGTATTGAGGCTAGGCAAAGAGGGAAAGAGAAGGAGGTTGCCGGAGCTTGCTGAGCCACTGGCCGGAGGGGAAAGAGACGAATATTAGGGATTCTCTGGTCAATGTCAAGCTTCGGAGATGTGGGGTGGCTTGGGTCTACTTATATAGGCCCTGGAGGGAGGATTTGTGCTTGGAAGCCAAGCTTCCAAGCACGGCAAGCTAGTCGTAGAAGACAAGTTGAAGGAGACCCGAATCTCTCATGCATTTGCATGAGAGATTGAGTACCAAATAGAGCCTCTGATTGTGTTCAAACTAGAGGAGATTTCTCAGAGAATCTCCCTTTCAATTTTGAAGGGGATTCTCTGAGAAATCAGAGAGATCTTGCCCTCGAAATCTCGCCGGAGTAAGATTCCCTCCGCTATAATGGCAGAGGAACCTAATTGCAAAGAATGAAGACAAACCTAGGGGGTTTCTGTAGAGGTTTTCAAAAGATAGGGGTAGAAATGTAATTGGGTTGGACCTATTTGTAAAGTAGGTCAAGATGAATTCCCCTTAGGTCCAAATTTTGGTAAAAATATAATTTGGACCTAAGGAATCCAATGGTGAAGTTGAATTTTTGGTTTGACCATGTCTGACTAGGAAATTTACGTGAAAACCCAATTTAGTGTAAATATTTGAATGAAACCCCAATTTAGGTCAAAATAGGTTCCAAGGCCCAAATTGAAGGTTCTAAACCCTAGAGAATATTTTCCATGATTTTTAGAGGGTTTAGGTGAATTTTATCCTGACCATAACTTTGTTAAATCAAGTGGGTCTGTTTTAGGGTTACAAGAAGTCATTTAATTCCTAAAATTTCACATGAACCCTTTTCTATTTGAACCAACCCACTTTTTCTCTTGTTAAGATCATTTAACCTGTGTTTAGCTCATGAGAAAACCCATTGTTGTACTACAACGGTAAAATTACAGTTTTACCCCTTGTTTCTTGCTTCCCTCAAAATAGTTATTCATTGAGTTAAGACCTCCAGTTGGTTATGTAGGAGCTTTTGTTCTCTTTTCTAGGTTAAAATGAGCTAGTTAGGGCTTATGATGGTGTACCCATCATGAGGTCACAATGAACCTCAGGAACATCTCGATTAATGCAATTAACAATCAGATCCATGAATCAACAAGAATCTTAGTGAAAACAAATCTTGAGTTTGCATGAACTCAAGAACTTATCTCCCTCCTAATTAAGTGATGGGAACTACTTACTAAGGTAAGGCAATGATCTGTGTAAGTGGAATAAGATGGAAAAACTCCTCTGTGCTTGCCATTGACAACTGCTCAGAAGTAGAAGGTGAAAGTTAGGCATTTTAAGTAGAGATGATTCTAGGATTAATTGGAAGTCAGATCGGGGCCCTGATATGATGGAGATGTGGTGGAGAGTCCCTAGTGGCTATGATCTAAGCCATAGACCTCCGCCATGGACAACGGAGGTCTCTGGTGAGGGTGGAATGGATTAAGCGTAACAGCTAATAGATTTTAGAGGGAAGAAGGTGAAAAGTGATCGTGGTGAGATGACGAAGGTGATCGGGTGAATGAAAAAGTGAATTGAAGTCCGTTGAGGTCAGAATTGACCTCGTCAGAGCTAGGGTAGACAACAAGTGTTTGAACTAAACTACATCTACTCTTATGATTACTCACCTAATTGAAGATCTAAGACCACACCTAAGTGTTAGATCAACTTACCTGACGAAGGAGGTGAGGGATCTCATCGTTGGCAGGGAGAGAGCGGGATCGAAATTAGAAGCGTTGACAGAATCTCCAACCGAGCAATGCAGAGAAACGTAGAACTATGGCGTGCTCCAACGCCGGTGGCAGGGCGAAGGAGAGGAAAAGGGGGTAAGGGAGGTAGTGCTCTTCGGTAGTAGCACTCAAAGCAGGGAGGAAGGAGACGCTGGAGACGAAAGAAGTCCTACTGAATGACCTCAGTGAAAGAAGGAAGGGGGTATTTATAGGTGGAGCAAGTGGTCAAAGGGGAAGAACCTAGACAGAATTGGGTTTAAGTGCGAAGAAACAACCGACGTCGTCTTTGACGTCGGTGAGCTTCCTCGCCTATCCTAAATAGGATTTGAGGAAGATTTGAGCCGTTGGATAGGAAGCTGGTGGTAAGTAGAGTACTGGCAGCAACGGGGGTGAAACAACGATACGAGCACTGGCCATCCTCAACCATCCAATCAGAAGATGAAGACGAAGAAGATGGAGAGCTATGCTCACAGGGGTATATTTGTAATAAAAGAACCTAAATGTAAATAAAAGGGACTCAATTAAAATGAAAGCTACGGACCTAACCGTAAACAATGAGTTTCAAGAATTATTTTTTATTTATTTCTCAACTTTTTATATATAATTATAAATTAGGTAGATACTGTATTTATGCCTTGAAATTACATTTTTTCCCTTTTTAGCTATATTTATTTGAATGATTAATTTAATTAAGTTAATTACATACTTAGGTCTTAAAATTAATGAAGCTAGTTTAAATATTAAATATTTAGCTAAATTATTATTAATTGAGTCCAAATTATTAATTAAGTTATTAATAAGATTAATTGATATTTAATTTAGCATTTTTAACTTATTTTGAAGGTCCTTGGTATTTTATCCCCTAAAGTGTAATTAACCATGTATTAAGTGTATTCTTGGTTAATTAACTAGGAAAAATAGTTAATTATAGATATTTAGGAGCCATGATGAGTCTCTCATCACTTGCTAGAGTTAGAGAAGATGATGTGAGACAGCATTAAAACTTTGCTAATCTAACTACCTAACTACACTAATCTAAGCTACGCTAAGAGCTAGGATTATCTATGGATTACCTAGATGAATTGGGGAAGAGGATCTCCGTCAATGGCACTTAATGGAGGAAGGCTCTGACATCTTCAGAGCAGCTCTCTGGCGAGAAAGGAAGGAGATGAGATAGAAGAGATGGCACTCCTAGGCTCTATCACTGCCATTGGAGAGGAAGAGGAGGTGAGAAAGGCGAATGCCTCCGCTGGAGGCACTCTGAAGGAGAGGTAAGAGGTCCCCGGAGTGGGAGGAATAGCCTATGGTCAACCACGATTTGGGGATGAGGGGTAGGGGGTCGACAGCGGAAATCAAAGGTAACTAGGGTTATTTATAAGTGACGATGAGGGATAGGGGGATTGTACCTAGACGGATTAAGGTCTAGGTTCAATGAAACAACCGATGTTGTCTTCGACGCTGGTGAGCTTAAATACCTAGGTCAAATAGGATAAAGGACAGATCTGGTTTGTTGGATGAGGAGGAGACGATGAGCTTAACATTAGCGGCAATGGCAACAAAATTCTTACACAGGATGAACAGTGATCAAGAGGTATGGTCACCAGCTGTCCTTGGTCGTCTGTATCTTGAAGAAGGTGATTGTGTTTATAGGGGCATATTTGCAATAAATAAAGGACCTGATTGATATAAAAGGCTCAATTGCAATAAAAGTTAAGGGCTGAAATGTAAATAGTAACTTTTTAGGCTTATTTTAATTTATTTCTTTTTCAAATTTTTATATATTATTTTAAATTAGATAAATAATATATTTATTCCTTGAAATTACATTTTTTCCCTTTTTAGCTATAATTATTTAAATGATATAATTAGGTAAGTTAATTGCATACTTAGTTCTTTAAATTAAATAAGTTGGTTTAAATATTAAATATCTAGCTAAATCATTATTAATTGAGTTCAAATTTTTAATTAAATTATTATTAAGATTAATTGATATTTAATCTAATGTTTTTAACTTACTTTGCAGGTCTTTGGCATTTTAACCCTTATAGTAGAATTAACCCTGTAATTAGTGTATTCTTAGTTAATTAACTAGGGAAACTAATTAATTAGTGATAATTAAGAGCCATGATGAGTCTCTCATCAAGAGCCTATGTCCCGACATCTGAGCAGACTAGATATCGCAACCATTATCTTGAGTTATCACAGAATGTTATGGCTGTCGTTGACTTCAACCTCCTGTTCACGTATGTCGTTGCCAGGTATGAGGGTTCAGCTAGTGATATGTAAGTCCTCCGATTTGCATTGGAGTCAGATACCTTCTCCATTCCGGATGGTTATCGTTACCCAGTTAATTGCAGGTATGAAAACACTGATGAGTTTATTGCCTCATACAGATGCACCACTTACCACCTCCCTAAGTGGCGTGTTAAGGGTGGTTTAGCTGATAACTACAAGGAGTTATTCTATCACCGTCATGTGATCCTCCAAGGATGTGTGGATTGGACTTTTGATGTTTGGAAGAAAAGGTTCGAATGTCTAAAGCATATGAGAGAGTACTCTTTGTCTATACAAAGAGATGTTGTTCATGCCATACGCATTATTCAAAACTTCATTAAGACATACGGTACAAATAGATGGTTCCTTCGAATCACCCCTGCTAGGATTCGTAGATGGAATGGTCCTGACTAGGGTGATGAGCAGCCACATCAATCTTTCAACCATGCAACACTCGCACCAAGAGATTCCCACCATGAAAGGATTGCGATGGACATGTGGAATGGTTACTGTACAAACCCAACCGCACGGCAACCTAGATAACTACGTTCCTAGGTAGAAAAACCTGTGTATGGAAAGGACTCCTCACATGGACCTTCAAGTAATATAATGTCATTAATATTACCTTCCATTTTTTCTTTGACGTGCATGACCTTCTGCTTATTTCATACCTTCTATCTTTATGGCTTTGTATATAAAATGTCTTTGACTTCTTTCGCATGTTATTCCTATATTGAAAGGAAATTTACAGAGTATTCCAACGTTGTATGTTCATGGGATGTCCTACTTCAACATATCAATCACGTTGACAGGATGCCAACAATTCTAATGGAGGACCATGAATTGACCCTTCTCACATTCATATGAAGGAGATACCATCAAGGGGAGTACATCTCTGAGGCTTTCACGCCTGCATCTTGGCATGAAACGGCCAAGGAGATGACTGAGCATTATGGTAAGCACATTACTGTCGATGCTATCAAAAGTTGTTGGAGGAAGATGAAGTCAACCTACAATTTCATAATGAAAATGATTGTCTTTCATGGGTGGGAGTGGGATGAGGAGTCCACAATGCTTACTGCACCAAGAGGGGAGGAGGCCTGGTTTTATGTAAGTACATAAGAGCAGCCGTATATGTTTTGTTATATCTTCACTTTCATGTCACATATTTTATTAAGGATATCATTCTTTCATAGGTCGAGAAGAAGTATAGATGGCTAAGGGGCTACACGTACCCTCACTTCAATGCAATCCATGACATCTTCAACCCAACTTAATGGTTAACGATAGCGTACATCAACCCGGATGCCCTACCTCACATCACATCCTCGTAGTGACTTATTCAAGATATTAGTTATCCTAGTTTTCTACCTATTTTCCAAAGTCATTTCCTAGATTTGCATTGCGTTAGTTGTCTATCAGTCTATCTACTATGAAAAATTTTAATGTCCTCTGTACAACATTTAGCTATGAACTTATTTCTAGTTACCATGTTCGTTGTAGCTACATTTTCTACTTTCATTCCACATATGTAATCTTTATGTATGTTACTAGGTTTTTTGTGGTGGCATTTCTTTTGTGCACCTACTGGAAGTAGGTACAGGTGTCATTTCAATTCTCCTGACATTTCATTTTCCTACAAGGCATTTACCATGGACATCTCATTTAGCGAAGAAGAGGAAATATTCCTAGTATGTTAATTAAAATCCAGGACATTAGAAGGGGGTTCAATAGGTTTTGATTTCAATGAGGACGCGTTGTTGAGTATGATTGATGATTCAGGAAGGAGTTTCAAGTGGAGATATCAAGCCAAGATATGTGTCATTATTGAATATATCTTCAAAGGGTCTACTAGTACATAATGGGCCTCATTATCGTAACGTGATGGAGTTAGGATGATGAACTTTACATACTCCTTCAGAATGACGACCCCGATGAGTGTGCAAATGAAAGCTAACTAACACAATCAATCAAACATAATAATGTAATTAAATATGTACTCAAACTTTCTTTCCATTATTAAATATAGATTGATTCTCAATATCGTTGGTTGATGGAACCACAATTTCCCTATGCTTTAAGGTGGAGTATGACAGCGAAAATACGCGGTTTGTTAAAATACGTCGTTGTAACGCGTAAATCCGCTTTCGCTCTTAAATTTATATTCCTAGATAGGGGAGTATCTAGGGTCGTCCAAGGAGGCAATATGGTTGCAAAATTGATTCTCTTGCTAGGAATATAAATCTCAACTTTCTTTTTGGTATTTTTCAATATATCATTTTTTTATTTTTAAACTAAGGCAACATGCGAATTGATGGCGGGAAAAGTGTCTACACTTCGAATTAAAATACTACTTTTATGTGACAAGCAGAACCTCTCCCTAAGCTCACTCTAGGCAAGTGGAGGCCTAGAATAATTAGGGAGAGGGAGTGAAGAATGCTGAAAATAAGCTAATAGAAATGCAAACAAAAAAAATTTGCAAAGAAGGCAACTAGATAATTGATAAAGTGTTTTACAAAAGGCCTAGTAGAGGAAAGCTTGTACTACTAGAAAATTGCAAATAAGAAAATAAAACACAAATCCTCTAGATAGATGGTGAAGAAGAGGGCTTCTTGCTCCAAGGTTGGTGGCTCCCAAGCTTGAAAAGAATCCTTCAACTCCTTCCTTGCAGAACTCCGCCAAGGTGATGACCTCCAAGGCAAGCCCTAAGTTTCTCTCCAAGGGTGGACGTCCACCCTAAGCTTTTCTCCTTTGCCTGGCCGTCCTCCTTGAAGTGGGAGAGTCCTCCTCCTTGGCGTGGCTCAAGTTGAAGAGAGTGGGGAGAAGAAGGCACCAAAAGGGCTGGTGATGTGCCCCTTTAATCTCCTTCTCTACTCCTTCTTCTTGGCCGTAGGTATAGGTGGTTTAGGTAGAAAATATACTAAGGGAGGATGGGAATTATGTGGTGGTAGGGTAGGGTATTTATAGGATGGGAAGGGGGGGTGGTTATGGTGTTTTTGGAGGGAAATGAAGGGGTGCTTGGTTATTTTTGGAGGGAAAAATGGGAGGGAAATGAAGAGGTGCCTTGGTTTTCCCTCCAAAAATACCTTCTAGAAGGCAATTTTGGAGGGAAAAAATGGAGGGTGGAGATGGGCTTTGATGGTGGATGTAGGGTGGTGATGGAAGGGATAGTTGGCACCAAAATAAAGTAGGAGTAGGTGGTCTTTTTGTTGGAGCTTAGGTAGCAGGGTAATAGGTTTTGGTGCCATGGAGGTGGACTAGCTAAGTTAAGCAGCTTAGCTAGCTTAGCTAGTAGGGAGTAGAGTTGGAGGCATTTGGAGCTAGGGTTTTCAGGGAGAAGAGCTGAGGAGGAGAAGTCTGGAGCTGGAGCTAGAGCTGGCTGCTGCTGAAGAGGCTGGCATGGGGCTACTCTAGCTGGCTTAGCTTGCTAGTTCTTTGCTAGTTGCTAAGCCAAGCTAAAGTGAGCTAGCTTCTACCAAAATGAGCTGAGGTGAGCTAGGTCTGGTGCTCCCGAGGAGAATCAAGCTGGTTGAGGCAGCTAAGGTAGCTTAGCTCAACTGAGTTGAGCTAAGCTGAGTCCCCGGGAGCTGGACTTGAGCTTCCTGAGCTGAGATGAATTATTCTTCAGCTGGCTGGAGTTGAGTGGAGCTGAATGTAGCTGGATCTGAGCTGGGGTGAACTCCTGTCAACTCAGTTGAGCTAGCTAGAGCTCCCTGTGAACTAGTGGGAGCTGAGATGAGCTAGACTCAGCTAAGTTGAGCTGGATCTGAGCTGACTTGAGCTAGGGTGAGCTAAGGTGAACTCTCTTGAGCTGCCATCCAGCTGAGATTAGCTGAATGGAGCTGGGATGAGCTAACCCTAGTTCAAGTAAGCTAGGTTCCAGCTATGGTGAGCTGGATCAAGCTGAGGTGAGTTGGATCAAGCTGAGGTGAGCTGGATTAGGCTGAGTTCCAGCTAGTCTGGGCTTCTCCTTCACCATTTGCCTTCTTGAGTGCTAGGGTTTTAGGGATCTGTGCATCTGTACATCCCTAACACTCACAAAAACACATTAAACGACAAAAAAAAATGCAATGCATGCCTATCCTAATTTATGCCTAAATGCAGCCCAAAAACCCATTTGCGGAGTAAAATCCTAAGAGCTAGGTTAGTTTTAAAGCATAAAAATGATGATAAACTGGTGTTTATCACACCCCCATGCTTATCTTTTGCTAGTCTCTTAGCAAAACATTAATTTTTTTTTGGAAAACGGAATTTTTGGGAAATCTAATTTTTTTTTTGACTTTTGAGGAGAAAAAGAGATTAAGGGACCTTGGTAGATTAAAACACAGGAGATACGGGATTTGTTGAAGATAAACATCAGGATTTGTTTTTGGATCCAACCATTAGATAGAACGGGATCAATATATCCTCAGAAAATTCACAAATTAACCCCTTGTTAATTCAGATGACTTGAAATGTTTGTTTTTAGGATTTTTCTGGCTCGTGAATCTGATTCGCAACTTGCAAATTCCTTTAAAACCTTGTGTCGGTGCTTGTGAAAAGCCAACCTTAATAAGGACGTGTTATTATTATTATTATTTTTTTTTTTTTCTCCCCCATGCTTATTTTTAGCTTAGTCTTACAACAGATGTGTCGGTATCATCATTCCCATTACCATTCCTCGAGGGGGCTCTGGCACCAGTACTTCGGGATAGCACTGTCCATGACACCACCCAGGAGCTCACAACCCCAAAACACGATGCGGTGAAAAGGGGCGCTCCAAGCAAACTCAAGCTCTTGCTCCGACGCTATAGGTAGAGCACCGTCCAAGACACTTGAGCTGCTGAAATGCGCTTTAATGCTCCGTCTAAAGATATGAAATATAGATATAGAGCAGCGCCGAGGCGGTAACATGTTGACATCGCGTCCTCAAAGAAGGTATTTTCCTTCTTCTCGGCGGTGGGAACTCAAACCAATGATCTGCTTCAGACTTTTACTAAATCCAAACAAGGAAGCTTTTCAATTTTTTTTAGTTATTTTTAAGTGTTGGCTTGTGTGTGAAAATTGACACAAGAAGTTTCTTGAGACCCGCAAGTTTTTGAATCAGAAACTAAGTCAAATACTTTCCATATTACAAAATAGGATCAAGTCACCTGAACTATCATGAGTTCAGGTGGAATTTTAGAGAAGGATATCTGATCTAGTCTAAAATAGACCCTGAAATTCTAATGATCAGATCCATATCCTCATCCTTAGTTTGTTAAAGATTAAATCCCATTGTACCAGAAGTGAATTTTACGACCTTAGTCCTGATTTCAAAATTTTTCCTCAAAAAGCTTTCAACATTTTTATTTTTTATTTTTATTTTTATTTTTTTTTGGGTATGCAAGCAGGAAATAAATTAAAGAAAATTGCATGTTTTTAGGTTTTGAACATCCTGAATCGATCATAAAAATTTAAAAACACCCCCCCATGCTTAAGATATGCCATGTCCTCATGCATTAGGAGGGAAAAGGGATCACCTTAGTGATGACGGTCGGGTTTAGGATGATCAAAACCTGGAAAAAGAAGAAAAAAGGAAAGCAAGAAAATGATGGGTTACCTCCCATCCAGTGCTATCTTTTACGCCATTCAGCCGGGGCGTGATGTGTACTAGTGATCAAGGGTGGTTGGCTCAGTAAAATTAAAAGATTCAGATGGAATTTTAGGCGTATGGTCAAAATAGGGCTTTAAACGCTGGCCATTGACTTGAAATATCGAATTAGTTTGTGGATCAAAAAGGTCAACAGCGCCGTATGGATATGTTTTATGAACAATAAAGGGGCCGGTCCATTTAGATTTTAATTTGCCAGGAAAAAGACGTAATCTCGCATCGAAAAGCCAAACACGTTGATTAACGTCAAAGTGTTTCCGAACAATATATTTATCATGAAATTTCTTTGTTCGGTCTTTATAAATCCTCGCATTTTCATAGGAAAAATTACGTAATTCTTCCAATTCAGTTAATTGTAATTTTCTATGGTTACCGGCATCAGATAAATCCATATTAAGTTGTTTTATTGCCCAAAAAGCCCTATGTTCTAATTCTACCGGGAGATGGCATGCCTTCCCGAAAATCAGACGGAAGGGAGACATGCCAAGCGGAGTTTTAAAAGCGGTACGGTAGGCCCATAAAGCGTCGTCCAATTTGGTGGACCAGTCTTTACGGTCGGACCTAACCGTTTTTTGTAGAATATTTTTAATTTCCCGGTTAGAAACTTCAGCCTGGCCATTAGTTTGGGGGTGATATGGTGTGGAAATTTTATGATTAACCCCGTATTTAGAAAGGAGGTGACGGAATTGTGAGTGGGTGAAATGTGAGCCTCCGTCACTGATAATGGCTTTTGGTATGCCGAATCTTGAGAAAATATTTTTCTTAAGAAATTCGACAACCACACGGTGATCACTAGTGCGGGTGGGTATTGCTTCTATCCATTTAGAAACATAGTCTACTGCGACTAATATATACAAATACCCACCAGAGTTGATGAATGGTCCCATGAAGTCGATGCCCCAAACATCGAAAATTTCAACCTCTAAAATAGGATTAAGGGGCATCATATCCTTTCGAGTCATGTTGCCGATGCTCTGGCAACGCACACAGGACCGAACAAAGTCATGAGCATCTTTGTGCAAGCTGGGCCAATAAAATCCTGCATTAAGGATTTAGCTGCAGTTTTCTTGCCCGAAAAATGTCCGCCACAGGCCATTGAGTGACAATGTGTTAAGATATCATGGATTTCAGAATCAGGGACACATCGTCGAATAACCTGATCGGCACAAATGCGGAAAAGGTCGGGCTCCTCCCAAAAATAATATTTAATATCAGCAAAGAACTTATCCCGTTTTGTTTTTGGCCAATCAGCGGGGATTTGTTCTGTTGCTAAGTAGTTTGCAATGGGTGCAAACCAAGGGAGGGTTGTAGCAGCTAAAATACTTTCATCAGGAACCGATCTGGTGGGGTCATTATGTCATTTGTCATAAGACGAGAGAGATGATCGGCCACTACATTGTGCAATCCCGCCTTATCCTTGATTTCCAGGTCAAATTCCTGGAGCAGCAGAATCCAACGGATAAGGCGGGGTTTCGCATCTTTCTTAGTCAGCAAATATTTAATTGCTGAGTGGTCGGTATAAACAGTGACACGTGACCCTAACAGATAAGATCTAAATTTTTCCAAGGCAAATACAATGGCAAGAAGTTCCTTTTCAGTAACCGTGTAATTCCGTTGTGCGTCATCAAGGGTTTTGCTGGCATAATAGATCACAACGGGTTTCTTGCCAATTCTTTGCCCTAGAACGGCCCCTACAGCAAAATCTGAGGCATCTGTCATTAATTCAAAGGGACTATTCCAGTCAGGTCCCTGCAATATTGGTGCCTCAGTAACCTCTTTCTTCAACCTCAAAAAAACTCTCCAGGCACTTATTATTAAAATCAAATGGCTGGTCTTTAGTAAGAAGCTGACTTAAAGGCTTGGAGATTTGGGAAAAGTTTTGTATGAATCGACGATAGAAACCCACATGACCCAAAAAGGATCTGATTTGTCTGACAGTAGTGGGCGGTGGGAGCTTAGATATAGCATCTATTTTTGCTTTATCTACCGCAATTCCTTGTTTAGAAATAACATGGCCCAAGACAATACCTTCTTGGACCATGAAATGGCTTTTTTCCCAGCTGAGGACCAGGTTAACTTCTATGCACTTTTGGAGGGTTCTTTCAAGATTTTTGAGGCAATGATCAAAAGAATCTCCAAAAATAGAGAAGTCATCCATAAAAACTTCTAAACATTCACCTACCAGGTCTGAAAAAATTGCAAGCATGCACCTTTGAAAAGTCGCAGGTGCGTTGCAAAGACCGAAGGGCATTCTTCGGAAAGCAAAGGTTCCGAAGGGGCAGGTGAAAGTTGTTTTATCCTGGTCCTCAGGATGAACCGCTACTTGATTATAGCCAGAATAACCGTCCAAAAAACAGTAAAATTCCCGTCCGGCTAACCGCTCCAAGATTTGATCAATAAAAGGGAGCGGGAAATGATCCTTCTTAGTGGCGGTGTTTAATTTTCGATAATCTATACACACGCGCCAAGAAGAAGCGGTTCGAGTGGCTATATTTTCCCCCTTTTCATTGGTGACAACTGTTAGTCCAGCCTTTTTGGGGACAACTTGAGTTGGACTAACCCAGGAGCTGTCAGAAATGGCGTAGATGATATCAGCATCCAGCCACTTAATAATCTCCTTTTTTACCACCTCCTGCATACTAGGATTCAAGCGCCTTTGTGGTTGGCGGGAGGGGCGAGAATCGTCCTCTAAAAATATACGGTGCGTACAATAGGACGGATGAATGCCTTTAAGATCAGAAAGGGTCCAGCCAATAGCTTTTCGATATTTACTCAAAACCTGGAGAAGTTTGTGCTCTTGTGCCCCGGTGAGTCCAGAATTTATAATCAGGGGCAGGGTCTGATTTGGACCCAGGAAAACATATTTAAGTGAATCGGGCAAAGGTTTTAATTCCAATTGTAGGCCCGGTTCCGAAAGAGTTTTCTGCTTTGTGGGTTAGAGGTGAGGTGAGAGTGAAAGGGTCAGCTGGAATGTTAGCTGGTTGTGTAGTTGAGGTGGAAGGGTGAGAAAAAGTAGATTGTTCAGGAACCGTATTTACAGCAAAACAGGAACCTAATTGGGAAATCTGCAATGTTTCCTCCACAATGTTTTCTATTTCTGAATCCGAATCATCAAAGAAATCTGGTTCCTGGAATTGCCTAGAGGCTTGAAAAATGTCTAGGGTTACAGATTCACCGCCACACATGATCTTCATCTTTCCAGAATCACAATCAATATTTGCGCGGGCGGTGGCTAAGAATGGTCTTCCAAGAATAATGGGGGCAAACTTAAGTGCTTCAGGTACCTCTATGTCCAGGACTAAAAACTCTACTGCGAATAGACAATCTTTGACCCGGACAAGAACATCTTCAACAATTCCCCTTGGTTTAATCGTAGATCGGTCGGCTAATTGGAGAGTAACCTCAACAGGTTTCAATTCACCGATCTTAAATTCCTCAAAAATAATTGTGGGGATAAGATTAATTGAGGCACCAAGATCCAACAGAGCGCGATCAAATGAGGTATCATTAATGATAACTTGGATTAGGGGGGCGCCGGGATCTTTTCTCTTAAGAGGCAGTCGGCTCTGCACAACTGAGCTGACTGTCTCTGGAAGAATCACCTTTCCTAAATTCTTGGGCTGCCTTTTTGGAGTACATAAATCTTTTAAGAATTTTGCATAGGCAGGGATATACTTAATGGCATCTAGGATAGGGATATTAATTTCTACTTGCCCAAATAAATCCATTAATTCCTTCTCAGTGGGCTCAGATTTTGTTTTTTTCTTTTTTGAAGAGTGGAGGGCTTGTGGAAATGGGGCAGGGTTGCCCTGTTTTGCGTGAATTGGTTCCTGAACAATAGGAGGGGAAGAGTTAATCTGTGTGTCATTAGAGCGGGTTTCTTTAACAGGCAGGGTATTTTGAGTGGTTTTCCCATTCCTCAAGGTAACTGCATTTGCAGTCTGGTTGTTTCTAGGGTGAGGACGGGGAGCCTGGCTGTTATTGAAACCCGGCGGATGCTGAGGTGCTGGATGAATAGGTTGACTGTGATATCCACCTTGGAATTGACTCCTTTGATTGTTTGGGTTGGGCATGGGTTGGGATGGTAAATTCCCAATAGGTCGATGATCAGGAGTAACCTTAACTTGTTGTTGTAAATTGGTAACCATGCGGGTTACTTCTGTCATTTGAGTCTGCATTCCTTGCAGAGTTTTCATGACCTGATTATTAATATCATCCTGGGATGGTCCAGGTTGATACAAAGGTTGCCCATAATTCCCAAAATAGTTTTGTTTGGGAAGAGAAATCGGATTCGGGTTTTTCCAGGAGTGATTCGGGTTAGTCCTCCAATTTTGATTGGAAATGTTGGAGGAGTTTCTAAATTGCTCCTGGAGAGCATAAATATTTTCCGAGGTGGAATCAACAATATTTTGGTCAAAATTCCCGGTTAAATCTTGCGGGAAATCAGCCGGGAATTGCTGGTCAACAGATGTGGCATCGATATTGTGCAGATTCTCTCTTCGGAGAATGTGTGGGGGGTGAGTGTGTGGAGAGTGGACGTGTGGAGCTTGTTTGTTTGTGAGCTTTTCTTCTATTTTCTTTTGGTGAATTTGCATCTGGTCCAGTCGTTGAGCTAACATATATAAATCATCTTGTGTGACTGGAACAGAGGTGGTTTTGGAGTCAATTTCATGGACTCCATGTCTGGGGTTTTGTGATCTGCCAAAAGTGTCCATTGAAGTCATGTTAAATGAGTTTTCACTCATTTCTTCAAAGAGAAGATAGGCACTTTCGGCGTCTTTGTTAAGAAAATTGCCCCCACATGAGGCATCCACAAATCGTTTTAATTGATCTTCTAATCCATGATAGAAGATCTGCACTAGCTGCCATTGTGGAATTTCATGGTGGGGACAACTTCTTAGAAGTTCCTGAAATCTTTCCCAGGCTTCATGGAGGGGTTCACCAATTTTTTGTTGAAAGGTCGTTATAGATCTTCTTAATGCATTTGTTCGACCGATCGGAAAAAATTTTTTAAGAAAAGCACTTTTTAATTGGGGCCAGGTGGTAATAGGACGCCCAACTGTTCTAAACCAATGTGATGCTTTGTCTTTGAGAGAGAGAGGAAAGGGTCTCATTAACCACATGTCTTCCTGCACATGGCGGGAACGAGTGGTTTGAGCGAGGACAGTTAATTCCTCGAGATGACAAAAAGGGTCCTCTCTTGGAAGACCATGAAAATGCTTGATAAGGTTTAGAATAGCGGGTTTGATTTCAAAATCCCCTTGTGGTATGACCACCCCTGGTCTTTCCTCATAATTGGAAGGATCATAGAAATCCTTAAGAGGAATGACAGGCTGTTGGCGAGGTGGTGGATTTTGTCCTTGATTAGCTAGGTTCGTGACAGTCCTAGCTAGATCTTCTTGATTTTGTTGTAGCCGAGCCAAATGGTCGACCATTAATGCAAAGGGATTTGTATTATGGGTTATAATTGGAGGGCCACCTGGCCCTGCTGATATTTCTGGTTGCTCCAAGTTAGGAAGGTGAGGGAGGGTGGAGTCAGCTTGTGGGTCGGCTGACGGGTTAGAAGTGGAAGCAGAATTTTTTTGACGGCTTCCTGGGTTTTCCATTTTTCTAGAAGACGAGGGGGAAGAAAACAATGATTTCTTGCTACGGGGGGCGAAATCAGATGGTCCCTCAAGGTGTGGCTTTTGGGACCGTCGCCCGTGCATGCACTACTTGGAAGAAATGGAGGGGAGGAGAAGAGATAGAGATGAGAGAAAGTGTGCAATCAAACAAACAAACTAGACCTAACTTAAATGTGACTCCCTAATAATAACCTAAGACTTGGTCTATATAGGAAATAAGTAGTCAATAGTGAATACCCGTTCTATCAACAAATCTAGCCAAGTTGCTTAAGGGGAGGTTTGGGCCCAAACGTTTCCCAGGGAAAACCCCAGGTGCTTGTACAAACCCGCGCCTGGTCGTTTGACACGGCCCCTCAGCCTGAACACCAGATACAGATGACAGAATTGGTACTAACTAAAGAAAACTTAAGACCTAAATAGCAAGCCTAAGTTGATAAAGCCTTAGGGGTCAAGTTGCTACAAATTTTAATTAGGTCTAGGATTCTATAGTGCACACGGAATGTGGAGGGCGTTTATTGGGTTGTTGCCCTGTTATTTGATTTTTTTGTGTGTGTGCAGGAATTGGAGAGTGGCTCCAATGAAAATCAAGTTGTCACACAATTTTTTTATATTTTTGTCTTTTAGGATGTGATTTAATTAATGAATTTTAGGGTTTTTCTCTTTAAGTTTTCAAACAAGTTTGAAAGTTCACAATCAAAGGAAAGACAAGTTGTATGTGTGATTGTATATTTCCTTTTAATTGAGTATCTAAAGAGAAAGAAGAAACCCTAAACCAATTATCCCTGAGACAGAAATTTAACTACCAATGAATTATTTTTAGCTTTCAGAATTAAGTAGTGGTCCAAACAAGTCAAAAAACACCACTACTTTGAAGAAAATCAAACAAGGATTCCAGAAAAGATTTTTGTAAGATTTTAGGAATTTGTTTGATAATAGTTTTGAATTTTTAATTGTACTGGTGTCAAAGTCCAGAAATAATACCCGTGGGTATTATAGACTTTTCAGTATTACCACCGACCTCAGAAAATTTTTATGATTTTATATGATATGTAAAATTTCACAGGGATTCCAACAAGATAAATTTCACAAAAATTGGATGAGTATAAAAATTCTGAAAATTCGCGGACAGTAGCAAAACAGGAAGATTAGAGGGTCTGACCCCTCTGTAATCCACGAATTTTTAAAAATTAAATACAAATCCAATTGATCTGAAATTTGGAACAGATGTTCCAAACTTAATTGGGAATCACTCTATGAAAATTTATGATTTTAGGAGGCCTGTGGTGTTAGGAATCGATTTTTCATGTCTGGACAGAAATCCAGACCCGAAAAACAGAACACCAATACTTGCAATGGAATGGTGCTAAAGAAGCATACAAGCAAACAATGATTTTAAAATGCACCACTCCACTTAATTTAAGTGTTTAGGGTCCTGAAAGCCAAGTTTAATATATTTTTGGTAGTTTTAATTAATTATGTGACTAGAAAGAGGAACCAACCTGAATTTTCGCGGGAAGAAAAGGATCTTTAAGCTCTCGCTTCCAGATTCCCGCTTTCCCGCTGTAGTTCCTGCACACACAAAAGAAAGAAAGAGAAGGGGATGAGATCCACTTCAAGCAAGAGAAAATGAATTAATGCAAAGCCGTGCCTCCCCGGCAGCGGCGCCAAAAAGTGACAGCGAAAATACGCGGTTTGTTAAAATACGTCGTTGTAACGCGTAAATCCGCTTTCGCTCTTAAATTTATATTCCTAGATAGGGGAGTATCTAGGGTCGTCCAAGGAGGCAATATGGTTGCAAAATTGATTCTCTTGCTAGGAATATAAATCTCAACTTTCTTTTTGGTATTTTTCAATATATCATTTTTTTATTTTTAAACTAAGGCAACATGCGAATTGATGGCGGGAAAAGTGTTTACACTTCGAATTAAAATACTACTTTTATGTGACAAGCAGAACCTCTCCCTAAGCTCACTCTAGGCAAGTGGAGGCCTAGAATAATTAGGGAGAGGGAGTGAAGAATGCTGAAAATAAGCTAATAGAAATGCAAACAAAAAAAATTTGCAAAGAAGGCAACTAGATAATTGATAAAGTGTTTTACAAAAGGCCTAGTAGAGGAAAGCTTGTACTACTAGAAAATTGCAAATAAGAAAATAAAACACAAATCCTCTAGATAGATGGTGAAGAAGAGGGCTTCTTGCTCCAAGGTTGGTGGCTCCCAAGCTTGAAAAGAATCCTTCAACTCCTTCCTTGCAGAACTCCGCCAAGGTGATGACCTCCAAGGCAAGCCCTAAGTTTCTCTCCAAGGGTGGACGTCCACCCTAAGCTTTTCTCCTTTGCCTGGCCGTCCTCCTTGAAGTGGGAGAGTCCTCCTCCTTGGCGTGGCTCAAGTTGAAGAGAGTGGGGAGAAGAAGGCACCAAAAGGGCTGGTGATGTGCCCCTTTAATCTCCTTCTCTACTCCTTCTTCTTGGCCGTAGGTATAGGTGGTTTAGGTAGAAAATATACTAAGGGAGGATGGGAATTATGTGGTGGTAGGGTAGGGTATTTATAGGATGGGAAGGGGGGGTGGTTATGGTGTTTTTGGAGGGAAATGAAGGGGTGCTTGGTTATTTTTGGAGGGAAAAATGGGAGGGAAATGAAGAGGTGCCTTGGTTTTCCCTCCAAAAATACCTTCTAGAAGGCAATTTTGGAGGGAAAAAATGGAGGGTGGAGATGGGCTTTGATGGTGGATGTAGGGTGGTGATGGAAGGGATAGTTGGCACCAAAATAAAGTAGGAGTAGGTGGTCTTTTTGTTGGAGCTTAGGTAGTAGGGTAATAGGTTTTGGTGCCATGGAGGTGGACTAGCTAAGTTAAGCAGCTTAGCTAGCTTAGCTAGTAGGGAGTAGAGTTGGAGGCATTTGGAGCTAGGGTTTTCAGGGAGAAGAGCTGAGGAGGAGAAGTCTGGAGCTGGAGCTAGAGCTGGCTGCTGCTGAAGAGGCTGGCATGGGGCTACTCTAGCTGGCTTAGCTTGCTAGTTCTTTGCTAGTTGCTAAGCCAAGCTAAAGTGAGCTAGCTTCTACCAAAATGAGCTGAGGTGAGCTAGGTCTGGTGCTCCCGAGGAGAATCAAGCTGGTTGAGGCAGCTAAGGTAGCTTAGCTCAACTGAGTTGAGCTAAGCTGAGTCCCCGGGAGCTGGACTTGAGCTTCCTGAGCTGAGATGAATTATTCTTCAGCTGGCTGGAGTTGAGTGGAGCTGAATGTAGCTGGATCTGAGCTGGGGTGAACTCCTGTCAACTCAGCTGAGCTAGCTAGAGCTCCCTGTGAACTAGTGGGAGCTGAGATGAGCTAGACTCAGCTAAGTTGAGCTGGATCTGAGCTGACTTGAGCTAGGGTGAGCTAAGGTGAACTCTCTTGAGCTGCCATCCAGCTGAGATTAGCTGAATGGAGCTGGGATGAGCTAACCCTAGTTCAAGTAAGCTAGGTTCCAGCTATGGTGAGCTGGATCAAGCTGAGGTGAGTTGGATCAAGCTGAGGTGAGCTGGATTAGGCTGAGTTCCAGCTAGTCTGGGCTTCTCCTTCACCATTTGCCTTCTTGAGTGCTAGGGTTTTAGGGATCTGTGCATCTGTACATCCCTAACACTCACAAAAACACATTAAAACGACAATAAAAAATGCAATGCATGCCTATCCTAATTTATGCCTAAATGCAGCCCAAAAACCCATTTGCGGAGTAAAATCCTAAGAGCTAGGTTAGTTTTAAAGCATAAAAATGATGATAAACTGGTGTTTATCAGAGTAGTTTAAATTTCCCACGCAAATGTAATACTTCAAAGTTATGTCTCTCATAACTTGTCATGTAACACATTAATTATTATCAGTGTAACTGCGACAATGGTAAGGTTTGATTTGTCATTCCCGATAAAGGACTTCTGAAACGATTACATATTTCATAATTATGCAGACATTTATGGACGAATCATCCCCTTCATGTACTACAAGGAGGGGGCAAAATTGTCGTTACCAAGTCCCTACTGTTCTAACAACATCTTTGAATGAATGGAGTAAAGGACAACAATTTTACCCATGTAGGCTTGGCGTATTCACCTTCTTCATGTGGGTCAAGGTACCAAAAAAACTTTACATGTCATGTAGAGAGGCAAAAGCCAAAGGAAAGTATCACACACATTTCGCTTCCTTGAGGGAAGAGATCATGGCAGTCATGCTGACATATTAGAAATGAGAAAACATATTGAAAAGCTTCTTCTTTGCATGAAAGTTATTGTCATGTTCATTATCCTTGGTTTTATAGTGAAGATGTTATCGTAGTTTCCTTCTTTCCACATATGCTCTTACTAGTGTAAAAGAATGTCATCTGCAAAATTACCTTAATGGCAAACGATGTTACGCATAAAATGTATTATGAACTTTACCACTATGAATTGCGGTTACTTCTTACTTTCTTCCCTTTTATGCTTACTTCAATGGTGAATATTGTAGTATGCTTTTGCACATGAATGATGCTCAGGAGATCTTCCTGTTGCGATCACTGATTTGAAGGAGGGAAGCTGGTGACTGGCTTGGTCATCGTTTCTCCTCATATACCTGGTCCATCGTTCAGATTGAGTTCTCATTAGAGTTCAACTTCCTCGTTTTGTTAACACGGTTGAAGTTAATCTAGAAGCGATTGAAGGAGACATTTCATTTTATAAACCCACTCATTCTACATGGATCATGGTATTGGGACTGGAATGAGCATATGTTACGTCCATGGGCTGGGGATCACCAGTGGGAGCAAGTGAGTATCAATGCAGAACACGTTATGCATATCTAAAAGTACATTTGTTGCTTGTTCTCTACTAATATTGTACTCCTACGACAGTTACCCGAAGATTACAGATGGTTATAAGGACGATGATACGTCCAGTACGAGTTGCTAAGGAGGGTTATCATCCTAGGATTTTAGATATTTCCTTCAACTATTTCATGTTTGAAGTTTAACCTGATGCAACATTCCATAATAGTAATGAGATGGGATGATTAGGGACAACATTTGAATTTCATACATGCTATTGTAGGCAGTTTACTTTGATGTAATCATCTTACGTAATCTTATCATTATTTTGTTTGCGTATTATTCTTTGATATAATAATTGACTTCATGAGAAGCACAGACTTAATAAGGGAGTAATTGCTTACATTTAACGTTCAAAGTTAAGGTAATTATATAAGTGATCTTTGTACGACACATGACCTAACATCTTAACATGCAACACCAATGGTCCCCTAAAGCTCTATCTTCTCTTTCATTAAATGCCTTCCTATATATATTGGAATGATGTCTACAAATGAGTCTGACAAATAAGATCTATATATATTGGAAGAACCCTTAAATCATTGTTGTTGATTGTAGTATAGGGTCAAGCTAACTGACATTTTATTCTTTCAATTATCCCTCTCTCTTTTCTTCTCTCAATTACCTCAACTCTTCCCCAACACTTGCCATATTTTCGTATGACACAGGACCTAACATCTTAACACGCAACACCAATGGTCCCCTGAAGTTCTATCTTCTCTTTCATTATATGCCTTCCTATATATATTGGAATGATGTCTACAAATGAGTTCGACAAATAAGATCTATATATATTGGAAGAACCCTTAAATCATTATCGTTTATTGTAGTACAGAGTCAAGCTAAATGACATTTTCTTCTCTCAATTGTCCCTCTCTCTTTTCTTCTCTCAATTAGCTCAACTCGTCCCCAACACTTAGCCATTCTTTTCAAACTTAAACCCACTTTTCTCGCACTTAAACCAAAAATGAACCAAAAATCATTTAATGGGCGGACCCAACACTTTTGAGGATCAACAGTCCATTTCTAGACCAGATCTAACCCTACTCAAACTAGTTCCTAGTTTTGTTACTTGTGGATTTTAGTCATTTGAGTTTGCACACAGTATTGGGCCATATTAGGCCCACCAAATCTCACGCCCACTAGGGCCCACGGACACCCACGTGCGCTGCACGCACATGCACGCACGTGCCAAATGGTCAGATAATGCTCAGAAGGGGATATGTGCGCCCAGCACTTGACAATTTAAGTGTTGGGTTCACATATCACTTTTATACATGCGTGGGTGTTCTTCACCTTCCGATGTAGTACAAAGGCCAACCGCTTCTCTTCAGTGTAGCATCCACCTGTGTCAACTTCAAACAACGATTGCTAGAGACTCAATGAACCAAATTGAGCAAACTAAAGTTTGATGGAAAGCTCTAAGACTCTACTCAATTTTACTATCAATTTGATGGTTGGATCAAATTTCATCTAAGGATTCCGAAGATGAACATGGCTCTGTCGCCATGGCTCAAAGGAGCTGTAGCATATGAAATCTAGGTATTTTGACCTGCAGGTCATGCTTAAACTATCAATTGAGAGACGAGAAGGATTTAGGAGATGATTCCACAGGGTTTTGAAAAGAATAGAGGTTTAAAGAAGCTTTAGAAGCTTCGAAAGCTTCAAGATTTAGTTCTCACTATATAGAACATTAAGTCAGATGTGATATAGCTCCAGAGATAGATATAACTGTTTAGAATTGATCTATATCAATTCAGAAGGTAATCTATGTTTGAATTAGATGGTATTTGGATTCAAAACCCAACATGAACTCAAAGAGCTCATTTAGGTTCCAGTACAAACCCAAAATGATTAGGGATTAAAATTAACAATAATCATCAATAAAACTCACTCAAACCTATTCTAAATGGTTCAAAGACATATCAGGAACTTGATTCAACTGCTAAATCACAGATTCAACCTTAGAAGGCTCAAAAACAACTCATGGTTGACCGAAGGAACTCAAAAGTTGACTTTCAAATATGTTATTCTGGCATCAAATTAAAAACCTAATTAGACTTAATTCTATGCAAGAAATCTATTGTACATGTCAAAATCATGCTTTGATCACTCTAGAGATGTCTACAAGTTCATCGCTGGAGAATAAGAGTGGGTTTGTTCGTCAGAGCAAATTGCTACTTCTTAAGTCTATCTAACACCTTGAATAGGATCTTGATAACTTGATCATGCTTCATGATCTATTCTCGAGTCCTAATCATCAATGAATTAGTTCTCTCCAACTCCATCGGAGTTGGAGAAGACGACCTAGGATGTCAGTACATCATCATTAATTTCTAAATCTAATCAGTGGATTTTAACCCTCAAACCAAATTATCTACAAAGCTTCTCATGAAGTATTAACACCTGTGGCTTTAATTGATGTCACTAGAGCTCATCGTAGCTCCGGGGAAGGCTGAAATGAGTCATCGGAGATCAAATTTCCATAAAATAGATCAAGAATGGTCTCTAGAGATTCTTGAGGTTACAAGGAACCTCAAGAATGAGTTAATTGAGTCAATTAGAGATTATGACATGATTTGTACAAGAAACTCAGTAAGCTTTGTGTCTTGAGTTCGTCTGAACTCAAACTGTCCTCTCACTCAATTGAGTGAGGGGAAATGTTCAGGAAGGTGGTGAGATGGTGTGCATGTAGGGAATTAGGTGGACTAACTCCTCTGAGCTTGCCATGGATAAAGAACTTAGACGTTGAAGGTGGATTTAGGTGTTTCTGTGATAAGGTGTAATTGATCAAATTAAAGTGATAGAAAAGGTCCTTAGTGGACAAATGATGATGTAGGACCTTTAATGGTTGTCGAATAGGTCTGAGAACTTTGCCATGGACAGCGGAGTTGCTCAGGTGTGTGTGTTGTGATTTAGGCGGATAGTGAGATAAATCAAGTGACTAGTGGCATAGAAGTGATTATGGAAAGATGTAGAAAGTGAAAGGGGTTGTACCTAGACGGGAATAGGCTACATTCAACCTAACCACCGGCATCGTCTCTGATGCTGGTGAGGTTAAATGCCTACTCTAAATAGGATTAGGAGGTGATCCAGTCCATTTGATGTGGAGAGGGAGGTGAACTTTGGTTCGACGGTAACAACAATGAAGTGACGACGCTGGATGGGTGGTGATCGGAGGGTATGCACACCGAATACCGTGGACCATCCAAAGATGAAGAAAGTTGAAGAAGATGATTGTTCACAGGGCCATTTTTGTAAATAAAAGGACCTATTTGAAATAGGAAGGACTCAAACGAAATAGAACTTAAGGGCAAAAATGTAAATAGTGACTTTTAAGGCATATTTTAATTTGTTTCCTTTTCAACTTTTCATATATAATCATAAATAATGTAAATAACATATTTATGCCGTGAAATTATATTTTTTCTTTCTTAGATATATTTATTTAAATGATATAATTAATTAAGTTAATTACATACTTAGTTCTTGCAATTAATTAAGTTAAATATCTAGCTAAATAATTATGAATTGAGTCCTAATTGTTAATTGAATTATTATTCAGATTAATTGATCATTAATTTTGTATTTTTAACTTATTTTGTAGGGCATTACAATTTTTACCCCTATAGTATAATTAACCCTGTATTTAGTCTATTCTTAGGTAATTAGCAAGGAAAAATAGCTAATTAATGATAATTAGGAGCCATGATAAGTCTATCATCATTATTTCCCTTTTCATATTTTTACTGTGGTCTGTTTCTTCCTATTTTGCTGCAATGAAGTTTTACCATTGTATATTTATCAACTATGCAGGTGATCGACACCCCGAGAATACGGAGTATCCAACTCAAGAAGTGATCGGACTTCCTAGAGTGGGTGATCCAATCAAGGGATCAAAGAAATCTCACAAATGGCACAAGGGTTGATTACCCAGTTCCACCGCAAGGGGTGTATGTCTGGGGGGAGGATGGGACTCCCAACTTAGATTACAAAGTATACAATCTCTCGATTTCTCTCAGATTGCTTAGGGGTGGACTTGAGTGCCTTCCCACCTTTTTATAGTGTAGGGATAAAGCTCCTGGAGACATCTTCTAAGCGGATCGAGCATGGGCTTCTAGCAGGATTTCCTGAGTCGATCACGCTTCTAGCAAGATTTTCTGGGCAAATACGCTGCCACTGTCAGCATTTATTGAAGGCGCATGCCTGCTGTACTCTTGTCGAACCTCTAATGGAGAAGGCTTCCTAGGTCCGGCTGTGCCCTGCCTACTTGTATGTAGGCCAGTTAATCTGCTAGATCCATCTGTATAGGAGGTTCTCTTGGGTGTAGGCGGGCTAGATCTCCAAACCCACCTGTATCCAAGCTTATCCGGGTTGGATCCTTCTTTTCGGGCCTATCGTGGGGTTTTGGGTTCGAGGGCATTTTTTTCCCCTCATCATATGCTCCTTACTCTCGAGTTAGCGTCTGCTTGCTGAGAGAGTAACACTTTGAGTAGAAACTCTGCGGTAGGTGATGCCCCCAAATGTTGCCCTGGCTGCGTATACAAGTGGGGGAGCATTTGATATACAGTGAGGTTCTCTAGGGCGAAGGTACGTAGTTGTATGGGGCACATGGACTTGTTATGCCACCAACCTTAAGAGGCAGTTATGAGGCACATCTGGCTACTATGTTCCCAGTCATAAGAGGCGATTTTGAGCCCTCTACATTACTGACCTTAGGAGGTGATTTTGAGGTGCATTCGCTCACTAGGTTACCGGCCTTAAGAGCCGATTTTTAGGTGCATCCGCCTGCTATGTTATCGGCCTTAAGAGGCAATTTTGAGGTGCATCCACAGGCTATGTTACCGACCTTAAGAGGTGGTTTTGAGGCACGCTCACCTACTATTTCCGTGGGTAATGGCCAGTTACGCTGGGGTCGAAATGGTGTCTCGCTATCCAAAGAGACCAGCATTTATTGTCATTATGATGAGGTAAAGGTCTCAAGCGACGTGCCAACCATTGATGGGACCACCCTTTTTTTGCGGCAGCGGATATGTGCACAGGGATGTTAAATGCCCGT
This sequence comes from Thalassia testudinum, assembly GCA_037157565.1. Taxonomy (NCBI): domain Eukaryota; kingdom Viridiplantae; phylum Streptophyta; class Magnoliopsida; order Alismatales; family Hydrocharitaceae; genus Thalassia; species Thalassia testudinum. Next base: position 113,341,601 of record JAZHRO010000039.1, on the reverse strand, counting down.
AATGATGGTGGAGGTTTTCTTCGCCTTTGGCGATTCGTTTGGAATCTGTACCAAATACAGTAGGATTTCATTTTTTCGAAAGTCACACCCCACAAGGGTGGAACCACCCTCCGTGGGGCCTATATATAGGGGTTGTGGGTCATGGTTAATGACCCACCTACCTCAGAAAGTTCCTGCGTGGAGTGCTTTTACTCTTGGCAGAGCGGTGTGAGGGGACGTCCTTCGCCGGAGTGCCATCATGTTGGGACCTCTTAAAAATGAAAGCCATCATGTCATGTTTCACAAGCGAGGGTAAGTCCATTGCTTCTTATTCTAGAGTCTCCACCAAGACCAGGTCCTTGTATGGTTTTTCATCAGATTTTCGTAGTCAGTCCACTATTTTGTCATTTTTGCAGGAGTATAAGCTTGGCGGGGTGTTGTTTGAGGCTTCTGGGTTCGAGACCCACCTGTGTTCAGACGAGACGAAGGACATGCTTACATATGCAAATATGCCATAAATCATGTTCTACAAGTGCCATTGAATCCCTTTGTGTCCTCCTTCCTTTGCTTTTACTATCTTGCCCCTTCGTAGCTCAGCCTTAATTGTTGACTGGTGTTGAACACCCTTACCACCCTCTGCCTTCATTTTGGGATTGTTCCCCTTCTTGCTTTGTTCCGCTTGCTTTTTGGGCTGATGCCCTTGAAAGTGAAAAAGGGCAGGCCTCCCTCCACCACATATACACTATATAGCCGGCAAGTCGGATACTAGGTAGTGGACCTCCTCGATAGTTTGAAGGGGCATGACCACCATTTATTTTTCTCTCCAATCTTGAGGACCTCAAAGTCCCCTGCACTTGGCAAGGTCCGCTTGAGAAGGACCAGCCGCCCCAAGCCGAGGATTTTGACTCGTCCGTGCGAGTGGATGCAAAGAAGTTAGTTAAGTTTGGTCCGATCGCTCGGTCGGAGCTCATGCGAAAGGACGTCCAGGATGAATTGTCATGCGGGGAGGAAGAGGATGGCTTTCATGTCATACCTTACACTTGCCCATTACTAATCTGGTATCTCCTGTTGCTTCTTTTAAGCAGTTCGCTCAGTCGAGCATGCCCAAGCGTCGAGGCGGCATCGTCACCCACCGTAGGTCGTGGCAAGGCGAAAAAAGGCCTATGGAGTAGGGGGAGGGGAGTGAATCTCCTCATCAGAAAGGGCTAAAGTGTAAAGAGGGGGAGGCCCTTGATGGGGCCACAGAGGAGGTAGAGGTCCCCCTATGGTGGGAGAAGAAGGGTCGCCACGTGGAGCCTTCGCGGGAGGAGTCATCGACATCCTCGTTGCAAAGTCCTGATAAGGCCTAGGGGGAAGGTATGCCTCTCGCTCCTCTGGCTCTGTCTGAGCCACCTAAGATGATCTCCCTTGGTTACTCCCCCTCAGAGGCACCGCTAGAAGTGGTTCTCCCGGAGGGTACCTCCAGTCTTACTATTTCATCGGCTTCCCCTAGGGCCTTTACTTTACTAGCTCGAGAGGCTGCTGGCGCGGGCAATGTTTTTGGCCAGCCCTACTACCGGCGAAGTTCTACCGGTGCTTAGGTTTTGGTGGATCCCACTAGGTAGGGGTGCTCAGGGATAATTGGCCACACCGTCGGGTCCATTGTTGGGTCTGTACTGGAGGGTGCCTTTGGTGGATCCGAACCTAAGCTCAGGGTGCCTATTTGGTTGGAGACGTCTAGCAGGGACCTTGACTTGGAGAGGTAGGTGCTGAGGCACCTAGATGATGTTGTGTCTTGGGGCCACTTCTGGGCCTCACAGCATGGACTAGAACCACGTGTTCTTCTACTGCATGCATATGGTAAGCTCGTGAGGCCTGTATTTCATTTTGATTTTTCTTTGCCAGAGCCACTTGTATTTTGATGCGATGGTGGTTTTTAGGCGGAGATGCTTGGGTCGCACTGCATTTCGCATGGTGTTGTTCCCCTGGACCTTCCTGCCCATACTGGCCCAGGTAATGCAGCAGACCTAGCTGCTCAGTGGGTTGTGATGGCCAAAGCGGAGCATGGGCAATTGCTTCGACAAGTGGCGAAGGTCGTTGCTGCACTAAAGAAGGTGGAGAAGGCAGCAAAGGAGGAGTGAAGGCTCTGCTTCCAGCGAGAGGCCGCTAGCCAGGTTGGTCGGATAGAGGGGGAGTTGAAGAAGGCCCGCTCCCAGCTGTGGAGGGCCTCTACCACTAGTGAGGAGATGAAGGAGGAGCTCATGAGGAGGCACCGCGCCCTTTGATGCGAACACCGTCATAAGCCATAACTAGCTCAATTTGGTCTTATAAAGTCAATAAAGCTCCTACATATCAGTCAGAAGGTCTCTAGAGCAGGGAGAGTTATTTTGAGAAGAAAAGATGAAAATAGGGTGACAAAAGCCATTTTCGTGAGTTTTGGAAGTCGTCAGAATCGTAGTATAGTTGTACAAAAACGTTCGTCAAAAATTAAGTTTGTAAAAATAACGAGACTTTGAGTCCTTGTCGTTCGTCTCTAGGAGGCATTTCTTTACTTCTGAAATAAATCTTCTATTGCTTTACTTTATTTGGAATCGCATGCCGGTTCATGATTATTACGTATTTAAATACGACATGCTTAGTTGCAAGAATATGAGGAGTTAGAAACAGGCAACTTGAATCACGCAAATATGACAGCAATCAATAAGCTCATGGTGATTTCACAACACGGAGAGATATATATATAAAAGCATTTTTCATTCATTCAATGGGAGAGTTGTTTGCAACAAGAATGGTAGAGGAAAGCTTGTACAAATATGCTTAGAATGTAAATCTAGCTACCAGAAAATGATTGCATACAAGAATCTATGGGGGGATTTTGCATGCATCATTGGGGGAGAATAAAGACTATGCTACTAAGCAGTAATAGAAAGCAGTAAATCTATGAAGAGCATAAACTAAATCTAGCATAACAAAAGGGCATTCAAGGGTGGTCCCTGATGGCCTTGGAGTGGTCGGGAGGAGAATGAGGGGTGGCCGGTCGACCCTTGGAGAGAGAGAGAAGTGATCCAGCATCCCGGCATGGTGTCCTTCATGGTGGTGATGAGCTAGTGGAGGTGGAGTGGCTAACCTAAGAGGAGGTGGGCGTGCATGGAGCCAATGAAGTGAGTGGTGCCAAGAATGTGAATGGGTGCAAATGGCCACCCATTGGGTCTTTTTATAGACCCAAGGGATTCTCTCTAGAGAGGTGTGGAACTCTCTAGAGAGAGTCCAAGAGTGGCTGGCCATGAGAGGATAGAGGTGGTTTTTGAGATCCAAAAAATGTGGATCTCAATTTGAATGCCTCTTGGTTGCTAAATTTGGCAACCAAGAGGTGGCGCCACTTCAAGAGAGTTCTAGAGAACTCTAAAGAAGTGTGTGTGCATGAATTGGTGTGTGTGTGTGTGTCTGGTCGTGCTCTATGTGGCTAGGTGGTCTAAGTTAGGTCTTAAGGGGTTTAGGTAGGTGTATGTCTTGAATTAGGGTTACAAACCCTAATTGCCAAGGGGAAAATGCAATTAAACTTAACCTAATTGAGAGTGAGATAACCTAATTAGGGTTGGAGTGGCATCATGTCTCTCCTGGTCATAGAACCGACCGACTGGCATCATTTGCAGTGTTGGGCGTATTCGTGTGTATCTCTGAAGATGGTTGGCCAAAAAAATCCCGACTACAAAATTTTTGCAGCGGTTTTCCATCTCGAGAAATGGCCACCACAAGCATCATTGTGGCAGAAAGATAACACACTAGGCATCTCAGAATATGGGATGCATCTTCGGATAATATGATCCGCACTAATGCGGAAGAGTAGTGGGTCATCCCAGAGGTAGTATTTAGCCTTTGCAGTGAATTTGAGTTTCTGGTCCTTGGATAGGTATGCGAGAATTTTGCCTGTGGCAAGGTAGTTCGTGAAATCCGCATACCAGGGAAACTCAACAGAATGAACTGCCAAAAGAGATTCATCCGGAAATTACTCGTGGATAGGCAAGGAATAAGGAATGTGATCTGGGTCCAGCCTGGATAGGTGATCCGCCACAACATTTTTGCTTTCCGACTTTGTCACGGATTTCGATATCAAATTCATGCAATAGAAGGATCCATCTAATGAACCGTGGTTTGGCATCCTTCTTTGCCAACAAATGCCGGAGGGCGGAGTGGTCAGTGAAGATGATGACCTTGGACCCCAATAAGTATGATCTGAATTTCTCCAACCCAAATACTACTGCTAGCAGTTCTTTTTCGATGACAGTGTAATTGCGCTGAGCCTCATTCAGCATCTTGCTAGCGTAGTATATGACGAAGGGTTGTTTCTCCCGACGCTGGCCTAAAACAGCATCGACGACAAAATCAGAAGCGTGGCACATCATTTTGAAATCAAGCGACCAGTCAGGTGGTTAGAGAATCGGGGAGTTGGAGACAGCGCTTCGTAAAGTCTCAAAGGTGCTGAGACACGGGGTGTTAAATTCAAATGGGACATCGGCAACCAGGAGATTTGTCAAAGGCCACGCAATTTTTGAGAAATTGCGTATAAATCTCCGATAGAAGCCGACGTGACCCAAGAATGATCTGATCTGCTTGACCGAGCTAGGTGGCGGTAAGTAGGAGATAATCTCTGATTTAGCTCGGTCGACCTTGAGTCCATTTTTAGAGATCCTGTGCCCTAGTACTATGCCATCCCTCACCATGAAATGGCTTTTCTCCCAGGATAGTACTAGGTTTACCTCAGTACACCATTTCAAGATCTTGGTGAGGTTATCAAGACAAGATGCGAAATCATCTTCGAAAACGGAGAAGTCATCCATGAATACCTCCACATAGTCCCCGATCATGTCAGAGAAGATGGCCATCATACAACGCTGAAATGTTGTTAGTGCGTTGCAAAGGCCAAAGGGCATCCGCTTGAAAGCAAATGTTCCGAAGGGGCACGTGAATGTGGTCTTGTCTTGATCTTCCGGGCTAATCGCTACTTGATTGTACCCAAAGTATCCATCCAAAAAGTAGAAGAAACTGCGTCCGGCTAACCGTTCCAAGATCTGACCAATGAACGGCAAAGGAAAGTGATCCTTCTGGGTAGCCGTGTTCAGTTTCCTGTAGTCGATACAGACCCGCCAAGATGTCGTAGTGTGGGTCGGGATGGATTTTCCTTTATCATTCTTCATGTCGGTGAGTCCTGCTTTCTTAGGCACTATCTGGATCGGACTCACCCACTCGCTATCTGAGATTGGATATACAATACCTGCATCCAGCCATTTGATGATCTCCTTCTTAACAACCTCGAGCATATTCGGGTTAAGCCGTCTTTGATGTTGTCTCAAAGGTTTCACCCCCTCATCCGTGTAAATGTGATGAGTGCAATATGAGGGGTGAATACCACGGAGATCAGCAATACTCCACCCGATAGCAGCCCTATGGTCTTGAAGCGTAAAAATCAATTGATACTCTTGTTCTTGCGTTAAGTGGGCATTGATAATGACTGGGTATGTCTCACTTTCACCCAAGAACACATACTTGAGTGAGTCAGGTAAGGGCTTCAATTCAATTACGAGTGGGTCAGAGTCAGAAATGAGAGTGGGAGGAGCAAAATCTAGGGTGGGACTCTGCTAATCCATGTGCACGTGAATCCCCGCTGAATTGCTCCCTGTGGAATAATCAGTTGTGACTACATTAACGGGAAACCCATTAGCTGTGGTCATGTCTTCCTGCAGCACCCGGGGCGATTTAGTAATGTGTGGATCATGATAGCTGGATTTAGGGGTGTTGTGGTCAGAAGCACACCCTAAACAGTCGAATCCTCGGGGAGATATGTGTAGTGCAGTGGTCTCAGTCCCGTGTGGATCGCGATCCAAGAACCCTGATAGTGTAGACGAATGAGACATTGGGTCGTCACAAAGGAGCCCAATGTTACCACAGTATGCCAAATCTTCGTCTTCACCATCCTCCTCTATACAATCACAGTCGAAGTTCTTTGCTGCCCTAAATATGTCCAGTCGAAGTCTCTCATTGCTTAGGGCTATCTCCATACACCCGGATGCATAATCAATGTTCGCTCAGGCTGTCACCAGAAATGGGCGACCCAAAATAATTGGTGCATCTCAGATATTAGGAGGAACTTCCATATCGAGAACAAAAAAATCTATAGGAAAGCAGAACCCATGGACTTTCACGATCACGTTCTCAACCACCCCCCTCGGTGTTTTGACTAATCTGTCAGCCAGCTGAATCGTGATCGAGGTGGGCTTCAACACCCCAAATCGAAATCGATCAAATACGACAGTGGGAGTTAGGTTGATGGACGAACCCAGATCTAGAAGGGCCCGATCAAATGGAGAATCCTGCAAGAAGCAGGATATAAGTGGGGTACCAGGGTCTTTCTTCTTTGGCAGTAAGTCAGCTAGAATCACAGCGCTAGCCTCTTTCGACAGTACCGCCTGTCGTCTAATTCTCGGTTGTCTCTTCTGGGTACAATAGTCCTTGAAGAACCTAGCGACAGCGGGAATGTGATCGATTGCCTCAGGGAGGGGGACCTGAATATGTACTCCTGGAACATCGATTTCAAGTCCTCAAAATTCCACGTGTCCTTTTTCCGTACTGCATTTCGTGTCAGAGCCTCAGGAAAAGGGATAGGAATCTCAAAGTTGAGTGGCCTCTTACCCTTATCTACCGCAGGTGGCTCCTGAGATGATGAAGGGGTCAATCCCGCCTGCGATGAAGGGTGGGAAAAATCAGGACCCACTTGCCTAAGTGGTGGGTCGAATGTCTTCCTTCCGCTCCGCAAAGAGACAACATGTTCATCGGCTTGCTGTCCATGAGGTGGTGGGGGAGCGAAAGGGGCAGAATATGAGGGGTTCTACAAAGGCAGCTGGCCTTGCATGTAACCAGGTGGTGCAGGAGGTGCCTGTAGTATGGCGTGTGCCTGTCCCTGAGGTGCCTGAAACCTAGGTGGGGCTCCCTAGTTTTGCACATATCAAGGATTTGGGATGGGTTGGGACGGCAAGGCTCCCTGAGTCCTATGCTCCTGCAATAGCTGGTTCTGCGTGTTCTGTATGGTCTGTATCTGATCAACCATCGCCTTCATAATCTACAAGCTATCTTGTGTTGATTTCCTCATTGATTCTTGCAGCTCCTCTTTCAATGCCTCCAAAGGGTCAACCCGCTTTGGAGGGTGGTTGGCAGCTTGGTGTAGCAGCTAGTATAAAGAGCGGGGTTGCTGCTGCTGAGACGGGAATGGCTGCTGCCTAGGGTACGTGTTTTGCGCATTCCCGTATTGCCTGGTCTGGTAGTGTGGATCTTGATGTGGTCTCTATGAATTGCCAGACAAGGAGAAGTTTGGATGCTGGCACCAACCAGGGTTATACATCTCTGAATATGGGTTATTACGCCCGTATCCTTGGATAGCGCTGATGTCCTCGTAGGCCGAAGATGTTTGAGACGTATATCCATCAAGGGAATACACATTATAATCTGCGGGTGATGCGTAACCCTGGTCGTAAAGTGCTAGATCTGGATTGTTTACGGGATCCTGATATGAGGGATCTTGTAAATACAGAGAAGATGCATCCCGAGTGAGTAGATTAACTTGAGCAGGAGGGGCTCGGGGTGCATGGGAGGGTCTTGAGGAGACAGAGCTCAAGTCAGATTGACCCTAACTAATCTGGTCAATCTTTTTCTCGATTAGGTTTATTCTATCCAACTGCTTGACGATGATATCCATGTCGGCTCAAATAGACTCAGTGTGAGCCTCGTCGACACCAACCCACTGCTGACCAGGCCGTTGGAACTGGTTCATGGATGCAGCATTCATCGAGTTCTCCACTAATGATTCAAACAGCTCAAATGCACTGTTCTTGTCTTTTGCGAGACAATTCCCGTTGCTAGATGCATCGGCCAGATACCGATGTGTGTCATCCAGCCCATGGTAAAAAATATGAGCTAAGTGCCATCTGGGTATACCATGATGCGGGCATTTCCGGAGAAGGTCGTGAAATCTGTCCCATGCTTCGTGTAACTTCTCCCCAGCTCCCTGGGAGAAAGTCGTGATTGCGCACCGCATTGCTTTTGTTCGATCGATTGGGAAGAACTTTTGCAGGAATTCACGTCGTAATTTCGGCTAGGTTCCAATTGGCTTCCCAATAGTCTTGAACTATTATGAAGCTTTGTCCCTCAAAGATAACGGGAAAAGCTTCATTAGAACAATCCTGAGATCAATATTCCTGGGTCGAATCGTTTCAGCGAGTCGACTCAAGTCCTCAAAGTGCTAGAACGAATCTTCGCTTGAGTTCCTATAGAAATGAGTGCTGATTAACCCAATCACATTGGGCTTGAGCTCAAACGCGTCCCCACGTCCAGGAATTCTAACTAAAGGTGCAATGATTTGTGCGGCTAGGTCGTAGAAATCCCGCAGTTGTTCTCCTCGCGGCGGGTGCTGCATCTTGTCAAGTGTCGTCAAGATGCGATCCATCCTCTGCTGATGCCGCTCCTTGGATTCGGCTACCCGAGCTTCTAGATGAGCCATCGAGTCCAGATTCTCGATATCTTGACCTGGTCTAGGTCCAGGTCCAGGATTAGCCATGGTGGCTCTGGGAGTGGAAGAAACGGGGGGAGAAGATGGTCCGGGTGAGGTGATTTGCCTCCTTGGAAGTGGCTCCCAAGGTCCAACCAAGTGAGGTCTAAGTGACCTCCTTCCTTGCATACACCACCCAACCCCTGGGTTGGTGTAGCCAAGCAGGACAAGGCTAAGGCCCTGTCAATCAAATGGTCCTTATGGATCAGGTAACCAGATTTTTTGTTAGAAGTTCGAATTCCTAAAGAGAAATTCGTCATTCAACCGACTAAAAGTAATTCTCTCCTCTCAAGCTAACCCAGCCAATTTGGTTACGAGGGGACTAAGGGGAAGGTTCTTCCTTTGGCTTACGCCTCCGATTCCGTTAACCCCCGAGCTGCCGTCATTTGACACTGCCCCGTAGACTTAGTCACCAGGTTTGGCAAGAGAGGTTAAAAACACCCAGTTGTGTGACAACAAACTTGGGTTGATTTCATGTTTTAAAATTAATTTTAACCCCTTTTCTTCAGTGGGATTTGTGGTGAGTGGCCTACAAGGTGACCAAGCTCACCGGCTAACTAGACTTGATTAAGTCTAGGTTAGCCCAAAGCGTGGTCTCTAAGTTGTAACCCTAAAGATTCAACCTAAGGTTTATGCACTTCTAGGGTTTTTTTTCTGTTTCAGCAGACCACAAAAGTAATGTTCGTTCTCTGACAAGAATTGGAATCTAATTCACTTGAAATTTTGCAAGTAGATTCCTTTTTCAATTAGCTTCCCAAAGAATATTTTTTTGAAATTTTTACTATTTCAAGCGAATTTTTAGGGATTTTGAATGTTAGAAGGTCAGATCTTGAATTATGACCCCTGGTCGATTTTTTGCTTTGAAACAGTATCAATTGACCTTCAAAAATTTGAGAAAAATATGGAAAATAAAGCCAATTAGATTAGCTTTCAAACCCCACCATTTTTAGTCAAAACAAATTCACAAATTGCTCGAAATTGCTTTTTGAAATTTGAAAAATCTTGAATTTGGGTCAGTCTGACCCCCGTGTACTTCACGACTTTTTAAAAATTGTATACTTGAAATTTTTTCAAATGGATGGTGGTGTTCGAAAGGTGGTTTGAAAATGAAAATTTGGCCCTAATTTCAAAATTTTTTGCTTACTACTTTTTCGATAATCGAATTTTTAAATCAAACTTGAAATCTGGCTGAAAATCAGATGATGATGGAAAAGCTCTTTAAAGAGGTTTGAGTTTGAGATCTAAGCTTTCCATAAAAAAAATTGATTTTTTTTTCAAAACTTTTGCACATTTTTTTTCGCAAAGAATTTTTCAAAAGATTCAAAGAAATAATCTTTTTTTTTCTTTTTTTTTCAAACTAACCTAGATTCGAAAGGAAACCTAATCTAGATTTTTTTTCAAAATTTTTCTTTTTGATTTTTTTTTCTTTTTCTTTTTCACGAAAATGAGTAAAATCTTCTTTCTTTTTCATAGAAAATTTTTCAAAGGACACTACAGAAAGTAAATCTACTCCTAGGGTTCAGAAAAAAATCTAATATAAGGGGAGATGATGTGCACCTGACTTTTTCTTTGTCGTGCTCGATGTGTGCGCAGATCCCATTTTTCTTCCGTGTTGTCCTGCACATCAAAAACAAAGTAGGGATAGATTTGTCAGTGATAGTTTAAAAGATCGAAATCAAAGAAAATGACGTTGCCTCCCCAGCAATGGTACCATTTGACAGAAGCCATTTTCGCGTGTTTTGGAAGCCATCAGAATCATAGTATAGTCGCACAAAAACATTCGTCAAAAATTAAGTTTGTAAAAATAACGAGACTTTGAGTCCAAGTCGTTCGTCTCTAGGAGGCATTTGTTTACTTCTGAAATCGACCTTCTATTGCTCTACTTTATTTGGAATCACGTGCCGATTCATGATTATTACGTATTTAAGTACGACATGCTTAGTTGCAAGAATATGAGGAGTTAGAAATATGCAACTTGAATCACGCAAATATGACAGCAATCAATAAGCTCATGGTGATTTCACAACATGGAGATGTACATATATAAAAGCATTTTTCATTCATTCAATGGGAGAGTTGTTTGCAACAAGAACAGTAGAGGAAAGCTTGTACACAAATGCTTAGAATGTAAATCTAGCCACCAGAAAATGATTGCATACAAGAATCTATGGGGGGATTTTGTATGCATCATTGGGGGAGAATAAAGACTATGCTACTAAGCAGTAATAGAAAGCAGTAAATCTATGAAGAGCATAAATGAAACCTAGCAGAACGAAAGGGCATTCAAGGGTGGTCTCTGATGGCCTTGGAGTGGTCGGGAGGAGAATGAGGGGTGGCCAATGGAGCTTAGGTCGACCCTTGGAGAGAGAGAGAAGTGATCCAGCATCCCAGCATGGTGTCCTTCATGGTGGTGATGAGCTCGTGGAGGTGGAGTGGCTAACCTAAGTGGAGGTGGGCGTGGATGGAGCCAATGAAGTGAGTGGTGCCAAGAATGTGAATGGGTGCAAATGGCCACCCATTGGGTCTTTTTATAGACCCAAGGGCTTCTCTCTAGAGAGAGTCCAAGAGTGGCCGGCCATGAGAGGATAGAGGTCATTTTTTAGATCCAAAAAATGTGGATCTCAATTTGAATGCCTCTTGGTTTCTAAATTTAGCAACCAAGAGGTGGCGCCACTTCAAGAGAGTTCTAGAGAACTCTAGAGAAGTGTGTGTACGTGAATGGGTGTTTGTGTGTGTGTGTGTGTGTGGTCATGCTCTATGTGGCTAGGTGGTCTAGGTTAGCTCCTAAGGGGTTTAGGTAGGTGCATGTCTTGAATTAGGGTTACAAACCCTAATTGCGAAGGGGAAAATGCAATTAAACTTAACCTAAGTTTAATTGAATGAGTGTGAACCTAATTGAGAGTGAGATAACTCAATTAGGTTTGGTTTAGGTCAATTGGACTCTCACTAACTCCAATTGAACTTGTGTGGGTTGAGATCTAAGCTTAATTGGACTCAATGAGTCCAATTGACTTAGGTGAAGGTAATTGACTTTGATCTAAGTCAATTGGGTTTGGTGAGGACCTAATTAGGTCCTTAGGTAGGTCTAAAGGTAATGTACTAGGGTTAGGACACCTCAAATTAAGTTCCTATGGGGTTGGGATTAGGTCTAGGGAGCTAGAGATCCAAGATCAAGACTTGAATCTCAAAACAGGGATTGGAGACCTATACCAGACTTCCAAAAATGTGATAAGATGACTTATACTCAAAAATCAAAATTCCAGACTTCAGTTTTGGACATCTAATCTGAGTCAGGGGGAAATCAAGGTTCTGTTTTGGGTATTCTGCAGAAATTGGACGTCTAACAAAGTGTCTAGACATCCAATCACACTGCAGAAGTGGGTTTGAGGTGTGCGGGAGTTCGCTAGGGGTCCTGGATGTCCTATAACTTATCTGGACGTCCAGATAAAGGTTGGAACTAGGGTTTTAGGGCCTCCTAGGGTGTTGTGACCTAATCTAAGGGTGGCTAAGGCTTGCGGAGGTCTCTAGGCTATCCTAGTACTAGGATGGACCTAAGCTCTTCACATTTTACTACTTTATTTCTAGTTAATAGAATAGAAAACCTTTAATTGCCTTACATTATTATTCCTACATCTAATCAAAGCCTTCTGCTCCAACTTTGCTGCAACTCCCATTATTCCAGATCCAGCTTCAGATCCTGCTCCAGATCCAGCTCCAGATCTGCTTATTGCTTGCAATTGACATAATGCACTTAATCAGCACATTATAACATTATTTTATGCATAGCTAAAGTAAAGCAGTAAAGATACAGATAATGCTTATGCATGCATGAATTACCCTAACTTATGCTAAGTTCTAGCTTAATCTAGGTCAATTAAGACCTATGATTGCTGTGCAATCATAGGGTTATTTATGTAATTTTACCATCTCATCACAAATACAGAATAACCACAGGGTATGCCAGGGGTTTATTAAAGGTCATTTAGTCATTAAAGTCTAATAAGTGGGTTCATGCAGACAGAAACGTGCTTTCACACATTTCAAGAATTAATGGACATCTGAAATCCTAAAAACAGACCTGCTTAATTTACTGAGGTTATGGTCAAGATAAAATTGACATAAACCCTCTAAAATTCATAGAAAAATATTTTCTAGGATTTGGCATCCTTGAATTGATCATCAGAATCCGTTTCAACCCAAAATAGAGTCACAGACAAACTATAGCCCTAATTTATGTTTTTGCATGAATTACCCAATCAAGCTAGGTTAAAACCAAAATCCAACTTCACCATTGGATTTCTTAGGTCCAAATTAGGTTGTATCAAAATTTGGACCCAATCAAAGATTGCCTTGACCTAATTTGCAATTCAGTCCAAATATGACTCTTTTTATCCCAAATAACCCCTTATACTTTGAATTCCTTACAAAATGCCCCCTATCTTTGTTTTCACTCTTTGCAAAAAGGTCTCCCCGCCATTATCGATTAGGAATCCTACTCCGGTGAGAGATTCATCAAGTAATTGCCTTCAAAACAAACCTATTCGTGGGCTTCAATTCTTTCTCGATCTCTCATGCGAACACATGAGAGATGTGGGTATCCTTCACCGATGAGCTTACCAAACATGGAAGTTTGGTCTCCAAGCCTTAAACCCCTTCCAATGGCTTATAAAGGAGTGGGGGTAGGAACCCGAGCTCTTAAGCAATTTTTGGCTTAAGAAACCCTCTTCTCCTCCCTCTCCAGCCTCCTTCAGATCTTGCTCCGGTGACCACCTTGAATCCCCCTCTCCTGACCTTCCAACCATCTAATTGGATGATCTATCTTCTTCCCCTTGTCCTCGGGCATCTCCCCAGTCAAAGGGAGGGCTTTCTTCTACCTCAGTCATCGTCGCCGCTTCACCATCGTCTTCATCTTCTCCGGCTCCAATTAGCCACAGCTAGAGCCTTCCACCCATCTCCTCTACATCTTCCTATTTCCCTCTACTTCTCTCTCTCATGCTCACAAAATATACGCAATCGCTCACATCCATCTCCACCTTCGGCAACCACTCTAGTGAGGTTTTCCGTCTGCTACACCACACCATAAGCCTCGCCACCTATCATAAAAGCTCCATCTCATCCTCGCGAGCAAACCACTCAAGACATTGAGGGGCTTGCTTGCTCTATAGTGCCACCGAACTCCACGCTCACTGCACCCACGTTTTGAGGTCATACGACCTCCTCACCCCGCAGAACACCACCGCATGGCCACCATCAAGTTTATCATCGTCCGGCAACGATACTGAGCTAGTTTAACAAGGTCAAAAGATCATTCTTTGGATTTCAGGTTTAGGACCTTCTTTGCCATTGCCGCAGCTGCTTCAAGCGAGCTTTCATCACGCTCTTGAGTCTGCATCTCCAGGTCTCAACATCAAGAGACGTAGTCGCATCCCAGTACTCCTTCCAGAATCTCAATTGGAAGCCTCAACTGTAGCACCGTCGCCAATTGGAAGGAAGTCTCCTCCGCAGCTTCACATGAAGGAAGCGGGTGGGATAGTCCCACCTCAGAAACTGCTGGAGTGCCCGCGTGACATAAATTGAATTTCACTCCTCAACTGTTCGCCTCAGTAGCACAGGGTGAGGTCCCCTCACACGTGCCCATGCACGCCCTCACCCACTTCCACGCCACGTGGATCTAGGCTCTAAACCGTTTACCCATATACCCGGATTTGATTAAAGAAGAGAAAGAAAGGGAAAGGAAGAGGAAAGAAGAGAGCGGGGAGGGGGGTTTTGCTCTGCTGCCCTCCTCTCGACACTTAGTGATTTCTAAGGGAGGCCTTTGCCTCTATTGGTGTTGGTGCTGAGCTCTGTGTTGTGCCTTCTCTTGAGCTTAAGGAGGCAGAAGAAGAAGAGAAAAAGGGAAGGAAGGGGAAGGGTGCCCTCTTGGCACTGTAGCAGTTGGACAGTTAAGCTATCTGGTTGAGAGCTTCATTGTCTGATCTCTGAAGGGAGAGCATGGTGCACTTATCCTACATGGATTTAAGTTGATTGATACTATTGGGATATTTGATATTATTGTAATTAGGGTAATTGGTGATTCAAATCACCATTTTACCTTAATCTTTTTGCTCTATCCACATTGGTTCTTATATACATATTATTTGAGATTAGAAATTTCATCATATATTGCTATCCTGTGATAGAATTGCAATTTTTGAGATTTATTGCAACACTTACTTCCTGCATTCGACCTTGGATTTCTTTCGAGCTATAAATTGTATTTGTTGACACGCTATTTTCAGCTATATTACAATGAAGTGATTTTAAAACCCTGATTCAGTGTGTTAAACACCCATCTAGTAGCTCTAGGGGACCTGTCTAAGTGCCTCTTGGCTACCTACGCAAAGGTTGTCTCCTTGAAGGAGGAGGTGCAAGTTCTCAAGGTTGATCACTCTTCCTCCGTGGAGGGGTATGAGAGGGATCTTGAGGAGGAGTGCATTTGTCTGAGCACATCGATCAATAGACTTACCTTCATGCGAACAAGTCTAGAGAAGGTAGAGGCGGATGCGGAAAGGCTAAAGTCCAACCTCATCGAAGCCCAAGAGCTTGCGTCCGAACGGGGCTTGCGAGTGGCAGAATTAGAGGGGGCGGTGGAACTCGTAGAGGGATAGAAGGGCCAAAGCTGAATGCAGAGGTGGTAATGGACTTCTTTGCCAAGGACCCCTCTATGAAATCGATCCAGGGGAAGTTTTCACGGGATATCGGGAAGAAGACTTTGACTTCCATCCAGGCCCTTATAGAGGGGAAGCAAGTCTTCGCGAAGGAGGTGTACACCTAGTCGATAAACCAACTGATGTTAGAGTATGACCACCTCAAGGGGGTTGGTCACATTATTGAGGATAGGCGCATGGAACCACCTGCGGATTGGTCACCTGACAATGGGGTGGCCCAGGAGGCTACCCAGGAGGCGGCGCTGTCGGCTATCGAGGTGGCAAGCTTGGCAGAGGTCGCCGACCTGGCTACAGGAGTTGTTAGTCTGCTCTGTTTTTTGCCAGCAGCCAGTCGAGACATGTTTGAGCCGTGGGAGTAGAATCCTTGTTGCCTGCTGATGAGAACCTCATCATGAGCCATAACTAGCTCATTTTGACCTAATACAAAGGATAAAAGCTCCTACATAACTCAAGGAAAGGCTTAACTCAGAGAATTCTGAGTTTTAGGAGAAAATAAGTCAAAAGGGGTAAAAATGCGATTTTACCAGTATAATCTGCATACAGGTCCAAACATAGGTCAAACAAACCAAATAAGAAGGAAAGTGGGATGATCTGATAAGGGTTACAGCAATTCCAAGGAACTAAATGATAATCTGTAACCCTAAAACAAACCCACTTCAATTCAAGAGGTTCAAGGCAAAGCAAAAATGGAATAAACCCTCTAAAATTCATAGAAAAATAATCTCTAGGGTTTAGAACCTTCAATTTGGCCTTAGGAACCCATCTTGACCTACATTGAGAACCATACCTAATTAATAACTTAATTTGGGTTTTTGCGTAAATTGACCGGTCAAACAAGGTTTAATCTAGAAATAAAATTCACCATCAGATTCCTTAGGTCGTAATTATTCATGTATAAAAACTTGAGCCTAAGAAGAAACCTTCTTGACCAACTTTACATTTTGGTCCTCATCTATTTACTTTTTGGCCCTCAACTTTTGAACCCTCGCATTTTGGCCCCTAACTCTCCTTCGTTCTTTGCGTTCAGGTCCTCCCTGCAAAACCTGCCAGCACCATGCTCCGGCGACCTTGCGCGGAGCATGGCGCCACGCAGGGTGAGGGGGAGGGCCTGCCAGGACAAATGGGGGTGCCCTGCGTCGTCAGCCGTCGCAGGAGCACCCCCCTGGTCGCTGCAACCCACCATACCGGCCGTGCGAACGCACGGACGGTATGGGTCTCCATCTCCGGCGTCCTCCGGCGAGGGAGACACGTCGTCTCCCTCCGCCCTCCTCTCTGATTCCGCCTCTATAAATACCCCCGTCGCTCCGCCATTCTGAGTAGCTGGGATCTGACGGAGAAACCTCCAACTTTCCTCTCTTCTCACTCCGGCAGACGCCCACCAGCTCCGACGGTTCCTCCTCCTCCTCCTCTTCGCTCTGCCGCAATACCAGCAGCAGAGACTTCTTCCCCTGCTCTTCCCGCGCCGCGCCGCACCCAGCGCGTGCCTCTCCAGCCCTCTCCTCGCCGTCGCTCCTTCCTCTGGGCAGCTTCTTCTCCGGCGACAGTCGATACGACTGTCGCCTGCTCCGACCCCTCCTCGTCCTGCTAAGTAGGTAGAACTTCTCACCTTTCTCCCCTCTTCCTTTTCCTCACTTTAAACATTTACTGTCGCCCTCGATCCCGACCAATCACCCTCACCTTCTCCGCCTCCGGCCATCCTCCGGCGAGTCGCTCCCATCACTCCAGCACCCCACACGGCTCGCCGACCTGCACATAATCTCCGCCTCCTCACCCTGATCCATTTCCGCCCTTCCAATTCCCGCCACCCGACCTCTGCAAGTCCACCGAACACACCCACTTTCCGACCCACCGTCCAACCTAGGGTAGCCCTTGCATGTCGCCCCACGCCTCGCCACCACCCGCACGAGCTTCGCCGCACTCTGGCGAAGCTCCCGGCACCTTCTGATTAGGCCGAGAGGCTGTTTTGCTGTGAACAGGTCACCCGTCCTCCGCCGCCATTGCCGTGCAGAAGGAGCTGCTTCCGCCTGCAGCTGCAGGCACGCCACGCCTAGATTCGACTCCCAGGCTGTGCGAGGCATTTTGGCAAAGCGTCAGGCTGCAGCTGAATCGAAGCCCTCGCGCAAAGGCCTCGCGTAAAGCCGCGATTACCAGCTGCTTCCTCCGCGCAGGCGCCAACTTGGGGTGGGACATTTAGTCCCACCTCGGAAAACTCTGAAGAGGCGCAGCGGTATAAAGTGAAAAAGTGCTGGAGGCTTATCACCTCAGCACACGGGGTGAGGTCCCCTTCACCCGCCCGGTTACCCGGTCTCGTCCGCGCTCACGCCTTGCAGACCTGGCCCGACCCGACTAAACCCGACCTGCACTCCTCGCCCACCACGCACGCCGGTGGGCCTGGACCCGGGCGCGACCCGTACCCGGCAACCCGGCAGCTCTGGGAGAGCTTTCCTAAGAGCAGCTTCTGTGAGAGAGAGACGCGGGGGAGGGTAGAGTTAGGTTTTGCCCCTCTGATCAAGCTGTGTAAGTGTGCAGGCACAGGTGAAGAAGAACCGTGGAAGAAGACGAAGGCTGAGGGAAGGGGGAGCACCGAGCGGCACTGTAGCAGCGGCGGTTTAAGTCGTCTGATTGGAAAATCAGACGACGTCCTGAAGGCAAAGAAGGAGAAGGAAGGCGAGGCAGAGGAGAACACAGAGAGGCCAAGTGAAGACTCTGCGAAAGAAGAAGAGCACGAGAAGAAGATCTGAAGAAAGGAAAAGAAGAAAGAAAGAAGAAGAAGAACAGGACCGCAAGGGAGAAGAAAAAGGAAGAAACGAGCAGAAACAGCTGAAAGAAGAAGAACATCACCACTGCAAATAAAGAAGAAGAACAAAGGAAGAAAGCAGAAGATCTGAGAAGGAAGAGAAGGAGAGGATAAGCAAAGAGAAAAGAAGAGAAGAAGAAAGAAGCCAACAAATTCTCTCTCTCTCTCTCTCTTTATTTTTGTAAAAGAAACTTTGTACCCCTAGAATACAGTTTGCTCCCTGAGTTCGACCTCGGGAACTCTTTTATTTCCGAGTAAAAAAATTATATATTTGAAATCATGGCAATAACTGGCTATACTACAATGCTACAATAAAACCCGGTTATCGACTCCATCGTTTCAGTTGAATGTTTGCCTTGTTGCCTTTTCTATCTCCTCTTCTTTTTGTTGTTTTTTTTTTTTTTTGAGAGGGATGTAACAACCGAAGTTGTTTAGAATGAAAGAAAAAATCCCTTCCCTTTATTGCTCATGGGCATCTATATATGATACATTCGTAAGTTGCTTGCATGCCAAGTACGAGGGATGTCCCTACCATCTAGGGCTTGTAATTCGTAGAAGTCATCCAGACTACTTTATAAATCTTGTAAGGCCCTTCCGATGATGGGTTTAGTTTCCCACCCGACTGAGTTGGCATGGAGACTTCGCACTTACGTAGAGCCAGGTCTCTTGAGAGAGTTTCCGCATCTTGATGCACTTATTGTATGAGACGATTGTGGCTTGTTTACACTTCAGGGCCATCTAGGAGGCTTTGTCCCTTAGCTCCAACGATGATAAGCGGACTTGATCATCGTTGGTGGCTAGGTCGTAAAGTTGCATTTTGTAGGTGGGGACTGTTTCGATGAGTAGCCAGGCTTCCAAGACGTATACCAAGCTAAATGGTGTGTGGCCTGTGGAGGTCCTCTGGCAAGTCCTGTATCCCCAAAGAACGTTTGGAAATTTCTTCTCCTATCTCCCTTTGGCTAAATCTAGCCAGCATTTGAGCACTGAGATGATGGTGCGGTTGGTTACTTCGGCTTGTTCGTTCGCCTAAGGATGACCCATTGACGTAAAGCACAGACGAATGTCCCAGCTAGTGCAAAATTCTTCAAAATTTTTGCAAGCGAACTGGGTTTCATTGTCTGTGACTTAGTGGGGTATCCCGTACCAAGCTATGATGCTCTTTTGAACGAAGGATATGACCCTGTTGGGCATGGGGCTAGTGTTGAATGCGTATCGCACATGTTTGCTAGGAAAATTGCATTGTAGTATAGTGCGCAATACGATTAAACAAAGATATTTGTAAAAAGATAACGAGACTTGTGTCCCGGTCATTCATCTCTGGGAGGCATTTGTTTTACTTTTGAAATCAATCTTATCACGCTCTACTCTGTTTAAAAACACACGTCGGTTTCCAATCTCCTTATTAAGATTTCACTACTTCTGTTACGAACTCGGATTACGTGCGCATGCGTTAAATAAATCACAAAGGTGAATGTGTGAGTTTCTGTGCGCACGATTCTAGTGAGGTGGTGACTATTTACGGAGAATGCGTCTATCGTTAGATTCTCTATATTCTCGGGAAACGACATGCTTGTTGTGAATAGGTAAACAATTGAAAAACAGGCAACTTGAATTACGCAAAAAGAATGGCAATTATTAAGCTCATGGTGATTTCAAACATATATATATATATATATATATATATAAATGCATTTTCATTCATTCCATTGGAGAGTTGTTTGCAACAAGAACTGTAGAGGAAAGCTTGTACATAAATGCTTAGAATGTAAATCTAGATACTAGAAAATAATTGCATACAAGAATCCATGGGGGGATTTTGCATGCATCATTGGCGGAGAATCAGAACTACGCTACTAAGCAGTAATAAAATGCAGTAAAACTATGAAGAGCATAAACTAAATCCAGCAGAACAAAAGGGCATTCAGGGGTGGTCCCCGATGGCCTTGGAGTGGTCGGGGGAAGAATGAGGGGCAACCAATGGAGCTTCGGTCGACCCTTGGAGAGAGAGAGAAGTGATCCAGCATCTTGGCATGGTGTCCTTCATGGTGGTGCTCAGCTCGTGGAGATGGTGGTGGCTAGCCTAAGTGGAGGTGGATGGAGCCAAGCAAGTATGGCCAAAAAGTGAATTGGAAACCAAGGGATGTGAATGGGTGCACTTGGCCACCCATTGGGTCTTTTTATAGACTCAAGGGCTTCTCTCTAAAGAGGTGTGGAACTCTCTAGAGAGAGTCCAAGAGTGGCTGGCCATGAGAGGATAGAAGTGGTTTTTGAGATCAAAAAAATGTGGATCTCAATTTGAATGCCTCTTGGTTGCTAAATTTAGCAATCAAGAGGTGGCGCCACTTCAAGGGAGTTCTAGAGAACTCTAGAGAAGTGTGTGTGTGTGTGTGTGTGTGTGTGGTCGTGCTCTATGTGGCTAGGTGGTTTAGGTTAGGTCGTAAGGGGTTTAAGTAGGTGTATGTCTTGAATTAGGGTTTCAAACCCTAATTGCGAAGGGGAAAATGCAATTAAACTTAACCTGAGTTTAATTGGATTAGTGTGAACCTAATTGAGAGTGAGATAACTCAGTTAGGTTTGGTTTAGGTCAATTGGACTCTCACTAAGTCCAATTGAACTTGTGTGGGTTGAGATCTAAGCTCACTTGGACTCAATGAGTCCAATTGACTTAGGTGAAGGTAACTGACTTTGATCTAAGTCAATTGGGTTTGGTGAGGACCTAATTAGGTCCTTAGGTAGGTCTAGAGGTGATGTACTAGGGTTAGGACACCTGAATTTAGGTTCCTATGGGGTTGGGATTAGGTCTAGGGAGCTAGAGATCCAAGATCAAGACTTGAATCTCAAAACAGGGATTGGAGAACAGTACCAGACATCCAAAAATGTGATAAGACAACTTATACTCAAAAATCAGAAGTCCAGACTTCATTTCTGGACATCCAATTTGAGTCAAGGGGAAATCAAGGTCCTGTTTTGGGTATTCTGCAAAAATTGGACATCTGACAAAGTGTCTGGACGTCCAATAACACTACAGAAGTGGGTTTGAGGTGTGCGGGAGTTGGCTAAGGGTCTTGGACGTCCTATAACTTATTTGGACATCCAGATAAGGGTTGGAATTAGGGTTTTATGGCTTCCTAGGGTGTTGTGACCCAATCTAAGGGTAGCTAAGGCTTGGGGAAGTCTCTAGGCTATCCTAGGGCTAGGATGGACCTAAGCTCTTCACATTTTACTGCTTTATTCCTACTTAATAGAATAGAAAACCTTTAACTCCCTTACATTATTATTCCTACATCTAAACTTAGCCTTCTGCTCCAGCTCTGCTGCAACTCCCGTTATTCCTGATCCAGCTTTAGATCCTGCTCCAGATCAGCTTTTTGCCTGCAATCGACATAATGCACTTAATCAGCACATTATAACATTATTTTATGCATAGCTAAAGTAAAGCAATAAAGATGCGGATAATGCTTATGCATGCATGAATTACCCTAACTTATGCTAAGTTCTAGCTTAATCTAGGTCAATTAAGACCTATGATTGCTGTGCAATCAGCTAGCCATTGCCTCAGCCTCGACCCACTTGGAAAAGTAGTCGATAGCTACCAAGATGAACCACTTTTGAGCTAGTGCTGGCAGGAAAGGACCGATAAAGTCCATGCCCCATTTTTCAATTGGGATGGGTGACATGATGGGTACCAGCTTTCCAGGTGGCAAGTGGTGCAAGGTGGAGAACTGCTGGCATTTGTCGCACTTGCGCACGAAGAATTTGCAATGCTTCTTCATTTAGGGCCAGAAGTAGCCTGCTTGGAATAATCTGGCGAGGAGTACCTTGTACCCTTCGTGGTTTCTGCAAGTTCCTCCATGGGCTTTTTGTAAGACTTGGGTTTCCTTGTCCTGAGTTAGGCGGCATAGAAAGGGGTGGAATGCCCCCGCTTGTACAACTGCCCTTCTATCAAGGTTTACATGGAGGCCTTGAGGCTAAAGGCCTTCGGTCGGGGTTCTCCTGGGGCCAACTCACCAGGGCTCAAGTAAGTGATGATAGGCATCATCCAAGAGGTGGATGGCTCCATCGCTAGCATTCTGGGAGAGAGGACAGTTGGCTCTTTCAGAGTCTAAAGGAAAATGCCCTCGTCTTGCCTGTGAGGATGGCAGCGGCGAGTTTAGCCAACACGTCTACCAAGGGCTTGTCCGCTCGGGGTACCCGCCTGATGGAGATGATTTTGAAATCCACCAACTCTTCTTTCACTTTGTCTGCGTATAGCATCATGTTCGGATCCCGAGCCTGGTACTCAACGTTTATTTGGTTGGTAACCAGTTGGGAGTCCGTGTGAATCTCAAGCAAGGCGATCCCCATGGATTTTACTACCCAGATGCCTGCCATCATGGTCTTGTATTTCGCCTGGTTATTGGATGCAGGGAAGTCCAATTTTATGGCGTACTTATGAGTAGCGTCGTCTGGGGAGGTCAAGGCTATCACGACCCCAGACCCGACTGTCATGGATGAGCTGTCGACGTATAGTCACCAGGGGAGTGGAGAGAGGCATCAGGATCGGTGAATTTGGCAACCTTATGCCAGTGTAACATTCGCCAATATTTGACGTCAAATTCGACTAGCTCCATAGCCCATTTAATCTGTTGTGCTAACACCATAGGCTTATGTAACATTCGCCGAAGGGGGTAGTTTGACAGGACCATTACTGTGTGAGCTTGGAAGTACTTGCGTAGCTTCCGGGCAACGGTAACGAGGGCCAGCCCAACTTCTCAATGATAGTGTACTTAGCTTCCACACCTTGATAGGTTTTGCTGACGAAGTACACGGGCGTTGATGGCCAATGCGGAGGCGGCTAAGTACAGGGAGAGAACTTCCCTGGGTTGGGGGGGATCAGGACAAGGGGACTTTGGAGTGTGCTCTTGACTTCCACCAAGGCATTCTAACAGTGACGAGTCCAATGTGCGAAGTTGTAGCCTTTGCCCTTTTTTATGCAATCGAAGAAGGGTAGGCATTTGTTGGAAGATCTGGACAAGAATCGGCCTAATGAGGCAATCTTGCCAACCAATGATTGCAACCCTTTTAGTATGCCTGGTGGTTGCAGGTCTTCGATCGCCTAGATTTTTTCCAGGTTGGCTTTGATTCCCTGGATAGAGACCAGGAACCCAAGAAACTTACCGGTCGAGACTCGAAAGGTGCACTTGTCAGGGTTCAGGTAGAGGCAGGTGTTCCCTAGAATTTGAAACACCTTAGCCAAGTACTCTAGGTGCTGCGGGAACTTCAATCCCTTTACGAGCATATCATCGATATATACCTCAAATGACTTTCCTATTATTTTTGTGAAAATCATGTTTACAAGGCGTTGGTATGCGGCCCCAATATTTTTTAGGCCGAAGGGCATAACTCTATATTGGAACAAGCCCCTATCCGTGATGGAGGAGGTGTGGGGCCTTCGGCTGGGGTGAGGCTAATCTGGTGGTATCCACTGTAGGCGTCCAAGAAGGACATGTAGGTTTGTCCTCTACAGGAGTCCACCAAGGAGTCCACCCTCAATAGGGGGAACTCATCCTTCGGGCAGGCCTCGTTCAAGTCGGTGAAGTTGACGCATATGCACCACTGGCTATTTTCCTTCTTCACCATTATGACGTTCGAGAACCATGCTAGGTACAAGAATTCTTCTATGAATCCTGCGGCCAGGAGCTTTTGTACCTCTGCCTCGGCTGCCTGCCACTGCTTAGCTAACTTGTGCCAGCGTGCCTACTTGACTACGCAGGTGCCCACCTGAATGTTCAAGTGGTGCTGAATCAAGAATGAGTCCACCCCTGGTAGGTTGTTGGCAGACCAAGCGAAGATGTCTATGTTGGCTCGAAGTTGTAGTAGTAGCTCCTGTACTTCAGAGGGCACAAGGTCCACTCCGAAGAAGACGAGCTTGGTAGCGTTGTCGAGATACATCTGTATAGCCATGGCTGACGAGCTTAGTTGTAACCCCAAAGTCGCCGGCTGATCACCAAGAATGGTTTCCTACTGGATCACCTGGACTTGGCTTCTTTTCTTCCCCCATTTCCATGACTTAAGGGCTTGTGGCTCCAGAGACCGCTCCAGCTCAATTTGGAGTAGCTCTCACCCAGCCGATTGATCCCTATGCACTATTCCCACCCTGCGTGGGGACTGGAAAAGCACAAATTGGAAGTAAGAAGAGGGATTCGATCGGAAGGCGTGAGTAGTGAGACATTCAAGGATGCCGTTGAAAGCCGTCGTCAACCCAGCCGCTAAGAAGGTTTCGTGCGGTTGAGGTGCCTATCCCTGTTGCAAGAAGACAAAGGGGAGGCTGATTTCTCCCTTCGGGATCACTTTGTGGTTGCTAAACCCAACCACCGAGTGGACAGAAGGGGCTAGTGCTCTTCCACGAACCCAGCTGGCATAGGGTTTTGAGGAAGAGGACATCCACGGTGCTCCCCTTGCCGATGATGAGCCAGGGCTGCCATCATTTGGCCAGCAAGAGTGTGACCAGCAGTGGGTCAATGTGTTTCACCGGGTTGGAGAGAGAGGCGAACAGTTGTGAGGCCACCTGCTTAATGGGGCCTCTCTCACCCCACTGAAGAGTGGGGAAAGCACTAAGGGTCGACCGCCTGGAGGGGCTGGACTGCCAGCTTGGGGCGGCATTGATGCCAAAAATGACCTCGACCTCCGCACCCTCAAGCGGGGGGGTGAGCATACTGAGGTGCCCTCGGTATGGCCATGTTTACGTGCTAAATTGGGCGTTTTAAAATAACTTCGTTGCAATATAGCCAAAATAGTGCATAAACAAATACAATTTATAGCTCAAATTCAAAAAGTGAAGTCCGAGGTCGAACACAGGGAGCAAATAGGAATTCACACACTAATCTTAATCAAAATATAAATGAGCACATAAAATCAAGCCAATAATGATAATCAATGAATAATATCTACTCAAATCTGATGTTCAATGTAGAACATGAGTATATCAAGAGATTGACAAGGTAAAAAGATATCTAAGATAAAATAATGGTGATTTGAATCACCCATTATTAGTTTAGATACATATGTATACTAATTACTCAATAGTCCAAATAAATGAACAGTGGCCTAAACCACTTATGCTTTAATTATACACCAGCAGTGCACAATATTAAAGCCAATCAGACATCGGCTCCTTGGATCAAATGACTTAAATGTCCTTCTCTTCTTCTACCTTTCCCCTTCAGCAAACCTTCCTTAAGGCCTCTGTCTCCTTTTCTTCTTCTCACACACAGGCCTCTTTCTTCTTCTTTAGCCTTCTCTTTTTCCCTTAGCTTTTCTGCCTTGGCTTCTTGTTCTTTCCAGCGACTAAGTGTCGCACAGTTCTTTCTCTTCAGAGCAAAACCCACCCTCCCTCGCTCTCTCTTTCCTTCTCTTTTCTCCTTCACTTCTCTATGATCCAAGTTTAACGGGTAATTGGGTATGTGCGTAACCGGGTCCAGGCTCACCGAGGGTGGTGATGAGTGAGGAGTGGTAGGCCGGGTCGAGTCAACTGTAGGTGAGAGGGACCTCACCCCATGTGTTCGAGGCAGTTAGAGGGAAACACAAAAAACATTTATGTGCATCCATTGCCTTCTCCTTCTACGATGTGGGACTAAACCCACATCTCTTCTTTAAGCGAACAACAGCAACTGGAAGTCAAGCTAATTGGCATAGATGCTGGTAGTGAAGTCCTCAATTGAGGACCTAGATGTGAACCTGGGATGCATCCCCACGGCTTGGAGGTGTAACCTGGGGCATGCGCAACCTTGAGCTCGAAGAACGTGGTGGTGGTAATGGCAGCAATGGAGGAACGACGGTGGAACCTGAAACTCATGCAAACAGCCTCACAACCACATTAAAATAGCTCATAAGCTTCACCGTGGTGTGGTGAGTGTGGTGGCAGTGGTTTCATGAGTTGTGGTGGTGGGTGGTGGTCGGTTGGTGATGGAGAAGGTTGTCGGTGATGGGTTTGTTTGGGGGGTCATGTGAGTGGATGGAAAGGTGAATAAAGACGGGGGTTTTGATGGGCGTGATGTGGCAAAGGTTGTGAAGTAGGTGGCCAAGCGGTTGGTGGCTTGTGGTGTGAGATGGGCCTCACCGGAGTGGTGGCTGAAGATGGAGAGGATGAAGGTGAACGGGTGCGTCAAGGGGACATTTTTGGGTTTTGAGTAGGGGAAACTAAACTAAGAATCTAACTAAACCTAACTACCTAGTCTAATAGGATGAAGGGATAAGGATTAGCACCGGCATTGGCAGGCCAGCATCGTGGAAGGTGAAGTTCCATGAAGGGGGACGGCGAGGAAGGGGCTAGGTGACATCTGATGGTACCATAAGACGCGGAAGAAGGTGAGTAAGGCGAATCCACCTGCTATTGTCTGTGAAGGTGGACAAGGAAGGAGGGCGGTAAAGCTCGCTGGAGCTTGCGGAGATTTTGGCCGGAGAGAGGGGAAGAAGGGAGGAGTCCGGTCCAAAGCAAGCTAAGGATGTATGGTTTGCATTGGGGGTCCTTTTATAAGCCTTAGGAGGACCTCTCAAGCTTGGAAAGCAAGCTTGAAATCTTGGGTCTTACGCACATGTAGGATACCCACATCTCCTATGTGTTCGCATGAGAGATTGGAAAAGAATTAGAGCCCAAAAATAGGTTCAAATCATAGAGGATCCTCTCATGAATCTTCCTTCCAATTTTGGAAGGGTTTGGCCGCGAAATCAGGGAGTAATCCTTGATTGAAGGTTGCCGATGAAGTGGGTTTAGGAGTTGAAGGTAGCAAGGACCTGTTGGTGAAGATGATGAATGATGAGATCAGATTTTGTGAGCTAATCGAATGCATAAATACTCAGATATTAGAATGATGTCTACATGTACATAGCATACTTAGATTTATAAATAGATTAGTTTATAAAAATGCTTGCATACATATTTTATGCATTGCATTCACATGTAATAGAAGATAATATGCATTATAGTGACATGCATGCATTACATGCATTATTTTGGATTATCTTTGTAAATAACCCAATTTATTTTTTATATCTTCTTCCCTACAGAGTCCACGACCATCTCGCGTGCACCAGCCACAGCACTCTTGCTGCCAGACTTCTCGAAACAACATGGCTTCAAGCAATGCCTCCCCAACGGATTAGATTTACTCGTCGAGTTGTTGGTCGAGATTCGCAGCGGGAGAAACCAATGGGAGAGGTGTTTAAAAGAAGAGGCGTAGCGACCATTGGAGGGGATCTTCCTCGCTCTCCACAGTGGACCTCTCGCCCGCACCGTGAACCCCAAGTGCACACGGTGGCCCCAGCTTCCCCAACATTGCCCTCGCCTCTCGCCAGTCACACGGTGACAGTGTGTGGCCAAAACACCACCAACCCGCTCCTGCCTTCTCTGTCCTCCTCGTCTTCAACCTCCCGCCACCCATAAGAAGAACCCAACATCCTCCATAGCGCACACCCTCAGTCATGTGCACCCCCAGCCAAAAATGCACCCTCGAGCGTCCACCACCTCACGCCCTCCACCAACCCCAATGCGCACCACCCTTGCATACGGCCTACCTCCTCACCGTGCAGGTAGCCATCTCGAGCGACCACGGCACTACGCGAGTAGCCACCGTGCGTTTTGCCACCTCGCACCCTCCACGGCGCATGCCCATCGCCCTACACTACGCGCAACTACACGCACATGCTTCCTGCACGCGGCCAGCAGTAGCAGGCCTTCCCCCTTGCATAGACCCTCACGCAACCTCCTCTTCTTCCTCTTCTTCTTCCTCTCCACTGACACAGGAGAGGAGGAACCCAACAAAAGGCGCGACCCTCCTCCTCGCAGCCATCCACTCCGACCTTGAAGCTCCACACCGTCGATACCAACACGCTCCCCTCGCCTTCACAAGTGCTTCCACGCCATCCGCGCCACCAACTGACAACACGTGCGCCAGTGAACTTCCCCCACCACCAGTGGCCTCCTCCTCTCCGACGACCGCTGCCGGCCACCATTCGTCAAGTTGCTACTGCCATTAAACTCCCCACACGCCAGCTGACCTTCCCCCAAAGCCTCGCCGGCCATCGTTCTTCTTCGCATGAGCGACGAAGAGAGAGAAGCAATCCCCTGTTTCTCCTTGCATTAGTATTTACATTTGATGCCATTTCCATCGATTTTATTTTTAATTTTCGATTATTATATTGAGGTGAAATTACATCAGAGCACTTATACTTTCTCGTTATTATTCTGTGCATATTTTTCACTTTTGATTGCATCAAATTGTGACTCAGATTTGCATCATTCCTCTCTCGTATGAATATCATTGGAAATTACATGAGATGCCACTAATGATCACATCTTTTAATGAATATTTTATTGAGGAAAAATTACATCCATAACCTTACATTCTCTAGTTATTGTGTGTTTCCTTCTTTTCACCTTATTTCGCCTCGAACGTAAGCACATCTCTCGCACTGAATGGGCAGATGCAAAGGGAAATATTCATGAATTTATTGCATCTATTCCTTCCTATAGATATGACATCCTAATTATTGTGGTTAGATTTAATGAATTTTTGATACAAGATTTCCACCACATAAAATACATCAACGACATATCTTTTTATTGCAATCATCTTAATTAAGCGTAAATCTCGTTGTCAATGAAGTTAGGAGGTTTTTGTAAAGGTTTCAAAAGTTGAGGGGTTCTTTGTAAGAAAAAGAGTTAGAACAGGATTAAAATGCAAACTAGGTCAAGATGATCTCTGATTGGGCCCAAATTTTGGTACAAACCTAATTTGGACCCGAGGAATCTGATGGTGAAGTAGGATTTAGGTTTTAAATAAGTTTAACTGGGTAACTTGTGTAGAAACCTAAATTATGGCAACTGTCTGTCTGAGATTCTGTTTTAGGTCAAAATGAGCTCTGATGGTCAAATCAAGGATGCCAAATCCTAGAGAATATTTCTCTATGATTTTTAGAGGGTTTAGGTGAATTTTATCCTAACCAAAACCTTAGTTAATTAAGCAGGTTTGTGTTTAAGGTTTCAGATGTCCGTTAATTCTTGTAACGCATGAAAACCTATTTCTGTCTGCATGAACCTACTTATTAGACATTTATGACCATTTAACCTTTAATAAACCCTTGGGAAATCCCGTAATTGTTCTGCAATTAGGATATTTTGTTAAAACTGTAGATTTACCCTTGTTTTCATGTTTATCTCTCAGAAAGGATGTGAAGTGAATTATGTTTCTTTGGCGGTTATGTAGGAGCA
Source organism: Thalassia testudinum (assembly GCA_037157565.1). Classification (NCBI taxonomy): domain Eukaryota; kingdom Viridiplantae; phylum Streptophyta; class Magnoliopsida; order Alismatales; family Hydrocharitaceae; genus Thalassia; species Thalassia testudinum. The sequence continues at coordinate 113,312,295 of JAZHRO010000039.1, read as the reverse complement.
TTTATCTATTGATTATGACTAATTAAAGCTAGATATGGCTGATGATGACATTATCATCAGGCCGCTAGGACCTGGCGTGGTACTCTGTTGGCGGGACCTGAGAGGATACTGCCTGCTCAAGATGGCAAGCTGCGATATCATCAGGTTAAGGGGCTTCAACGAGTACCACGTTGATTACCCGGAGGTGCTGGAGCTTCTCCTTGTGGTAATCTTCCTAGCCTTCCATTGGTCCCTTGCCCTTATCCTGGCCCTCATTTAGCCTAGCGAAGTGGGCCAAGTTCCCATGCTGGATCTGGGACTTTATCTAGTCGTGTAGATCACAGTAATCTTTGGTGGCATGGCCCTAGGCCTTATGATACTTACAGTAAGGCCCGGTGTGTGCCTTCCTCTTCATCGACTTAGGAAAGAGTAGCAGGTCCTTGTATGTAAACCATACTTCCGCTAGCAAGTCCGCCTAGCTTACGGCCAGGGGAGCGTATTCTTCAAAATACTCCCACCTAGTCTGGTAGGGTCCACTGTTCCGACCTTTGCTGGGCCGGTTATTGCTTCGCTCTGCAAAGCTAGCCTTGCGCTTGCTAAAGTGGCCACTTCCGTTGATGGGGACGGGGGCGGAGTCACCTGGGGCCCACCTCTCTTGGGTCGGGCTAGCATCTTCCTCAAATCCCTCGTCTAGCTGGTTGTGAAAGTGAAAAGAGTTGTCTTGCTTCACGAACCTCATGGTCGGGTCCCAAAGTTTCGCCATGTCTCTAGGCGAGAAGTCGTCGATGTCATACCAAAACCTCTGAGTTAGGAGCCCTGACTCAAAGTACTAGATGGAAATGGCATCGTAAGGTCGCCTGCACTTAAAGTACTAGGCCTTAAACTGATCTAGGTCAGACCAGAAGGATTCGCTCCTTCGCTGTCGAACTTTAAACAGCCTCTCAAAGTTATTTCTAATCCCCTACTGTCCAACAAAATACTAGCAGAACTTGTCAGCCAGTTCTTGGAAGCAAGCGATCATCCCGGTCAGTAATTGATTAAACCACTCATGGGCCATGCCGGACAGATAGGACAGGAATACTCTATAGAGTACTCCATCAGGGTAGTCGTGCACTAGCATCATCTGGTGGTAACTCCCAACGAAGCTATTGGGGTCCGCCATCCCATCATATGGAGTCATGACGGGCTGCTTGAATCTCTCATGCAAAGGGGTTGTCATCACCTCCTCAGTGAAGGGGTAGGTGGTGACGTAGGCCTGGGGGCCTATGCCCCTCATAGCCCGGGTAACCTGGCGGATGATCTCGAGGATCGATCCCCCATTGCCGGTTGCAAGGGGTTGGCCCCCTGAGATCTCCTCTAAAGTAGGTGGGCGAGGAGCCTTCGGTGGGTCAAGGGGGGCTTCACCTCTCTGGCTACTAAGTTTACATTTTAGTCGCTCAAGCTATTCGTATAGGTGGGCATTTTCATCCTCTACCTCATGACTCCACCTTAGCTGCTCGTCGTTGGGGCCAGGCTGGCGGGTCTCCCCCTGTGGAGGTGAACTGAGCTCCCGGTTCTGTCTGATCTCCAAGAGCTCCTCTGTGGCTAAGATTTCCTCAGCCCTGAGAGTTGCCATTTTGACCCAAAACTGCTCCTCCCTTGCCTATAGCTCAGGGAGGGAGTCACGCTCGTGGTCCCCTAGCAGTTGAGCGTGGGCTTCCTGCTTCTTGTTTGACTCGGTCGGAGGAGGGCATCGCTTGGACACGAATACGCTCAACTCAGCTAGATTCGACGCCGTTTCAGGGTTAGCGTAGGAGGAGTTGTGAGTCGTGTGAACCATCGCGGAGGCCTCGAGTGGTAAGAAATGCTATCACTCGAGAATTGCCTCCCATAGACGGTGCCAATTGATCGGCACCCCGAAAATGCGGAGTGACTAACTCAAGAAGTGATCAAACTACTTAGAATGGGTGGTTCAATCAGGGGATCAAAGCAATCTCACAAATGGTGTAAGGGTTGATTACCCAGTTCCACCACAAGGGGTGTATGTCTGGGGGGAGGATGGGATTCGCAACTATGCACTGGAATTTTGCAAGATTACAAAGTATACAATCTCTTATTTCTCTCAGATTGCTTAGGGGAGGCCTTGAGTGCCTTCCCAGCTATTTATAGTGCAGGGATAAAGCTCCCAGTGACATCTTCTGAGCGGATCGAGGTTGGGATCCTAGTAGAATTTCCTAAACGGATCGTGCTTCTAGCAAGATTTTCTGGGCATATACGCTACTAGGTTATTAATGGCGACTGCCACTATCAGCATTTATTGAAGGAGCATGCCTATTGTACTCTCGTCAAACCTCCAACGGATAGGGCCTCCTTGGTCCGGTTGTGCCCCACCTACTTATATGCAGGCCAGTTGGACTGCTAAATCTATTTGCGCAGGAGGTTTCCTTTGGTGTAGGTAGGCTGGATCTCCAAACCCGCCTATATCCAAGCTTCTTTGGGCCAGATCCTTCTTTTCGAGCCTATCGCATGGTTTTGGGTTCGAGGGCATTTTTTGCCCCTCATCAGTAGGTTTTACATAATTATGTTCACTTGGGATATATTTACTTCATTATGATCTCTTCAATTCAATCTTCTTTTCCAGACTCCATTTCTTCATTTGTTTCATAATTAACTCAGGCTTATATTATTAATTGTTTCCTCAAATTAGTTCTCAACGCATGCATTCAAATTAGTTCTTTCGTTTTGAGTAACAATTTTATCTAACGAATTTTGATAGTACGAATGGACTACATTTAGACATGGCAGCAACATTGGTTACTCCTTTCTCTTATGAGGAGGAAGCAGGAGGGACTCTACCGCGGTGGTCACTTCAACTGCGATGCGTGGCGTACGATGTACAATGAGTTCATGGAGCAAACTAATTACTACGTACGAATGCAGTGGTTGTACAAATGTTGGACCCAATATCGTCGTACTCACCTCTTCATTACAAGCATGTTAAACGAAGAGGATTGGGTTTGGGATGAAGGATCATGCATGCTCCTTCACATACATAGTGAAAGTCAATGGTTGGAAGTAAGTACCACAACTTTCGAATCGTTATATTACCGCTTATCATTTTATCATTATCTTATACCCCCTAAACTTTAAATCAGGTTGACGAGGAACATTGATGGCTTCAAGGACGTTGCTTTCCTTAGTTTACTCTAGTGGGTATGATCCTACAGTAGTGCATTGCTAGCCCTTTATTTCACTTTATTTACAAGTCCAAAAGTCTGTAATATGCTATGAACCTCATGTAGGATAATGACATTGCCATCTGTATTTTGTTGGGGTCTTCATATTTAGAAACTATGTTGCTAGTCATACATTACTAGCAGATGCGTACGAAGTATGCATTCATACAATGTAAATCAAACGTATCATAAATCCAACATAACATCAACATTTTGCCAAACACTTCACTCAACGGAAAACACTTTGATAATATATCCATGATCCATTCATATGATTATGCTAATTCTACACTATATAAATCAAACATATCATATAACATTTCTTTCTACTAAACATAGGGAAATTTAAACAATTTTCCCATACCTAACCACTAAAATTAATATGGGAAATGATTCATGTACACGACTTTGTACACCTATTTCGGACAACCTCTCATAGACACTGATGCAGTGGAGATTTGTCGCAAAAAGGTTTAAGTTTGGAAACCTGTCGTCGTAGTTCAATTCGCAAGAAAATCTGTCGATCGGATAATATTTATAATCGAAACTAGAAAGGAGTCCCAAGTCAAACACGGGGAGGCGAATGTTTGGTTTGAAAAATCCGTGTTTTGCTTTTATTTGTTTTTGTCATTTTTATCTTTTATAATTTTTTTGGTGTTCTTATCAAGCAAGAGATCAGATCGATGAAAACATTATCTAACTAATCTACTTGCAAAATATAAGAGAGAGAGGGAGAGAAAATATATCAATATATTGATGAACAAATGTTTCCTACAGCTATGAAAGCAGTAAAACTATACTAGAAAGCAGTAAAGATAGATGGAGATGAGAAGAGTCCCCCTCGACGGTCGCTTAGAGGACGACTCGCTCTGACGGTGCCTGGATGAAGGTGGTAAGGAGCGGGACGAGGGAGAACAGCGGTGGAGGAAGGAGGATGGGGTAGGACATTGTCGCAGCGAGGATCTTATTCCGGAAGGAGGTGAGAGGACGGCTACAAGATGCTCCATGAATAGGGATGAGAGGTGGGAAAATATTTGATTCTACTCTAGAGGAGCATCCCGGGCTTGGGATAGGCTCTCTCTAGAGCCTTAGAGGTGGTAAGGAGAAGAAAGGAATAGATGAAGAAGAATGGGAGGGGTAGGGGTCCTTTTACAGTGGAGGAAAGGATCAATTTCGTATACAGGATATTTAGTGACGGTCAGAAACATCGCTGAAGATCCACCACAAGCATCGCTGAAGACAACCTTGCTCCCACGTTGCCGCTGCGCTAGGGCATGCATGCACGTAAGGCACCTGCTGTGCGTGCATGCCTCCACACACACATGCACACCCGCACTACTATGCGCATGGGCGGCCTGGGTTGCGCCATGTGGCGCGATAGGCCATCCATTTTCTTTCCTTTGTAGGGACTATTACAGAGATCGGATTGAGTCGATTTGTGCGCCATTGGGCTACGATCGTCGACCTGAATCCATCCTTGCCGTCGAATTTGTCATTTGAAGCTCCGAATTATGTCACCTAGTCCCTCAATCACTGATCTTCCTCAAACTGCATATGGTGTTACAGGACTCTGATCAAGGCGATTTCAGAGGCGTTGGACTCTGTTCGTCGTCTTGATCAGATCTGTATGATCGGATCATCAATCTAAGGCTCCAAATTAAATCTCCTTCTATCCTGGCCATAAAAAGACGTAATTAACCTACAATATACACAAACTACTCTAAATAAAGAATTATGCATGCTATGCAATATTTATAGTATGGAATGCATATCTAAGTCTAAAGGCATGCAAAAATAAGCATTTTAACCTAAATAGATGTGTCTACATTAGACACTCCCCTCCATTTTTTACCAGGGGGTAGGTCACTGAGTGGGTGTCCTAAAGAGGTGTACAAACCAGCGAATCCTGTACTGGTGACTTAAGTACAAGAATACGTCCTAAGTTAGGAGAGATCGTGGTCTATCTTGTCAAAGCTTAAACTGTATTAAGCCAAAGCCTGAGCGAATCAAGCTACAGTGGCCTGGAAAGTCTAACCAACAACGGTTGAATGTTCATAAACACTTATTATATTTTTATTTTCAACTAGAAGATCATAATTAAATACTTATAAATCTTTTCAATGCTTTTCTCTCCTCAATTTCATTGTTGGAGTTCTCCCTCAACAATAGATACATTCAGGTCCCTTATTATATTTTTGGAATTTTTTGTTTTTGACATTTTTTTTGTGTTTTTGACTTTGTAATTTTTTTTCAAATTTTTCAAAAATTTTCAATTTTTTTGGTATTTTTGATAATACTATACTATATACACTACAGGTGTATCTATAATTACATTTCAGAAAAAGATTTCACCATTTACACCCCCCATGCTTAAATGATGCAATGTCCTCATTGTATGAATAGGGTGGATGCAAATGCATGCTCTGCTTTTCACTATCTTAGACTGGGTGACAGAAGGAAGTCAGAATGAGGAGAGAGAAATCTCTCTGTGGACAATTTCAAGTCTGATATAGAATCAGAGTGGGAAGTTGAGCTAAGAAGTGAAATGCATGACATATGTGACTATGAATGCATGCTAAAAATGAAAGGGTAGACACCTAATGAAAGAAGTGGAAAACTAAGAAAGGTAAAATTAGCTATATACAAAGGATAGGTTTGCTAAGTTTTACGCTTTCAGCTAGGCACAAACCCAATGAAAGATGTGTCATTAGAAATAGGTTCAAGATGTTGGAGCGAAATGGTAGAATTGACAAGTCTGAAATCATGTGGCTCAATGAAGGTTTCAATCTTTGTCTATTGATAGTGAAAGGTTCAGATTTGTCATTCTTAATGATTTCAACGGCTCCATTGTCAAAAATTCTTAGAATTTTAAGAGGTCCGGTCCACTTGGATATGAGTTTCCCTGGAAAAAGTCTCAATCTTGAGTCAAATAGGACTTTTTGACCAGGGTGAAAGGTTTTCCTATGGATGTGATGGTCATGGAAGGCCTTTATTTTATCCTTATAAATCCTCGAGCTCTCATAAGATTCATTCCTTAATTCATCTAACTCGAAAATTTGTAGTCTTCTATGATCATCGACCTTCTCTAAGTCCAAGTTACACTTTCTGATGGCCCAATAGGCTTTGTGCTCAAGTTCTACGAGAAGATGATAGGGTTTCCCGTACACAATCTGAAAGGAGACATGCCTAATGGGATTTTGTGAGCTATCCTATATTCCCACAACGTATCAGAAAGGCGGGAAGACCAATCCTTTATATCATGTCGAATGGTAGTCTGTAAAATCTTCTTGATCTCCCGGTTGGACAATTCAGCAAGTCCATTGGTTTGAGGGTGGTAAGGTGTAGCAATCCTATGTGTCACACCATACGTTTGTAGCAAGGACTGAAAGTGGATGTTCCTAAAGTGAGACCCTCCATCACTAATGATGGCTTTTGGTACCCCAAATCTAGAGAAGATGTAGTCTTGGACAAATTGTGTCACAACTCTATGATCGTTAGTCCTCAAGGGGATGGTTTAATCCATTTAGAAACATAATCAACTACTAACAAGATGTACTTGAAGCCATGAGAATTCGGAAAAGGTCCCATGAAGCAATGCCCCAAATATCAAAGACTTTGCATACTAAGATCGGACTCAAGGGCATCATGTCTCGACGGCCAATACTGCCGAGACTGATAGAGTGGACATACCCAAGTATCTTCACATGCGTCTTTGAAAAGTGTGGGCTAGTAGAATCCACTTTGTAAGACTTTGGCAACAGTCTTTTTGCCAAAGAAATCACTGCCACAGGCTTGGTCATGGTAGAACAACAAGATGTTTTCTAACTCCTTATCAGGTACACACTTCCTAATGACCTAGTTAGAGCAAGATTTGAATAGCCAAGGTTCTTCCCAGTAAAATAGTTTGGCTTCGGAACTAATCCTATCATTTTGATGTCAATTCCAATCAGAGGGGAATGCTCCAGAAGTTAGGTAGTTGATAATGTCAGCATACCAGGGAAGATCAAAATGAATGACCAGCAATTGCTCGTCAAGGAAGTTGTCAGTGATTGGAAGTGAAGGAGATATCGCTTCACAAGGCAGGTGGGATAAGAGGTCAGCTGCCACATTTTGCTTCCCGACCTTGTCACGAATCTCTAAATCAAACTCCTACAACAGAAGGATCCATCTAATCAAACGAGATTTTGCGTCCTTCTTAGCGAGAAGATGTCGAACTACGGTGTGGTCAGTGCAGACTATAATGTAGGAACGTAAAAGATAAGGTCTGAATTTTTCCAATGCAAATACTACTGCTAGCAATTCCTTTCTAGTGATGGTGTAATTCCTCTAAGCTTCATCTATGGTCTTGCTAGTGTAATAAATGATTGTAGGTTTCTCATCCAGTTTTTTACCAAGGACAGCCCCTACTGCATAATCAGAGGCGTGACACATGATCTTAAAAGGGTGAGACCAATCCGGGGGTTGCAGTATTGGTGCCTTGGTAACCTGATGATGAAGTGTCGTATAGGCACAAACACAATCGTTAGAGATTTGGAAGTCTACATCCTTGAGAGGAGATTGGTGAGAGGTTGGGCTATTTTCGAAAAGTCCGTTATAAAGTGGCGATAAAAACCAACATGCCCAAGAAAAGATCTGATCTAATTAACCGATGAAGTCAACCTCAATTGCTCTCTCTGAGATAAGGTGACCTAAAACTAGTCCTTCTGGTACCATGAAATGTGATTTCTCCCAGGAAAGTACCAAATTCACATTGATGCATCTTTGCAGGACCTTAGTTAGGTGGTCTAAGCATGCATCAAATGTCCTCCCGAAGATCTAGTAGTCATCCATGAAGACTTCTAAGCAATCACCTACTAAGTCAGAAAAGATTGCAAACATACATCACTGAAATGTAGCAGGTGCATTGTATAATCCAAATGGCATCCTACGGAATGCAAAGGTTCCATAGAGGCAGGTGAAAGTCATTTTCTCCTGGTCATCGGGGTGAATTGCCACCTAATTGTAACCTGAGTAGCCATCCAAAAGGCAGAAAAATCGATACCTTGTCAATCTTTCCAGTATCTGATCAATGAAAGACAATGGGAAATGATCTTTCTTCATGGCTTGGTTGAGTTTGTAGTAGTCAATACATACTCACCACGAACTAGCAATTCGTGTAGGGATGACTTCTACAAATTTAGTGGCTATAGCAGTAAGTCCAACCTTCTTAGGCATAACTTGAACAGGACTTGCCCATTGACTGTCAGAAATAGGGAAGATAATTCCTTTGTCTAACCACTTGATCATTTCATTCCTAACCACCTCCTGAAGTGTTGGGTTCAGTCTACATTGTGGCTATCTAGTGGGTCTAGATCCTTCTTCAGTGAAAATCCTATGTGTGCAGTACAAAGGACTAATGCCAATCAAGTTAGATAAGCTCCATCCTATAGCCTGTCTATGTGCTCTCAGAACAGATAAGAGTTGTGATTCTTGATCAGACAATAAGTGGGAGTTAACAATCACAGGATAAGTTCGATCTGGTCCTAAGATGACATATTTTAAAGAGCCAAAAAGAGGTTTAAGTTCAAAAGGTACAGGATCAGGTGAAGGAGCAGATGTGGAGATCTTAGAAGATCCTAGAGACACTAAGGGAATAGTAGGTAAGTCCTCAGTTTCTAAGATTGGAGCCTCAGGGAGAGTCAAGTCAGAGGCCAAAGGGTGCTGAGGTTCTAAGTTGAGTGAATCAATCAATGTGTCCTCGACCAATTTATCCAGAGAATCCAAGGAATAGATTTCCTCAATTAAACTACAAGATGGTCCCCTTTGGGCTTGAAATATATCAATTTTCATCCTCTGATCTCCAAATTTCAATTCTATAAGGCCATCCTCAAAATTGATGTTTTCCTTGGTTGTAGCCAAGAAACATCTTCCTAGTATGATAGGTGTATTCTGGATGTCCTCAGGTACTTCCATGTCAATGATAATAAAGTCTACAGGAAAATAGAAGTCCTTGATCCGCACTATAACATCTTCCAACACTCCTTGAGGTGTCTTAACTGATCAATCAGCTAATTGCAGGGACACCTCGGTTGACTTTAGATTGCCAACCTCGAAATGTGTTAGTAAGGAGGTTGGTATAAGATTGATGGAAGCACCTAGATCGAGTAGTGCTCTATTGAATGTGGTGTTTCCTATCATACAGGAGAGTAGAGGGGTGCCTGGGGCTTTCTTCTTAATAGGGAGGTTTGAAATAAGGGAACTCACTTGTTTTGAGAGAATGACAGGACCACTCCCTTTCTAAATTCTTGCCTTACACTTAGGTGTTCTTAGGTCTTTCAAAAACTTAATGTAAGGGGAATGTGGCAAATCGTATCCAACAAGGGGATGTTTATATAGACTTGCTCAAAGAGCTTGAGCAGATCCTCCTCAGGTGCCACACAAAGGTTCTTCTTTTCATCTCTTATTTTCTCAGGACTCTAGAAAAGGTACTAAAGTGGTAGTAGGAGGATCAATCAAAGGCTTAGAAGAGTCAGGTATAGGTAAATCAGCTGTAGGAGTGGAGGTGGAAGGTCCAGGTAAAGATGTAGAAGTTGGTAATGATGGATCAGTTGTGCTTCTACCACTCCTAGTAGTGACAACATTCAAATCAGATTACAACATAGACAAAGCATCAGGATCTAGTAGAATAGGTGGTTGTGGATCAGAATAAGAAATATGATCAGAATAGGAAGAATTAGGATCAAAATGAAGCTCAGGTTCATGCAAGGTTTGTGATATGTAGTGTGCTTGACCTTGAAAAGGAGGTCTGGGTTGTACTTGAGATGGGAGTGAATGTGGTTGACGGGACTCCGTCAAGTGTGTTAGTTGGGCTCTCATCTCAGCTAATGTCGTATCCTGTCTCTGCTGCAAAGCAATGTTTTGTTGTTGCATGTCAGCAAGAGCTTTCATGATTGTCCCCAATTAATCATCTCATGTAGGCCCAGGTTGAGAGTATTGGGCGGGCCTAGGTTGGTGTTGCTAGTAGGCACACAGTGGATACCCGTGTTGTGGTGGAGGTGGTGCTGAAGTCGGGTTGTGAAGTGGTGGTGCAGAAGGTTGTTGAAAATTAGGTCTCTATGAATTTCCCGGCCTGGAGAAATTTGGATGATTCCACCATCTAGGGTTGTAGGTTTATGAATAAGGGTCATTGTGAATGGCATGGAGCTCCTCCGAAGATCCAGAAGGTTCAGGGAATTCAATGTAGGAAGGAACAAAGGTTCCGCCAACCGGTGAAGGATAAGAAAAAGTATAATCCGGTAATGCAGATTATGTCACAGAAAGATTGTTCACAGTTTCCCTCGCTGTGGGAAACTGAGGTGTGAGGTGCAGGTGAATGAGAAGAAGATGATGAAGGTTTAGATAGGAATTTTCATACTTCATCTACTTTCTTCTCTATTACGCTCACCTTATCCAGCTGACTAGCCACAATCTCTAAATCTCTTGTGCTTGATTGGGCTTCATGTACCCTCATGTGTGAGTGGGAATGTGAGGACTTTCTATTAAAAATAACCATTGAAGCACTATTAATAGAATTTTCTACCATGCCTTCGAAGAGCTCAAAAGCTGAGTCCTCATCCCAACACAAGAAATTGCCTCCACAAGCGACATCTGCAAAATTCCTTATGTCATCATGGAGCCCATGATAGAAGATTTGAACCTGTTGCCAACATAGGACACCATGGTGGGGAAATTTTCTTAGAAGCTCATGGAATCTCTCTCAAGCCTCATGCATCTGTTCTCATGAATTCTGGGTGAATGTTGTGATGGCACACCTCAACGAGTTTGTACGACCTACAGGAAAGTACTTCCTTAGGAACTCATGTTCCAAAGAAGCCCATGTTTCTATTGGTGTAGTCCGCGCTAAAGTTCTAAACCAGAGGGTGGCTTTGACTTTGAGTGAGAAGGAGAACATTTACATTAATAGTGTGTGCTGATCATGACCTTGCGGACCCAAAGTTTGAGCAAGATTTTTCATCTCTTCTAGATGCTGAAATGGGTCGTTAGAAGCAAGACCATGGAAGTGAGGAATAAGTGCTACAAGGTTTGGCTTCAATTCAGCAACACGACCCCAAGCAGGATAGCATACCATAGGCATATGAGGAGCAACAGTGGGATTATAGTAATCCCATAGTTGAGGTCTATGAGGTTGAGGTGCCTGGGCAGCTCTAGGTTGAGGTTGAGGGTTCGCTAAAAGATTAACAGACTAAGTAAGCTATTGCACCTGCTGGTTTAGGGTGCTCATTTGTAACTGTGTTTCAAACAGGTGTTGCAAACTAGGTATGGGATCTCTCTCCAATGGTGGTTGGTTAGGAAAATTTAGCATATGGAGGAGGTTGAAACCTATGGTTTGGTGGTGGTGGTGGAGGATGATGTGTAAAAGATGTGGAGGAAGTTCTTCGAAATCCTCGAATTGTGCAGAATCATTGTCATCCTCCAGATGAACAGAATGATGGATGGGAGTTTGAGGCCTAGGAGGTATAGGATTGGATGTGGAAGGTATTGAAGTGGAAGTGGACGCTTGGGCATCAACACCCAAGGGAGGTACTAATTCAGAGTTTTGGGATCTCCTACCTTCCTTGAGTTTGTTTTTGCAAAATGAATTTTTGAATCAGTCACAACTCAATAGAAAAGTAACAATCTCTCAATCAATCTCAATCACAAATCAGAAATCCCAATATCAATCTCACATTAAACAAAGATCAATCAAGCAATCAAGCGAGAAATCCAAATTTTTCCTTACGATCTACTACATGAAAATAGTAGTATGTAAACAAATGTTTCAGTACAATTGTACGCGTCCTACATAGAACCTAGTGAAGTGCAGAAATCTAAAGTCCACCCAGAATCTAGTTAAGACTAGCGTGCAAATCCAGACCCTGTGGTTGCTCAATGAGCTAAGATAGAAACTTGTGTATATGTGACTTAAGTGATCATGTAGTGTGTACACGATAGCAATTAATAGAATGTCGGTGAAAACTTAGTTAGGGTTTCAAACAATTTCAATGTCTTCTTTTGAATTTGATTTGAGTTTTTAGAAAGTGTATTCTTTGCAACTTGTCTCGCTTTTTAGTTCCTTTCAAGCCAAAGATGGTCATTTTATGTTTAAGTCAAATGCAAACATGACAAGAGCTAAGAAAGGATCGAAAATGCATACCTATCTCCAGCAATTCTACAAGTGATGCATTTTGACTGTATATGAAATCTAGCAGGAAATGTGATCCTAAGTATGGTTGCCTAGAATTTGCTGCTGTTAGATAAGAGATGAGATTTTTTTTGTATTTTTGATTTTATAATTTTTTTTGGACTTTTGAATGCAACAAAAAAAAATCAAAAAGAAATCAATACGGAAAATTATGTACAGAAAAACTACGTCGATGAGAGATGAGTAGAGAGATATAGAGTCCAAGGAGTTCAAGTTATATAAATGGTGTGTGTTTAAGCGTAATTGTCGTTGTTTAAGGAATGTGTTATAGTATAGGACAAAATCATTCAAATCACTTAAATTTATATGCCCAGATTCAAAAAATAGAGTCCAAGGTCAAACACAGGGAGTAAGTATGTAATTGAAATTCACCAATCTCCAGAAATATAAGCAATTTGAAAGTAATAATTATTCAAAAATGATAATTCAATAAGATCGGAGTAATAGTGTATAAATATCAGGTTACAATGGTGATTTGAATTACCAAATTAACCCCTGAAATTAAGCTTACAAGTATCTCAAATAATTGAACATTAAATCTCAACCAAATATCCACTCAGCCAAGTTAAATATTCTAATAATAGCTTCAGAACTAAGGCACCGATAGAAATTAGACGAAGGCACAAGGAATCGGACACCTTAAGTTACTCAAGGCACCAAGGCACAACTCCAACAGAAGAGGCAAAGGCCTCCTTCTCTCCCTTTCATACCTCAAGAGAGAGGCAAGCACAGCATAGCATAGAGGCAAAGGCCTCTCAAGACTTGGCCAAGTGTAGAGAGCAAAGGTGCAAAGGGCAAAAATCCCCCACCCTCTCTCTCTTCTATTTCTTCTTCTCTCAGACCAAACAGACCGGACCCAGGTAACCGGGTAATCAAATCCACACCTAGACCCACATGGCATGTGCATGGACGAGGGCATGTGGAGGGGTGTAGGGTAGGGACCTGACCCTTATGTTTAAAGGCGAATAGGCAGAAGTAATTTTCCCTCTTATGCACTGCTGGGGCTTCTATCTTCTATGATGTGGGACTATCCAATGCTTCTTCGTCGCAGCGTAGCAGTAGGAGATGAAGCTTCAAATTTGAGGTGAGGGAAGAACCTGCTGCTTCAATCATAAGGTTGGAGTGCTTCTTGGGAGTCGTTTGCAGCACCTGAAGGACACAGCTCGAAGAGAGCTGGCAGAGCTGGAGAAGACAAAGGCGATGGGGGAGCTCCGACGTGTACCTGAAAAGGAGAATACAACCTCTCAGCCCTATCAGAAAAGCTCAGAAGGTTCGCCGGACGTCGAAGAGTGTAACGGTGGTGGTGGCATCGTGTGAGAGTGGGTGTGGAGGTCTGGCAACCTCCGAGAAGGTGTGTGCAAGTGAGGGAGTTCGGTGGAGGTTTTTGGTGGTCACACGAGCAAATGAGAGGGCTTTTAACAAGGGTGGCATGGCGAAGCTTGTGGAGGTGGCAGCGAGGCATTTGATGGTCTGTAGCAGGCAGGAGGCTATGCCAGAGCATCGCTAGAGCAGAAGAAGACAATGGTGGCACGGGCGTGAGAGCATGTTGATGTGGGTGTTGAGTGCGTGAATCGGGTCAGGGGGAGATGAGGAGTTGAACTGGAGTTGTTGCTGATGAAGGGGATGCGGAGATGGCACTGGCTATGATTGACCGATGCCGGAGACGAAAGAGGCTCCGGGAGGAAGGGCAGCGACATCTGAAGGGAGAGGAAGCCCCTCGCAGGTATGGCGAGGTGAGGACGAAGCTAGGGAAGCCGGACCTGCTGCCTATATTGCGTGGCAGCAGGCGAGAAGATTGGAGGGAGAAGGTCGCCACAGACAAGTCTGGAGCCAGCCAGAGTTAGAGGGGATGAAGGATTTCTGGGCCTAGAACTCGCTAAGGAGTTCGGCTTTGCGATAGAGGTGCTTTTATAGAGCTTCAGGAAAGCTTCTAAACTTGGAAACAAGCTTGAGAAGCTTGGATTTTCAGGTAAGGAGATCCCTAAAATCCACAAATTTGCACGAGCTTCACGAGGAGAATTGGAGTCCAAATCTCGATTTAGGCGATTAGGGACTTCCTCGGGATCATCCCTTCCAATTTTGTAAGGGATTGGTCGAGAAATCAGGGAGGAATCCTTGATTGAAGCTGGGATCTCATGGGTTCACACCTACCATGGTGGCAGGGACCCTTTTATGAAGAAGATAAAGAACTTAGGGGGTTATTTGTAAAGATTTCAAATGCTAGGGCCTGAAGTGTGAAAATAGAGTTTAAATGGACTAAAATGCAAACTAGGTCAAGATGAACTCTGATTGGTCCTAAATTTTGGTACAACCCTAATATGGACACAATGAATCTGATGGGGGAGTTGGATTTCAATGTTGACCAAGTTTGACTAGGCAATTTGAGTAAAAACCCAAATTAGGGCAGAATTGTGTCTGTGACTTTGTTTAATTTCAAAATGGGTTTCAAAGGTCAACACAAGGGCATCGAACCTCATGGAATACTTTTCTATGATTTTTAGAAGGTTTAGATGGATTTTATCTTGACCAAAACCTCAATAACTTAAGTAGGTCTGAAATTAGGGTTTTGGGTGCTGTATTGGTTCTTGAAATGCGCGAAACCTCATTTCTATCTGTATGGGCCCACTTATTAGTCTTTAATTCTCATTTGAACTTTATTTCACCTCTAGCAAACCCCTTGGTTATTTTGTGTTCATGATATGCTGTTAAAATTATAGAATTAACCCTAGTTTCCTATTCTCTTCTCAAAATAGCCTGAAGTGGAGTTATAACCCTTAGAAGGTTATGTAGGAGCATTTATCTTTTAAACCTAACTAAAAGTGGCTAGTCCCTTAGCAAACATCCTATGGATCAAACCAGGTCTCTAGGTCGGAGGTAGCCGTCAAGGTGCCTTGCTAAGCTACATCTATAGAAATCAGATCAGAATACCAATAATAGGCCTAGAGGTACTCAAGTACCAGTCAAGATCCAAACCTGACCAGCTTCATCCTGAGTCTGCCATAAAGGTTTCTAAGGCCCACAAAAACTACCCAGAGGTTCGTTGACCCTAGCGGTTAAAGCACCATTGCTTAGGCGTAACATGTCCAGGTTCAATTTGTCAGTGCATTTTAATAAGAGAGATATAGAAGGATTTTTATGTGGAGAGTTTTCTCTCTTTTATTTTTAGATTTCCCTAGATCCAACCTTAAATTGGCCCTAAACACGATCTGTATCGGATTCCTTGTCCCCACAATCAATACTCGAAGGGTCCATGGCTTTCGATGCTTCGAGATAGCACTACCCATGGCAACCCCCAGAACCCTGACTTTCGACACTTCATGATAGTGTCACCCATGGCGTTTTGTAGCTAAATTCAAGCCCTAGCGCAATCGATATTTCGGGATAATCCCATCCATGGCACCTGAACCATCACAAGGTGCTTACATGCCCCCAGTAGGATATTTAGATATCCTAAGAGACAAGCATCGAGGAGATGATATGTTATTATGCATCTTCGAAAAGAAGTTCCCACCTCTCCGAGCGAGGAACTCGTCCAATCAACTTGTGTTGTCGAGCCGCTCTAAAGCTAGATCTTTGATGTGACTTTTCAGAATAGAACACTTTTGGCATGATTTTTCTTTATTAAGTGCACTGAGCCAGACTTAGTGTGTGATTTTGGGTGCTTAGGTTACCAAGTCCAGCAAACCAAAGAGTAGGCAACGGGGCCGAATAATCCCTAAGCCTTAGACCTACTACATCAGCCTCGTACTTTCCTCAACCTCTTGAGGATTAATCCAAATCTTAACAAATATGTGAGTGTTTAAACCCTAAAACAGATCCAAGAGGCCTAAGGTTGGTACTCGTCACTAACTTCCTAAGTTTTAGCCTTCCAAGTCTTAATTCATCATCCGATCCAACATAGAAGTTAGGTAAGTTCCAAACTCAATTTTAAGGGACTCATTTTTTCTTTTCTTTTTGTTTGCTCCTTTGTTCTCTTTTTTTTTTTTTTTGAATGAAACCCTTCCATACATTGATTTCACATCATTTTGCACTTTAATACCCCCTCATGCCTATGATTTACAATGTCCTCACTGTAAATTAGGTGGGTTTGAGTTCAATTCAGATCATACATTAGAACAAGTGGGTGGTGAACGAGTCGGAATAACTATTGCAGATGATTTCTAGCTTTGATACAAGTATCAAAGGTGGAGCCAGCTGTTCTAATGGATGAATCCTAAAGTGCAATATGAATTTAGCAAAGGGAAATGTCAGGAAGGTTTCGGGTTTTTTTAAAAGATGACAGGCTGTCTCCCGTTAAGCGCTAAGTTTGAGTTTGCAGCTTAGGGGGAATGGAGATCAAACAATACTGCAACCAAATTTGTGTCGATGAGTTTGAAGAATGGTTTGAGTCTCTGATTGTTCACGAAAAAAGGTTCTGATTCGTCGCTCAGTTCACTGATTTCGACAGCTCCATTTCCAAAAACTTGTCTCACAATGAATGGTCCAATCAATTTTGACTTAAGTTTTCCTAGGAAGAGCTTAAGTTTGGCATCAAAAAGTAATACTTTCTTACCAGGATGGAAGGATTTTCGTGAGATGTGCTTGTCACAGAAGTCTTTCACTCACTCTTTGTAGATTCGTGAGTTCTCGTACACATCATTGCGTAGTTCCTTGATCTCCCTTAATTGTAACCGACAGTGGATTCCAGCCTTCAAAAGATCTAGATTGCACTTCCGTACTACCCAGTAGGCTTTACGCTCCATTTCTATGAGGAGGTGACATGCCTTCCCGTACACTAGTCTGAAGGGAGACATGCCTAACTGGGTCTTATGGGCGATCCTATAGGTCCACAAGGCTTCCGAAAGGTGGGTGGACCAATCCTACCTATCAGGCCTAACAGTGACCTAAAGGATCTTCTTAATCTCTTGATTTGATAGTTCAGCCAATCCATTAGTCTGGGGGTAATAAGGAGTCGAGATACGATGAGACACCCCATACTTTTTCATCAAGGACTGGAAGTTCACATTCGCTAAGTGGGTCCCTCCATCAGAGATGATAACTTGTGGAATACCAAATCGAGAAAAAATGTGTTGATGAATGAATTTAATCGCAACTTTATGATCATGGGTTCAGGTTGGGATGGCTTCGATCCATTTGAACACGTAGTCCACGGCTAGGAGAATGTATTCGAAACCATCGGATTTTGGGAAGGGGCCCATAAAGTCAATCCCCAAGATGTCGAAGATTTCGCACATGAGAATTGGTTGTAAAGGCATCATGTTACGTCGGCTCAAGTTGCCTAAGGTTTGGCAACGAGTACATGCCTTACAGTAGTCGTGTGCATCTTTGAAAATCATGGGCCAATAGAATCCACACTGAAGGACTTTTGCTGCAGTCTTGTGTCCAAAAAAGTGACCATCGCAGACTTAGTAGTGGCAGAAAAATAAGATTCCATTGAACTCAGATTCCAGAACACATATTCTGATGATTTGATCAGCACCAATACGAAATAGATACGGATCCTCTCAAATAAAGTATTTGGCATCTGAAAGTAATTTGTCTTTCTTGGCTTTTGGCCAATCAAACGGAATATGATGCGATGCCAAATAATTCACCATAGCAGCATACCATGGAAGCTCCATTTCGATTGTCAGGACGTACTCATCTGGAAAGTGCTCTGTGATAGGTCTAGAAGGGTCAATGAGTAAAGAAGGAAGATGAGATAAGTGGTCAACTACCACATTCTGCTTTCCTGCCTTGTTACGAATTTCAAGATCGAATTCTTGCAATAGCAACATCTAGCGGATTAATCTAGGCTTCGCGTCCTTCATGAGTAAGTGCCTCACTACAGTGTGATCCGAGTAAATGATGACGTGGGATCCCAAGAGGTATGACTTGAATTTCTCCAGGCCAAATACTACAGCCAGCAGCTTTTTCTCTGTAACAGTGTAATTATGCTAAGCTTCGTCCAGTGTCTTGCTGGCGTAATATATGACCACCAGTTTCCCATCTATTTTCTGACCCAGCACCACTCCTACTGCGTAGTCAGATGCATCACACATGATCTCGAAAGGTAGAGACCACTCAGGAGCTTGTAGGATTGGTGCTTGGGTGACTCGGTCACGAAAAGATTTTAAATGCGTGAATGCACACACTTTCAAAAGGTGTGTCCTTTGAGAGGAAATTTGTTAAGGGGCTCACGATCTTAGAGAAATCAAGTATGAATCGACAATAAAATTCAATGTGCCTTAGGAATGATCTAATGTCTTTGATCGAGTTAGGCATAGGTAGTTTGGAAATCAAATTCACCTTAGCCCAATCAACCTGGATACCCCTCTCAAAGATGAGATGTCCAAGAACGATGCCTTCAGGAACCATGAAGTGGCTCTTTTCCCAGGAGAGAACCAAGTTCACTTCAATGCATCTTTTAAGGATTTGGACCAAAAGCAGGAGGCATTCATCAAAAGATTCATCGAATACCAAGAAGTTGCCCATGAAGACCTCAAGGTAATTACCTACCGTATTTAAGAATATGGCCAGCATGCACCGCTGAAAGGTGGCAGGTGCATTGCATAGCCCTAATGGCATCCTGCGGAATGTGTACATACCGTAGGGGCAGGTAAGGGTGGTCTTTTCCTGATCCTCTGGATGAATTGTCACCTAATTTTATCCGAAGTAACCATCCAAGAAAAAGAAAAATCGATTTCCCGCTAGTTTCTCGAGAATCTGGTCAATGAACGGAAGCGGGAAATGATCTTTTTTTGTGGAGACATTCAATTTCCGATAGCCTATGCAGACTCTTCATAAATTTGCAATGTAGGTTGGGATGGTCTCTCCAGATTCTGTAGTGATAACAGTGAGTCCTGACTTTTTAGGCACAACCTGTATCGAGCTCATCCAGCGACTATCAGAGATCGAGTAGATAATACCAGCATCTAACCACTTGATGATCTCTTTCTTCACGACCTCCTGTAGATTCGGATTGAGTTGTCTCTGCATTGCTCGGGAGGGTCGTAAGCCCTCTTCTGTGTAGATACAATATGTACAATATGAGGGATTGATACCAGTCAGGTCATCGAGAGTTAATCCAATGGCTCTCTGATGCTACTTGAGAATAGAAATCGGCTTTGTTTCCTAATCAAATGTGATTTGGGAATTGATAATCACAGGAAACTTTTAATTGGAACCCAAAAATACATACTATAGATGATCTAGGAGGGGTTTCAATTCCATAACCAAGTTATCAACAGCAGGTGGGGGTTCGTCATGGGCCACAGGAGAGAGAGTGGAGCTAACGGTAAATCTAGATTAGTTCTGGGCTCCTCTAATTGTGGGTCAGAATTTTCTTGTGGTTGGGGATCAAGAATAATTGGGTCTTCCTCTACAAGTGGGTCCTCAACCATAGAACATCACATACTTCCTCGATTACCCCACAATTTATTCCTTTCTGGGCCTTGAAGATATCAATCTTTAATGTCTGGTTCCCGAATTTTAACTCGATCTGGCTCTCTTCACAATTAAAATTTGCCCTAGTTGTGGCTAGGAATGGTCTCCCTAAGATGATTGGTGTGTTCCTTAGATTTTCAAGAGTCTCCATGTCTAACACAATGAACTCCACTAGAAAATAGAATCACGGATCCATACAAGAACATCCTCAAGAATTCCTCTAGGTGACTTGATTGATAGATCTGCTAACTGCAAAGTCACCTCAGTCGGTTTGAGCTCAGTTTCCTTGAAATGGTCTAGTAGGGATGTAGGTATCAAGTTTATGGAGGCTCCTAAATCCAACAATGCTTGATCAAATTCTAAATCACCAATTTTGCAGGAGATCAAAAGGGTGTTAGGATCTTTTGCTTTTTGTGGGAGCTTGCTCAAAATGATCGAAATCCCATCTTTGGTTTGCAGCTTACACTTAGGTGTACACAAATTCTTCAGAAATCTCGCGTATGCCGATATGTAGCGGATTGCATTCATCAAGGGGATGTTTATCTGGACTTGCTTAAAGAGCTTGACCAGATCTTCCTTAAGTGCCACGGCCTTGGGTTTCCTCTTTCCTTTGGTCAAGGCCTTAGGAAATGGAGCTTCTGTAGGTTCCTCTAGGATTGGTTCAAGTTCTGGATCTGGGATAAGGGTGTCCTGGATAACCACCCTAGGGTTAGGTTCTGAACTACTAGGCTGGGAGTTGCTTGGATAAGGTGGATCTTGTGTCGTCTTGCCACTACAGGTGGTAACAGAATTAAGTCCTGCCTAGCTCTGGTTTGGATTTGGTAGTTGTGGTGATTGCTACTGATATCCTGAGTATGATGTCAAAGCTTCCATCCCATCGGGTGATGGAGCAGAAGGGGCCTGGTAAACATAGTGAGCTTGGCCCTGATGTGGGTTCATAACACGCCTCTGATTCTGCATGTTATTTAGAATTGGTAGAGGCTGAGATGGAAGTGCACCAAGCTGGTGAGAATTTGCCATCTGTGTAAACTGATTTTGAACCTCTGTGATCTTGTCTTTATGCTGTTTCTGCATAGACACATTAGATTTTTGAATGTCAACCAGGGTTTGTGGGATAAGAGTCATTTGATCGGATCGTCCCTTGATGGCCTGGATTGATAATTTGGATTGGGCCTAGGCTAAGGAGGCTGGTAAGGGCGTGGAGCTTATGGTCGGGGCTAGAATTAAGATCTTGGATTTTGATTATTCCCTAACCACGCAAAGTTGGGATGATTCTCCATCCAGGGTTATAAGTGTTAGAGAATGGATCATTCTGG
Source organism: Thalassia testudinum (assembly GCA_037157565.1). Taxonomy (NCBI): domain Eukaryota; kingdom Viridiplantae; phylum Streptophyta; class Magnoliopsida; order Alismatales; family Hydrocharitaceae; genus Thalassia; species Thalassia testudinum. The sequence goes on along the minus strand of JAZHRO010000039.1, from coordinate 113,291,140 downwards.
ATGACGTGGAGATCCTCGTAAGTCTGAGGAATTCTAGAGAAGTCAGAATATTAGGGTTCAAAGTTCCCCCAACTAGAGCAGGAGGTTCCAGAGTTTCCTCTAAAACCAAGATTAGACGGGGTTGGATATGAGTCCATCCCTTGATGAGAGTGGTGATAAATGTTATGCACAGCCTCCCTACCAGAGGGCGATTGCGCATACGTGCTCTGCTGTGCTGAGGTGGTTCTCTGTAGATGTCGAGCCAATTTATCCACCTTCTTTTCGATAATAGAGACCTTATCCAGGCGCCTGGCCATCAATTCCAGATCGATGGATGTGGACAGGCCTTGAGTCTCGTGTGCCTCCCGCGTATTTGTCAATGCACAGGTAGTCGTCCGGTCGAACATACCCATAAATTCATTGTTTATGGAGTTGTCGCACATATTCTCGAGAATCTCCCAAATGATATCTTCATGCTAACCCATGACGCTTCCACCACAAGTTGCATTGACAAATAGCATGATCTCGTCATAGAGCCCATGGTAAAAAGACTGGACTTGTTCCCACTTTGGAACTCCATGATGGGGGCATCTCCGCATGAGATCCAGAAAGCGATCCCATGCCTCATTATGTGGTTTTCCCGTATTTTGCGTGAAGTGTGTGATTTGGTGCCTTAAACATTCGTCCAACCAACGGGAAGAATTTTTGTAAGAATTCATTTTGGAGTTCCCCCCATGTGTTGATTGGACAATTTAGAGTCTAGAACCAATCGGCAGCTTTACCCATGAGTGAGAAGGAGAACATCTTCATGAGCAGAATGTCTCGATTTTGTATGGTGGGCCCGAAGGTCTGGGCCAAATGATTTCGCTACTTAATGTGCTGGAAGGGATCTTTGGTGTTTGAGCCATAGAATTTAGGAGTAGCACGGATCATGTTTGGCTTGAGTTCAACATCAGGCCCTCCAGCAAGGATTTGTAGTCTAGCTTCGATCTCCACTGCGGCGGGATTGTAGTGATCTTGTATCTGAGGACGCGGTGGTGGATTGATGTGTGCATGGACTAGATCATTGAGGTACTATATCTATTCCTGGACATTGGGTTCTTCTCCTTGCTTTTCCATGGATGTAGATGAAGGAGATCTGGGCACAAAGGCAAAAGAGTTGGAAGAGATATCAGTATGATTGGAGGTAGCACAAACAAGTGATTCGAGGCTTGGCCTCGATGGGAGTGAACTGCTAATGGAGGTCTCAAGGGCGGTCTTAAGGACCTCCTCTTGAACATGCACTAGTGAACCAGATGAGAGACAAAAGGTGTAATAGACCCAATTGAGGCACCAAAGATTTTTGGATGACTAAGGTAGTTTGAGGCAGATGATACCTCTTGATCAAAAAATCACACTGGATAAATACTTGGGCAGCCAAGAAGGGAGAGTCCCGCAAAGACCCCTACACAGTAGATGTTGAACCATTTTTGCGAATCGCTACGCTAACGTGTTCGATTTTGGAAAACCTGTCATTGTAGTTCGAAAGCGAAGGATTCGTGTTCAACAAATAAAATTTATACTGAAATGAATTCCAGGTCGAACACAGGGAGGCTACGTTGATCTATATTCGCAATTATATTTTTTTTTTAGGATTTTTAATAAGCAAGGCGATATAATTACAATGGAGCTATCAAACTAAAAGAGAGAGAGAGAGAGAAAGAGAACATGCATTCAATGTTTCAACTGTTTATACAATCAAACTAAATAAAAGTTACACTAGAAAGTGGGAAATCAATTACACTATAAAGCAGGAAAATTCTACACTAGAAAAGGTGTAAATAAGAATGGGAGAGAGAAGTTATCATCCTCGATGATTGCTTGGAGGACGAGCCGGACGGGACGACGCCTGGACGAAGGAGAACGAAGCAGGACGAAGGAGGACGAAACAGAAGAACAGGAACGGAGCAGCACACCGTCGTCGTCGCGGGATCCACTTCCGAAGGGGAACGAAAATTGGACTTTATCTCGCGAGAAGCATCCCGGGTGTGGGACAAGCTTCTCTTGAGCTTTGGAGGGGTAGAGAGGAGAAGGAAGGGATGAGAATTTCGTATGGAGGGGGTCTCCTTTTAAAGTTGCAAGGAGTGGGGGCAAAATGGACATTACAACTTCAAAATAATAAAAGAGTGGCCTTTAGTGACAGATAAATCCGTCACTAAAGCCCTCAACGTGGGCGTCGTGGGCGGCTCGCGCGCGCCTCCTCACCTGCTCGCGTGCTCAACGGCTTGCACACGTTCGTCAATTTTCAGCCATCCGATCGCAAGATCGAACGGCTTAAGATGCGTCTCCGCCCGCTGCGTTGCGCACCCGCCCGCGCGTCTGATTGCGCGTCCAATCGCGTGTCGAAGCTATCAGGCACGCACGGCCGTCCGATCTCCATCTGACTCTCCACCCGCGCCCAATTGCCCGCGCCTGCCGCTCGCGAAAGCGTGCTCGACCACTGCGCTATGGCGCGCGAATGGTCGAGCGGACGCTTTTAAGCACAAGCGACCACAGCCGTTGGATTAAGATCCAACGGCGGAGAGCGATTGGGCCCGGGGCCTCCACAAGATGCAAGCGACCGTTTGGGCGGCTGAGATGGCGCCACGTGGTTCTATCTTGGCCGTCCATCTTCTGGAAGTTGTAGATGGTGCCACGGATGTCGGATTGACTCGATTTTTGTGTCGTTGGGCTGCGATCGTCGATCCGAATTCATCCGTGCGGTCGGATTTGTCATCTGAAGTGCAGATTTACACCATCCTGGCCCTTGATCTTCTAGGGTTCCCGGGTCACTATCTGATGCTACAGATGTCTGATTAGGGTGATCTTGGAGTCGTTGAACTCCAATCGTCGCTCTGATCTCATCCATACGGTTGGATCTTCGATCCGAGGTCCCGAAAAAATGTTTGCCCTGTCCAAGCACATAAAAGGAGACAATTAACCTCCATTTTATTCAAACTACTCTAAATGCAAGATGATGCATGTTATGTAATATTATATCATGAAATGCAATCCTATGCTTAAGAACATGCATAAATAGACATCTTAAGTAGTGTAAATTTGATTACATCATAAATAGTATCTTTTGCTAGTCCCTAGCAAAAACTATATGCTATTTATAAAAGAATTAGGTTGGATTATTTGGACTTGAGTTATTTTCAATCATTAAGAAATTGTCTACTTAGGAACTGAACTTTCAAAGACACAACAGTGCCCAGGTATCAGCCAAAATGCAAACCGCCTCAAGCCCTCGCCTTATTCAAAGAAAAATTTACTTTTCCCTTTTTACTCTTTTCTAATTTTTTTTGGATTTTCAAATTTTCTGGTTTAAGAGTGGCTTTCTACGGCCATTCAACTCACCCAAAATTTGATGAGAACCCTAAGCTTTAAGCATCTTATTGTGATTGTGATAGACTCGTTGACCGAAAATTAAAACAGATTTCGGATTTCTACACCTCTAGGTGACCTAACCAGAATTCTGCCTAAAAGTGTATCTTTACAACTGGTAGCTTTCTCCCTACTTTTATTTTTTTTTTTACAGGGTCAACACAAGGGTGAATCCAGTGTATATCTCCCCAGTTTATTCTACTTCTCCACTTCTTCCTAAGTGTTTTGGGAATTTTTAGTGCATTTTCTGAGCTGGGTTCTGGACAATCGGTCGATGAGCTATTACCACCGACAACTTACCAGCCATACTCGTGCGGCGAAGTGTGGCTTATTTCTTTTTGTTCTTTTCTCCTTTTTTTTTTTAAGTAGGTGGCTTCCCTGGTCTATGATTTACCTAAAGGCAGGAAAAAGAGAAAGGTCCAGTGACTGGGCTCTGGACAACCTACCTATAGGCTGTTACCCATGATAACTTGCCAGCCATATCACCCTAGAAGGTTCATTAGCTACCAAAATTCTGTTAGAATCGCCGAACAACGAGTCAGTGCAAAGAAAGTGTGCAGATGCTTAAGACTCAAAATTCCCTCAAATCAGAGGGTGGGTTGATAAGTCGTGTACTTATCACCCAAACTTATTTATTCCAATAGAATTAAGATGGCGAGGACTCAAAGACAAATCCACATTTTAGTGGATACACAAGCTAATTAAGTCCAAAGACCTGAGGGGTCTTTGTGTTCAGATCCTAATGTAAAATTTCTTAGGATTGAAAAGTCCTAATGTCCAACTAATCCTTCCTATTTTTTTTTTTAATAAGAAGAGAGACAATTTATATGGATTTCACAAAGCTGACCAAATAATTCAAGAATGAATCCACCCCCCCATGCCTAGCTGATGCAATGTCCTCATTGAAAAAGAGACATGAAAGAAAGGGTAGAATATGAAAGATGTCACCTGGATATGAAGCTCGTATCAGCCTTGTGTCATATGTACAACTGCTGAGTTTAATGTCGTCAGCTAGGCGAAGTCCAGCCAAAGAAGTCACAGAATGGCTAGAGCAACAGAGTCTGAGACGGGTTCTGGAAGATTACGGTCAACAACAGGCTTCAAACGTTGACTGTTGACTTTAAAGGTGTTACCCGTCTTTGGGTCAGAAATCTGAACGGCACCATTAGGAAAAATCTGATCAATTATGAATGGGCCATTCCATTTAGATCTAAGTTTACCAGGAAAGAGTTTAAGTTTAGAATCAAATAACCAGACCTTTTGGTTTGGCTCAAAGCTCTTGCGGGAAATCAATTGATCATGTAGAGCTTTGGTCCGAGACTTGTAGATCTTGGCATTCTCATAAGCATCATTTCTAAGCTCCTCCAACTCAGATAGTTGGAGTTTCCTGGTCTTTCCAGCTAGATTCAGATCTAAATTGCATTGTTTGATTGCCCAGAATGCCCTGTGTTCAATCTCTACGGGTAGATGGCACGCCTTTCTATACACCAAACGGAATGGAGACATGCCGATGGGCGTTTTATACGCCGTACGGTAGGCCCAAAGAGCGTCCTCAAGCTTTTGAGTCCAATCCTTGCGATCAGGCCTAACCATTTTTTGCAGAATGTTCTTGATCTCTTGATTGGAGATCTCGGCTTGTCCATTCGTTTGGGGATGATAAGGTGTGGAAATTCGATGGTTAACCCCGTATTTGGCCAATAAATTCCGGAATTGGGCATTAGTAAAATGAGTGCCACCATCACTGATGATAGCCCTCGGAATCCCGAACCTACTGAAGATATTTTTCTTGACAAAATTGATGACCACTTTGTGGTCATTGGTTCGGGTGGGAATTGCCTCAATCCATTTGGACACATAATCAACAGCAACAGGAATGTACTGATGTCCAAATGAAGGGATAAAGGGTCCCATGAAATCGATGCCCTAAACATCGAAAATTTCTACAGGAAGAATAGGGTTTAGGGGCATCATGTCTCTCTTAGTTATGTTCCCGAGTGACTGACATCGAGAACATGACCTTGAGAAGTCCTGGGCATCCTTGAATAAAGACGGCCAATAGAAGCCAGATTGCAAGATTTTTGCAGCCATCTTTCTCCCGGAGAAATGTCCACCACACCCAGATGCATGGTAGAACTCGAGTATATTGTTGAATTCATTCTCCGGTATGCATCGGCGAATAATCTGATCAGAGCCGATGCGATACAGTTCAGGGTCCTCCCAAAAGTAGTATTTGGCCTCAGATTTGAGTCTATCCCGTTGTTGCTTGGTCCAATCCTGGGGGATTTGACCAACAGCCAAATAGTTAACAATGTCAGCAAACCATGGGGTGTGGACACCTAAAACTGTAAGAATGGTTTCGTCCGGAAAAGTGTCAACAATCAGAATGTCCGGACAAGAAGAATCACCTAGGAGTCTCGACAAATGATCCGCTACCACATTTTGCACCCTGGCTTTATCCTTGATTTCAAGATCAAATTCTTGAAGAAGAATCCAACGAATAAGCTGGGGTTTAGCATCCTTTTTAGCCAAGAGATGTCTCAAGGCCGAGTGGTCGATATAAACAATAACATGAGACCCCAAGAGATAAGCCCTGAATTTTTCCAACGCAAATACTACAGCTAGTAATTCCTTTTCAGTAACAGTGTAATTCGTCTAGGCTTCATCCAGAGTTTTACTAGCATAGTAAATGACAGAGGGCTTTCGGTCAATTTTCTAACCCAGGACAGCCCCGGCCGCATAATCAGAAGCGCCGGTCATGATCTCAAAAGGGGCTGTCCAAATTGGTGGTTGCAAAATTGGAGCACAGGTGACTGCCATTTTCAGAAAATCAAATGCCTTTCGGCATGATTTGTCAAAAACAAACGGTGTTTCTTTGGCAAGAAGATTGCTCAAAGGACGAGCAACCTTCGAGAAATCCTTGATGAATCTTCGATAAAATCCCACATGGCCAAGAAATGATCTGATTTGTTTAACAGATGTGGGAGGAGGAAGTTTAGCGATAACATCAACCTTTGCTTTGTTTACTTCAATTCCCTGTTTAGAGATTACATGACCCAAAACGATGCCTTCTTGGGTCATGAAATGACTCTTTTCCCAGCTAAGGACCAGTCGTGTCTTGATACATCGCTTAAGAATCATTTCCAAATTAGCCAAACAAGAGTCAAATGATTCTCCGAAAATAGAGAAATCATCCATGAAGACTTCCATAAACTCTCCCACCATGTCAGAAAATATGGCTAGCATACACCTTTGAAAAGTCGCAGGTGCATTGCATAACCCAAAAGGCATCCTACGAAAAGCAAAGGTTCCGTAGGGACAGGTGAAAGTAGTTTTTTCCTGATCCTCGGGATGGATAGGAACTTGGTTGTATCCCGAGTGGCCATCAAGAAAACAGAAGTACTTCTACCCGGCTAATTTTTCCAAGATTTGATCAATGAAGGGTAGGGGAAAATGATCCTTTTTAGTGGTTGTGTTCAGCTTCCTATAATCAATACAAACTCTCCAAGAGGAAGCTGAACGAGTTGTGACATATTCACCTCTCTCATTAGTCACAACAGTAATCCCAGCTTTCTTTGGAACAATCTGAACGGGACTTACCCAGGGACTATCAGAGATTGGATAAATAATTCCTACATCGAGCCACTTGATGATTTCCTTTTTGACCACTTCTCACATATTTGGATTCAATCTCCTCCGCATCTGGCGAGAAGGGTGGGATCCATCTTCCAAAAATATTCTATGATTACAGTAAGATGGCTCGATTCCCCTGAGGTCATGAATGGTCCAACCAATTGCCTCCTTATGTTCCTTTAGGACCTTAATCAATTTAATCTCTTGCTCCTTTGTCAATTTAGCACTAATAATCACAGGGAGCATATTCTGCGGTCCTAAAAATTGATATTTTAAATTCTCAGGCAATGGTTTCAATTCAAGCTGGGGTGGGGTAATGATTGATGGTAGGGTAGATGCCGAAGATTCAACAAGAGGAAGAGGTTTTGAGTGAACAAAATCAGTAACCTCTTCCGAAGATGTCAGGTCAGAGGGCTGCGGTTCAAATTCATCAACCAAAGAAGAACTTTCAATTGAAGAAACTGTCAAACAAGTTTCAATATTAACATTATCCTCATCAAGTTCCCCAATAAATCCACAATCCTCAAATTTGTTGATCGCCTTAAAAATATCCAATTTCATTCGTTGATTCCCAAAGGCGATTTCCATGCTACCGCTTTCACAATTAATGTTGGCCTTTGCGGTAGCTAGGAACGGACGCCCCAGAATGATGGGCGTGTTCCTCAGATTATCTGGTACATCCATGTCAAGGACAAGGAAATCTACAAGAAAATAGAAATCCTTGACCTTAACTATAACATCTTCAATAACGCCTCGCGGGTTTGTGACCGAACGGTCTGCTAACTGTAGCATTACTGAAGTTGGCCGAAGTTCACCTAACCCAAACTTCTCATAAGGAGAAGTCGGAATTAGGTTGATGGATGCACCAAGATCCAAAAGTGCTCTATCAAATGTGTAATATCCGATAACGCAAAAAATCAAAGGAGCACCAGGATCTCTCCTTTTCTGAGGGAGGTAGTGCAGGATAACAGAGCTAGCCTGCTCGGAGAGTACGACCTTCCTCGGAACAGATTCTCTCGACTTACGCTTTTGTGTACATAATTCCTTTAAAAATTTTGCGTAAGCCGGTATGTGCTTGATAGCATCAAGGAGCGGAATATTGATCTCAACATTCTTAAATAAATTCATAAGCTCCTCATTGCTATCAACAGACTTCTTCTTCTTTGCTTTGGCTAAGGCTTCAGGAAAAGGAACATGAGTCAGATCATTGGAATTAGGTTCCTGAGCCTTGATTTCTCCTTTAGAATTCTCCTCTCTCTCCTCAAATTCTTTAGGATTCAAAAGATCAGAATAGTGTGGTTGTGGATCCTGAGTCTTCTTACCACTCCTCAAAGTGACAGAATTTGCAGAAGCGTAAGAATTTGGGACTTGGGGAGGGTTAGGAAAGATTGGAGGGGCTTGATTGACCTGAATTGTTGATTAGCAGAAGAAGACGAGGAACCCTGCTCAACCACCTGAGCATGTGCGTGCGGGTCCCTCTGATTTCCGTACCCTTGGGCTTGATTGCCCGAATTTATAATGTTTCACGGGTTGGGTACGGGTTGGGATGGTAGAGAAACGGGTTGACGAGAGTTATCAATGAGCCCGGATTGCAAGTTGTCCAGCGAGTTTTTCATTTGCTGCATGAGCTGGAGCATAGATCCTTGCATCTCTACCATTTGACGGTTCAAATCAGCCTGCCCTGCGGGTTGACGGGCATTCCAAGCTGGCTGATTGACCTGATTCGGAGGCAACTAAGTATATACTTGACCCTGACCCATTGGTCGTTGCAGAGAATAGTTGCCGAGTCGGAATTGGGTCTGTTGCCCCGGATTTTTCCAAGAGAAGTTAGGGTGGTTTCTCCAACCTGGATTATAGGCATTCAAGTAGGGGTTGGATCTAACATTCTCTTGTACAGCACAGACATCCTCATAGGGTGAGGATGGAGAGAAAGAAAGGGAAGGATCAGAAAAACTGGGATCAAAGGCCCCAGTTGGGAACCCATGGGGTTCAGAGAAATGCTGACTCATAGGTTGAGTCGTATCGAGTTGATTCACGAACTCCCGTCCAGAAGGAGCTCGTGAGGAATGGAATCCCAAATTTTGGGATTGAGTGGATTGAGAGTTGTTCATAGAATTGCCAGCCATCCACTCTTCCATTCTTTTAGCAACCAAGTCCACCTTATCAAGTTTATTACAAATCAATTCTATATCAAATGAATGAGAGTCATGGACTTCATTGACATTTGATCTGGGTTGCTGGGACCGGTTAAAAGTATCCATCGAGGCATGATTAATTGAATTCTCACTCATTTCCTCAAATAAATCATGTGCACTATCTGCATCTTTATTGAGGAAATTGCCTCCGCAAGAAGCATCCACATGGTTTCTGAGTTGCTCATTCAACCCATGATAGAAGATCTGCATGAGTTGCCATTTCGGCACCTCGTGGTGTGGACACCTCCGCAATAAGTCTTGGAATCGCTCCCAGGCCACATGAAACTACTCCCCCGGCCGCTGGGTAAAGGTAGTGATTGCCCATCTCAAAGCATTGGTACGACCAACTGGGAAGAATTTCTTCAGAAAGGCTAATTTCAACTCATTCCAAGTTGTAATTGGTCTTCCTATTGTCCTATACCAATGCGCGACTTTATCCCTAAGAGAGTGGGGGAAGAGCCTCATGATCATTTGCTCCTCGTTAACGTTTCGAGCCTTGGTGGTCTGGAACAAAGTGGTCAAATCTTCCAAGTGCTGAAACGGATCTTCGGAGCCAAGCCCATGATAATGTTTAATCAGGCTTAACACCTGGGGCTTGATTTCTACATCACCGGCTGGAATCTGGACGCTAGGACGTTCCCCATAATTTGAAGGATCATAAAAATCCTTCAAGGGCTAAGCACCCTGCATTCTCTGGAACCATTCCTGCATTCTCTGCATTTGTTCCAACTGCCTTCGAAATTCTTCCTGTGGATTTTCAAGCAGAGGAGGCTGTTGTTCGGCCATGGGATCAAATTGACCAAAATCTAACTTGCGCCTCCTAGAATGTTCTAACGGTCCTTCCAATCGGGGATTCAATGACCGTCTTCCCAGCATAAACTAGGAGAAGGTCGGAAGGACTGGGGATAGGGACCCTGCAGCACAACAAAACAAGGCTGTCCTTAAGTGGGGTAGCCTAAGGATCTACTGACTCTCAAAACCAGCCTTAAGACTATAAGTGATTTACTCTACTTACGTCTGTTTAATCCAACCAGTTAGAAGGAGGGACTGGGGAGAAGGTTCTTCCTTTGGCTTTCGCCTCCGGTTCCTAGTGTACCCCCTAGCCGCGGTCGCTTGACGCTACTCCCCTAGCTAGACATCAGATTAATCAGTATAAGTAGGTTAATCAAAAACAATCTCAGACTAGGCCCTGAAGAGCGAATCAAACCTTGAGGCCAACGTCTACTCAATTTTATTAAGGCCTGGGGTTGTGGTGCTTATGGAATGTGATGGGCCCTTACAATGGGTTGTGCCCTTAATGATTGATTGAGATTTGTGTAAGTGTGTGCACAACCAGGGTTTTCAAGCAAGATTATTGATAATGTGTGAATTTTAGTGTTCAAATCTTGCTTAAATAGCTTTTAGGGTTTCAAATTAGGTGAATTGCAATCAAGTTTCTAGGCAAACCAAGTTGTAAAACACGGGTGAAGATTATTTTCCTTTAAAATCAGAAAGAAAATGGAGTGCCTGGAATATACCTAGATTGAAAACCCTAAGGAGGAGCTACTTGATGAGTTGGTTTTAAATAAAGTGGTGCAGCCCAAACAACTCAAACAATTGGCCACAATTGCACCACTAAGTTAAGCACTCAAAGATGGTTAACCGAGAATGATTTCTACTCTGTTATGTGTTGCTTTGTGTGTACCGGTTCCACAGATCAGAACTCGGTTGAGTAGAAAACAAATCAAGTTGATCAAGTGCCTTGAATGTGGGTGTTTGTTGTGTGTTTGTTGGAAATTACCCCAGAGGATTATCTTTTTGTTATTTTTTTATGAATGAGTGTGGAATGAATGTGAGTGAAAATCCAAACAACCAAACTATTCCTAGGATTTATGCAAACACCTAGGTTAATTGGGATTTGGATTTAATGTGGCGAATGGAATCTATGGAGGGAGAAAGAATGGGGGAACACTTACAGTTGTCTTCAACTGCACTTTACTTCAGTCTACCGCTTGTTGATTCCTTGATGGAGGTCTCTACAAAACAATAGACACAAGAGAAAGCTAGTTAGAAAACAAATAAAGTGCAAGAAATGCGAAGGAAAGATCGGAAATCGTTGCCTCCCGTGCAACGGTGCCAAAATGTTGAACCGTTTTTGCGAATCGCTACGCTAACGTGTTTGGTTTTGGAAAACCTATTGTTGTAGTTCGAAAGCGAAGGATTCGTGTTCAACAAATAAAATTTATACCGAAATGAATTCCGGGTCGAACACAGGGAGGCTACGTTTATCTATATTCGCAATTATATTTTTTTTTAGGATTTTTGATAAGCAAGGCGATATATTTACAATGGAGCTATCAGACTAAAAGAGAGAGAACATGCATTCAATGTTTCAACTGTTTATACAATCAAACTAAATAAAAGTTACACTAGAAAGCGGGAAATCAATTACACTATAAAGCAGGAAAATTCTACACTAGAAAAGCTGTAAATAAGAATGGGAGAGAGAAGTTATCCTCCTCGACGATTGCTTGGAGGACGAGCCGGACGGGACGACGCCTGGACGAAGGAGAAAGAAGCAGGACGAAGGAGGACGAAGCAAAAGAACGGGAACGGAGCAGCACGCCGTCGTCGTCGCGGGATCCACTTCCGAAGGGGAACGAAAATTGGACTTTATCTCGCGAGAAGCATCCCGGGTGTGGGACAAGCTTCTCTTGAGCTTTGGAGGGGTAGAGAGGAGAAGGAAGGGATGAGAATTTCGTATGGAGGGGGTCTCCTTTTATAGTTGCAAGGAGTGGGGGCAAAATGGACATTACAACTTCAAAATAATAAAAGAGGGGTCTTTAGTGACGGATAAATCCGTCACTAAAGCCCTCAACGTGGGCGTCATGGGCGGCTCGCGTGCGCCTCCTCGCCTGCTCGCGCGCTCAACGACTTGCGCACGTTCGTCAATTTTCAGTCGTCCGATCGCGAGATCGGATGGCATAAGATGTGTCTCCGCCCGCTGCATTGTGCGCCCGCCCGCGCGTCTGATTGCGCGTCCGATTGCGCGTCTAATCGTGCGTCGACGCTATCGGGCGTGCGCGGCCATCCGATCTCCATCTGACGCTCCACTCGCGCCCAATCGCCCGCGCCTGCCGCTCCTCGCCACGGCTCGATCCCACGCCTGCCGCTCGCGAAAGCGCGCTCGACCACTGCGCTATGGGGCGCGGATGGTCGAGCGGACGCTTTTAAGCGTGAGCAACCACAGCCGTTGGATTAAGATCCAACGGCGGAGAGCAATCAGGCGCGGGGCCTTCACAAGATGCAAGCGGCCGTTTGGGCGGCTGAGATGGCACCACGTGGCGCTATCTTGGCTGTCCATCTTCTGGAAGTTGTAGATGGTGCCACAGATGTCGGATTGACTCGATTTTTGTGTCGTTGGGCTGCGATCGTCGATCCAAATTCATCCGTGCGGTCGGATTTGTCATCTGAAGTGCGAATTTACACCATCCTGGCCCTTGATCTTCTAGAATTCCCAGGTCACTATCTGATGCTACGGATGTCTGATTAAGGCGATCTTGGAGTCGTTGAACTCCAATCGTCGCCCTGATCACATCCATATGGTTGGATCTTTGATCCGAGGTCCCGAAAAAATGTTTTCCCTATCCAAGCACATAAAAGGAGACAATTAACCTCCATTTTATTCAAACTACTCTAAATGCAAGATGATGCATGTTATGCAATATTTATATCATGAAATGCAATCCTATGCTTAAGAACATGCATAAATAGACATCTTAAGTAGTGTAAATGTATTTACATCAGTAGAGCATCCCCATGGGTTACAGGGTTTCCCCCACCTGACCTTCCTTGTCACTTAGAATCTAAGTAGACCAGAATGAGAAACTAGATCCGTTAAGTCTACCAATTTTAATCCTGAGTTATGGTGCTTTTGAATTTCAATTGAACTTTAGAGTTGATTGTGATTTGTGACCTAATTTGAAGGTTGATTAACCCACAAGGTGGGTCAAATTCACCTAAACTACCCTAATGTTTAGGATGAGTTGGGTAATGAACCCAAAATCTCACTGAGTGGTTTGCAAGCAAGTTATTAAGTCCCAAGTTTTAAGGATTCAAGTGAATGTTAGAGCCTTCTTTTAGGGTTGTCTTGATTAGGTCAATTCAAGCAAGGCTTGGGTGACACACAACGTGGGAAATCAGTTGTCTTTTAATTTAGGCAAGTGTGTTTTTCTCAAGCCCTAAAGTTGAAACCTTAAATTGGTTCTATTTCCAAATCCAATTACTTCCAAATGTGACACCTAGGGCTCAATCAAGAAGGTGACTAGCTCTAGGCACCTTAGATTCTTAATAAATGCAGAAATCTGGATGGGGATGTCTAAAATCAATCAAATCAGGCAACTCAAGTGATTAAGTCTAATAAGGAATGCAAGTTGATCCTAATTAATCTCTTTTTAATTCTTTCTAGAAATAGGAGCTTTAAGAAGAAGAAAATGAGATTACCTGCCCCTGGAGTGGCTGTCGTGCAGCTGATCTTCTTTGTGTACCTCGCACAATCACAAGAAAATAGATAGAACAAGTTAGTATTAGATCAGAAATTGAAATCAGTGAAATCAAATTGCATGTTGCTCCCCAGCAACAACACCAAAATGTTTAAGTGAAATTGTCTTTGTCTAATGAATGCATTGTAGTATAGGACAAAATCACTCAATTCATTTAAATTTATATGCTCAGATTCAGAAAATAGAGTCCGAGGTTGAACACAGGGAACAAGTATGCAATTAAAATTCACCAATCTCAAGAAATATAAGTAATTTGAAGGTAATGATTATTCAAAAATGATAATTCAATAAGATCAGAGTAATAGTGTAAAAAGATCAGGTTAAAATGGTGATTTGAATCACCAAATTAACCCCTGAAATTAAGCTCAAGTATCTCAAATAATTGAACGGTAAATCTCAACCAAGTATTCACGTCAACCAAGTTAAATATTCAAACAGTAGCTTCAAAACTAAGGCACCAGCAGAAATCAGACGAAGGCACAAGGCATCAGACACCTTAAGTGCTCAAGGCACCAAGGCACAACTCCAACAGAAGAGGCAAAGGCCTCCTTCTCTCTCCTTCGTGCCTCAAGAGAAAGGCAAGCACAGCACAGCACAGAGGCAAAGGCCTTTCAAGACTCAGCCAAGTGTAGAGATCAGGGGCACAAAGGGCAAAAGCCCCCCACCCTCTCTCTCTCTTCTTTTTGTTCTTCTCTCAGATCGAACAGGCTGGACCTGGGTAACCGAGTAATCGGATCCACACCTAGACCTGCGTGGTGTGTGCACGGGCGAGGGCGTGTGGAGGGCGTGGGGTAGGGACCTGACCCCTGTGTTCGAAGGCCAACAGACAAAAGCAGTTTTCCATCTTATGCGCTGCTGGGACTTCTGTCTTCTACAATGTGGGACTATCCCACACTTCATCGCAACGCAACAGCAAAAGATGAAGCTTCAAATTGGAGGCAAGGGAAGCACATGCTACTTCAATAGTAAGTCTGGAGCACTTCCTAGGAGTCGTTCACAACACTTGGAGCGAAGAGTACTGAAAAACACAGCTCGAAGATAGCTGGCAGAGCCAGAGAAGATGAAGGCGGTGGCGGAGCTCCGACGTGTACCTGCAAAAGAGAATACGATCTCTCAGCCCTGTCAAAAAAGCTCAGAAGGTTCGCTGGACATCGACGAGTGTAACGGTGGTGGTGGCATCGTGTGAGAGTAGGTGTGGAGATCTGGTGACCTCGGAGAAGGCATGTGCACGCAAGGGAGTTCGGTGGAGGTTTTTGGTGGTCGCATGAGTAAATAGGGAGAGGGCTTTTAATGAGGGTGGTAAGACGAAGCTTGTAGAGGTGGCAGCGAGGCGTTTGATGGTCTGTAGCGGGCAGGAGGCTACGTTGAAGCGTTGTCGAAGCAGAAGAAGATAGTGGTGGCACGAGAGTGAGAGCGTGCTGATGTGGTGTTGAGTGCGTGAATCGGATCAAGGGGAGATGAGGAGTTGAACTGGAGATGTTGCTGATGAAGGGAATGCGGAGATGGCACCGGCTATGATTGGCCAGTGCAGAAGACGGAGGCTCCAGGAGGAAGGGTAGCGACATCTGAAGGGAAAGGAAGCCCCTTACAGGTACGGCGAGGTGCGGACAAAGCTGGGGAAGGCTGACCTGCTGCCTATACTACGTGGCAGCAGGCGAGGAGATCGAAGGGAGAAGGTCGCCGCAGAGAAGTCTAGTGTCAGTTGGAGGTGGAGGGGATGAAGGATTTCTGATGTAGATGCTTTTATAGAGCTTCAGGCAAGCTTCTAAGCTTGGAAACAAGTTTGAGAAGCTCCGATTTTCAGAGAAGTAGATCCCTGAAATCCATGAATTTGCACGAGCTTCACGAGGAGAATTGGAGTCCAAATCTAGGTTTAGGCGATTAAGGACTTCCTAGATATCATCCCTTCCAATTTTGGAAGGGATTGGTCGAGAAATTAGGGAGGAATCCCTGATTGAAGTTCGGATCTCATGGGTTCACGCTTGCCATGGCAGTAGGGACCCTTTTGTGAAGAAGATAAAGAACTTAGGGGGATATTTGTAAAGATTTCAAAAGATAGGGACTGAAGTGTGAAAAATAGAATTTAAATGGACTAAAATGCAAACTAGGTCAAGATGAACTCTGATTTGGCTCAAATTTTGATACAAACCTAATTTGAACCTAAGAAATCTAATAGTGGAGTTAGATTTCATTTTTTACCAAGTTTGACTCGATAATTTTGCACAAAATTCCAAATTAATGTAGATATGTCTTTATGACTCTATTTAAGGTCAAAATGAATTTCAAAGGTCAACATAAGGGTACCAAACCTCATGGAATATTTTTCTATGATTTTTATAAGGTTTAGATGGAATTTATCTTGACCAAAACCTTAGTAACTTATGCAGGTCTGAAATTAGGATTTTGGGTGCAATATTAGTTCTTGAAATGCACGAAACCTATCTGTATGGACCCATTTATTAGACTTTAATGCTCATTTGAACTTTATTTCACCTCTAGCAAACCCCTTGGTTATTCTGTGTTCATGATATGCTGTTAAAATTACATAATTAACCCTAATTTCCTGTTCTCTTCTTAAAACAGCCTGAAGTGGAGTTATAACCCTCAGAAGGTTATGTAGGAGCATTTATCTTTTAAACCTGACTAAAAGTGGCCAGTTAGGGCCTATGATGGTGTTCCCATCAATGTGTGAGAGCAGGCTCTCACAACTTATGCCTAACAAATATAATCCTACTAATATCCCTAAGTCTAAACTACCACTATACTAATCTAATAAAGTGGGAAATGCAGCTCCTGTGGGAAAAACTCCTCCAGGAAGTCGGGTCTGAAGTGCAGCAAATCTACCATGAAGAGGAAATCCACCTAGAAAAAATCACTACTCCTACTCCTCAAGTGTTGCAAAAACAACAAATGATTAGTAAGGCAATTATATACAAAACAAATCAAAGAATATAATGAATAAAAGAATCTATATACAATCAAAGAATATGAATAAAAGAATGATTATTTACAAGGAAATCAAAAATATGTACAAGAAAAATAAAAGAAAAATTTTGACATATAAAAAGTTGTCCCCAGCAACGGTGCCAAAAATAATGATCGACTTTCGATTTGCACTAAAAACTTTGTTTTAAAAGTTATTGGTGTAGTATATGTCATAAAATGAAAAATGAAGCCATGTCAATTTCATTTAGTTACTGATAAGTTAGTTTTCTCTTTCGAATAATGTGATTAAGATGATCTATCATTTTAGTAAAAAAGTGGTGGAAAATCGCTTAACAAAATAATTACAATAAAAATTACCACTCACAAAAGAGCGGGTCATGTCCACAGGGAGGCAATGATGCAATAGAATCTCGATTATTTCGTATTCTTTCAATCAAGTGCGAAATCCATAATCAAATCCAACATGAAATGCAATGGAAAGAAGATGCACCATAACTCAAAAATATAAGGGTATATGTGCAATTTATCCTCACTAAAATATTCAATAAATATATGATGATTTTATGTAATTTTCAATTGACATATCTTAAAGAAAATTTGTGCACATTTTAATCCCAAAACCAATTTTAAACATGTGAATATCAATAACCACACAATTATCAGAAAGTATGAGTATGCAGTCACAATTTCACCATAATAAAATAATCATAAATTAAAATTTATTTTGGTGGCAATGGCATTCAAATGTAAATTTTAATTAACTTAAAAATAGGGGATTTTACCTCTCTCCTCCTTGTGCATGGGAGAGAGATTCAATCGAGGAAATACTCCTACAGGAGGTTGGCTGAAGCGAGGTCGTCGCGGTGGTGGCAGCAGTGAGTCGTGAGTTGGCCGGAGCCGGCCTGCTGGAGGAGAGGAGTGCGGCGGTGGAGAAGCTGCAGCCGGTCGGGCTTGTTGGTGAAGGTGCGCTCGGGTGCAGAGGGCGCTGCAGGGCGCGCAGAGGCGCGGAGGCGTGGGCGTTGGGCACTCTGCAGAGCGCCTAGGCACTTCGAGAGTGGTGGTGGCTTCGGCTGTGAGTGCTGGACAAGGTGATGGTGCAGTGAGGGCGCAGGAGTGGGTACTGGACATGAGTTGAAGAGCGTTGTAGGGAGCGATGCAGCGCCTGCGGTGAAGGAAGGTTGGCCTACAGCACCTGCAGAGGGTGCGCAAGGCGCTGGAGGTGGAAGGCGACGGCGCAGGTGCTAGCAGTAGTGGTGGAGAGCGCTGAAGGGGCGTGCCTGCCGCGGTGATAGCGCTAGAGGGTGCGCGCCTATAGCGGTGCGCCTGTAGCAGTGAGGTCAGGATGGGGTGCGCCTGTAGTGGAGAGGGCATGGTGCCTGCGGGCATGCAAGGGCAAGCGGAGGTGCGGGTGCACGATGATGGAGGTGCAGGAGCGAAAATGGCACTAGAGGGGGCGCGCCTATAGTGGTGCAGTGCCTGTAGCGGTGCGCCTGTAGCAGTGCACCTGTAGCGGTGCTCCTGTAGCAGTGTAGTGCCTGCAGTGGTGATAGCACTAGAGGGTGCACTGTGAGGGCATGCGGCCGGGTGCGAAGGGCGCGGGTGCGTGGTGGGCAGTAGGGCATTGGAAGGTGCAGCGCGGCTGGAAGGTTTTGGCTGTTTCCTGCACTTGTAGAGGGCGTGGGTGCACGGTGCAGGCTGGGAGGGCGTTTGCGGTGGGAGGTTTGGTGCACAGTGCAAGCATGGTTGCCCAGTTCTTGGATCCCTTCCAATCCCCTCCGCCTCTTCTCTATATCTCTTCTCTTCCGCCTCCCAAGGGATTTTCAAAATCCTTTTTCTAATTTTGGCCAGTGACAGTTTGCATTTGTTGAGGGACGTGTTGAGCCTGGCCGGAGGATGAGGAAGAGATTGAGCCGGATGTTTGTTGGGGAAATTTACCCCCCTCCTTATTCTTTTCCAATATCATTCCTGCAACAAAATATAAAATAATTACATACTATGAAATGAAATAAAATATATAAAAACTCAAGTAATGATGTATGCACTTATTTAATGACTTAATTTGATTATTAACAAACATACTATGTTAGAATTGAAATACTTAGGCGTAATAATAGTCCATTAAAATGGACTCATCAAATACCCCCATACCTAAGATTTGCTAGTCCCTAGAAAAAATAGAAGTAATAAGAAGATTTCTTCTCTTCTTATTTCAAAATTTTAGAGATCCAGACAAATGTGAAGTGATGATAACCTAAGTAACAGATCAATGTGAAAAGCCAATTCACATTGGGAGTTTGTACTTTACCCTTGGTAAATATTTCTGTCGAGATAGGCAACTACTTCCCTCAGGGATAAAGCAGAACATAATCTGTAATTTGACCCTAGCCTTTGGCTTAGGTAAGAGATATCGAGTAGAATGGATTTGTATTTGGTGGCACACACTCATCTGATGCTACATGTTGTCTAGTACTACAAACTCTAGATTTCTAAACTATTGGACAAGTCAACTCGGAGAGAGGCTAAACAACTGTGCTCTCTTGATGTTCCTGGGTGCTCACTCTTTTCTTTCTTTTCTTTCTGAGATCACAAATCTCGCCAGATTCAGTAATTGTACTAACTGTTTGGTGGCCTCACATGGCATCCACACTTCAATTAAAGTCTAAATAACTCTATAACTAAGTTAGAGTCCTCAACCAGTATTCGGGCGATCATAAATACTAAAAGGTAGGTATGGGTCATATTTGGTGGAACACGATAGGTGCTCTGTTGCCTCAGAAATAATGTTACATTATAAACTTGGACTTTTTTTTCTTCTTCCTTTTTTTTTTGTAATATAACTGTTTCTTCTTTTTTTTTCTGTTTCTTCTTTTTCTTCTTCTTTTCTTTTCTCTCTTTTTTTTTTTTAAATCAACATAATACGACACGGACTTTTATTTATGAGGCATTATTAGGGATGATGATGGTCAAGAGGATATTGTATGGCTTATTTGGTGGAAGTGCCTATTCTCGGTACCGGAAAGGAATGGATAGGACAGGCGTATTTCTGACCTTTGACACTATTACCCTCCTTCAGCCGAGGACTCTATGAAGGACGGTCGTAACCATCCACCATAGTCATAGCTTTATTAAAACTCAATCTCTGTGTATCTACCTTATTTGGTGACTCCCAAGAATTCACACAAAGTACGCACACAGGAACAGAGAGCTAAAACTATGCCTAACTCTGAAGTATCATCATCTAGTTATCCAAAACTTAAGAGTCTTTGCACTAGACTTAGTGCACCAGTAATCTCTCTACTTTCATCTCACAAATATGAGGTGGATCTTAGAAGATAGTATACCTGACTCTCTATTAACTGTCCAAGGATTCAGTAGACTACAAATGCTTATTGGTTTTCTTCAAGGATCCATTACCCAGTCTACGTGCATGTGAAATAAATGTACTGGATTCTAGACTTAAGAAATAATTTTAAGAAGAAAAACCTCTAATAACAAAGGTATTCTGCTAGGGACTAACCCATTCAGCTCAAGAAAAGAGAAATTTTTTTTTATATATATAAATATATATGTATGCAAATATTTATAAATGCTATAAACATTCTCAGGTTATACCCTCCCATGCCTAAGACTAACATTGTCCTCATTGGAAAAAAAATGCAGACATAGAAGAATATCACCTGAGGAGGAGAGTGGGAAGAGCTAAGGCTCCTCAAGCCGAAGTGCATCCAAAACCTGGCCATCTAAAAGAGTAATATATGGTTTAAGTCCCTGGCCATTTACCTTAAAGCTCGCACCTGAAATAGGGTTCCAAATTTCTACAGCTCCATGATGGAAAGTATTGATAACAACGTATGGCCCATCCCAACGGGACTTGAGCTTTCCAGGAAATAATTTAAGTCTAGAATTGAAAAGCCAGACCCACTGGTTGGGCTCAAAAGTCTTTCTAATGATGTGCTTGTCATGGAAGACTTTTGTACGTTGCTTGTAAGCTTGAGAAGTTTCCTAAGCTTCATTACGAAGCTCCTCAAGCTCACTTAATTCTAACATACGTGCCTTTCCCACTTTATCCAGATTCAAGTTAACATTTTTAATAACCCAATAAGCTTTATGTTGGATTTCAATGGGAAGGTGGCACGCTTTTCCATAGACAAGACGAAAATGAGACATGCCTAAGGGAGTCTTATACGTAGTTTTGTAGGCCCAAAGAACATCATTTAGTTTTTTAGACCAATCCTTCCGATCAGGCCTGACAGTTTTTTCTAAAATTCGCTTAATCTCCCTATTAGATACTTCAACTTGTCCACTCATTTGGGGATGATAAGGTGTGGCTATCATGTGGTTGATTCCCAAATTTTGGAGTAGTCTTGTGAAGTGTACGTTCTTAAAGTGAGGTCCTCCATCACTTATGATCATCCTTGGGCACCCATACCGAGAAATGATATTAGCCTTAGCAAAGCCCAAGACCACAGAATGGTCATTGGTTCGCATGGGTATGGCTTCTATCCATTTCGATACATAGTCTACAGCCACAAGGATGTATTCATATCCGAAGGACACAGAAAAGGGACCCATGAAGTCAATGCCCCAAATATCAAAGATTTCAATAGGGAGGATAGGTTGTTGGGGCATCTTATCCCTTTTTCCAGTGGTTCCCATCTGCTGGCAACGTAGACATGCTCCCACATACATATGTGCATCTCAGAATAATGTGGGCCACCAAAAGCCAGACTGAAGAACCTTATGGGCAGTCTTCTTCCCACTAAAATGTCCCCCATAATGGAGGTCATGGCAGGAACTCAGAACACCTTTTTGTTCTTCATCAGGGACACAACGGTGATAAAATTTAGCGTTGGCAAGAAACCTGTCTCACTTCTGCTTGTCCCAAGTACTGGGGGTAATGCCCATGATCAGATAGTTCACTATGTCAACGAACCAAGGAGTTTTAGCTTCCACGGCCATCAGAGACTCATCAAGGAAAGTCTCTTGAATACCGCCAGCAGGGTTTGATGCCTCAATAGGGATCCTAGACAAATGGTCTACTACCACATTCTCAACTCCTTTCTTGTCTTTAATTTCCTGGTCAAATTCTTGGAGTAGCAGAATCCAACGAATTAGGCGAGGTTTGGTGTCCTTTTTAGCCAGAAGATGCTTCAAGGCAGAATGATCAGTGAACACCACAACCTTGGATCCCAAAAGAAAAGACTGAAACTTTTCCAAAGCAAATACTACAGCAAGTAGTTCCTTTTCAGTGACCGTGTAGTTTTGCTGAGGATCCGTAAGGGTCTTGCTGGCATAATGCAACACACGAGGTTTGCCATCAACCCTTTGACCTAAGACCGCTCCCACTGTAAAATCAGAAGCATCGCACATAAGCTCAAATGGGAGGGTCCAATCAGGTGCTTGGAGAATCGATGCGGTAATGAGGGCTTTCTTCAAAACTTGGAAAGCCTCGCCACATCTATCATCAAAATCGAAGGAGACATCCTTCACTAACAGGTTGTAGAGTGGCTTAGAGATTTTACTGAAATCTCTAATGAAGCGCCCATAAAATCCAGCATGGCCAAGGAAAGATCTAACTTGACGAACATTGGCGGGTAATGGAAGCTTAGAGATGGAATAGATTTTTGCAGTATCCACCTCTAGTCCTCTCTCAGAAACTATATGCCCTAACACAATGCCCTGCTGGACCATAAAGTGGCTTTTCTCCTAGCTAAGCACCAGCTTTGCCTCTTCGCAACGAGTTAAGACTTTATCAAGGTGCGAAAGGCATAGGTCAAATGACGAGCCATAAATGGAGAATTCATCCATGAAATTTCAACAAACTCGTCGACCATATCAAAAAAGATAGCCATCATACAACGTTGGAAAGTGGCAGGAGCATTACATAACCTAAATGGCATTCGGCGAAACGCAGACGTGCCATACGGACTTGTGAAGGTGATACGCTCCTGATCGTCAAGAAAAATAACAATCTAATTATACCCAAAGTACCCGTCAAGAAAATAAAAGTACTTGTTATCCGCCAATCGTTCTAGAATTTGATCGATAAACGATAAGAGGAAATGGTCTTTCTGGGCAGCCATGTTTAAACGACGGTAATCAATGCAGACCCTCCAACCAGTTGAGGGTCTAGTGGTCACCAGTTCTCCTTGGTCATTCTCCTCCACAGTGATCCCTGCCTTTTTGGGAACTACATGAATAGGATGACCCATTTACTATCTGAAATGGGATAGATAATCCCTGCATCCAGCCATTTCAGAATCTCCTTTTTAATAACCTCCCACATATTTGGATTGAGCCTTCTCTGCATGTCTCAGAAAGGCTTCACGGACTCGTCCGTGTATATATGATGCATGCAAAGACAGGGATCAACACCCCTAATATTAGCAATTGACCAGGCAATTGCTTCCTTGTGCCTTTGTAAAAACTCAAGTAGAGCTCCCTTCTGCAATTCAGATAATGCAGACGAGATAATAACGGGGAGTGTGTTATTAGGGCCAAGGAAAGCATATTTCAATGTGCTCGGGAGGGGTTTCAACTCCAACTCAGGAGCCTTTTGGATTGAGGGTTTTAGTTGAGATGTCTCCACCTCAGGTAGCGGATCTACCTTCACAATCCAGGGTGGGGACAGAGACTCAGTGTGTATCCCCAGCAACTCTTCTAATTCGGGCATTTCCCTTTCAGTTTCTTTAATAATCGAGGGATGGTCCTTAGATATGACCTTCTGAAGGGGATCTCTACATAAGAGTGCTGGAGTAGTCTCTTCAATTATTTCATCAATGACCTCAATCTGAGAACAATCTTCAAATCCATATTGCTTGTAAGTATAAAAAACATTCAACTGGATCTTCTTATTCCCAAAGACCATTTTAAGTGCCCCAGATCTACAATTTATAGAGGCATTGCCTGTGGCCAAGAAGGGGCGTCCCAAAATAATGGACGGCTTTGTGGGCTTATTAGATGGGCCAGTATCAAGCACCAGAAAGTCAACGGGGAAGAAGAAATCCTCCACTCTCACAAGGACATCTTTCAACAATCCCCGTGGTGTCTTAAGTGATCTGTCTGCAACTTGGAGGATTACTGGACTAGGCTTCAGCTTGCCTCCTCCCAAAAGGTCGTAGATAGAGCTCGATAGAATGTTCACCCCCTCACCCAGATCGAGCAAAGCCTCGTCAATGTGTTGGTTACCTATAACCACTGAAATATACGGGACCCCTGGGTCTTTCATTTTGGGGGGTGTTCAATGCTGAAGAATCGAGCTAACATGATTAGGCAGAATGACCTTCGTTTGGACCTATTTCCTAGATCGGCGCTTCTGAGTGCACAGGTCCTTCAGAAACTTGGCATAGGACGGGATCTGTTTAATAGCTTCCAACAGAGGCAAGTTAATCTAGACTTTCCTAAAAGTATCCATAATCTCTTCCGTCCTATCCTTGGCTCCAGACGAGCCAACAGAAGATTCCCCAAGAGCATATAGACACTCTGGATAGGGTACCCTCAGCTTCTGGGTAGAGGGGTCATCATGGCGGGAAAGGGGTGGTGGAAGGACGACATCCTCATTGTGGGTGATTTTGTGCAAGGGAGAGCAGTGTGGCTCTTCCTCGGTGGAGATGGAAGTCGGGTCAGGTGTGGAAGGGGAATTCTGAGATGTAACCGTAGGAGTGTTATCAGGCTTTTCAGTCTTTTTTCCACTCCTCAACACGGTCGCTGCTTGGGCATGCTCCTTGAATACAACCCGCTTGCCCTTAGGGTTCTCCTCAGAAGAGCTAGGCAGCTTCCCCGGATCACGTTGCCTAACTGCCTCAGTAAGATGACCAATTTGGGATTGCATATCAGTAATCATCTTATTCTGAGATTGGATGACCATATTCTGATGTTCTTGCATTGCTTTCATCATCGCCTTCAGTTAATCCATCTCAGAGGGCTTATTCTGAGGAGGGTTTTCATAAGATGGTTGGTATATGGGTGATGAGAACCTCATCATGAGCCATAACTAGCTCATTTTGACCTAGTACAAAGGATAAAAGCTCCTACATAACTCAAGGAAAGGCTTAACTCAGAGAATTCTGAGTTTAAGAAGAAATAAGTCATAAGGGGTAAAAATGCAATTTTACCAGCACAATCTGCAAGCAAGGTAATTCAGGGTCTAAACACAGGTCAAACAAACCTAATAAGAAGGGAAGTGGGATGATCTGATCTGATAAGGGCTACAGCAACTCCAAGGAATTAAATGACAATCTGTAACCCTGAAACAAACCCACTTCAATTCACGAGGTTCGAAGGAAAGAAAAAATCGACTAAACCCTCTACAATTCATAGAAAAATAATCTCTAGGGTTTAGAACCTTCAATTTGGCCTTAGGAACCCATTTTGACCTACATTGAGAACCATGCCCAATTAATGACTTAATTTAGGTTTTTACGTAAATTGACTAGTCAAACAAGGTCTGATCTAGAAATAAATTCACCATTAGAATCCTTAGGCCCCATTTAGTCATGCATAAAAACTTGAGCCTAAGAAGAGACCTTCTTGACCGAATTTTCATTTTGGTCCTCATCCATTACTTTTTGACCCTCAACTTTTGAAACCCTCGCATTTTGGCCCCTAACTCTTCTTCGTTCTTTGCATTTGGGTCCTCCCTGCAAAACCATGAGCAGTGCCATGCTCCGGCGACTTTGCGCGGAGCATGGCGCCGCACAGGGTAAGGGGGACCCTCTGCCAAGTCAACCGGGGGTTCCCTGCGACCTCTGCTGTCGCAGGGACACCTCCATGGTCTCTGCAACCACCCATACCTTCCGTGCGAACGCGCAGAAGGTATGGGTCTCCATCTCCGGTATCCTCCGGCGAGGGAGGCACGTTGTCTCCCTCCGCCCTCCTCTCTGATTTCGACTCTATAAAAGCCCTCGACACTCTGTCGCACTCTCCAGCTCGGATCTGACGGAGAAACCCCCCCTTTTTCCTCTCTTCCCACTCCAATAGAAGCCCCCCTGCTCCGGCGGTTCCTCCTCCTCCTCCTCGTCGCTCTGCCGCACTACCAGCAGCAGAGCTGCCTTCACCTACTCTTCCCGCGTCGTGCCGTACCCAGCGCGCGCTATCCCGCTCTCTCCTCGCCGCCGCCCTCTCTCTGGGCACCTTCTTCTCCGGCGACAGTCGATACGACTGTCGCCCTGCTCCGGCCCCCCCTCGTCCCTCCAAGTAGGTACAGCTCTTCCCTTTCCTCCTCTCTTTCTTTTCCCTACTTTAATTTGCTCAACCGCCCTTCGACCGTGCTTAATCACCCTCATCTTCTCCATCTCCGACCACCCTCCGGCGAGACGTTCCCATCGCTCCGCAGCCCCATACGCCTCGCAGACCCTCACAGAACCTCCGCCTCCTCACCCTGATCAACCTCCGCTCACCCGTTACCTCTCCACACCCCCACCATACTCCACCGAACAAACCCATTTTTGCAGCCACAGTCTGACCTAGCCCCGCCACCAGACGCCATCCCACGACCTGCCACACCCCGCACCACCTTCACCTTGCCACGGCGAAGGTCCCCCGCGTGTTTGATTAGGCCGAAGGGCCATATTCCTGTCTAACAGGTACGCTGCTCCAGCCGCCATTAGCGACGACTAAAGCAGCTTCGAGGCGAGCTCCAGGCCCTGCAACCCCAGATTCCTAGGTGCTGCAGGTTGGGGCGAAGTCCGCGAAGGCTTCTGCCTCTTCAGTTGGCCCAAACATCGACTGCTGCTGATCAGAGGGCGAGGTGGAGTCGTCCTGCGGGCGCGCGCGAAAGTAGCAGAAGTTAGTCCCACATTGTGGGATTTCAAAGCCGCGCACCCGCATAAAGGCAAAACGTGCCTTAGCCTGTTTGCCTCCTGACCATGGGGTGAGGTCCCTGAAACGTCGCGGCAACCGGGTTTGAGGGTTTTGGTTTTGTTATAACGTTGTAGTAAAGCCGGTTATTACCAACATTTCAAATAAAAATTTTTTTACTCGGAAAATGAAAGAGTTCCCGAGGTCGAACTCAGGGAGCAAGTCGTATTCTAGAGATATACATGTTTCTTTTACAAAATAAAGAAAGAGAGAGGGAAAGAATTTGTTGTTCTTTTCGTTTTCTCCTCGTGATGTTCTTCTTTCTTTCTTTTCTTCAGATCTCCTTCTTCTTCTTTGTTCTGCAGAGGTGATGTTCCTCTTCAGATCTCCTTCTTCTTCTTCCTTGGTTTCTGTCTTGGCCTCTCTTCTTCTTTTTCTGCAGTCTCTTCTGTGAATGTTTCTTCTTCCTTTCTTTCTTCAGATCTCCTTCTTCTTCTTCCTTATGGCTGCAGAGCTTCTACCTTCAGCTACTAAGTCTTCCTTTCTTCTTCTTCTGCTTTGGCCGTTGCTCTTCTTTTCTTTCTTTCTTCAGCCTGCCTTCTTTCCTGCTCTGGCTGCTGACCTTCCGTCGTCTGACCCGGTGCTTCGACGACTTAACTATGCATTTGCTACAGTGCAGCTCCTTCTTCTTCCGCGGGTCTTCCTCTTCGCCTGCGCCTGCACACTTCAGAGTTTCTCGTCAGAAGCAAAACCTACTCTACCCTCCCCCCCCCCGCGTCTCTCTTTCTCTCTGAAACCACTCTTAGGAAAGCTCTCCCAGAGCTACCGGGTAACCGGGTTCGGATCAGGCCCGGGTCCAGGCCCACCGGCATGCGTGGTGGGCGAGGAGTGCAGGTCAGTCGAGTCGGGTCGGGTCGGTTCGGGTCAGGTCCACGGGGCGTGAGCGCGGACAAGACCGGGTAACCGGGCGGGTGAAGGGGACCTCACCCCGTGTACTGAGGCAGTAAGGCTACTGCACTTTTGCATCTTATGTCGCTACGGCTCTTCAGGCGTTTCCGAGGTGGGACTAAACGGCCCACCTCAATTGCGCGCCCGCAGCGGAGAATTCAGCAGGAGATGGCAGCGTCACGCGGAGTTTTCTTCCTCGGCTGCGAACCTGGTGTTTTGCCAAAACTCCTCGCAAGGCCTGGGAGTGAATCTGGGCTTGGCGCTGAGCGTGGCGCGCCTGTAGCTGCAGGCGGAAGCAGGTCCTCCTACGCGTCAATGGCGGCGGAGGTCGGGTGGCCTGTCCACAAGAAAACGGCCTCTCGGCCTACTCAGAGAGTGCCAGGAGCTTCGCCAGGGTGCGGCGAAGCTCGTGTGGGTGGTGGCGAGGCGCGGGGCGGCGTGCGAGGGCTGCCCTAGGTCGGACTGTGGGTCGGAGGATGGGTCTGTTCGGTGGAGTTGCAGAGGGTGAGGTGGGGGAAGTGGTAGGGCGGAGATTGATCAGGGTCAGGAGGCGGAGGTCCTGCGGTGGTTGGCGAGCCGTGTGGGTCGCTGAGGTGATGGGAGCGGCTCGCCGGAGGGTGGTCGGAGACGAAGGGGGTGAAGGTGGTCAGGGTCGGTCGAGGGCTTAATTGACTAAATTGAAAGCGGGGAAAGAAAGAGGAGAAGAAGGGGAGTAGCTCTAGCTTACTTGCAGGGACGAAAGGGGAGGAACAGAGCGACAGTCGTATCGACTGTCGCCGGAGAAGACGATGCTCAGGGAAAGGGGCGGCGGCGAGCAGAGAGCCGGAGAGGCGCCAGCTGGGTGCGGCGTGGCGCAGGAAGAGCAGGGGAGGAAGTCTCTGCTGCTGGTATTGCGGCAGAGCGAAGAGGTGGAGGGGGAGGAAACCGCCGGAGCTGGTGAGCGTCTGCCGGAGGAAGAAGAGAAGAAAGTTGGGGATTTTCTCCGTCAGATCCAGGCTGCCCTGGTCGGTGGAGCAGCGGGGGGTATTTATAGGGATGAAACAGGGAGGAAGGCGGAGGGAGACGACGTGTCTCCCTCGCCGGAGAATGGTCGGAAACACGAACCCATACCGTCCGTGCGTTCGCACGGCCGGTATGGTGGGCTACAATGACCAGGGGGGTGCCCCTGCGACGGCTGACGACGCAGGGCACCCCCGGTTTACTTGCTAGGTCCCCCACCTCACCCTGCGCGGCGCCATGCTCCGCACAAGGTCGCCGGAGCATGGTGCTGGCAGGTTTTTGCAGGAGGGACCTGATTGCAAAGAACGAAGGAGAGTTAGGGGCCACAATGCGAGGGTTCAAAAGTTGAGGACCAAAGAGTAAATATATGAGGACCAAAGTGTAAAGTCGGTCAAGGAGGTTTCTTCTTAGGCTCAAGTTTTTATACATGACTAATTAGGACCTAAGGAATCTGATGGTGAATTTCATTTTCATATTAAACCTTGTTTGACCGGTCAATTTGCACAAAAACCCAAATTAAGTTATTAATTGGGCATGGTTCTCAATGTAGGTCAAAATGGGTTCTAAAGGCCAAATTGAAGGTTCTAAACCCTAGAGATTATTTTTCTATGAATTTTAGAGGGTTTATTCTATTTTTACTTTGCCTCGAACCTTGTGAATTGAAGTGGGTTGTTTTAGGGTTACAGATTTATCATTTAGTTTCTTGGAATTGCTGTAGCCCTTGCTAGATCATTTCATCCCACTTTTATTCTTATTAAGCTGCTTTGACCTATGTTTGGGCCCTGAATTACCCTGTATGCAGATTATACTGGTGAAATTGCATTTTTACCCCTTATGACTTGTTTTCTCCTTAAACTCAGAATTCTCTGAGTTAAGCCTTTCCTTGAGTTATGTAGGAGCTTTTATCCTTTGTATTGGGTCAAAATGAGCTAGTTATGGCTCATGATGAGGTTCTCATCAGTCCCTCTCACCCACTCGACTCGGCCTCGTCCGCGACAACCCCACGCGGACCTAGCCCGACCCATTTACCCGACCTGCACTCCTCGCCCACCACCGCACACCGGTGGGCCTGGACCCGGGCGTGACTCGTACGTGACTACTCGGCAGCTCTGGGAGAGCTATCCTATGAGTGAATTCTGAGAGAGAGAGAGACACGGGGGAGGGTAGAGTAGGTTTTTGCCCTCTGACCAAACTGCGAGTGTGCAGGCACAAGAGAAAAGAAGAAGAAGAAGAAGAGAAGGCAGACCGCAGAGGAAGAAGAAGAAAGAAGGAAGGAGGATGCACTGTAGCAGCGGGTTACTTAAGTCGTCTGATTGAAAAATCAGACGACGCTCCAAGGACGAAGAAGAAGGAGAAGAAAAGAAGAACAGGACTGCAAGGAGAAGAAAAGAAGAACAGGACCGCAAGAAAGCAAGAAAAAGAAGAACAGAGGAAGAAAAACAAAAGAAGAGAAGCAGAATAAGAGAAGAGAAAAGAAGAAGAAGAAGCTCTGAAGAACCCAAGAGAAGAACAGAAGGAAGAAAAACAAAAGAAGAGAAGAGAAAAAAAAAGAAGAAGAAGCTCTGAAGAAAAAGAAAGAAGAAAGCAAGAAAAAGAAGAACAGAGGAAGAACAAGAAGAAAGAAGAAAACTGAAGAACCAAAGAGAAGAGAAAAGAAGAAGAAGCCAACAAGACAAATTTTTCTCTCTCTCTCTCTTTATTTTTGTAATAGAAACTTTGTATCTCTAGAATACAGTTTGCTCCCTGAGTTCGACCTCGAGAGATCTTTTATTTTCCGAGTAAAAATTGTAATAGTGGCAATGACTATCTGTACTACAACATCATTTCTATAACAAAACCTAGTCATACCGCCACTAATGGGCTGGGGAGGTAAGGGTCTTGTATTCCCTGAGTTAGAAGCATCACCTTGCTTCCAAGAGAAGTTTGGATGGTTCCGCCACCCTGGATTATATGTATTGGAATAAGGGTTATTGCGAGGGGGGCGGAAACCTTGGGTCGCGTTCAAGTTGGCCTGAATCAACTCAGGGAATTGATTTTCCTGATGGCACTCCGTAGTGGCATGCGTTGTGCTTTGGCAAATGGAGCATTCTCTTGAAGCCTGAAAGATAGAGGCTACTTGCAGGTTCATGCCGGTGTTTGCTAAAAGCCTATCAAAGTTTTTATTCAATAGTTGAATCTAATAAGCCAAATCCTGAGAAGCCCCGGCTTCATGGGCCTCTATCTTCCTCTGCAAGATTGATGGTTTTCTTTCTTGATAGGAAAAGGACAGATGTATGGAGTTGTCACTTAATGTTTCAAATAATGCCCAGGCTTCATCCTCAATTCTGGTCATGAAGGTTCCTACACAGGCTACATCGATGGTTTGCCTATGCCTTTCAGATAATCCGTTATAGAACCTTTCAACCAACTACCATCTTGGCACTTGATGGTGGGGGCATAACCTAAGAAGGTCATTAAAGTGCTCCCAAGTCTCATGAAATTGCTCCCCTTCCTGTTAAGTAAAACCCAGAATCTCTCTTCTGTAATGGTTGGTTTTACTCATAGGAAAATACTTTTTCAAAAATTCTCCCTTAAGGGTGGCCCAATCATTTACCCTTGCATCGAGGGTATGATACCAGTGCTTGGCCTTATCCTTTAGGGAGAAAGGAAATAGAGTCCTTATCAAGGCTTCATCAGTAAAGTCCTAGAGCTTCACCGTGGAATAGACCTCGGTGAATTCCTCCAAATGCCGGTAGGGGTCCTCCCTACTAGTACCATAAAAGGAGGGCAATAAGGATATGGTACTACTCTTGATCTCATACGGATTATCCCCTGCCGGTCGTCTTAGTGCTTGTGCGGGTTGGTTAGTTGGAATAAAATAGTCCCTGAGGGTCCTTTGTTGATTTGCTCCTTGATCAGCCATTCCTTCTCTTTTCTCTCCTAGGTGAGCTCTCCTAAGAGTTCTCTCAGGCTCAGGATCAAACACTAGACTACCCTCAAGAGAGTGTCTACCAAGCATACAAAACACAATTCAGGTTCTTATTAAGTAAGTGAAGCCTCCACTCCAAATATAAGTCAAAAGATCAAGACTTATCCCTCCGTTCCCATGTAAGTGGTATAAGAGGGGTGTGGACTTGAAATCTTAACCTTCTTTGTTGCGGAGGTCGAATTAGTTAATATAAATGGCCAAACAAGTTTTTCACTGCAATTACGTGCCTTAATTCAACCTTCGAGTGCCCTAGGACCTATACTTTGCTTGGATGGTACTCCCAAGTGATCAAGTGAGAAGTTACTCCAAGGAAGAATAAAGGGATGCAAGTAGGGCAAACCCTTCCTTTAAGGCGATGCGTATGCGGTGCCCCTTAACTACCCTTTTGTTCCTTTAAGGGGTATCGCCCTCCGTGGAGTATCAAAACACTTGGTCAAAAGATAGTATCACCACCACCACAAAGCACAATAAGAGGGTTTGCACCGATAAAGAGATCAGTGCCTATAGCCTTAAGGGATTGAGCCTTAGTGTGGTGCCTAATGTGCAAGCTCAGTGTCAAAAGTGTGCATCACACCGCAAATCTTTGTAATTTCTTTTGAAATCGCAGATAAGTCCCTTAGAATCAGATCAAATGTGAATTGATTTTAGGGTTGAATCTGATTATCAGTCCCACTTTTAGTTATGCGACCATTGAATTAGTAAATTCAAACAACTTGGTGGTCTTGAATTTTAATTGGAATGCAAATGCGTGAACAGGAGCTGGATGCAAAAGTTAGAAAGGTGTACCTGTCTCCAGCAATCTTCGTGCTAATATGCTTGCAATGCAATAATAAGATCTAATGCGCTGCTAAATCACCCCTAAATGTGAGCACCTAAGGGCATGTAACTTCTAAACAGGCAGCTCAATATTTTCTTTTGTTGGTTTTAAAGGCAAGCAAGCAGAAAATAGAATCACACATGCAAAATGTAAATCCTAGTAGCTAAAGAATTTGGGGACAAACCCCCAAAAATCCAGCCCCAATTACTACAAGGGAGAAAAGATAGAAATAAATTTTGTGACGATGGAGAATCCTTTGTGAAAGCGGGATCTTGGTCTCCTACGCCTTTTCCTTGCGTGGCTTAGCTCGTGGTTGCTGTCGCCGCTCTGTTGCACCTCGTCGCCTCGTCAAATTCCTCGCACAATAAAAAAAATGATCAGATAATTGCGCAACTCAAAATATTCAAAAATAATGAAGTGAATCTATTGCGTCTGTTGCCTCCCCGGCAACAACACCAATTTGATAAGTCAATTTTCGCTTTCGAATAATGTGATTAAGATGATCTGTCGTTTTAGTAACAAAGTGGTGGAAAATTGCTTAACAAAATAATTACAATAAAAATTACCACTCACAGAAGAGAGGGTCGTGTACAAAGGGAGGCAATGATATAATAGAATCTCGATTATTTCATATTCTTTCAATCAAGTGCGAAATCCATAATCAAATCCGACATGAAATGCGATGGAAAGAAGATGCACCATAACTCAAAAATATAAGGGTATATGTGCAATTTTTCCTCACTGAAATATTCAATAAATATGTGATGATTTTATGCAATTTCCAATTGACATGTCTTAGAGAAAATTTGTGCACATTTTAATCCCAAAACCAATGTTAAACATGTGAATATCAATAACCATGCAATTATCAGAAGGTATGAGTATGCAGTCACAATTTCACCATAATAAAATAATCATAAATTAAAATTGATTTTGGTGGCAATGGCATTCAAATGTAAATTTTAATTAACTTAAAAACAGGGGATTTTACCTCTCTCCTCCTTGCGCATAGGATAGAGGTTCAATCGAGGAGATACTCCTACAGGAGGTTGGCTGAAGTGAGGCCGTCGCGGTGGTGGCAGCGGTGCGTCGAGAGTTAGCTAAAGTCAGCTTGTCAGAGGAGAGGAGTGGCGGCGATGGAGAAGCTGTAGCCGGCCGCGCTTGCTGGTGAAGGCGCACGCGGGTGCAGAGGGTGCTGCAAGGCACATAGAGGAGCGAAGGCGTGGGCGCTAGGCGCTCTGCAGAGCACGTAGGCACACGCGGGCGTGGTGGTGGTGCCGGCTGTGGGTGCTAGACAGGGTGATGGCCCGGTGAGGGCGCGGGAGTGGGTACTGGACAGGCGTTGAAGAGCACAGTAGGGAGCAGTGCAGCGCTTGCGATGAAGGAAGGTTGGCCTGCAGCGCCTGCAGAGGGCACGCAAGGCGCTGGAGATGGAAGGCGACGGCGCGGGCGTTGGCAGTAGCGGTGGAGAGCGTTGAAGGGGCGCACCTGCAGCGGTGATAGCGCTAGAGGGTCCGCGCCTATAGCGGTGAGGGCTGGATGGGGTGCGCCTGTAGTGGAGAGGGCGCAGTGCCTGCGGGCGTGCAAGGGCAGGCGGAGGTGCGGGTGCACGATGATGGAGGTGCAAGAGCGGAGATGGCGCTGGAGGGGGCGCGCCTATAGCGGTGCGCCTGTAGCGGTGCACCTTTAGCGGTGCGCCCGTAGCGGTGCAGCGCCTGCAGTGGTGATAGCGTTAGAGGGTGTGCGGTGAGGGCAGGCGGCCCGGTGCGAAGGGCGCGGGTGAGTGGTGGGCAGTAGGGCGTTGGAAGGTGCAGCGAGGCTGGAAGGTTTTGGCTGTTGCCTGCGCCTGCAGAGGGCTCGGGTGCGCAGTGCAGGCTAGAAGGGCGTTTGCGGTGGGAGGCTTGGTGCACAGTGCAAGCATGGTTGCCTGGTTCTTGGATCCCTTCCAATCCCCTCTGCCTCTTCTCTATATCTCTTCTCTTCCGCCTCCCAAGGGATTTTCAAAATCCTTTTTCTAATTTTGGCAGGCAACGGTTTGCATTTGTTGAGGGATGTGTTGAGCCTGGCCGGAGGATGAGGAAGAGATTGGGCCGGATGTTGGTTGGGGAAATTTACCCCTCCCCTCCTTGTTCTTTTCCAATATCATTCCTGCAACAAAATATAAAATAATTACATACTATGAAATGCAATAAAATAGATAAAAACTCAAGTAATGATGCATGCACTTATTTAATGACTTAATTTGATTATTAACAAACATACTATGTTAGAATTGAAGTACTTAGGCGTAATAATAGTCCATTAAAATGGACTCATCAGTTACAATTTTTACTATTTTGTTTCCAGGTCATTTACTGGGAGGCAGTTATTGATATATATCTCTCTAGGTCCAAAAATGTTATTTTATTCAAAAAATGTTAATTTTATTTACAAAATGAATGAATCAATCAAAAAATGAATGAATGGGTTAATTATTTACAAAAGAATTAGTTAATATGCATTACAATGCCTAAAACATATATACAATAACAGGCATCAAAAACTGTTTATTACTGCACTATGTTAATTATATACAACTACTACAAATAATAACTAAGTATAGGTACAAAAATAGCTAATAATATCTACTATACGAAATAATAATAACATACTAATATCTATAGTTACATATATTACATATATAGTAACATAAATAAACGTCTCTATAACCTTAATAAAATATGTACATAATCTACGGCAAAAATGGTGATCTATACTAACATATATACAAATGTATAGTGACGTATGAATCTGTCACTAAAGCTCTTAGTTATTTATATACATATATAAGAGCTCAAACACGTATCTATTCTACTTATATTACTATATACATATATATATTACAGTATACGTATACGTACTTATAATTACTTATTTACATTATTTATACATATTTTATTATAATATACACTTATATTATATATGTATATAGTATACATATATATACAAACACACAGGCAAACACAACTCAACATTGTATAACACTTAGCCATTTCACGGTTAACTCTTCTCTCTACCTCTCAACACTTAACTTCTCTTGTGTCAACACTTGGTCAATTTTAGGGCCTTTCTCACACAGCCGGTTCAACCACTGTTCACTTAACCAAAAATTTGATTTTTAGATGGCGAACCGACCTTTTGTGGGATACACAGCACCCATATGGGTAGGACCAGACCACTACTAAACTTGGTTCTTGTTCATTTATTGTGCATTTTATCCAATTTCAAGCCCAATATTGGGCCCACATAGGCTCTCGTAATATAACTCCATTGGATCTTCCGCGGATATAACTCCTAGAAAGCGAAAACCTGCTCTGGTACCAATTGTAATTCCCTATAGGAGGGGGTGAGATATGCGTGATGTATAAAATGTGGAATCAAAAGGATAACAATCTCACAAATGAAGCAATCACACAAGGCACAAGTAATTTTTAGGTGGAAACCCAAACCGGGTAATAACCACTACCTAACCCTTTCGAGTTAGGATTTCCCGATCGACAAAGTCGATCAAATCCACTAACGTACTACTTTAACGACGGTAGTACAACCTCAATACAACCACGCTACTTGAACCCAAGGGTAGCGTTTCTCAACCCCCTTCTCTTCACGAGAAGGATTTTGTCTCATGATGGAGACAGGAATTCGCAATGTGAATACCCAACACAATTACAAAGATAAATTACAACTCAATCTATAGAGCCATAAAGTGAATGATTAAATCTAGCTACTATAGGTAAGGGAACTTCCCTTTGGTGGGAGTGCGTCAGCGTGACGACGTGGGTGCGTGAACCACGCGGGGGCACCTCGTCGCTCTCGTAATCGCCGAGGGAGAGCGGGTGTGCAATTGGATTCAAGCTCTCTAGATGTGGAACAAAAGCTTGGAGAGCTAGAGCTTCTTCTAGATGATTTTCTACTTCTTTTTGACACAAGAGATGTGGAAATGGTATTCAAGGTGTGTCTTGGTGTATCTTTGCAAGGCAAGGGTCCTCCTCTATTTATAGAGGCCTTACGAAGGCTTTGGAAGACCTTAGAAGGCTTCCATAGCCATTGGGGTTAAACCCAAGGCAAAACAGGCCATAATCAGAAGCAATTATGATTCCAACAAGGTCATCAGACGTCTGGTCCAAGTATCAGATGTTTGGAAAACTTGTTTAAGACGTCTGGGAACTAAGTCAAATGTCTGATTCTAGGCGTGTTTCCTTCCTGACTTGGTTCAAACCTAAACAGGGTTCTAGTGTATAACCATCAGATGACGTACAGGACGTCTAGCACTAGGTCTGGATGTCTGGAAACCTATTGTACTGTGAGAATGGATTTTCCAAGGTCCAAACAGCTAGAAAATATCACAATGGTGATTTTGGGTTAGTCGAGGCAAAACGGTCACATATCAGACATCTAGGATCCTCTACGGACGTCTGATATAAGCCTAATAGTTATATTCCTCAATGTTTACTTTGTTTAGCCAACGTTCCACTAATTAAACATCTGGCACAACCATCAGACTCTTTTAAGACGTCTGAACTAAGGTCTGGATGTCTGATTTGAATAGATAGAACTAACTAAGTCTAGCCTAAGTTATTGGACATCTGAGTCAACAGTCAGACATCTTAAAAGTAATTATCAAATGTCTGATTTTCAGATTAGATGTCAGATTAGGTTGTCAGAACCCTATTTTGGTTTTCTAAGCTCTCTACAGAAACCTAAGTATCCTAGCGTAGTGCAGGTGTTCCTAGGACTACTTTAAGGGTTCTTTGAAGGTCTTTAACATAAGATCTAAGAAATAAAGAGCAAATACAAAGTACAAAAATACAATGAAGGAAATCTTTCCTATTCTTCATCTCCTTCCTTCTTCAAGCTTTCGCTCCTCGCGAAGCTCCTCCTCCTCCGTCAAGCTCCTCCAATTCAACATGGATGCATGCTTAAACTCTGTCTAAACACGTCTCCATTTGCAATTAACCTGAAATCTAAGACTTCAAATGCAAATGTTAAATAACACGTGTTTTTTTATCATCAAAATAAATGATCGTAGTGCTCTAGCACCAACAATAAGCACTTCAAAACATTTAGCATATCACATGAAAGGTACTTGAGCTAATAAACATGATTTTCATCATTAATTTCATTAAAATCACTTGTTGGACAGATTGCTCATAATAATAGCTGACAAAAGAATTTAACACAAGATTATAAGCAATTCAAATCAACTTAAAATCTATAACAGTCCATGAATGCTTGAAACATGAAGTTCTAACATTGTAAACACATGTCAAATCATTTCAATCCCCAAAATTCATCTAAATCCCAGCTCAGATCAGCCAAAATAATGGCTGCTACTATTCAAATGGCAGCAAAGAGCTGCTACTTCCAAACATATCAGCAACTTGATTCAGTTGCTGCTATCAATTCATACACTCAGTAGCTACTACAGACGTCTTAAACACATGCAACCACTGTTGCTGCTGCTGTTGCAGTTCAGCAGCTGACCTATTGAACAAGAGTAGCATCAGGCAATCAAAGCCTGATCAAAGGATCCATGGTGCCATTTAGGATCTGGAAAATCAAACCTGAATGCTGCTCATCTCACAAAAACCAACTAATCCACAAAACCCTTGAAATCAGAGGTTCAATCCACAAAGAAAAGCTCAAGATCAGACCAATCAGGACAACAATTGCTGCTACTGAATTGGTCTAAATCAAATCATCCAATCCAATGAAATTCAATCTTAATCCATGAACACACTCTTAGAAGGTCTGAAAACATCTCAAATCAACTTTAGATCTTCATTTAAAGCTCATTAAACCTTTGTTGAGCCTCTTTTTCCAAATTGAATTTTGTTTATCTCAACAACCTATGTTGCCCTAATTTGGGCTTTTAATGTGATTTGATATCTGAATAACTCATCTGATCTACTTAAACACCATTGATTGGTGTTCAAGATGATGTAGTGACTAACTCAAAATCATTTGGGTCCTTGTTTGACCTCAAATCAGTATCACTGATTCTCCTTGGTCAAACTATCCAAAATGAGACTTAAATTAAGTGCATGCTTATCCACAAACTGAAAACCAAATCCAAAACTTTGGATTCACCACAAACTGAATCATTTGGGTCCTTGTTTATGATTCGATCTCTTGGCCATATCTCTGGGAGGTTTTTAGAAGGAGAGGCTTTCCTCCTTTATGGATCCAATGGATGAAATGTTGTATCACAACTGCTTCCTTTTCTCCGCTGATCAATGGGAAGCCTTGCGGTGCTTGGATTCAACCTCAGCGTGAGGTTAGACAAGGATGTCCTTTAGCCCCTTTGGTCTTTAACCTTGCAGTGGATGGGCTTGCAAGGTATGCATGCAAATTGGCAGAGGTGGGTCTAATCAGAGGGTACTCACTATCCAACAGGAGAAATCTGGCCCCCATTTTGCAATAAGCAGATGACACGATATTCTTTGTGGAAGGGTCCAAGCCTGCGGCACATGCTCTGGTGTTATTGGTAAAGATCTTTGGGGATATTTCAGGCCTAAAATTGAACAAGGAAAAGTCTATCTTGATATGTTTCGGCATGAATGAACAGGAGCAGATGGATTTAGAGAATACATTGGGATCACCTCGAGCTAAACTTCCATTGAGGTACCTAGGACTGCCATTGAGGGCTGCAAAACTGAAGAAATCTGATTGGAATATCCTATTTGATAAGGTTTCTGGTAAGCTGAAAGGATGGAGTAGTAAGTTTTTATCTAAGGGTGGGAGATTAATACCTCTTAACTCGGTCATTACATCCATCCGATCTTTTATTTTAGCATTTTCAAGGCCTCGAAGTCTATTTGGAAGTGATTGGATGTTATGAGGAAAAGATTCTTCTAGAAAGGAGCTGGCCATGAGGGCGGCTTTATGCAGCCCATCATATGGAATAAAATCTGCAGGCCAAAGGAGATTGGTGGTATGGGAATTAAGGAGCTCAAGGAGTTCAATGAGGCCTTACTGATTAAATGGGCCATCAAGATTCTGGACTACAAGGAGGATCTGATGGTAGATTAAATCAGGGACAGATATGGTGGATCAAATAGCATTCTGCAGAGGTTACAACTGATAAAACCTTCCCCCTTTTGGCGATCAGTTATCAGTGCAATCAGCAATTACTAGCACCTGTTGCAGCCTAGGCTTGGAGATGGCAGGGATTTTAGTTTGTGGAATGAGCAGTGGTCTGGTCTGGGGGTTCTAAAAGAGGTGTATCCGAGGGCTTATGCTGCTGCTGCAGACAAGGAGGCTAAAGTCAGCAGCTTGTGGTCTGCTGCAGAGGGCTGTTGGCAGCTAGAAGGGCTAGAACACTGTAGATCAGGTACTCGATTATGGGAGGATAGGCAGAACCTGATGGCTGCTCTACAGCAGGTGTGTTTTAGGGTGAATGTGGCTGATACTTATGTTTGGAAGGGTGTATTTTCAGTGCAGCAGGCGTATGAGAAGGTCATTAGGTCTAACATTGAGGTGGAGAGTGATCCTATTGACAGGAAGATTTGGTTATTGAAAATCCCCTTGAAGGTTCAAATATTCTTGTGGCTATGTAGACGAGAAGGCCTAATCACGAGTGATCTTAGACACAGAAGAATGGGGACTACTTTGAATGCTTGCCATCTCTGTGGGTTACACTCTGGCAGTACGTCGCATATTTTCTCCTCTTGCCTGGTCACCGACAAGATTTGGAGGATGATTTGCTTAGAACCTCTTCCCACCTGGGATTCCCTTTAGCAAAGGTTCATTGCTCCTGGACGGCCATATGGGGGTATGGCTGCCATTTTGTGGTGTGTGTGGAGGGCGTGTAATGATAAATTGTCTCAGGAGAGACCGATTAGATGTGAGAACATTGTAAATGAATGCTAGTCCCTCATACACAGCTGGGGATCTTTTTTGTAATGTTTTGTTTGATATGAAATATACTGCCCTCGGGATTGCTATCGGTTCACGATAGCAGTCCTCACTGTTTCAAAAAAAAACCTTGGATTCATTGCATTACACCTAATCTAGCAATTAAAACCTTGAATCGCTCGATTAAACTCGAATAAACCCGAATTGACTCCAAATCGTGAGATTGGGCGTGAAACACATCTGAAAGAAATCGAGCAAATCAAGACATTCAAATCAGATTGGGGGGTCTTTATGAGTTTATGGAATGAATGGGAGACCCCCATGTGGATTGTTAGCACAAATTCAGATCTAGAAGTCAAGACTTCAAATCTGAATTTGACCTTAATGGAGGGGTAAATAATGAATAAAATACGAGGGAAAATTAGAAACGAATTGCGATGCGTAGGGAAAGCTGTACGAGTCGAAATGGTGGAAAAACACCTCTCTGATCTGAATTGATCAGAGAGGGCAAGAATCGAGTCCAGGATACTCTACTCCTACCCTACACTAAATCATTCATTAATCCATGAACTCAACTAGCTAATCTACTCCCAACTAATCTACTGTACTCTAATTACTATCTAATCTAATCTAGAAAGTAGGAAATCCTATCGGATGGCATCGTCATCATTCACTATACCTAACCTAATTTGGCAAAGTCTTAAGGGTAAATTCACCTAAATCATACATAAAAAGGGTATAATTCAATCAAGAGAAGAAGAATCATCAAATAAGCCCAAAAGGTAGCAAAATAGTCTCAAAACAATCTATCTAGGGTTTTTCCCAGCTATAAAAATAATAATTAAATCCTAATTTTTTCCTAAACCAAATTAAAAAAATTTTTAACGGAAATAAATGTGGTATAAACCTTCTAAAAATCATTTAAAATTATCTTACAAGGTTTGGCATAGTCAATTTAATAATCGGAACCTGTTTTAACCTAAAATAGAATTGTAGATGGGAATTTGATACAATTTGGGTCAAATTGTAAATTGATCATACAAACAACATTGAAATACAAAATTGAGGTTACCATTAGGTTCCCCATATTCTAATTAAGCTACCATAAAAAGTTGGACTAATTTGGACCTCATTTGCACCTACTTTGCGTTTCAGTCCTCAACTTTCAAATGTTTCCAATATGGTCCAAAAAAATTACTCTTAGGTCCTTTTCTCTTACACTTTGCTCCCTAGGCACCTTCTTCAACCAAAAGAAGCACTCGACGACCTCCATTGACGCCGAGATTCAAGCTCAGTTAGCGGCCACCGCGAGCTTCGAACAGCTTCGACTCCTAAAGCAAAGTCGTGCCTCAAGTCATTCCGCATCCATCGGTGGTGGTTCCACCGCCAGAGATCACGTCAGCCACCTACAATCGATGGTCAAAGCCAGTGCACTTGTTGCGAGCTCTCCGAGCATTTCTCGCAACCGTGCGCCTCCGGTCACTCCAACGTAGGGCTATAAAGTCTCACGAGCCCCTTCCAAGTTCCCTCGTCCAGAAATCGCACTCATTTCCTCTCTTCTTCTTCTTCTTCCCCGAGCGTAGCCATTAATGGACCTTCGAGCTTCTTCCTCCCTGTCGATCTGCTGCCCCTCACCACCAACTGAGGAAACAGCCGCCTTCCCCTCTTCCTCGCCGTGCTCCCCATCAAAAGACACGATCGCTTAACCACTTCCTCGGCTCCAAAATCCCTCACCAGACTTCTCCTCAACGTCTGATTTTATTCTCCATATCCCTCCAACCTCCTCTCCTCCTCTCAGGTACTCTCTTATCTTCTCTCCCTATAGGGTAGTTTCCCTCCTTTAGATCTAGGATCCACCACCGCACGCCCACCGTCGCATCGTCTTCCTCAAGGGCAACGAGTTCTTCGACCAACATTGGGCGAGCACGCCTCACCATTTTGTCCACCGTCTCCACTCCCCATCGACTCCACAAGCTTCACCTCGACATCCCGAGCAAAAGCCCTAACGTTATTGGGCATTTCGACACTCCGAGAACTCCTCTAGACGCACCCACTCCATGCCACCGTCATCGCATCTGATGGCCCTCCTCTGAGTTCGAAGCACCAATCCAACCACACCACCACCTTCAGTGAACCAAGTGGCTCTCCCCGACTCCTTGGGTTGGATTTCCAATGCCTCTTCACCGCGGCCAATCAACCCACATCGGTGCCTCTCCACCGAGCATGCAACACCACCTCCGACCTCCTTACAGCTCGAAGCTTCGCGAGAAGCTCCGTGGTAGCACAAGGAACAATTTGGGACCCTCGACGAAAAGTTTCGTGTGTCGAGGAGCTTCGTCAATGTCTATCATTGCCGCCATCTTCAACGTCCACGCAGGCACTTCTCCGACCACCTCCGAGATCACAAACACCGCGGGAAGGTTCGTGGCACCCCCACGGATAATTCCCGTAGAGGTTTCGTGTGTAACCAAGCCTCAACGACCATCATCGAACTCACGTCGACCATCAGCATCTCCCTGCTGAATGTAGAAGAGAAGAAGGAAGAAGGCAGGGACCTGAAAGCAAAGAAAAGAAATTTGTAGGGACCTAAATGTAGGAATCCAGGGACCTGAGTGTAAGAAAATCAAATTCTTAGGGATTGAATTGAATATGTGCTTAAATAAGTGATTGTTCATCTTGAATACTGCTCATTGATGGTTGTTATTGAGATATGAATGCAATATCTTATTCAATCACTAGTGTTATGAATTATTTATTGCTTGATCTAGTCACATTAGATTCTTTCTTTTATTAAGCATTAAATAACAATTATTCTAATCATTAATCCCTTTCACTTGAACTATAAATTCAATCTATTTATTTTGTACAACCAAGTGCAATATTTGAACTTGTTCGCCTTTCGAGAAATTACCCTAAATACAAGATTTTCAAATTCCTTAGTGTGAAGTTCTCAATAGTGGTATTCAGGCATTAGATTGCTCCGAGAGATGACCTCGGATTTTTTCTGATTAATTCAAGTATTATAAATTTAAATGTTAGATTCGCTTTGATCTTCTATACTACGACACGTGTTTTTGAAAAATGGTCAAAGTGTGATTTAAAACCAGAACACTCTGTTTGGATCTAGCATACTTGTTTGGGTCCTCTTCCTATACAACAGAACAACACCCAGCTAACTTGTTTGGGTCCTCTTCTGATCCGATTCCTATCTCCTCCAATCCATCTACATCAAATCCAGGTTCTTCATACTCCGATTCTGACTCAATGGAGAACCCTGGTCAAGAAGAAGGAGGAGATGACATCCAGCACCTGCAGAACTAGCTTCAAACTCTTGCAGATCTTATCAATGGACTGGCGAACCCCAGAACAGGTCCAAAAATGCAGGATACTATAATCCCACAAGAGTGACTATAAAGCCCAAAGTGTGTATTCCAGTTGGGGGACCTAAGACTGAGCTCAAGCGGAATATTATCAACTTGATTCCCCATTTCCACAGGATGGGTTCTGAAGACCCATTCCAACACATTCAAGAGTTGAAACATTTGGCTTAGACCCTCGAGTCAACTGTTCAAAATCGGAACACTCTGCTCATGAAGATGTTCCCTTTCTTGCTTAAAGAGAAAGCTACCCATCGGTATCGATATCTGAATAGACCGATCGATACCTGGGATGAATTGCAAACTGAATTTCTGAGAAAATACTTCCCAGTAGGGTGCACTAATGCCCTGAGGCTTCAGATTACGCATTTTCAACAAAATGCGAAGGAACCACTTCATGAGGCATGGGATCGTTTTCTCAATCTTATGCAGAAATGCCCACATCACAGAGTTCCTAAATGAGAATAGGTCCAATCTTTTTACTGTGGACTCCATGAAGATATCCAACTTTTTGTCAATGCGGCCTATGGAGGCAACTTTATGGGCAAACATGAGGACACCGTTTGGGAAATTCTCAAGAATATGTCTGAGAATTCCATAAACAATGCATCCATGGGTATGTTCGACAGGACAACTACCCGTGCATCGACAAACACACAGGGGGCACATGAGGCACAAGACCTATCCTCCTCCATTGACATGGAGATTGTGGCCAGTCAATTGGATAAGGTCCCTCTAATAAAGAAGAAGCTTGACGATCTGACTCGCCAACTACAAAAGGTCACTTCTTCTCAACAAAACGTGCATGCATGTCCGCCTGTAAGGAGGGAGGCCGTGCATAATATTCACCACACTAGGATGGATACGTATCCATCTCCTTCTGACTATGGTTTTTGAGGAAACTCTGAACC
Organism: Thalassia testudinum; assembly: GCA_037157565.1. Lineage (NCBI taxonomy): Eukaryota > Viridiplantae > Streptophyta > Magnoliopsida > Alismatales > Hydrocharitaceae > Thalassia > Thalassia testudinum. The sequence continues at coordinate 113,246,730 of JAZHRO010000039.1, read as the reverse complement.
GATTTATTCTAGTTGGGGGTCCTCTGAACCCCAATATTCTATTTTCTCTAGAGTTGCTCAACCCTGTGAGGAACTCCAAGACATCCAGAACAACCCCTATTCCAATTCCTACAATCCTGGATGACGTAATCATCCTAATTTTTCCTAGTCGAGGAACTCTTATCCTCAAAATCCTAAACCTCAATATCAACCCCAACCACAGAATTTGCACTCATATCAGCCAACTCAACCTAGGCCTAATCCGAATTTTCAATATGGGCCTAGCAAAGATGATTAAATGAGCATGATTCTTCAGACATTGGCTGATTTGCAGAAGACTAATGCTTCTATGCAGAGGCAATATACCGCGAATATGGCAGATATGCGCAACCAAACTACGCAAATGGCTTGGACTCGCCAGCCATATGCATTACCATCGCAACCACTATCAAATCCTAACAACGTACCAAACTAGAGGTACATTGTTAACCCAAAACAGGGCCAAATCCACTATGTGCAACCAGGCCCGTCTGCACCTGTTTATCAAGACGGGTCAAAAGCATCAACTTATGTACCTGATACATCTCAACAACCACCTTTCCTACCCACCCCTCCATATCCAGCGGGATTACATTCTGTAACAACCTGCAGCGGTAAATGTACTAAGGATCCTAAGCTTAAGAAATACACCAAACCTAAACCTAGTACATCTCAATCTGAATGAACCTAGAACCACACCGTTTCCTGAGGCCTTGAGCAAAGGAAATAAGGGTAGGAAATCACCATAGCTTTACGAAGACTTGGTCAAGCTCTTTGAGCAAGTCCAGATTAGCATTCTCTTGATGGATGCTAGACGTCATGTACTAGCTTACGCAAGATTTTTGAAAAATCTATGTACACCTAAGTGAAAGCCGATAAATTTTGACGGAGGTCCTATTTTGCTATAGGAGCAAGTTAGCTCCATTATCTTGAGCAAGTTCCTCTAAAATTAAAAGACCCTGGCAACCCTCTAATCTCTTGCAAGATCAAAGATTTAGAATTTAACTGTGCACTTTTAGATTTAGGTGCATCCATCAACCTTATTCCTACATCTCTCCTTAAATATTTTGAGGATCCTGAACTTAAGCCCACGAAAGTGACTTTGCAGTTAGCAGATTGATCTATTAAGTCACCCCATGGAATTTTGAAGGATGTAGTTGTAAGAGTCCAGGATTTCTATTTTCAAGTTGATTTTATTGTGTTAGACATGGATACACCAGAAAACCTGAAAGAGTCACCTATAATCTTGGGGAGATAGTTCCTAGCAACAGCTAGGGCAAACATTAATTGTGAAGAGGGCCAGATGGAAATTAAATTCGGGGATAAAATAATGAAGATTGACTTTTTTAAGGCCCATAGAAGAATTAATTGTGGTGTGATTGAGGAATTGAACAGAATCGATTCACTTCTTGAGGATCCAATTTCAGATAATTTGGATTTGATTGCTCCTAAGCAAGAACCTCTAGAAGCCCAATCCCAATTACACCTTGAGGAACCTAATCCACCTCTAGTTCCCCCTCAAGCTAGCCCGACCTTCCCGCTGCTGCTGAGAAGCAGATACTTGAGCTGAAGCCGCTTACTGACAATCTAAAGTACGTCTTTTTGGGTTCAAACAACACATTTCCAATGATTATCAACTCTTCTCTATCCACAGATCAAGAAATGCATCTGATTTCTATCCTCCAAGAACATTGCAAGGCCATTGGTTGGACCTTGGATGATCTCACTGGTATAAGCCCTTCTTACTGTATACATTGCATCTTTATAGAAGGTTCATGACCCACGTGCGAAGGATAGTGCCGACTAAACCCTAATCTTCAAGAGGTCATGAAGAAAGAGAATTAAATGGCTTGATGTGGACATTATTTATCCCATCTCTGAAGCCACTGGGTGAGCCCAATTCATGTGGTGACTAAAAAGGCTGGGCTCACCGTTATCAAATCCAAGTCAGAAGAATCCATCCCTACCCGTGTTGCAAATTCGTGGAGAGTCTGCATAGACTATAGGAAGTTAAATACCTGCACGAAGAAGGACCATTTCTTGCTACCATTTATTGATCAGATTCTTGAAAAATTAGCAGGAAATCAGTACTTATGTTTCTTAGATGGATACTCTAGCTATAATCAAGTGGCCATTCATCCTGAAGACCAAAAGAAAATCACATTTACCTGTCCCTATGGGACATTTGCATTTCGTACGATGCCTTTTGGACTCTGCAGTGCACCTGCCACCTTCCAGAGATGCATGTTGGCAATATTCTCCAACATGGTAGGTGAATTTTTAGAAGTCTTCATGGATGATTTTTCTGCATCTGGAAAAACCTTTGATGAATGTTTGGGCCACTTGACTAAGATCCTCCAATGATGCATCAACATAAAGCTAGTCCTGAGCTGGGAAAAGAGCCATTTTATGGTTCCCCAGGGCATCATTCTTGGACACCTTGTGTCTGAACAAGGTATCCAGGTTGACCGAGCGAAAATCAATTTGATATCTAAACTTCCTCCTCCCTCCTTGATCAAAGTCATTAAATCCTTCTTGGGGCACGTTGGGTTCTACGGACATTTTATCTCTGATTTCTCAAAAATCGCCAGGCCCCTTACTCACTTGTTATCGAAGGATATTCCCTTCGACTTCTCAGATGACTGTGTCGAAGCTTTCAAAATCATTAAGGATCGAGTCACCAAGGCACCAGTATTGCAGCCCCCTAACTGGTCTCTACCCTTTGAGATCATGTGCGATGCTTCAGATTATGCTGTGGGGGCAGTCCTTGGTTAGAAAATCAATGGGAAACCTGTAGTGATCTATTATGCAAGTAAAACGTTGGACGAAGCCCAACGTAATTACATGATCACTGAGAAGGAACTTCTGGCTATTGTCTTTGCCTTGGAGAAATTCCGATCGTACCTTCTCGAGTCTCGCATAATCATACACCCGGACCACACCGCAATTTGGCACTTACTTGCCAAGAGGGACACAAAGCCTCGTCTAATTCGTTGGAACTTGATAAATGATAACACTACACAAAGGGGTGATAATTATGTTGAATATGGTCCATCCTAAGAATAAAAGGCACAACATAAGTAGAATGGGAGCATTGCATGCATCATGTACCAAGATTGCTTATAAAATTGTATTAATGACCATTTGTGTAAGTATTTGTCAAAGCAGGCCTCAGATGAGTAATCGGACCGCACAGATGGATTCAGAACGACGAACGGAGTCCAACGGACTCAAGATCGGCCAAATCCGACATCCGGAGCTCCTACAATGGGCCCAAGAAGTTCTGACCATTGATCTGGAGATCAACGGCCCATATTGTGCCACATCAGCCGCCGCTCCACCGCGCGCCGCACCTTCATCCAATCGAGATCAAATCTCTGCCATCGATCTCCGATCGAACGGCCGAGACTCGCACGCCCGCCCGCAGTCGCCACGACAAAGCGCGGGCATGGCGCAATGGTTAGCGCGCACGCCCGCATGCACGCGACGCAGGTTCGAGCCGCGCGGAGTCGAAATCGAAGACGGAGATAGAGCGCGGTGAAATTGGGCCGCCCGATCAGCAGCGAGCGACCGAGATCTCGCCACGCGGTGCAACCGTAGCTCACAGTGTCCACTCTCGCGCGCACGCCAGGCGATGACGCCCGTGCACACGCGAGCCCGAGGCACGATCCCAGTGCAGCTGAGGAAGATTCTCAGCCGTCCGATCTTCTATCGGACGGCTCTCATTCAGCAGCCGCGGATCGCACAAGGAGAAGAAACAAGGCGGGTGGCTAACCAACGGCTGGAGGGCTTCACCGACGCTTTTGGGAGTGGTTTTAGCGACGCTCTGGATGTCGCTAAAGCCCCTTCTTATTTTAGGAAGCCCTTAACCCTATTTAAACCCCCTCCAACCACTCATTTAAGGCATTCACTCCCCTTGCAACTACTCCACCCCGCTCTTAGCTAGCTTTAGGACCCCTTGTAATCACCGGAGACGACGAGCCACCGACGGAGCCTCCTCCACCGCCGTGGCTACCTCGTCGCTCTCCACACACACTCTCTCTCTCTCCCTCTCTCTTTTAAGCTTTCCATTACTTCTGTTTGAAGCATGTATTTAATGTTGTATGCTATGAACTACAAGTGCATGATTAATGAAGTTATTTTTCGTTCAATTGTCACTTTAATTTCCGTTCAAGTTGCATGATCAAACAAGGAACATTCTAACCCTAATCTCTCTCTCTTTCTATCTCTCTCGCTTTTCAAAATCGCATCCTTCGCAAGCAAAACTTCGCACTTTCCGTGACAACAAGTGATAAGCAAAAATCCAATTTTCACGCCTCCCTGAGACCGACACTCGGACTCACCTCCATTTACTTATTTTAAAACCAACGTTGCAAGTGCGACTATAACGACACTCCTTAACACACACGCACAACGGCACGTCAGTTTTTGGCGCCGTTGCCGGGGAGGCAACGGATTTGTTTTATCACCTCCATTCCACATTCATTCTCATATCGTCTAATGCCCTATTTTCCTTTTTACTTGATGGTTGCAGGAATTCAGCGTGTGGACGGTGAAGCAACGCATCCCACGACGGTAGCAAGGGAGTAGGCGCTACGTGGACCGATAGTGAGTAATCTTTCTCTCATGATTGTTTGCTTGCGTGAAAAAAACTAAAAAAATTGTAAACACTAAAAAAAATTGGCGTGGTGTATGATTGCTTGACCCACATCGTTAACACATCACCCCATAAAAATGTACTCTAACATTCTGAATAAATTCTTGGAGTGTTCTTTTCTTGAGTGGTGTTTGAGAAGCCACCGTGAGTTGACCTAGGCCGCACCACTCAACCCTAAAACTGACTCATCTAATAGAAGCTGCATGATCATTAGGATGAGTACATTAAGGTTTTAGAGCCTCTACAGAATAAAAGGAAATCTACTTTCACCGAGTTATGTGCAGAACTTGACGTGCCCACTGAAACTTGTTTGAAAACATTAAGAAACGTCAACCCTAAAAAGTACTAAAGTAAGGATGAAACACTAAAAAACACCACATCTTAACAAATCCTTGCTTGAAAATCATGTTTTGCTAGAAGCACACACCTTGAAAGTGGAAAATTAAGAGGGACCACCCCAATCAATGCCTCATCACATAACCCTAAGCACAAGCACTATCCTAGCCTTTTAAAACTGAGTAGACGAGCCCTAGGCAGGACTGAGTTAAGTCTCAAAAGGTGAGATTTTGTTCGCTAGGCACTTGTCTTTCATTCCCTTGGTAGAATCTGGTGACTAGGCTGCGGGGCAGTGTTAAACGACCACGGTTGTGGGGTCTATGGAACCGGAGGCGCAAGCCAAAGGAAGAACCTTCCCTGCAATCCCCTCGTAATCAACCTGGCCAAATTAGCCTTGGGAAGGGGAGTCCAGTGCTTACGGACTTAATCACCCTTTGTGAGATTTCTAGGTCTCCTAAGGAATAAACCATAAGGACTAGGCTTGTGTGCTTGATTGAAACACATTTCTCGCATCTGTCACCATCCGCATCCCCTCCTGTTCTTCTCTAGTGTATGCACGGGAGACGCTCACTGCATCCCGAGTTGTGTGTTTTGGGGCAGGAATCTAGGCGACGTAATTATGTTGGAAACATGACTGAACCTAGGATAGATGAGGCTAAGGATCAACCCCCACCAGATGCTATGACCATCATCCAAGCTCAAATCAATGCTAACCATCGGCTTCAGCAACAGCAAATCCACACCATCATGCAAGCCATACAACGGTTACAGAACCCACAAGAACAACCACCACCACCTTTCCAAGACATACCAGGACAACCACCACTTGATTTACCGCCATTTCAGGATCAGCCGAGGCCCCTTCGCGATTTCTATAATCCTTCTGCTATTAGAGTCGAGCCACACCTTAGGATCCCCGAGGGGGGAGACGATTTTGAGCTAAAATCAAATGTCTTAAGTCTGATCCAGAGCCACTATCATGGAAGCTCAAATGAGGACCCCCTTCAGCACCTAGAGGATCTCGACCGCATAGCACGAACTGTGAAACCTAGGAACATTAGCCTTGACATTGTTCTAATCAAGATGTTCCCCTTCTCATTAAGAGACAAGGCTTCTCATTGGCTTAGAACCCTAGGTAGACCCATCACCACCTGGGAAGAACTGAGGCATGCATTTTTAAAGAAATTCTTCCCCATAGGAAAGACCAATGCCCTCAGAAGAGCTATCACTACCTTCACACTCCAGGGTGGGGAACAATTTCATGAGGCGTGGGAAAGATTTAATGAACTTTTGAGGAAATGCCCACACCACGAAGTTCCAAGGTGGCAATTGGCCTAGATCTTCTACAACAGTCTGAACAGCAACCTACAGAACTTCGCCGATGCCTCATGCGGGGGAAACCTCCTGAACAAAGACGAGGAGAGCACGTTTGAGCTCTTTAAGTCTATGAGCGAGAATTCGCTCAACAATGCCTCCATGAACCAGTTTAACAGGTCCAGTCAACCCCGTGGCGGGATTTATGAGGTGCAAGCAAATTTTGGAATGGTTGACATGGACATCATTGCCAAAAAATTGGATCGAGTGGAATTGGTGGACAAAAAGATTGATGAGCTACTGAACCAGCCCAGGAACCCCTTGCAAACTTTCTCCCTGGCAAAGGGAGCACATAATGTTGACCTGGTCCAACCCTTTACCCAACTGAACCTGGAACAACCCCTAACCACGTTCCAGGGAGGGACCTTTACTCCCTCGACCCTTGATTACTCCCTTCCCTCTTCATCAACATCGGCTATCTTAGAAGATGTGCAAGTTGTCCAAGGTTATGCAAAACCTGACCCTTTCTCCAACACTTACAACACTGGCTGGCGTAACCACCCCAACTTCGGTTGGACAAACCAGAAACCACCGCAATTCCAAAACCAGCCTAGGCCAAACCAGCAGCCACACTTGCCACCCTATCAACAAGGACCACCAGTTAGACCCCAATATAATCAGAATAGGGCGGCCCCTCCTCCACAAAACCAAATGGATACCTTAATAAAGATGATGGCTAACATGAACTAGAAACATCAGGAGGAAATGGCCTTGGTAAAGGGACAGTTAAGCCAACTCTTGGACTGTAAACAACAAGGATCCCTACCTTCCCAACCACAACCGAACCCGCGAAACATAATTAACAGAGGCCCTAATTCGCAAGGGTTCCAAAGCAACCCCGGGCAGGCTCACATGGTCCAGCCAGCCCCGCAAACACCTCCTGGGTTTGGTGCTTCTTCGTCCTCGTCTTCTCAAGGATCAACCCATGGCCCCAATGCCTCTGCAAATGCGGTGACCTTGAGAAGCGGCACCAAAACCCAGGATCCCAAATGGCCGACTCTCCCCGAGACTTCACCCGCTAAAATACCCGACTCAGAAGAAGCACCAACCAAGGACCCAGACATGGAACCAATCCACATTCAGACACCCTACCCTGAGGCCCTGAAAACAATCAAGAAAAAGAAGAATACTGTGGAAACTGAGGTGCTGCTGGAAATTTTTAAGCAAGTGCAAATTAATATCCTACTCCTTGAAGCCGTCAAACACATCCCTGCTTACGCCAAGTTTCTAAAGGATGCCTATACACCCAAGCGTAGGCCGAGACCTCAAGCACCTAGGAAGGTTGTACTCTCTAAGCAAGCAAGTTCCGTAATATCAAGCAACCTTCCACTCAAGCGAACTAACCCAGGGGTGCCCCTGATTTCCTACAATTTCGGGGACATGACGTTTGATAGAGCACTCCTGGACCTAGGTGCTTCTATCAATCTGATTCCAACAACCCTGTACCACCAATTTGGTTTTGGGGAGCTGACACCAACCCCTGTCACCATCCAGCTGGCTGATAGATCAATGAAAACCCCGAAGGGGGTTGTCGAGGACGTGATTGTACGAGTCAAGGACTTCTTTTTCCCGGTCGACTTTTTGGTGCTCGACATGGAAGTCCCTGAAAAATTACAGAACGCACCCATAATCTTAGGCAGACCTTTCTAAGCTACGGCTAAAGCAAACATTGATTGTGACACAGGATGTATGGAAATCGCCTTCGGGGACAGGAAAATGCAATTGGATATCTTCCGGGCGACAAAGTCTTTTGATTGCGATTGCATTGAGGAACATGATCCCGTGGAAACTCTAATCGAGGAATGCCTCACCCTCAGTTCTGTATCAGACCACCAAACCTGTAGTGACTATTCTGACCCATCACCATCATTACCTGTGGACCTCTGTAAGGCTGAGTACCATCACACAACACCATTTGAAGAGATCGATGTTAATCAACTCCCGCCCTTTCCCTTCCCATCGACTGTGGTTCCACCCACACCTGAACTTAAACCATTGCCCGAGAATCTCAAGTACGTCTTCTTGGGACCTAACCACACCTTCCCAGTGATTATTAATTCTCATCTAACCAAGGATCAGGAACTTAGGTTGACTGCGACCCTTTCAGAACATCGGGAAGCCATTGGTTAGACCATTTCAAATTTAAGAGGAATTAGCCCCACCTATTGCACCCATAAAATTTACCTGGAAGACGGGGCCCGACCTTCCTGCCATATGCAGAGACGTTTAAACCCAAACATGCGGGAGGTCATTAAAAAAGAAATTATCAAGTGGTTTGACGCCGACATCATCTACCCAATCTCCGATAGCCCCTGGGTGAGCCCCACTCAAGTGGTTCCAAAGAAAGCTGGGCTCACCGTTGTCACCAATGATCGTGGCGAATCCATCCCCACCCGCACCACCACCGCATGGCGGGTGTGTATCGATTATAGGAAGCTTAATGAAGCCACTAAGAAGGACCACTTCCCCTTGCCATGCATTGACCAAATCATTAAAAGATTGGCAAGGTAGAAGTATTTTTGCTTCCTGGATGGATATTCAGGATATAACCAAGTTGCAATTACTCCGGAAGATCAGGAAAAGACCACATTCACTTGCTCATATGGCACGTTTGCATTCCGTCGAATGCCGTTTGGGTTATGCAACGCACCTGCGACCTTCCAGCGTTGCATGCTAGCCATTTTTTCAGAAATGGTAGGTGAATACTTGGAGGTCTTTATGGATGATTTCTCTGTATTCGGGAATTCATTCGACCATTGTTTGAGCAACTTGGAGAAAATCCTGAAACGATGTATCGAGGTTAACCTGGTGTTAAGTTGGGAAAAGAGCCATTTTATGGTTCAAGAAGGAATTATCCTCGGTCACATCGTATCGCATAAGGGCATCGAGGTAGATCGGGCTAAGGTTGATTTAATTTCCAAACTTCCTCCACCTAGTTCAGTCCGACAGATTCGCTCCTTCCTAGGACATGTTGGCTTCTACCGAAGGTTCATTAAAGACTTTTCCAAGATTTCCAAACCTTGACCGACCTGCTAGCCAACGACGCCATATTCCACATGTCTCCTGATTGCATCCAGGCTTATCACACCCTCCGGGACTTAGTCTCCACCACACCTGTACTTCAACCCCCAGACTGGTCCCAGGACTTTGAGATTATGTGTGATGCATCAAATTTTTCCATAGGCGCTGTCCTGGGACAAAGGCAAGACAAGAAGCCCGTGGTGATCTACTACGCGAGCAAAACGTTGGACGAGGCTCAACGTAATTATACAGTCACAGAGAAAGAGTTGCTCGTTGTAGTCTTTGGACTTGAAAAATTCCGATCATATTTGCTGGGATCCCACGTGACCATTTACACTGACCATTCAGCCATCCGGCACCTGTTGGCCAAAAAGGACGCAAAGCCCAGGCTCATCAGATGGATCCTACTTTTGCAGGAATTTGACCTAGAAATCCTAGACAAGGCCGGATCGAAGAATGTGGTGGCTGACCACTTGTCTAGACTTCTTCCCGACCACATTGGACCCTCCCTACCTCTATCTGACGCCTTCCCTGATGAACACATCCTAGCCGTACAAGACAAGAAAATGCCATGGTATGCTGACTACGTCAATTACCTGGTTGTAGGACAAACCCCGCACAGCTGGTCCAAACAGCAACGGGACAGGTTCTTGGCTGAGGCCAAGCACTATTTCTGGGATGATCCCATGTTGTTTCGCCTCTGTGCTGATCAGATCATCAGGAGGTGTATCCCCGAAGACGAAGTTCAGAGTGTGCTTTCCTTTTGTCATGACCAAGCGTGTGGTGGCCACTTCTCTGGAAAGAAAACAGCTGCAAAAGTTTTGCAGTCTGGATTTTACTGGCCGTCCCTATTTAAGGATGCACACATCTTTGCCAAGACTTGCTCACGCTGCCAAATGCTGGGGACCATGACCAAGAAAGATATGATGCCCTTCAGCCCATTTTGATTATCGAAATATTCGACGTTTGGGGTATCGATTTTATGGGCCCCTTTCCACCATCCAACAGCTTCGAGTACATCCTGGTCTCGGTAGACTATGTTTCCAAATGGATTGAAGCCGTCGCCACCCGACGATGCGATCACAGGACTGTCATGGACTTTGTTAAGAAGAACATCTTTTCCCGATTTGGAATACCCAAAGCCATGATCAGTGATGGTGGAAGCCATTTTATCCATTCCCAATTCCGTGCCCTACTTAGAAAATATGGGGTAAACCACCGCATTGCCACCCTGTGTCATCCACAAATAAATGGGCAGACTGAGGCCTCCAATAGACAAATCAAGAACATTTTACAGAAGACTGTGAGACCTGACAAGAAAGACTGGTCCACACGACTTGATGATGCCCTGTGGGCATACAGGACCGCTTTCAAGACCCCGATAGGCATGTCGCCTTATCGCCTGGTCTTTGGCAAGGCCTTCCATCTTCCTGTCAAATTGGAACACCGGGCTTACTGGGCTGTCAAGCAATGTAACATGGATCCCCAGTTAGCCGGTGCGCAGAGGACGCTCCAATTATCTAAGCTCGAAGAAATTCATCGGGACGCCTTTGACAATAGTCGACTATATAAGGAGAAAATAAAAGCCGTCCACGACCGACTCATTCATAGAAAAACCTTTAAGCCTAACCAGCAAGTTTGGTTGTTTGATGCACGCCTACAACTCTTCCCAGGGAAACTCAGGTCCAAATGGATAGGACCATTTCGGGTGGTTACGCCCTATGCTAATGAGGTGGTTGAAATCACTGATCTTAACACTGGGCACACTTTTACAGTTAATGGTCAAAGATTGAAGCATTTCCTAGCCCAGGCTCCCCGAAAGGAAAGTGTCACCCTCGTTGAGGGCTGACACCGAGCACCGCCCAGCTAGAGGCGTTAAACTCAGCGCTTCCTAGGAGGCAACCCAGAGGATACAGACTGATCTGGTAGTTTACGTCACTCAGGTACTATCTTTTTGAACCCTTTTGCATCCATGTACTTGCCAATGAGGACATTACCCAACTTAAGCATGGGGGGGTGGTAAATTGCATAATCCTGAGCTCAATTAATCAGTCTGAATGAATAAATAAATAAAAATTTGAATTTAGGAAGAAAACTTAGGCATTAGAAACTTGTCAATAGTGGGAAATAATACAAAAAGAACTTAAACACTCAAACTTTTCAGGCCTACAGGCTTAATCAGCCCTGGTGTGCGTTAAAATATGGATTTAGCGGTGAATCCTTGCAACCTTAAGTTATTCTAATCCACCTACTAAATAAGATAATAAGTATATGACTTATCAACTCACTCTCTAACTCAGAAAAACTTTGAGTCTAAGCATCTGCACACATTTTTGCACAGACTCGCTTCTCGGAGATTTTGACAGAAATTGGGTAGCTAATGAACTCTCTAGGGTGGTATGGCTGGCAAGTTGTCGTGGGTAACAGCCCATTGGGAGGTTGTCCAGAACCCAGCCACAGGCCATTTCTTCTTCATTGCCTCTAGGTACATTTGAGATCAGGGAAGCCACTTACGAAAAAAAAAGGAGAAGAAGAAAAGAAAATAAACCACACTTCACTGCACAAGTATGGCTGGCAAGTGATCGTGGGTAACAGCCCATTGGTCTGTTGTCCAGAGCTCAGCTCAATAATTGCACAAAAAAGACCAAAACACCTAAGGAAGAAGCGGGGAAGTAGTACAAGCCGAGGAGATATACACTGGAAAAATCCTTGTGTTGACCCCAATTAAAACAAACGTAGGGAGAAAGCTACCAATCGAACAAATACACCTCCAGGCAAATTTATTTCCTTTTACGGTCACCTAGAGGCGTAGAAACTCGAAGTCTGTCTCAATTACCGTTGAGTCTATCACAACATTCACACCAAGATGCTTAGCAGTTAGGGTTTTGACCGAGTTTTGGGTAGGTTGGGTAGCCGTAAAAAGTTACCAACCCACACTGAATTCCAAAAAAATTCTATAAAATATATATATACATATACATATGTATAGTTATATACATTAAAGCAAGGATTCGGGCGATTCGTATTTTGGCAGAGACCCAGGCGCTGCTTAGTCTTTGTAGATTAAGATCTTCGTATATTTCCTCTTATTGACAAGTAACGAAGTGTCTAAGCAATTACTTCTTAAATTCTTAAAGGAAATAAAGGCTAGAATAAACCTTGCTAGGGACTAGCAAGGAGTAAGCATGAAGGTATGATAACACTGCACAAGGGGGTGATAATTATGTTGAATATGGCCCATCTTAAGAATAAAAGGCACAACATAAGTAGAATGGGAGCATTGCATGCATCATGTACCAAGATTGCTTATAAAACTGTATTAATGGCCATTTGTGTAAGCATTTGTCAAAGCAGGCCTCAGACAAGCAATCGGACCACATGGATGGATTCAAAATGACTAATGGAGTCCAACGGACTCAAAATCGGCCAAATCCGACATCCGGAGCTCCTATAATGGGCCCAAGAAGTTCTGACCGTTGATCTAGAGATCAACAGCCCATATTGCCCCACGTCAGCCCCTGCTCCACTGCGCGCCGCGCCTTCACCTAGCCAAGATCAAATCTCGGTCGTCGATCTCCAATCAAACTGCCGAGACTCACGCGCCCGCCCGCAGTCGCCGCGACAAAGTGCGGGCGTGGTGCAACGGTTAGCGCGCACGCCCGCACGAACGCGACGCGTGTTCAAGCCGCGCGGAGTCGAAATCAAAGACGGAGATAGCGCGCGGTGAAATTGGGCCCCCCGATCAGCAGCGGGCGGCCGAGATCTCGCCACGCTGTGCAATCGCAACTCACGGGTGTCCACGCACGCGTGCACGCCTGGCGATGACACCCGCGCACACGCGTGCCCGAGGCGCGATCCCAGCGCAGCCGAGGAAGATTCTCAGCCGTCCGATCTTCGATCGGATGGCTCTCATTCAGCAGCCGCGGATCGCACAAGGAGAAGAAACAAGGTGGGTGGCTAACCAACGGCTAGAGGGCTTCACCGACACTTTTGGGAGTGGTTTTAGCGACTCTCTGGACGTCGCTAAAGCCCCTTCTTATTTTAGGAAGCCCTTAACCCTATTTAAACCCCCTCCAACCACTCATTCAAGGCATTCACTCCCCTTGCAACTACTCCACCCCTCTCTTAGCTAGCTTTAAGACCTCTTGTAATCACCAGAGACGACGAGCCGCCGACAGAGCCTCCTCCACCATCGTGGCTACCTCGTCACTCTCCACACACTCTCTCTCTCTCTCTCCCTCTCTCTTTTAAGCTTTCCATTACTTCTGTTTGAAGCATGTATTTAATGTTGTAAGCTATGAACTACAAGTGCATGATTAATGAAGTTATTTTCCATTCAATTGTCACTTTAATTTCCATTCAAGTTGCATGATCAAACAAGGAACATTCTAACCCTAATCTCTCTCTCTTTCTATCTCTCTCGCTTTTCAAAACCGCATCCTTCGCAAGCAAAACTTCGCACTTTCCGTGACAACAAGTGATAAGCAAAAATCCGATTTTCACGCCTTCCTAAGACCGACACTCGGACTCACCTCCATTTACTTATTTTAAAACCGACGTTGCAAGTGCGACTATAACGACACTCCTTAACACACACGCACAACAGCACGTCAATAAACATGCATGTATTTATGATAAAATGTTTACTTATGATAGTTCCTAAGCTTGGCATTGCATTCCATAGTATAAATAATGCATAACATTCATCATATTAGATTTAGTGTGATGTGTATAAATTGTACAGTAATTCATGCATTATTGTGACTAGGAAACAGGGTACGACATTTTGTTTCACCGCTATAATATTTGTGTCTCTGTCTATCTATCTGTCTCTCTCTCTCCCTCTTATTTTGCAACTAGATTAGTTAGATAAAGCTTTGTTGATCTGATCTCTTCCTTTATAAAAATACCAAACAAAATCATAAAAGACAAAAGCAACAAAAACAAATAAAATTGAAGCACAGATTTCACAAACCAAATGTTCACCTCCCTGTGTTCGACTCGGGACTCCCTTGGAGTTTCAGTATAAATTTTATTTGGTAGTGATTTTTGCGACTATGACGATGGGTCATCCGAAATCCTGATTTTCCATTGCAAAAAGATGCTCACCATTTTGGCGTCATTACCGGGGAGGCAACGCTCTTTGGTTTTTTCTGCGTTTTTTTGCTTTACTTAACTTTTTAGCTCAATTTGCTCCTTTCTTTCTATGATTACAGGTACCCTTCCAAGGCAAGCCAAAGCGGAATAGATCGAAGTAAAGTGCAGTTAGAAGATTATGTAACTGTATCCCCACCATCCCCACCTTAGATTTCATTTCACCGCACTAATAACTCAAACCCAAATCAACTTAGGTGCTTGCATAAACCCTAGGTTAGATCTTGGTTACTTGATTGTCACTCCATTCACCTCACCCACCTGCATAAATTAAAAAAAATTAAAAAAAAGCTATCTTATTGTGGGATTCAATTAAAAGAGACACACTTAAACACCCACAAATTTCTCGACCTAAGGCGTACAATCACATTGATTCTACCACTTAACCGAAATTTGACCTGTGGATCCGGCACACCTTAACTCAACACACAAATAAGTGAGTAGAAATTTGATTAGGTTAAACATTTTTGTGTGCCTTAATCAAGTGGTGCAATAGGCCAATTACTTAAACTGTTTGGGTCGTACCACTCAAATTAAAAGTGATTCATTAGTAGCTTACCCCATAGGGTTGATTTTTAGGGTTAAATCAGGCACTCCACATTATTTTTGAGTTTTAAAGGAATATACCATCACTTGTGATTTCAAAACTTGGAGTGTTCTCCTAAACTTGATTGAATACAACTAAAGATTAAACCCTAAAAGCTACTAAACAAGGTTAAACCCTAAAAGACACATCAAAACCTTGTTTGAAAACCATTGGTTATGCACGCACACACATTGTAATTGATTATTAAGGGAACAACCCATCTAAAGGGCCCATCACATTCCAAGAGCACAATCATCCCAAGCCTAATTAAAACTGAGTAGACGTTGGACTTAAGGATTAACTCGCTCTTTGGGACTCCAACTGAGATTTTTTTCGATTAATCTACTTCTACTAATCCATCTAATGTCTAGCTTGGGGAGTAGTGTCAAACGACCGCAGTTGGGGGGTATCAAAGGAACCGGAGGCGCAAGCCAAAGGAAGAACCTTTTCTCCATCCCCTCCCTCTAACTAGTTGGATTGACCGGATAGAAGTAGACCAAATCATTTCTGTCATCTCAAGATGGATCCTAGGAGTCTGTAGGTCTTTAGGTTAACCCAGTTAAGGACATGTTTGATTGATTGTACTGCAGGACACCTTTCTCCGTTCTGTTTTCCCTCCTACTTCACCATGTATCCTTCCACACCGTACACACAATTCCAATCCTACCCTCCTGCCACAACTTATCCTCAAGATGATTACTATCCCGATTGGACTTATGATTACCCATCCACTAGTCGGGATAACTTTGATTGGGGATATGATTCCGGACCTCAATGTCCAGGACCTAACCCTGGACATCATGATCCTTCTCACGCTTACAATGATTATAGATCTACACCCTATGATGATCAACTTAACCCAATCTACAATCAAGAAGGATATGATGATTACAGCTCTTACCCTCCCCAGGATTATCCTGAATATAGGTCATCACCCTTCTTTGAACAACCCGAAACGACCTACTATAAGGGAGGGACCCAAGAACCTCAATTTCTTGACTCCCATAGATTTAGCCCAAACCCACCCAACCCAGACCTGAACTGTTTGGCTCAGGTGAACTAGGTCTAGGATAGGGTGTTGGCTAACTTAAGGAACACTATACAATCTTTAGAAGCTCAGCCAACACCATGCATTGAAGCATTGGAGTCTAGGATCAAAATGATTGACAAGCTTAATAGTTCTTTATTGGATTGGCTCTAAGATGTTAAGGATAGGGGCCCAGGTGAGTTTTTGCTGGGAAAATTATCAAGATTGAGGATGAAATTTGTGGTTGCCCTAGTCCAATCTTGGGATAATTCTCAAGATGAACCACCTTCAGGAGAGCCAATGTCAGAACCCACTCAGGAACCTATCGGGGGGGACATATTTTATGAGATCGGGGATGACCAGGTTGGTCTAGAGCAACCCATTGTGGATGAACAAAATTTCTCACCCGAGATCCCCGAGCCAGGGAACAAGGAAAAATGTCTCCATGGACCATAAAATGATAGATGATTTTGAGACATATATAAATGAGGATCATGAATTCTTTGATTCGAAGGGTGAGGAACCTCTTAGTGAAGCCTCACTTAAGCTTAAGGAAGATAATTGCAGTGAGGCAAACAGGCCAAAGGAATCTAATCAATCATTTGATGGCCCTGTAATTGAGGAATTTGATTTAGTTGGGATTAACTTGGAGGATAAAAATCTTGATTTGATAGAAGATTCAATTAGTAGCCCCATTCCTTAACCACACCCCATTGGGCATAATGATGATTTTATTCTTGAGATTACTAAACCCAAGTCAATTTTGATTCATCCATGCTTGTTAGACTTAGATAGGGTGTATAATAACCTGGAGGTCCCAGAAACATTGATTTTAAAGGGTAGAAATTTGGAAATGAAAATCTGTGAAGCTAATTCTGAGGGAAGTACAATTTTGGATCTAAGGGTCCTATTGACCTGAAACCACCAACCTTCTACCAAGACCCTTATGATATTTTTGACTTCGAGGATGTGCAACCCAAGTACATAATAATTCACTATCTTTCTGAGACAAACTCTAAGTGGACATCTGAACCTAATGAATTAGATCTACCCATTATCTGACATTTTAGACTTAGGTTGCACACCACAAAACTGCAAGCCCAACCCCGCAAGCACAACAACCTCCGGTTCTGGGTGATTTTCATCTAGAACCGTAGAACTACTCGACCCTGGGACATGGGTTAGCATCACAATCTGGTCCACATTTGTGGACATCTTCTGCTAGTGGGTTTTAGGATCAATCTTTTAATTTTGATCCTGACCTGCACTTATGAATTCCTAATTTCTTCTTTGGTTGTATATTACTCCTAGCTAAAGGCAATAAACTTAGCACATGTGTATACTCCTTTCCCTCTGCGGAGCTGACCAAATTGTCACAAAATTCAAGTGATATTCTATTTATTCCACCCTTTTCATATCATTATTTTTACAATGAGGACGTTGCATCATTTAGGCATGGGGGGTAGATACTTAATCCTAAAATTATTTTATTACCTAGGTGGAATTTCTTTTATTTTAAAAAAAAAAGAGAAAAAAAATTAAAAATTAAAAAAGAAAAAAAATTAGAATTAGAATTAGGAGAAAAGAACTTGGGCATTAAGAGTTGTTAACTTTAAGAGACGATACTTAAGGACCTGAACACTTAGACTCTTCAGGTCTTCAGGTTTAATCAGCACGGGTGTCCACTAAAATGTGGATTTGGTCTTGAGTCCTCACCAAGTAATTTTATTCTAACTTGGTCAATAAATTGGGGTGGTAAGTACATGACTTATCAACTTGCCCTCTGATTTGAGGGGACTTTAAGTCTAAACTATCTACACACTATTTGCACTGACTTACTTTTCGACTATTTTTACAAAAATTAGGTAGCTAATGAACTTGTTGGGATAGTATGGTTGGCAAGTTGTTGTAGGTAACAGCCCATTGGCTGGTTATCTAGAGCCTAGCTACATGGTCATACTCTTTCTACTGCCCATAGGTAAATCTTATATCAGGAAAGCTGCCTACGTAGAAAAAAGAAAAAGAAAAAGAAATAGAGAAATATTTGATGGTTATCTTTCTCAACACAGTTAATTAAGTTAATTGTGCTTAATTATGTGTAAAAGAAAGCAACTTAGGTCAACTTGAATTTATGTCGATTAAGTAATATAGGGTCAAGTTAATCTAACATTTTAGATTTTATTTCTTTTAACTGGTTGAATCTAGGTCGTTCGCTGGAAGGTATAACTTAATTAAAATTCACCATTAAATCTAAGCTACTTATGGAAATTATAATTAAATTTACTTTAAGAACATGAATTTTGCTTAAGGATTTCAAATTAAAAGAATATGCAAAATTCCATAAGGTAAACACATTTACACATATGATTTACTTTTACAAACAAGTAAACATCTTTATTTCTTTTTATTTACAAGAGATTAAGGCTAGAAAAAGTAATTCTAATGAAAATATGCCTTATTACAACATTAAGCTAAAAAAAAATTAATAAAATTCAAGAAATTAAACACAATTATTCTTCTTCTTGTCTTCAACCTTATTCTTCTTTCTCTTCTTTTCCTTTCTCTCTCTCTCTCTCTCTTCTCTTTACTTTTCTCTTAGTCTTTCTTCTTAATCTTTCTCGAGCTCTTCTCTTATACACATCTTCTTCTCTTTCTTTTCTTTTAATCTTTCTCTGCCTATTATTTTTCTTTAGCCTTTGTGCCTGTTCAACCTTTCTTTTCTTCTTATGAGCTCTCCCCTTCTTCTCCTTCTCTTCTGAACCTTTGCAATCCTTCTGAACCGAACCGGTCTAACCCTTTGAACCAAAAATTAGGTTTTTGATTGGCGGCTTAAACTGGTCGGGGATACACAACACCCCACTCAGGGTGGGACCAGATCCTACTAAGTCCAAGCCTGGTTTTTATTTGGTTTGATTTATTTCCAGTTTGCATAATCTCGAGCCCATCCGGCTCACGGCCACCCAAGCCCCATGCACACGCCCTCACGGGCCCACACTCGCACGCCCACGGTGCACAAACACCCGAGTACGCGCACTGCACGCACCCACACACACACCCATATGCTCATGTTCCTTTCATGCGCCCTGCGCTATCGACTGAAGAGCCTAAAACACAAATTACTTTTATACCAAGGTAGTCTCTCCAGTTCCACCGATGTGGGACTATAATTCTCCCCCCTCCCAGTCCAGACTTCACTTGATCATTCCAGCCAGCTCAGAGCTCCATTCCAAGCAAATGAAGGCTTGTTGGAAAGCTCTTAGGTTGTTCTACATGATTGGAGTATCAATTTGATACTTAGGGAAGGTTTAGCTCTTCGATTTGAAGGGCGAAAGACCTGGGTTATTATGGCCATATTGGCTGTAGAAATGAAGTTTTGGCTCTAAGATCCTACAAAAGGACATTTGGCCTCAAGATGAGGTGTTAAATAGGTTCAGAGAGTGTTTCCACGACTGTCGATGAAGGTAGAGAACTCTAAGAAGCTTCAGGAAGGTGAAGAAGCTAAAAGGCTTCGCCAGTAAGCTTCAAAACTTGAATTCCAATTCTGATAGGTCCAACAGACGGCTAAAGACCTATTTAATCAAATCAAACAATCTCTAGAGCTTGTTAAGAATCTATCTGGGCAGATTATCCATTTGAATCTCATCACAAACCTACTGTCGTCAGTTTGGGTTCAAAGACAACCCAAACTGAACAGAATTCAATTTCTATCATAAAATCTATCAGAGCTCATCCAAATTGATTTAAAATCATTTACAAACATCACAAGAATAGATTGGACTCCTTAATTTGTCTGATTGAATCCAAATTCCATAAATCAGACTTTAAGTTGACCATAAAGCCTCGAACTTTGACTTTCTGAATTTAACCATTTCAGATGAAATTAAAGCCTCAGATAACTTCTCTTTAACCTCAGGAGCAGATTTAGACCCTTAGAAGGATGATTTAGTTAAAATTCCTAAGGTTCCAGGCCTATCTCCTAAGATTCTAGAGGAGTTTGTTCAACAGAACAAACCAAAGTTAATCTCAGAAATTGACACATAGGAATGGTCTTAGGGCATGTTACTGATGCTTTTAGACCTTTCAAATGAGACATAACCCTAACTATCAGTCGTCTCCAACTCTGCCGGAGTTGGAGAAGACAAAGGTCTAACAGGAGCTCCAGGCATTAAAACCTCAAATAAACTTCTTCAGCATGATCAGTGACCTTCAAATCAGAGATTTGGAGCTTCACGCTAAGTTTTATGGTCTGAAGAGCTCGTTTGACTCGCCGGAGCTCCAATGAGTCCAGAAAAAGGCTAAAATGTACACATATTGTTAAAACGTGCCATTGTTGATCTAAAAAGCTTCCTGAGGTCACAAGAAACCTCAGGAACACATTAATTTTGTCAATTATCCATTAAAGTGAAAATTAAGCAGTGAATTCACAGTAAAAAAGTTTTGAGTTTGATTAAGCTCAGGACCTGTTTTCCCACTCAATTGAGTGGAGAAAACAAGTCAAAAAGAAGTTGAGATGGTTTATAAGTGGATAATTAGTGATATGAAATCCTCCTGAGCCGCCATTGACAGCGAGCTCAGGAGATTAAATTAAATTGGGCGTTTAAGTTATAGGTGGTTATTACTTAAATTAAAGTGAGGATAGGGGCCCTTAAATGATGGTTAGATGATGGAGAGCCCTAGTGGAGGTGGTTTAAGCTCAACCACTTCTGCCATGGACAGTGGAAGCAGTGGTGAAGGTGGATGTGGTTTAGGCGAATAGATGATCAATTTAGTGATTAAAAGTGATATAAATGTTCATGAATGATTTAAGAAGGTGATTGATGACTTAAAAAGGCAAAAGATTTGCTCCTGACAAGCTCAACGAGCTCACCAAAGCTAAAGAAGATGAATGGAAATCTAGCATTACACTACCTAATCTACCTAACTATTCTAACTAATCTACTTACCTAATCTACTATTACCTGGATGAAGGAGGTAGGAGATCTCTGTCGATGGTTCACAATAGAGGAGGAAATCAGAGGGCTAACGAAAGAAATCCGACGGGCGTTTGTGAAGTGAAGCAAAGGAACTCCTAGTCAGCACTTCGTCAGGAGACTTGGCTGACTTCAGTAGAGATCCAGAGCGATCAAAGATGGATGGAGGAAGACGGATGAAGCGGAGGAAAGTCACCAGAGTTTGGAGAGAATAGCCTATCGGTTAGCTCAGTGAAAAAATCGAGGGTGTGGAGGGGTATTTATAGGTGGCAGCGGCTGAGACGGAGGTTGAATCTGGACGAAGGAGGCTAGGAGTGGAGTAACCACCGGCGTCTTCTCCGACGCCAGTGAGGTTATCCACAACCCTAAAATAGTATTGCAACTTCATCCAGTCTGGTGGATGGAAAGGAGATGGTGAGCACAAGCTCCAAGAGCTTGGAGAGGAAGGAATGACGTCGGATATGCGGTGATTAAACGGTGGAAGCACCTCCTATCGTCAGCCATCGAGGAGGCTGAAGGAAAGAAGAAGAAGAAGTTTCAGGGACTTATTCATAACAAAAGTTGAGGACCTAAGTGAATAATAAGGACTCAATTGAAATAAAATATAAGGACTAAAATGTAAACTAAGGTTTTCAAGGTTTATTTTAATTTAAATCTTTTCCAACTTTTTGTATATGATTATAAATAAGACAATTATTATATTTAGACCTTGAATTTACATTTTTGACCTTTTTAGATTAATTTATTTAATTAAGTAATGTTACTTAAGTTATTACATACTTAGATATAAATTGTACTTAAGTTAGTTAACACATTAATTAGATAAATTACTGATAATATTTCGAGTCCTATTATTAATTAAAATATTAATAATAAGAATTGGATGATAATATAGCATTTTTAACTTATTTTAAGCTCCTTTACTATTTATCCCTTATTTAATAATTAACCCATATATTTACATATTTCTAGCTAATTAACTAGGAAGACTAGTTAATTAGGGGAATTAGAGACCATGATGAGCTTCTCATCAATATTCAAAAAAAAAGAAAAAAATAAATAAGCGACACTTCACCACACGAGTATGGTTGGTAAGTGGTCGGTGGTAATAGCTCATTGGCTGGTTGTCCAGAACCCAGCTCATAAAATGCACAAATAATTCTCAAAACACTTAGGAAAAAAGCGGGGAGTAGAATAAATCAGGGAGATATACACTGGGTTCACCCTTGTGTTGGCCCCATAAAAAAAAATGAAAACAAATAGAGAGAAATCTACCGATCGGAAAGATAAACCTTGAGGTAGAAATTTTTTAGGTCGCCTAGGGTCGTAGAAACCTAAAGTCCATTTTAATTGTTGTTGAGTAATGGTGATGTTGCCAACCGTGGTTCTGCTTTTGTGCGTTTTTATGCTTATTACAGTAATGTCGTTATAGTATAAAATAAGACAACTACGGTTGTCATTACCATAGAAATTTACTCGGAAATAGTTTCCCGAGGTCGAACTCAGGGAGCTACTGGAGTTCTATAAGTACAAAGTTTCTTTATTACAAAAATAAGAGAGAGAGAGAGAGAGATAGATTTCTATTTTTGGCTTCTTCTTCTTCTCTTCTTCTCTTTGTGCTTGTCTTCTTCCCTCTTCTTTCTTCTGCTGCTCTTCCTGTCTTCTTCTTTTCTTCTCTCTCTTTTCTTCAGCTGCAGTATCTCTCTCTCTACAGGTCTTCTTCTTCCTTGGCTCTGTTTGCCTTCAATTCCTCTTCTTCTGCTTGTCTTCTATTTCTTTTCTTCTTCAGTTCTTCTTCTTTTTCTTCTTCTCTGCTTTATCTCCTTTGAAGGTTCATCCGTCGTCTGATACAGCCGTCAGATGACTTAAACTGCGGTCTGCTACAGTGATTCTCCTCTTTTCCTTCCTTCGCTGCTTCTTCTTCTTTGGCGAGCCTTCTTCTTCTTCTGCTTCTTCTCTTCTCCTTCCTGCAGCTAAGTGTTGAGCCCTTCTCCTTCAGCGCTCCTATCCTGCACACAAGGGGGAAGCAAAACCTATCCCCTCCCTCTACCCACACGTATCTCTCTCTCTACAAACCGCTCACAGGAAGCTCTCCCAGAGCCGCGGGTTAATGGGTCGGGTTGCGTACCGAGACCAGGCGCACCGTCTTGATTTGGTGCGCGAGGTGTGCGTGGGTAGTGTCGGGTTGGATCCGCCGGGTCCACGTGGTGAAACCGTGGACTGGGCGTGTGATGGGGCGCGGGACCTCACCCCAGGTGTATCGGAGGCGATAAGGTAAAAACACAAAATCAATTTAAATGGGTGCGGCGCTTCGAGAACTTACGATGTGGGACTAAACTTCTGCTTCTTCTCGCGTGCGCCCGCAAGAAGACTGCGACCTCACTTCAGCAGCTGCATCCTTGTTTCCCTTCGCGTGCCAGCTGCCTGCCTTCACCTGAGTCTCCCCAATTTGCCTCAGCTGGAGACCTGACGCTCTGAAGCCTGTAGCTCGCTTGGAAGCTCCTTGAGTCGTCGCCAATGGCGGCCGGGGTGGCAAATCTGTCCAGCACAAAAAGGGCCGAGGGCCTAATCAGACCACAGGGGAACCTTCTCCGTGGCAAGGCGAAGGTGGTGCGAGGTGCAGCAGGCTGCGGGACGGCCTAGGCGTGCGTGCCTAGGTCGCCCTGTGGTCGGAAAAGTGGGTTTGATCGGGGGTGAGTTGTGGAGGTGTAGAGTGGCAGTGGAGGGGCGGAGGGTGTTTAGTATGATGAGGCGGAGCTTTTGGGACAGTTGGCGAGTCGTATGGGGTTGTGGGATGACGGGGGCGACTCGCCGGAGAGTGGCCGGAGGTGGGGAAGGTGAGGGTGATCAGGCGTGGTCGTGGGGCAATTAAGCAAAATAGATTGGGGAAAAGAAAGAGGGGAAGAAGGGGACTAACTGCAACCTACCTACAGGGACGAAGGGGGTCGGAGCGGCGGGCAGTCGTACCGACTATCGCTGAAGAAGCACCCAGAGGGAGAGAGCGGCGGCGAGGAAGTGGCCAGGGAGGCGCGCGCTTGGTACGGCGCGACGCAAGAAGATTAGGCGAAGCTGGCTCTGCTGCTGGTATTGCAGCAGAGCGATGAGAAGGAGGAGGAGGGGCCGCCGGAGCTGGTGGGTTTCCTGTCGGAGTGGGGAGAGAGGAAGGGTTGAGGGTTTCTCCACCAAGACCAGACTGCGAGAATCGGCTGGCAATGCTGGTTCTTATAAAGGCGGTGGCGGAGAGGCGGATTGTAACGAACGCACGCCCCAGACATCTTTTAAGACGTCCAGACGTCGGACCAGACGTCTGGGGTCACTTCCAGACGTCTTACCAGACATCTGGGATCATTTCCAGACATCTGGAAATCGGTTATTTTCGACACGCGCGGGTCGTCTGCGTGCCTGAGCGCGCAGACCGCATATTCGCTCTTGTGGCTGCAAATTCTCGCCGCCGCAGTCTCTCTCTCTCCTCCTCGCGCGGCCTTAAAAGGCCATGCACTCTCTCCCGTCGCCTCCACCCCTTTCCTCTTCTCCTTCCAGTGCGTGAGAGCGAGCGCGAGAGCGGGCGCGGGGTTGCTGCGGCGGTGACGGCCGCAGTGAGCGCGGAGGGGGTGCTGCGTGCGAGAGCGGCGCTCAGCCGTGAGGGCGAGCTCGCCGGGGCTGCCAGGGCCGGCCGGCGGGGAGCGCAGCGGGCGCAGAACGACGCAGGAGGCCTGCTGCGGCTCGAGCAGCAGGCGCACGAGGTGCGACGCAGGCGGCGTCGCCAGCGGAGGGCGAGTCGCGCCCTGGTTCTGGAAAAATTTCCAGAATCAGACGTCTATGATGATAGCCAGACGGCGAGGTCGACGTCTGGAAGACTGTCCAGACGTCTGAAAGGTGAGTTTTCTGTCTTCTTCTTCCTTCTTGTCGACTGACCATACTGAGGGAGGGAGATGGGTGTGCGCAGGCTCAGTGATTCGCCATCCAACGCGAATCAAACATCTAGCTGTAGTACCAGACGGCGGGAGCGACCTCCAGACGTCCGGGGTGACCATCGGACGTTTGGGAACTAGGCCAGATGTCCCCGCAGGCTTCTGGACGTCTGAGAAACCACGCAGAACAAGGTAATTCTCTGATCTACTTTTTAAGACGTCTGGAAGAAGTTCCAGACGTCTGATTTTGCACAGTGTCGTCGTTTTCGACCCGTTGAGGGCCCGTTCGAGTTCCGTTTTCCGCGTTTCGAGTTGCGTTCTTTCCGGAATTAAATCCTCTACCCATCTACAGTAGCTATACACTGTTTTGAGACACTCCTTGTGTTTGATCCTTGTGATAGGACCTCGTTCCGTTGCAGTCTTGGGGGTCGCGGAGGCACGCGGGATTCCCGATAACACCCCCATTACTCCCGTCGTACCTGGTAGAGTGGCTTTTAAGTATAACCTATTAAATTGTGGAATCATAAATATAACCTAGGACATTACATGAATCCTAGGAATGAAAAACAGATTGAATGTTAGATCCTAGGTGTTGCATGAATCCTAGGGCTGAAAAACTAGATTGTATGATAGATCCTAGGATACGGCATGAATCCTAGGACGGGAAAACTAGTGGAACAGATGAATACTGCAGTATTGGAAAAATGGAAAGGAACAAATAGTTGCCTGTAATCGAATTAACAGCTACCTGTTGAATAAATAAACGTGTTTGAGAACATGGATTGTGATAACGTGAAACTGGAAGGTGAAACTTAGACATTCTGAGCTGGAACCCTACGGGGAAGTAGGAGTAGAACTCCTGGAAAGTGAATGGAATAGTATTGGGGAAGTGAGCTGGCCCTTGAGTACGGAGTACCAAGGAGAGCGACTGTCCCCCTATTTAGTGCAGAGCGGAGCCAACCGCCCCAGGGACCCGGGGTTGGGACTGGCCACTCTGTACCGACTTGCTGGCCCTCACGTACGTAGTACCGAGGAGGGCTACTAGTGTAGGGAGGTAGTAGCTACCCCACGGGCCCGGGGGTTCTGCTAGCCTCCCACACCGACTTGTTAGGCCCACTGGGGCAAACCAGGGTAGTCAGGCGAGGGTGCGCGAATTGTGGAGGGGCAAGGCCCCTGTTTGGTTACTGTGGAGGGGTTGGACCCCTGTTACTGAGAGGGCTCTGCCCTGTACTGGTTCCGTGCTGTGCTTTGGGCACACCCGTTAACGGAAACGACTGACCGCGTGCCAGTGCGGGTTAGCTACCCGTGCGTTTACCGCGTGTGCCGTAGTCACCGTTACGTCTATCAGTGACCTTGGGGTGGTTGACTGAGAGTAGGATCACCACGGGGGACTCTACCGGCCAGGAGAGCACCACGTGCTACTTCTACTGTTCGGAAAAGACTGCAATCAAGATCGTTCCCACGAGGAACATTCGAGATCAAGTGAAAGATCTGAGAAATAGATAAATCGTGAGATAATTGAAAGACCTAAATAAAGAAAGTAACAGAACTTAACAGCTACTGTACACTCTACTGTTTCTTTAGTTTAGTTGCCACTCTACTCAGTATTTTGCTGACGTGTTACACTCGTTACCTTTCAGGACCAGGTGTTGAGCAACCAGGGTCAGCGGCTGCAGAGGACGCTAGGCCGAGTAAGGTCCAGTAGAGTTACCACTGTTTCTTGTACCTCTTTTTTTTCCATTATAGTGAGTAGTTCTTGTTTCCGCTGTACTTTTCTTTACCTGCAGTTCATTTTTAGTTATGAATGTTGTTCTACTGTTGTGGTGGTATATACTGTAGTAGTTTCTTTCCTTGCTGCTGTATTTTCTTACTGTTAGTTATATTCATGTTGAATGTTGTTTATTTTACTGCTCTTTTGGTTACTTCCTCGTTGGACGACTAGGTCTTGGGATTAGTTGAGTCGATCCGGTTCTCGTGTCTCGTAGGGGCTCGGGAACCGGGTCGTTACAAGATGGTATCAGAGCAAGGTCGTCCCGAGAAGTGAATCAACTGACTGGAAAATAACCAATTCACATGTCTATAACTAGAGTAGCCACCACAACATATCTCTTGACATGAGCTCTTAGAAGTTTTCGTTAGGTACTGTTCCGTACTGACATATTTTGTTGTTTCGCGTCTCCTTGTAGGAGATGCCTCATCGTGGAACTAGGAGGGTGGGCCGCGGGCGCGGCCGAGGTCGGGGCCCGAGGGACAGATGTGTCGGGCTTGGAGTACATACTACCCCTCCTCTTCTCATAAGCATACCGTCTCCGGACCTCGTCCAACTAATTCGAGAGGTGGTTCGTGAAGAATTTCAGCTTCCATCCACATCGCCACCCCCTCCTCCCCCTTCCGAGCGTACGACAGGGGAGTTGGTGGTGGAACGAGATTTCCGCCATCACACTAAGCATGTTAGGAGAACTCAAAGGAGACACGTGGCGTCCGCAGGAGAGCCGTCACGTTTTGCAGGGCCATCAGCGGCCTTTGGGGGCCCTCGACAGGGGCCAGTCGCCAGCACCGGACCCCCGTCTAGCTGATAGCAGGGACCCACTGAGGGCGGGAGTCGGGTTCCCCTCTGTTACCAGTGTGGCCAGCCGGGCCACATCAGGAGGGACTGCCCGTCTTGGGCAGGAGGTCAGCAGATACTCCCTGCGCAGAGCACTGGAGGGCGCGCAGGAGGCTGCGGTTCCCAGGCGCGAGGAGGAGGACAGTAGTCGCGAGGAGGGTACCGGCCAGCACCTACCCATCCGACGCAGAGTGTGGCTGCTTCGTCCGCACCTAGAGCTGAGGGGCGTAGCAACGCCCTAACACACAGGGACGCCAGAGCTTCTGGATCGGTGGTAGCAGGTATGGTTTCAGTTTCCAGCAGACTCGTTTACACGCTTTTTGATTCTGGCGCTACGCACTTGATTTTCGCAGCCAGTTTCGCAGTTAGTTTGGACCGGGATTATACACTGTTAGAGAATCCGTTCGTAATCAGAGGTCCGAGTGGTCAGCTGTTTGTAGCTGAGGAGGTGTACACGGATTGCGAGGTCAGCGTCGGGGGCATAGCCTGCCAGCTGACCTGATTATGATACAGATGGAGGACTTTGGAGTGATTCTGGGGATGGATTGGCTGTCCGCTTACCACACCATGGTGGACTGTTTTGAGAGGAAGATTGTCTTCTCCATGCCGGAGTTTCCTTCCTTCGAGTTTCACGGACAGCCAGTGGACGGAGGTTTCGGGTGCATTTCGACACTTCCGGCGGCGAGACTTTTGAGCTAGGGGTGTGAGGGCTTCCTAGCTTGTGTGGTGGTAGAGCCCAGCCCTGTGGCAGACTTCCAAAGTATCCCGGTGGTCAGAGAGTACCCTGACGTGTTCCCAGACGAGTTACCAGGACTACCACCCGAGCGTGAGATCGAGTTTGAGATCTCACTAATACCAGGGACCAGCCCCATCTCCACCGCGCCATACAGGATGGCACCGCTTGAGCTACGAGAGCTCAAGTCTCAGTTGCAGGACCTTCTGGAGAAGGGTTTCGTGAGGCCCAGTGCGTCTCTTTGGGGAGCCCCGATACTGTTTGTGAAGAAGAAGGATGGGACCTTACGCCTTTGTGTGGACTACCGACAGCTGAATAGGGTCACCATCAAGAACAGATATCCGCTGCCGAGGATCGACGACTTGTTTGACCAGTTGCGGGGTGCCACGGTGTTTTCCAAGATCGACTTGAGGTCTGGATACCACCAGTTGAGGATCAGGGAGACCGACGTCTCCAAGACAGCTTTCCGCACCCGGTACGGACACTACGAGTTTTTGGTCATGCCGTTTGGGCTGACCAATGCCCCCGCTGATTTCATGGACCTGATGAACCGGGTGTTTAGACCGTACTTGGACCAATTCGTGGTGGTTTTCATAGATGATGTACTCATCTATTCTAGAGGTCGGACGTAGCACGGACAGCACTTGCGGATGGTTCTGGACACTCTGAGATGACTCCGGCTGTACGCCAAATACAGCAAGTGTGAGTTCTGGTTGAGGGAGGTGACCTTCCTAAGTCATGTGATCTCTGGAGATGGCTTGGCGATGGACCCAGCAAAGGTCGAGGCAGTGCTCAAGTGGGAGAGACCGCGTTCAGTTACCGAGATTCGCAGTTTCCTGGGACTGGCAGGCTACTACAGACGATTCATCAGAGGATTTTCACAGATTGCGCGTCCTATGACACAGTTGACCCGGAAGGACGTGCCTTTCGCTTGGACAGACGCCTGTGAGGCGTGTTTTCTGGAGCTGAAGGAGAGGTTGACCTCGGCTCCCGTGCTCACCATCCCTGATAGTAGTGGCGGGTTCGTTGTGTACACGGACACCTCCTTGCAAGGGTTAGGAGGTGTGCTCATCTAGAGGGGTCACGTTGTCGCTTACGCTTCGCGGCAACTGAAGCCCCATGAGCATACCTACCCTACCCATGACTTAGAGTTGGCAGCTGTTGTCTTCGCGCAGAAGACCTGGAGGCACTACTTGTACGGTGAGACCTTCGAGATTTTCACAGATCACAAGAGCCTCAGATACCTTTTTGATCAGAAGGAGCTCAACATGAGACAGAGACGTTGGTTGGAGCTCCTGAAGGACTATGACTGCAGCATCTCCTACCACCCGGGAAAGGCCAATGTGGTGGCTGACGCCTTGAGCCGTAAGGCGCCTGCACACTTGGCCAGTTTACAGTTACAGAGTTGGGGCCTTTTGGAGGAGGCGGGCAGTTGGCGACCTCTAGAGTTACGAGGGTACTGTGGGGCAGTGACGGTGACACGGCAGACCAGGCCAAAGCTGATAGACCACATCATCACAGGATAGATGGTCGATCCGTACTTGCAGTCCTTGCGCGACAGAGTACTGTCGGGAGACCCGGGGGACTTCTCTTTCACAGACCAGGTGCTACGCTTGAGGGGACGGTTGTGCGTTCCCAGAGACGAGGAGCTGTTGAGAGAGCTCCTGACTGAGGCACACGGTTCCAGATTCACCATACATCCCGGAAACACGAAAATGTACCACGACTTGAGACGTGAGTTTTGGTGGAGAGGGATGAAGCGGGATGTGGGTGAGTTCATGCAGCAGTGCTTAGTGTGCCAGCAGGCGAAAGTCGAGCATCAGAGGCCTGCAGGGCCGCTTCAGCCGCTTCCAATGCCAGAGTGGAAGTGGGAGAGCATCACCATGGACTTGGTGGTGGGCTTACCTGTTACCCAGCGGGGACACGACGCAGTCTGGGTAATAGTGGATAGACTAACGAAGACGACGCAATTCTTGCCGATCCGAGTCACTTTGGGACCAGCACAGTTGGTAGAGAGGTATATTCGTGATGTGGTACGACTACACGGAGTTCCGCGGGAAATCGTATCCGACCGGGATACCCGCTTTACGTCCCAGTTTTGGGCTGAGTTTCAGCAGGCCTTGGGGACGCGATTGAGGTTTAGTACAGCTTACCACCCCCAGACGGACGGACAGTCTGAGCGCAGACACTTGAGGACCTTTTGCGTGCCTGTGTACTGGACTGGAGGGGCTCTTGGGAGGAGCACCTGCCCCTGGCGGAGTTTGCATACAACAACAGTTATCACTCGAGCATCGGCATGGCTCCTTACGAGGCTCTGTACGGACGGAGGTGTACGGCACCCTTGAGTTGGGTTGAGGTGGGGACCAAGTGGGAGGTTGGCCCCAGGTTGATCCGGCAAAGTCAGGAGGTAGTTGAGCAGATCCACAGAGGACTCCGCACTGTCAGGAGCAGACAGAAGAGCTACGCGGATCGGAGACGTAGAGAGGTGCAGTTTGAGGTTGGGGACCACGTCTTCCTTCGTGTCTCGCCCATGAAGGGCTTACAGCGGTTTGGGGTGAGAGGGAAGCTCGCGCTGAGGTTTGTGGGGCCCTTTGAGATCCTGGAGCGGGTTGGACCCGTTGCTTACCGGCTTGCCCTCCCCCCGCAGCTTTCTAGTGTGCACGACGTGTTCCACGTGTCCAACCTCAGGAAGTACATAGCCGATCCCAGTCACGTACTGAGTCACGAGAGCGTCGAGGTGGGCGACGACCTGACCTACCCCGAGCGGCCAGTGCAGATTCTAGACCGAGCTGTCCGCAGTTTGAGACGAAAGCAAGTACCCCTGGTAAAGGTCTTGTGGAGGAGCCAGCGGTACGAGGAGGCTACCTGGGAGCCTGAGGCGGCAATGCGGGAGCGGTACCCGGAGCTTTTCGCGGGTACGTCTTTCAGACCGACTTCAGTCTTCTTTGAGTTTGTCATAGTTATTTTGACGTCCTTTCCCGTACCCTAGTTGACGCAAGTTTCGGGGATGAAACTTCCATTGAGTTTGTTATATTGTAACGAACGCACGCCCCAGATGTCTTTTAAGACGTCTGGGAGGTGGCCCAGACGTCGGACCAGACGTCTGGGGTCACTTCCAGACGTCTTACCAGACGTCTGGGATCGTTTCCAGACGTCTGGAAATCGGTTATTTTCGACACGCGCGGGTCGTCTGCGCGCCTGAGCGCGCAGATCGCATATTCGCTCCTGCGGCTGCAGATTCTCACCGCTGCAGTCTCTCTCTCTCCTCGTCGCGCGACCTTAAAAGGCCACGCGCTCTCTCCCGTCGCCTCCACCCCTTTCCTCTTCTCCTTCCAGTACGCGAGAGCGAGCGCGAGAGCGAGCGCGAGAGAGTGCGCTGGGTTGCTGCGGCGGCGACGGCCGCAGTGAGCGCGGAGGGGGTGCTGCGTGTGAGAGCGGCGCTCAGCTGTGAGGGCGAGCTCGTCGGGGCTGCCAGGGCCGGCCGGCGGGGAGCGCAGCAGGCGCAGAACAACGCGGGAGGCCTGCTGCGGCTCGAGCAGCAGGCGCACGAGGTGCGACGCGGGCGGCGTCGCGAGCGGAGGGCGAGTCGCGCCCTGGTTCTGGAAAAATTTCCAGAATCAGACGTCTGTGCTGATAGCCAGACGGCGAGGTCGACGTCTGGAAGACTGTCCAGACGTCTAAAAGGTGAGTTTTCCGTCTTCTTCTTCCTTCTTGTCGACTGACCGTACTGAGGGAGGGAGATGGGTGTGCGCAAGCTCGGTGATTCGCCATCCAACGCGAATCAGACTTCTGGCTGTAGTACCAGATGGCGGGAGCGACCTCCAGACGTCCGGGGTGACCATCGGACGTCTGGGAACTAGTCCAGATGTCCCCGCAGGCTTTTGGACATCTGAGAAACCACGCAGAATAAGGTAATTCTCTGATCCACTTTTTAAGACGTCTGGAAGAAGTTCCAGACGTCTTATTTTGCACAATGTCGTCGTTTTCGACCCGTTGAGGGCCCGTTCGGGTTCCGTTTTCCACGTTTCGAGTTGCGTTCTTTCCGGAATTAAATCCTCTACCCGTCTACAGTAGCTATACACTGTTTTGAGACACTCCTTGTGTTTGATCCTTGTGATAGGACCTCGTTCTGTTGCAGTCTTAGGGGTCGCGGAGGCACGCGGGATTCCCGATAACGCCCCCATTACTCCCGTCGTACCTGGTAGAGTGGCTTTTAAGTATAACCTATTAAATTTTGGAATCATAAATATAACCTAGGACATTACATGAATCCTAGGAATGAAAAAAAGATTGAATGTTAGATCCTAGGTGTTGCATGAATCCTAGGGCTGAAAAACTAGATTGTATGATAGATCCTAGGATACGGCATGAATCCTAGGACGGGAAAACTAGTGGAACAGATGAATACTGCAGTATTGGAAAAATGGAAAGGAACAAATAGCTGCCTGTAATCGAATTAACAGCTGCCTGTTGAATAAATAAACGTGTTTGAGAACATGGATTGTGATAATGTGAAACTGGAAGGCGAAACTTAGACGTTCTGAGCTGGAACCCTATGAGGAAGTAGGAGTAGAACTCCTGGAAAGTGAATGGAATAGTATTGGGGAAGTGAGCTGGCCCTTGAGTACGGAGTACCAAGGAGAGCGACTGTCCCCCTGTTTAGTGCAGAGCGGAGCCAGCCGCCCCAGGGACCCGGGGTTAGGACTGGTCATTCTGTACCGACTTGCTGGCCCTCGCGTACATAGTACCGAGGAGAGCTACTAGTGTAGGGAGGTACTAGCTACCCCACGGGCCCTGGGGTTCTGCTAGCCTCCCACACCGACTTGTTAGGCCCGCTGGGGCAAACCAGGGTAGTCAGGCGAGGGTGCGCGGACTGTGGAGGGGCAAGGCCCCTGTTTGGTTACTGTGGAGGGGTTGGACCCCTGTTACTGAGAGGGTTCTACCCTGTACTGGTTCTGTGCTGTGCTTTGGGCGCACCCGTTAACGGAAACGACTGACCGCGTGCCAGTGCGGGTTAG
This sequence comes from Thalassia testudinum, assembly GCA_037157565.1. Taxonomy (NCBI): domain Eukaryota; kingdom Viridiplantae; phylum Streptophyta; class Magnoliopsida; order Alismatales; family Hydrocharitaceae; genus Thalassia; species Thalassia testudinum. The sequence goes on along the minus strand of JAZHRO010000039.1, from coordinate 113,213,320 downwards.
CTACCCGTGCGTTTGCCGCGCGTGCCGTAGTCACTGTTACGTCTGTCAGTGACCTTGGGGTGGTTGACTGAGAGTAGGATCACCACGGGGGACTCTCCCGGCCAGGAGAGCACCACGTGCTACTTCTATTGTTCGGAAAAGATTGCAATCAAGATCGTTCCCACGAGGACCATTCGAGATCAAGTGAAAGATCTGAGAAATAGATAAATCGTGAGATAATTGAAAGACTTAAATAAAGAAAGTAACAGAACTTAACAGCTACTGTACACTCTACTGTTTCTTTAGTTTAGTTGCCACTCTACTCAGCGTTTTGCTGACGTGTTACACTCGTTACCTTTCAGGACCAGGTGTTGAGCAGCCAGGGTCAGCGGCTGCAGAGGACGCTGGGCCGAGCAGGGTCCAGTAGAGTTACCACTGTTTCTTGTACCTCTTTTTGTTCCGTTATAGTGAGTAGTTCTTGTTTCCGCTGTACTTTTCTTTACCTGCAGTTCATTTTTAGTTATGAATGTTGTTCTACTGTTGTGGTGGTATATACTGTAGTAGTTTCTTTCCTTGCTTCTGTATTTTCTTACTGTTAGTTATATTCATATTGAATGTGATTTATTTTACTGCTCTTTTGGTTACTTCCTCGTTGGACGACTAGGTCTTGGGATTAGTTGAGTCGGTCCGATTCTCGTGTCTCGTAGGGGCTCGGGAACCGGGTCGTTACATGGATGCAGGCTGGCGACGTGCGCCCCTCACCGGAGTATGGTCAGAGACGAGACCCATACCTTCCGCGCGTTCGCACGGAAGGTGTGGGGGTCGTCAGGCAGCATGGCTGAGTCCCTACGACAGCAGACGTCGCAGGGAACTCCGCGTTCACTTTACAGGACATCCCCCTCACCTTGCGTGGCACCATGCTCCGCGCAAAGTCGCCGGAGCATGGTGCTGCGCAGAGAGTTGCAGGAGGGACCAAAATGTAAAGAACGATGAGGAAATTAGGGGCCAAAATGCAAGGGTTTCGAAAGTTAAGGGTCAAAAAGTAAATGATGAGGACCAAATTGCAAATTCGGTCAAAGAGGTCTCTTCTTAGGCTCAAGTTTTTATGCATGACTATGTTGAACCTAAGGATTTTAATGGTGAATTTTGTTTCTAGGTCAGACCATGTTTGACCGACCAATTTACGTAAAAACTCAAATTAAATCATTAATTGGGCATGGTTCTCAATGTAGGTCAAAATGGGTTTCTAAGGCCAAATTGAAGGTTCTAAAACCTAGAGATTATTTTTCTATGAATTTTATAGGGTTTATTTGATTTTTACCCTACCTCGAACCTCGTGAATTGAAGTGGGTTTGTTTTAGGGTTACGGAATGTCATTTAATTCCTTCGAGTTGCTGTAGCCCTTGTTAGGTCAGATCATCCCACTTTCCTTCTTATTAGGTTAGTTTGACCTGTGTTTGGATCCTTAATTACCCTATTTGCAAATTATGTTGGTGAAATTGCATTTTTACCCCTTATGACTTATTTTCTTTTTGAACTTAGAATTCTCTGAGTTAAGTCCTTCTTTGAGTAATGTAGGAGCTTTTTCTTGCATATCTAGGTTAGATTGTGCTAGTTAGGGTTCATGATGAGGTTCTCATCATTGAGTGAGTCTATCACAACTTTCACGATAAGATGCTTAGCACTTAGAGTCCTTTTCGATTCTTAGGCAGGTCGGGTAGCCATAAAAAGTTATCCCGAAACTCTCAACTCCAAAATTTCAAAAAAAATTAGAAAAGAAAAAGAGAAAAAAATATATCTTCCCTTTTCAAAATAAGGTGACGACTTGGGTGATCTGCATTTTAGCAAACACCTGGGCACTATTAAGTTTTATAATTAGGTCCTTAGTGAAATTTTCTAATGTGATCAACAAATCTTGCCTAAGTGATCAAATCTTGATTCTATTTTTATACATAGCATTTAGGTTAATTTTGCTAGGGACTAACAAAAGATAAGCATGGGGGTATGATAAACACACATGTATTCATGATAAAATGCTTACTTATGATAATTCATAAGCTTGGCATTACATTCCATAGTATAAATATTGCATAGCATTCATCATATTGTATTTAGTGTGATTTGTATAAATTGTATAGTAATTCATGCATTATTGTGGCTAGGAAACAGGGCATGACATTTCGAAGCTTTAAATGCAAAATCTAACAGTACGAATGAATCCGAAGCGACAATCACAGTCCGGCAACGCGGAAATCATCTTGATCCAAGCACCATGGCATCCTCTGTAAGCAAAGAAAGGCAGACGGTCCAGATGGTGCCATGTGGCACCATCCAGATCGCCCAAAGTCGCCTGGCATTCCTCCAAGGGCTTTCCAATGTGCGATCTCAACCGTTGGATGAAAATCCAATGGCTGAGAAGCTGCCTCCATCACACTTTAGCAGCCTCTCCTCTCGACACTCTCGCGGGTGTGGCACAGTGGTCGAAGCGCACACTACCAAAGGAGGGGCACAGGTTCGAGACCCGTAAACCCCCCCAATCCTCCAATTGGCCACGCAGTGCACGCGCCAGCGCAGTGCACAGCACAGCAACGCACGTAGCATAGAGGACGTAGCACCAGCATAGAGGTAAAACACAGCCAGCACATGCGCAAGACACGGTAGCACGTAGCGTGTGCCAGTAGGACGCACACGATCTCCAGTGATTTCCACAACGGCTTTTAGCGATGTTTATGGATGTCACTAATTGCCTATGCACAGGAAGCTTTTCCTCCACCACGATATAAACCCACCTACACCTCCCCATTGGCCATCATCTCTTCCTTTCTCTCCCTCACCACCTCCAAGGCTCTAGAAAAGCTTGTCCCAAGCCTGGGATGCTCCTCTTGAGTAGAAATAATGATTTTTTTCCCACCTCTCATCCACCTTTGTGGAGCATCCTGTGGCCATCCTCTTACCACCTACGAGAAGAAGATCCTCGCCGCGACGACATCCTACCTCGTCCTCCTCCCTCCGCCGCCGTTCTCCTTCCTCCAGCTTCCCACTACCTTCATCCAGGTGCTGTCAGAGCAAGGCATCCTCCAAGTGACTGTCGAGGGGGATTTCCTCATCTTATTCTTTTTATCTCTTTTATAGTGTAGTTTTACTTCCCTCAATTAATTATAATAAATAGTTCGGTTCACCGCTATAATATTTGTCTCTGTTTGTCTATCTCTCTCTCTCTCTCTCTTATTTTGCAAGTAGATTAGTTAGATAAAGTTTTGTCGATCTGATCTCTTCCTTTATAAAAATACCAAAAAAAATCATAAAAGATAAAAACAACAAAAATAAATAAAATTGAAGTGCAGATTTCACAAACCAAACGTTCGCCTCCCTGTGTTCGACCCAGGATTCCCTTGGAGTTTTGGTATAAATTTTATTTGGTAACGATTTTTGCGACTACGACGATGGATACTTCGAAACCCTGCTTTTCCATCGAAAAAATGCACTCACCAAATCTTAGATTTGCAAGAATTTGATTTGGAGATTCGTGACAAAGCGGGTAAATAGAATGTAGTTGCAGATCATCTGTTCCGCCTTCCCTCGTCTATCACTAAACCTTTAGTACCTATTACTAAACATTTCCCGAATGAGCATCTTATGGGCATAGATGCTGGGCTTCCCTAGTATGCAAACATTAGTGCCCATTTTGTGAATGTACATTTCCAGTCCATGCTTAGAAAATACGAGGTATCTCACCGCATTTCTATCCCATATCATCTGCAAACAAATGGACTGGCCGAGCTATCAAACTAGGAAATCAAAAAGATTATGCAGGTCATTGTTCGACTTGATAGAAAAGATTGGTCAACTCGACTTCTGAAAGTATTATGGGCTTATAGGACCACCCATAAGACCCAATTAGGAATGTCTCTTTTCAGGACTGTTTTTGGGAAGGCATGTCACCTTCATGTAGAAATCGAGCATAAAGCCTATTGGGAAATATGAAAATGCAACCTAGACCTCAAAAAGGCTAGCATCCACCATCGCTTGCAAATAAGCGAGCCCGATGAGTTATGTAACGACATGTATGAGAACTTGCGAATTTACAAGGAATGAATAAAGGCCTTGCATGATAAGCACATTTCATGAAAATCATTTAGTCCTGGTCAGATGGTACTTCTGTTTGATGCCTATCTCAAACTGTTCCTGGGCAAGCTCAGATCTAAGTGGACTAGACCATTTCTTGTAAGGAGGATTTTTGGTAATGGAGCTGTGGAAATATCACCTCCTGATCTTGACTCTATACTATTTGTTGTTAATGTCCAACATCTCAAACCTTTTTTTGAACTTAATGACTTGAGCCTGATCGGCGAGTCTCTTGACCTCCTTTCCACTTAAGCCGCATTGCGCCCAGCTGATGGTGGTAAACTTAATGCTTAACGGGAGTCAACCCGTCATTCTTTTGAAAAACCCCAAGACCTTTCTTAATCTATTTGAAATTCACTCTTACTACACTTTAGGGTTCCTAATTTGAGAACTAACCTGTTCTAAAATTATGAACTAAATTGAATATGAACCCATCCTATTTGCAATGAGGGCATTGCAACACCTAGGCATGGGGGAGATTAAAGTGCAATTATCTAAAAGTCATTTCTGAAAGGTTCTCACCAAAAATATACATAGATTTAGTTATATATATATATATAAGAGAAAGAGAGAGAGGAAGGAAAGAGAAAAATCAATAGACATTTTTAGTTTGTCAAAACCCTTGAACATTCAGTTGTGGAGTCCAGCAAATTTTCTTCCATAAGATCCACTAAACAATTGTGAGGTAAGAGTAGAGTGTCTATTGATACTCTAAGTCTAGTACGATGACTCTTAAGTTTTGGATAATTAGATAATGATACTCGGAGTTAGGCATAGTTTTCGCTCTCAACTCTTGTGTGCGAATATTTTGTGTGAATTCCTAAGAGCCACCAAATAAGGCAAATACGCAGAGAGCGGGTTCTAATGAAAGTAGAACTAAAGTGGATGGTTATGACCATTCTTTACAGAATCCTTGATTGGAGGGTGTTAGTGTCAAAGGTTAGAAATTCATTGTCCTATTTATTCTTTTTCGGTGCCAAGAGTATGCACTTCCACCAAATAAACCACACAATATCCTCTTAAACACCATCATTTCCCAAATGCCTCATAAATGAAAGATACGTTGTGTTGAGTTATATTGATATCTTTTTATAAAAAAAAGGAAAGAAAAAAAATATATATATTAAATATCCTAGAAAAAATATATACAGATACTTTAAAAAAAAAAGTATTTAATTTCATGGTTGTGTTTATATGTTGATTCGTTATAAGTAAATTTCATTAAGGCAGCAATACTCACAACCACTTATGATCCATCAAATACAGCCTTGACCAACTTTTCTGTATTTCTGACCGCCCGAATACTAGTTGAGGAATTCTGACTTAGTTATACGGTTATCAGAACTTAATTAAAGTGTTAATACCATGAGAGACCACTGAATATATTACAAATCTGGTGAGATTGTGAGCTCTTATTAAATAAAAAAATGAAAAAAAAGAGTAAGCATAATGAAACTAAAAGAGAGCACAGTTTTTTAGCATTTCTGAGTTGATTTGTTTAGTAATCTAGAAATTTAGAGTCTAAAGTACTAGATTACATGTAGCACCAACAGAGTGTGAGCCACCAAAAATAAAACCCTTCTACTTAGACATCTTCTACCAAAAGATAAAATTCGAGGTTAAATCATAGATCACTTGCTATGTCATCCTCGAGGGAAGAAGTTTGCCTATCTTGATAAATTTGTACCAAGGGTCAAGTACAAACTTTAAATGTATATTGGTAACTGGCAAAGGGAGGAAGAAGAGAGATAAATATTTTTGAGCTAAATGTCAAAGATACCCTTATGCTAAAAATCTATGCTAAACTCTAGAATTTGCTAAGGGACCAACAAATGGTAGGAATAGGGGTATGATGGCATCGCCATCATTCACTATATCTAACCTAATTTAACTAAGTCTTAAGGGTAAATTCACCTAAATCTTACATAAAAATGGTATAATTCAATCAAGAAGAGAAGAATAGGCCCAAAAGGTAGCTAAATAGGCTCAAAACAATCTATCTAGGATTTTTCTCTAAAAAATAGGTTATAAAAATAATAATTAAACCATAATTTTGTCCTGACCCAAATTAAAACAAGTTTTGATGGAAATAAATGTAGTCTAAATCTTATAAAAGTCATTTAAAATTATCTTATAAGATTTGACACAGTCAATTTGATAATCGGAACCCATTTTGACCTAAAACAAAATTGTAGACGAGAATTTGATACAATTTGGGTTAAATTGTAAATTAACCATACAAACAACTTCGAAATAAAAAATTGAGGTCACCATTTGGTTTCCTATATTCTAATTAAGCTACCATAAAAATTTGTACTAATTTTGACCTTATTTACACCTACTTTGCATTTCAGTCCTCAACTTTCAAATATTTTCAATATTGTCCAAAACCACAACTCTTAGGTCCTTTTTTCTTACACTTTGGTCCCTGGGCATCTTCTTCAACCAAAAGAAGCACTCGATGACCGCCATTGGCGTCGAGATTCAAGCTCGGTTGGCGATCGCCTCAAGCTTCAAACGACTTCGACTTGTAAAGCAAAGTCATGCCTCAAGTCGTTCCGCATCCATTGATGGTGGTTCCACTGCCAAAGATCACGTCAGCCACCCGCAATTGATGATCAAAGCCGGTGCGCTTGTTGCGAGCTCTCCAAGCATTTCTCGCAACCATACGCCTCCAATCGCTCCAACATAGGGCTATAAAGTCTCGCGATCCCCTTTCGAGTTCCCTCGTCCAGAAATCACGCTCATTTCCTCTCTTCTTCCCCGAGCATAGAAATTAATGGACCTTGGAGCTTCTTCCTCCCCATCGATCTGCTGCCCCTCACCACCAATTGAGGACACAGCCACCTTCCCCTCTTCCTCGTTGTTCTCCCCATCAAAGGACACGGTCACTTAGCCACTTCCTCAGCTCCAAACTCCCTTGTCAGACTTCTCCTCCTCCACGTCCGGCGTTATTCTCTGTCACCCTCCACCTCCTCTCAGGTACTCTCTTATCTTCTCCTCTCCCTATAGGGTAGTTTCCCCCCTTCAAATCTAGAATCCACCACCGCACGCCCACCGCACGCGCACCATCTGCATCGTCTTCCTCAAGGGTGGTGAGTTCTCCGACCAACATCTGGCGAGCATGCCTCACCACTCCATCCACCATCTCCACACCCCATCGACTCCACAAGCTCCGCCTCAACATCCCGAGCAAAAGCCCTAACGTTATTGGGAATTTCGACACTCCGAGAACTCCCCCGGACTCACCCACTCCATGCCGCCATCGTCACGTCCGGTGGCCCTCCTCCGACTTCAAAGCACCAATCCAACCATAGCACCACCTTCAGTGAACCACGGTGGAGCTCCCCGACTCATTGGATTGGATTTTCGATGCCTCTCCACCGCGGTCAATCAACCCATGTCGGCTCCTCTCCACCGAGCATGTAGCACCACCTTTGGCCTCCTTATAGCTCGAAGCTTCGCGAGAAGCTCCATGGTAGCACAAGGAACATTTTACGACCCTTTATAGATACTTTCATGCACCGAGGAGCTTCATTAACATCCATCATTGCTGCCATCTTCCACGTCCATGCAGGTGCTTCTCCAGCCACCTCCAAGCTCGCAAACATCGCAGGAAGGTTCGTGGCACCCCCACGGATAATTCCCGTAGAGGTTTTGTGTGTAACCAAGCCTTAACGACCATCATCGAACTCACGCTGACCATCAACATCTCCCTGCTAAATGTAGAAGAGAAGGAAAGGAAGAAGAAGGTAGGGACCTGAACATAGAGAAAAGAAATTCACAGGGACCTAAACGTAGGATCCAGGGACTTGAGTGTAATAAAATCAAATTCTTAGGGACTGAATTAAATATGTGCTTAAATAAGTGATTATTCATCTTGAATATTGCTCATTGATGGTTGTTATTGAGATCTGAATGCAATATCTTATTCAATTACTAGTGTTATGAATTATTTAGTGCTTGATTTAGTCACATTAGATTCTTTCTTTTACTAAGCATTGAATAACAATTATTTTGATCATTAATCCCTTGCACTTGAACTATAAATTCAATCTATTTATTTCGTACAACCCAGTGCAATATTTGAACTTGTTAACCTTTCTAGAAATTACCCTAAATACAAGACCATTAAATTCCTGAGTGTGAAATTCTCAATAATGGTATTCGCATATTATATTGCTCCCAAAGACAACCTCAGATTTTTTCTGATTAATTCAAGTATTATAAATTTAAATGTTAGATTCACTTTGATCTATATTATGACGCGTGTTTTTGAAAAACGATCAAAGTGCGATTTAAACACTATCTAACAGGAGGAATGAGGTTGCCTGAATCCAAAGCCGGCTGCTAAGGAGGAAGAAGGGAGGGAGGTCTCCAGTGAGTGAATAGCCCACAAGAGGAGCTCTAGGGTCGTCCTCAGGCATACGTCATCCCTAGCGACGAGGAGGAATTGGAGGTGAAGAACCACGCCCCTGTCACAGGCGTGATGAGTGAAGAGGTTAGGAGTTGCTTAAGAGGGAGGAAAGGATCGGCTCAAGGAAGTAGGAGAGGAGTCAATCTCGCACGCAAGGCTCAGGGGAGTAGCTTAAGTAGCTCAAGGAGTGATTGCAATCATCGCAAGGGTGAGATTAAGCTCCTAGGTCACTGACGGTGGGATGGGGCTTGAGAGGGCGCACGAGTGTCTAAATCAAATCACGGCCGTTGGATTAGATCAGGAGAGAATGGTGAAGCTACGCACAAGTTCGCACGAACCTTCAATTTGGAAATGGTAGTTGATCAAGGGATGCATGGGAGTGATAGCCACGATGGAACGAGTTCATTGGGCATCTATAGTGACTTGCCAGCTGCAGGTGTATTGGTGAAATTGCGCTAAAGGCCTTATGGGCAAAATGGTAGGAAGTTTAGGAAGAAACCCATAAGTGATGAAATATGTAGCAGCGCGGTCCTCGTGTCCAAGAAGTGGGTCCCTGGCAGCTTTCAAAGGAGTCCCTGGATGTTTTAAACGTGAAGAAAATGTAATGACCTAAGGACCTAAATATAAAACTCTAAATGCAAGGTCCTAATGATGTCGTAATGTAACCAAGTTTTTATTGAAGCATAATTAAACATTTAGGAAGTCAATTCCACCTTTGATTTGAACTTTTGAATCTAAATGAGTGTTTAATTTGCAAATGAATCAGCAATTTATATTAATGAATAGAATATCTCATTTTATGACCTAATTTTACATTTTTAGTACAAATTTGATGTTTTAGGTCATTTATGTTATTTTCTACACTTAACCCTTTTCATGTGTTAATTCTATTGTGTTTGGTTGGTAGGTTAAGTATTTAACCTGCCACTTAACCCACCTCCTATCTACGTCGGGTTAAGTGGACTTAACCCACTTTAATCTGCTAAAACGTTCAAACGGGTTAACTCACTTATTCCATCATTTATTCCACTTCTTCAACTTATTCCACAAACTTATTCCAATTACCAAATGGGACTGTAGTGTTTAACCTAATTTCTAACCTAACTTGGATATTTTAGCTTTGATGAGCTACACCTCATCAGGCAGCAAAGTGTTACGACCCGGTTCCCGAATCCTACAGGACGCGAGACCGGACCGACTCGACTGATCCCAAGACCCAGTCGTCTAATAAGAAAGTAACCCAAAAGCAAGAAAGTAAACCACATTCACTATGCTAAGTAATTAATAGTGACAAAAGTACAACAGTAAAGAAGTAAAAACTGCTACAGTACATACCACCACAACAGAAGAAAAGTAACCAGGTACAAGAATATAAAGTACAAAATGTAAGAGTACAAACGTAAAGGTACTGATGAGTCCATTTTAATGGACTAATAGTAAGCCTAAGTAATTCTCTTTTAACAATTTAGGTTTGTTAATAACTACACTAAGTTATAGAATAATTGTATGCATCAGGATTTAATTTTATAACATTCTATGACTTAGTGTGTAATGATTATGTTCTTTTTATTTGAAGGAATAATATTCAGGAAGAATAAGGGTTGGGGAGCAATTTTCCCCAACAACCGGCGGGCCTTTTCCCTTTCCTACGGCCAGTGTAACTCTTCTCCAACGCCCGCCGGTTGAAAACAGAAAGGGGATTTGGAAATCCTGGGATTGGCGCATGCGGGGAGAGAGAGGAGTTAAAGAGAAGAGGTGGAGAGAAGAATGGGGATCATCTTCCCCCTGCGGGGAACGGCTCTCTCTTCTCCACTGTGGAGAGGGAGAGCATTGTGCCGCTCCTTCTCTACCTCAAGGAGTAGCATCGAGCGCCTCTCCCTACCGCGCGCCTTCACCAGCTGCAGGCAGTTCTCCAGTCCACCGTGCGCACACGCGCCACACACCGCCCCCACCTTCCTGCAAAGTGCCATCACGCCTCTACCGCATAGCACACACACACCGCTCCACCTCCAGCGGCGCCCATAGGTGCTCCCAACCGCGTGTCCACTACAGGCGCACCTCCCTGCAGAGCGCCATCACGCTACCCCTGCCCGCGCGCCTTCCTCCTGCCGCTCCAGCTCCCTGCAGAGTGCCATCCCGCCTTCGCAACCGCCCGCAGGCGCTCTTAACCGCGCGCCACTCCTCCCCGCAGAAGGTGCTCACGCACTCTCTGCCTGCAGCACACCATCCAGCGTGCCCCACCGCTCCAACGCTGCATGCGCTCATGCCCTGCAGCGCCTCCGCCTGCGTGCTCCACCTCCAACCCCTGCTGCAGGCGCTCACGCCCTCTCTGCCAGCACGCTCCACCTCCAGCCACTGCAGGCCACTTCCTATCTTCAAGCGCTCACCAACTGCAGCCACCTCCAGCCACAAAGCAGCGTGCTCCACCGCCCATCTGCGACCGCAACCGGCAAGCAACCGCGCACCAGCGCGCGTGTGCAAGCCCGCTCGAACAGACGCAGCAGCAGCCGCCTTCTTGCTCCATAGGCCGGAGCTCCGGTCATCGCCGCCGGCCACCTCCACCGCCGCTGCTGCCACCGTCGGAAAGCTCTTGACCTTGCTGTCCTCTTCAGCCCTGCATCGACCCCCGCGGTTCTCTCTCTCTCTCTCACGAGGAAGAGAGAGGAAGAAAGCTCTGTTTTTGTTGGAATTAGAAATTACATTCAACACCATTGCCACCGATTTCATTTTTTTATTATTATTATATTGTGGCAGAATTGCATTCAAGCACTCACAGTTCTTTCTAATTGCATAGTATTAATATTGGCTAGTTTAAAGATTGATTTTGGACTTGATTTAAGTACTAATCGTCTTTAGTACACATCACATGAAAATTGCATTAATTCATCCTAAATTTATTGAGGATTTCTGTGAGGGAAAACTGCACTTACACCCTTAACTTTTTAGGTTATTGCAAATCTAATTTCCTTCACATTTTAAGTCCAATTTGAAAAGGGATTTCGCACTATCTGAAATAACATTAAATAATTAAAGTATTGATTGCATCATTGCCTCCCTATGGACACAACCCGCTCTTCTACGAGTGGTTAATTTCATTATTTTTTATTAGTCGATTTTTCCACCACTTAAATACTATAACGCTAAGCAAAAAGTCGACCGTCAGGTACAAGAGTCTACTCACTACTACAAAAGAGTAAAACAAGAGAAACTACAGCTACTAGGATCTACTATGCCCAGCACCCTCTGCAGCCGTGGTCTCTGGCTACTCAACACCCAGACATGAAAAGGGTTTATGAGTACACAATGTGAGTGAACGCTGAGTAGAGTAGCAACCAACTAACTAAAGCAGTAAAAGTGGGCAGGTAGCTGCTGTTTCTCAATTACTTTCGTTAACTAATTATTCTTTTTCACCACTTGGTTTATTTATCAGGTCTCCGTCTTGATCTCAAATGTTCCTTGTGGGAACGATCTTGATTGCAATCTTTTTCGAGGAGTAGAAGGCACACATGGTGCTCTCCTGCCCGGGAGAGTCCCCCGTGGTGATCCTACACCTAGTCAACCACCCCAAGGTCACGAACAGACGTAACGGTGACAACGGCATGCGCGATAAGCGCACGGGTAGCTACCCCACACTGGCACGCTTTCAGTCGTTTCCGTTAGCAGGTGCACCCAAAGTACAACACAGAACCAGTATATGGCCTAGCCCTTTCAGTAACAGGGGTCTAGCCCCTAAGAACCAAACAGGGGTCTCGCCCCTCCATAGTCCACGCACCCTCACCTGACTACCCTGGTTTGCCCAATGGGCCTAACAAGTCGGTGTAGGGCAGCTAGCTGAACCCTGGGCCCCTGTGGGGTGGCTAGCTCTCTCCCTACACTAGTAGCTCTCCCCGGTACTATGTACGCGAGGGCCAAGAAGTCGATACAGAGTGGCCAATCCTAATCCCACGTCCCAACCCAAGGGCGGCTAGCTCCGCTCTGCACTAAACAGGGGACAGTCACTCCCCTTGGTACTCCGTACTCAAGGGCCAACTCACTTCCCCACTCACATTTCCAAATCCATTACATTTATTTCCAAGAGCTCTACTCCTAATTCCCCGTAGGGTTCATGCTCATATTCCTTATGTCAAGCCATACCAGGTTTCATCATTTCTATTTCCATTCTCAGGTTATACATATGAAGTTCATATGGCTATCGTTCACATTTCCATATACAGGTTATACACAGGTAGCTCGTATTTCCATCATTCACATTTCCATTATACATGCAGCTCGTATTATGTCATTTAATGTATACAACAGGAAATTTACAAGTACTTCATATTTCACAGGCAACTGTTATTTATTTACAGGCAATTGTTATCATTCTATCTACTCATTCAAAACTGCAATTCAATCATCCATTACAAACATTTCAAGTGTTTCTCGTCTTAGGATTCATGCCATATCTTAGGTTCTAGTCATTCATTCCATACATGCATTTAGGTTATAATTAAATTAGGGGGAAGCCACTCTACCAGTAAATCCAGGAGTATTGGGGACTTGAACGGCAGCCTCACGTGCCTCAGCAAGCCCCGAACCTACAATGGAACAAAGTCCTATCACAAGGAACAATCACAAGGGAACTATCAGAACAGTATGGAAAACCTTCTAACAAGTAGAGAAACTCACAAGGAACACATCGGTAGCTTATTTGCGTAAAACGAAACTCAAACAGACCCTAAACGGGTCAAAATTAGGGTTTCTGTCTCAAATCAGACGTCTAGAACAACTTCCAGACGTCTTAAAAGTGTCCAGTGTCATACCTCAAGCCCTGTGCCAATTCTCAGAAGTCCAGGGACTCTTCTGGACCGTCTGGACCCAGCTCCAGATGTCCGACCACCTCTTCAGACGTCTGGAAGCGCTTCCCATCGTCTGGTATGTCGCCCAGACATCTGAAATGAGTGGGCAGGCGTGCCCCACACCTTCCCGAAGCGAATCCTGCATGCCATCAGCAAATCTCTCAAAACGAGCATGCAGAAGGGTTACTGCGGAGTGACCTGCATGGCCATATCCGCAAAGGGAACGTACCTTCGCGAAACTCTCACCTCAAACATCTGGAACTGCCTCCAGACGTCCACTTTGTCATCTGGACGTCGCACCAAACATCTGATTCTAGGAAAAACCCAGAACCAGAACCTGCTTCCGCCCTCTCGCGCCGCGCGTGGCCGCGCCGCACCCCCTCGCCTACAGCTCCGATTGCAGCAGTGTCGGGAGGACCTCCTTAACGCACTCCTCGCGCATGTGCTGCTTCGGCCGTGCGCTCACCGGTGAGCTCCCACGTGAGCTCGTGAGCTTGCTCTCCTCCTCCGCTCCTCACGTCGGTCCTCCTCGACACTACCTGCGTGCTCTCTCGCTCGCGTTGCCTCTCTCGCTGGAGTGGAGAAGAGGGGAAGGGCTGGTGTGGGGAGAACGAGAGGGGAAGGGGGTCTTATATAAGGTCGTGGGTAGGGTTTTGCTGGAGGCGGGGAGAGAGAGAAGAAGGGGAGGAAAAATGAGAGTACTGTCTACGCGCAGACGCAAGCTCGTACTCAAATTTTTCGATTTCCAGACGTCTAGGAAGGTGTCTAGACGTCTGACCTGACGTCTGACCCACAGTCCAGATGTCTTAAAAGGCTCAAACAGCTCGGGTCTTAACATCATAACAAACTTAAAGGAAGTTTCATCCCCGAAACTTGATCTAGCTAGGATGCGGAAAAAGAACAACATACGCATAACAAACATAAAGAGGACCAAAGCTAGTCCGAAAAGACGTACCCTCAAAAAGCTCCGAGTACCGCTCTCACATTGCCATCTCAGGCTCCTAGGTAGCCTCCTCGTACCTCTAGCTCCTCCACAAGACCTTCACCAGGGGTACCTGCTTTCGTCTCAAACTCCATACGGCTTTGTCTAATATCTGCACTGGTCGCTCGGGGTAGGTCAGGTCGTCACCCACCTGGACACTCTCATGGCTAAGAACGTGACTGGGATCGGCGACGTACTTCCTGAGGTTGGATACGTGGAACACGTCATGCACACCAAAAAGCTGGGGAGGAAGGGCAAGCCTGTAAGCAACGGGTCCTACCCGCTCCAGGACCTCAAAGGGCCCCACAAACCTCGACGCAAGCTTCCCTTTCACCCCAAAATGCTGCAGGCCTTTCATGGGCGAAACACGTAGAAAGACGTGATCCCCAACCTCGAACTACACCTCTCTACGCTTCTGTCTGCTCCTAAAAGTGCGAAGTCGTCTGTGGATCCGCTCAACTACCTCCTGACTTTGCTGGATCAACCTGGGGCCAACCTCCCACTTGGTCCCCACCTCAACCCAACTCAAGGGTGCAGTACACCTCCGTCCATACAGAGCTTCGTAGGGTGCCATGCCGATGCTCGAGTGATAACTGTTATTATATGCAAACTCTGCCAAGGGCAAGTGCTCCTCCCAAGAGCCCCTCCAGTCCAGTACACAGGCACGCAAAAGGTCCTCAAGTGTCTGTATCGTGCGCTCTAACTATCCCTCCGTCTGGGGGTGGTATGCCGTGCTGAACCTCAACCGTGTCCCCAAAGCCTGCTGAAACTCAGCCCAAAACTGGGACGTAAAATGGGTATCCCGGTTGGATACAATCTCGCCCAGAACTCCGTGTAGACATACCACATCACGAATATACCTCTCAACTATGCTAGTCCCAAGGTGACTCGGATCGGCAGGAAGCGTGTCGTCTTCATCAATCTGTCTACAATCACCCAAACTGCGTCGTGTCCTCGCTGGGTAACGGGAAAGCCCACCACCAAGTCCATGGTGATGCTCTCCCACTTCCACTCTAGCACTGGAAGTGGCTGCAATGGCCCTGTAGGCCTCTGATGCTCGGCCTTCACCTGCTGGCGCTGCACAAACTCACCTACATCCCACTTCATCCCTCTCCACCAAAAATCACGTCTCAGATCATGATACATCTTCGTGTCCCCGGGATGTATGGTGAACCTGGAACCGTGTGCCTTGTCAGTAAAGGAGAAGTCTCTAGGGTCCCCTGACAGTACCATGTCGAGCAAAGACTGCAAATACGGATCTGTCATCAGTCTTGTGATTATGTGGTCTATCAGCTCTGGTCTCGTCTGTCGTGTCACAGTCACTGCCCCACAGTGCCCTAGTAACTCTAGGGGTTGCCAACTGCCCAACTCCTCCATGAGTCTCCAACTTTATGCCTGTAAACTGGCCAAGTGGGCGGGCACCTTCCGGCTCACGGCGTCAGCCACCACGTTGGCCTTCTCCGGATGGTAGGAGATGCTACAGTTATAGTCCTTCAGGAGCTTTAGCCAACATCTCTGTCGCATGCTAATCTCCTTCTGATAAAACAAATACCTGAGGCTCTTATGATCCATGAATATTTCAAAAGTCTCACCATACAGGTAGTGCCTCCATCTCTTCAGCGTGAAGACGACAGCTGCCAGCTCTAAGTCATGGGTAGGGTAGCTATGCTCATGGGCTTCAGTTGTCGCGAAGCGTAAGTAACAACGTGACCCCGCTGCATGAGCACACCTCCTAACCCTTGCAACAAAGCGTCAGTGTACACAACGAAACTGCCACTGCTGTCTGGGATGGTAAGCACAGGAGCCGAAGTCAGCCTCTCCTTCAACTCCTGAAAACACGCCTCACAAGCATCTATCCAAGAAAAGGGCACGTCCTTCCGGGTCAACTATGTCATAGGACGTGCAATCTGCGAGAAGCCCCTGATAAACCACCGTTAGTAACCTGCCAGTCCCAAGAAACTGCGGATCTCTGTCACTGTACGTGGTCTCTCCCACCTGAGCACGGCCTCTACCTTGGATGGACCCATAGCCAAGCCATTCCTTGAAATCACATGACCTAAGAAGGTCACCAGCCTCAACCAGAACTCGCACTTGCTATATTTGTCATACAGCCTACGTCATCTCAATGTGTCCAAAAACCATCCGCAAGTGCTGTCCGTGTTGCGCCGAATCCCGCGAGTAAATGAGCACATCATCAATAAATACCACCACAAACTGATCCAGATACGGTCTGAACACCTGGTTCATCAAATCCATGAAAGCAGCGAGGACGTTGGTCAACGCAAACGGCATGACCAAAAACTCGTAGTGTCCGTACCGGGTGCGAAAAGCTGTCTTGGAGATGTCGGTCTCCTTGATCCTCAACTGGTGGTAGCCAGACCTCAAGTCTATCTTGGAGAAAATCGTGGCACCTCGCAACTGGTCAAACAAATCATCAATCCTCAGCAATGGATACCTATTCTTGATGGTAACCTTATTCAGCTGTCTATTGTCCACACAAAGGCATAGAGTACCATCCTTCTTCTTCACAAATAACACCGGGGCTTCCCACGGAGACGCACTGGGCCTCACAAAGCCCTTCTCCAATAGGTCCTGCAACTGGGACTTGAGCTCTCACAGCTCAAGTGGTGCCATCCTGTAAGGTGCCGTAGAAATGGGGTTGGTCCCCGGTACCAGTGAGATCTTGAACTCAATCTCACGCTTAGGCGGTAGTCCTGGCAGCTCCTATGGAAACACGTTGGGGTACTCTCTGACCACTGGGATGCTCTAAAAGTCTGCCACTGGGCTGGGCTCTGCCACTACACAAGCCAAAAAGCCCTCACACCCGTGGCCCAAAAGTCTCGCCGCCCGAAGTGCAAAAATGCACCTGAAGCCTCCATCCACCGGCTGTCCGTGAAACTCAAAAGAAGGTACCTCTGGTATGGAGAAGACGATCTTCCTCTTAAAACAGTCCACCAAGGTGTGGTAAGCGGACAGCCAATCCATCCCCAAAATCATGCCAAAGTCCTCCATCAGTATCACAATCAGGTCAGCGGGGAGGTTGTGTCCCCAAACACTGACCTCACGGTCTGTGTAAACCTCCTCAGCTACAAATAGCTGACCACCGGGACCTCTAATCACAAAAGGATCCTCTAACAACACACAGTCCTGTCCCAAACTGACAGCAAAACCAGCAGCATCAAACGAGTGCGTGTCGCCGGAATCTAAAAGTGTGTAAACTAGTATGCCGGAAACTGTAACCATACCTGCCACCACTGAACCTGAAGCTCTGGTGTCTCTGTGTGTCAAGGCATTGATATGCCCCTCAGCTCTCGATGCAGAAGAAGTAGCCACACTCTGCGTCGGACGAGTAACTGCTGGCCGGTACCCTCCCCGCGACTGCTGACCTCCCCCATGGGCGTGGGAACCACGACCTCCTGCTCATCCTCCAGCGCTTGGTGCGGGGAGCATCTGCTAACCTCCAGCCTTAGACAAGCAATCCCTCCGAATGTGGCCTGGCTGGCCACACTGGTAGCAAAGGGGAACTCGACTCTCGCCCTCAGTAGGTCCCTACTGACGGCTGGGCGGGAGTCCAGTGCTGGCAGCTGGCCCTTGTCGGGGGCCCCCAAACGCCACTAACGGCCCCGCAAAGTGTGACGGCTCTCCTACGGGCGTCGTGTGCCTCCTCTCTCGTCGGCCCTGTGAGTAGTCTGGCTAATAGGCATCTTCCGTCCGCTGTCAGTGTCACGTGCGGCCGGGTTGGTCTCCTCATAGGTCGTAGCTGCCTCCACTACTCTCGAGAACGTGGGCAGCTTCAGGGGTTTGACATACCCCCGAATGGCAGGTCGGAGCCCCTCAATGAACCTCCACAGGTGCTCCTCCTCAGTAGCCACAGCTGTCGCGGTGAAACGTGAGCTCCAGAAAATGTGTACGATACGCACTCACAATCATCGTCCCCTGGCAGAGAGTGTGGAACTCCCGCCTCCTCTGATCCTACCACGTCTGCGAGAAGTACTGCTCGTAGAAGAGGGCCACAAACTGGTCCCACGTCGGCTTTGCCCTCTCCTGACCTCTGACCGCCCTCCACCACCTGTGTGCCGCGCTCTCCAGCTGGTACGTGGCAAAGGCCACGTGGCACTCCGCAGGGGGGTGAAGGGTGTCGAACACCTTCTCGATCTGCTCTAACCAGTCCTCCGCCTCAGTCGAATCCTCATCCCCCTTGAAGGAGGGGGGCTTCAGCTTCCGGAACTGTCCGAAAAGCTCGTAATGTCGCTGAAGTGGGGAAACGGGCACGCCTCTAGGAAGGGAGGGCTCGTGCTCGAAAGTGTTAGAGTGCGGTGGAGGACCACCTCCTCCCCCACGTCCAGCGTTGCATCTATCTCGTGATCCCACAAAGGACTCCCCCTCCACATCCCCAGGGAAAGGCGCTCGTGGAGGCAAGTGGAGCTCCTCTCATACAATCTCTCGTATCAGCTGGGCGAGGTCATGGGCTTGACCGCCTGGAAGAAGTGGCTGGTCCACTGAAACGTCGAGCTCAACATGTCCGCCCCTCCAACCTCGTCCACAACTGCGTCCGCGACCCACCTCAATGGCTCCACATCGAGGCATCTCCTGCAAGGAGACGCGAACAACAGAACAAGAAGATGTCAATTCCAACGGACATTCAGCAAAAGAACCTCAGAATAGATGTCAAAAGGATACGTTGTGGTGGTTACTCTAGTTACAAGCACATGAATTGGTTATTCTCAAGCTAGTTTTTTCACTTCTTGAGATAACCTTGCTCTGATACCATCTTGTTACGATCCGGTTCCCGAATCCCTACAAGACAAGAGACCGGACCGACTCGACTGATCCCAAGACCCAGTCGTCGAACAAGAAAGTAACCAAAAAGCAAGAAAGTAAACCACATTCACTATGCTAAGCAACTAACAGTGATAAAAGTACAGCAGTAAAGAAGTAAAAACTGCTACAGTACATACCACCACAATAATAAAAAAGTAACCAGGTACAAGAATATAAAGTACAGAATTTAAGAGTACAAACGTAAAGGTACAAGAATCTACTCACTACTACAAAAGAGTACAACAAAAGAAACTACAGCTATTGGGCTCTACTAGGCCCAGTACCCTCTGCAGCCGTAGGCTCTGGCTACTCAACACCCGGACCTGAAAAGGGTTTATGAGTGCACAATGTCAGCGAACGCTGAGTAGAGTAGCAACCAACTAAAGCAGTAAAAGTGGACAAGTAACTGTTGTTTTTCAATTACTTTCGTTAACTAATTATTCTTTTTCACCACTTGATTTATTTATTAGGTCTCTTTCTTGATCTCAAATGTTCCTCGTGGGAACGATCTTGATTGCAGTCTTTTCCGCGGAGTAGAAGGCACACGTGGTGCTCTCCTGGCCGGAAGAGTCCCCTGTGGTGATCCTACACCCAGTCAACCACCCCAAGGCCACGGACAGACATAACGGTGACTACGGCACACGCAATAAGCACACGGATAGCTACCCCGCACTGGCATGCGATCAGTCGTTTCCGTTAGCGGGTGCGCCCAAAGTACAGCACAGAACCAGTATAGGGCCTAGCCCTCTCAGTAACAGGGGTCTAGCCCCTAAGAACCAAACATGGGTCTCGCCCCTCCATAGTCTGCGCACCCTCACCTGACTACCCTAGCTTGCCCAGTGGGCCTAATAAGTCGGTGTAGGGAGACTAGCTGAACCCCGGGCCCCGTAGGGTGGCTAGCCCTCTCCCTCCATTAGTAGCTCTCCCCAGTACTATGTACGCGAGGGCCAAGAAGTCGGTACAGAGTGGCCAATCCTAATCCTGGGTCCCAACTCAAGGGCGGCTAGCTCCACTCTGCACTAAACAGGGGGACAATCTCTCTCCTTGGTACTCCGTACTTAAGGGCCAGCTCACTTCCCCACTCACATTTCCAGATCCATTCCATTTATTTCCAGGAGCTCTACTCTTAATTCCCCGTAGGGTTCATGCTCATATTCCTTATGCCAAGCCATACCAGGTTTCATCATTTCTATTTCCATTCTCAGGTTATACATATGCAGTTCATATGGCTATCATTCACATTTCCATATACAGGTTATACACAGGGAGCTCGTATTTCCATCATTCACATTTCCATTATACATGCAGCTCGTATTATGTCATTTAACGTATACAACAGGAAATTTACAAGTACTTCATATTTCACAGGCAGCTGTTATTTATTTACAGGCAATTGTTATCATTCTATCTACTTATTCAAGACTGCAATTCAATCATCCATTGCAGACATTTCAAGTGTTTCTCGTCCTACGATTCATGCCATATCCTAGGTTCTAGTCATTCATTCCACACGTGCATTTAGGTTATAATTAAATTAGGGAAAAGCCACTCTACCAGTAAACCCAGGAGTATTAGGGGCTTGAACGACAGCCTCACGTGCCTCAACAAGTCCGGAACCCACAACAAAATGAAGTCCTATCACAAGGAACAATCATAAGGGAGCTATCAGAACAGTATGGAAAACCATCTAACAAGTAGAGAAACTCACAAGGAACACATCGATATCTTATTTGTGTAAAACGGAACTCAAACGGATCCTAAACGGGTCAAAAATAAGGTTTCTATCTCAAATCAGATGTCTAGAACAACTTCCAAACATCTTAAAAGTGTCCAGTGTCATACCTCAAGTCCTACGCCAATCCTCGGACGTCCAGGAACTCTTTTGGACCGTCTGGACCCAGCACCAAACGTCCGATCACCTCTCCAGACATTTGGAAGCAACCCGTCGTCTGGTATGTCGCCCAAACGTCGAAAGTCCCTACTTGGACGGGGTGAGATCAGCGTGACATAATATAAAGTGCGGAATTATAAAAGGAATAATCTTACAAAATAACAATCACACAAAGTACACAATGATTTTTAGGTGGAAACCCAAACCGGGTGAAAACCACCACCTAACACTCTCGAGTTAAGATTTTCCGATCAACCAAGTTGATCAAATCCACTAACGTACTACTTAAACGAGGGTAGTACAACCTCAATTACAACCACGCTACTTTATACGAGGGTAGCGTACCTCAAACCCCTTCTCTTCACGAGAAAGATTTTGTCTCACGAAGGAGATGGGAATTCGTAAAGCGAATACCCAACCAAATGACAAAGTAAATTACAAATAGTCCTATAGATCCAACAAAGATATTCTAAAACTAAGCTTCTATAGGAGTAAGGATGCTTCCCTTTGGTGGAAGTGCGTCGATGACGCGGATGCGTGAACTATGCGACGGCGCAACGGTGCTCTTGTGAACTACGGCAGGAGAGCGCGTGCGCAAGTGATCGATGCTCTCTAGATGTAGAACTTGAGCTTGGAGAGCAAGAGCTTGAGCTACTTCTCTTAAACACAAAAGATGTGGAAAGTATGTTGCTAAGTGTGTCTTGATATTTTTTTGAGTGGCAAAGGTTCTCCTCTATTTATAGAGGCCCTAGGAAGGCTTTAGAAGGCTTTGGAATGCTTCCATAGCCGTTGGGTGCAAGCTTCAAGAAAATCAGGTCGAAATCAGGGTTAATCATTACACTGACAGGGTTATCAGACATCTGATCCTGGCATCGGACATCTGGAAAATCAATTTAAGACGTCTGGGAACAAAGTCAGATGTCTGATTTTAGGTGGGCTTCCTTCCTAACTTGAATCAGATCTAAACAGGGTTCTAGTGCATTGTCATCAGACGACATATAGGACGTTTGGAACTAAGTCTGGATATCTGGAAACCTACTTTTCTATGGGAATGGATTTCCAAGAGAGTGCAACGGCTATAAAATCTCTGAGAAGAGATTTTGGGTCAATCGAGGCAAAACGGTCATCTATCAGACGTCTGACGTCCTCTACAGACGTCTGATACAAGGCAATGGTCATTTTCTTCAGTGTTTGCTAAGCCAGCCAACGGTCCACTAATTGGATGTCTGGCAAAATCATCAGACGTCTTCTAAGACGTCTGGACTAAGGTCTGGACGTCTGATTTCATCAGACATAACTAACTAAGTCTAGCCTAAACATAATCAGACGTCTAAGTCAATAGTCAAACGTCTTAAAAATCATTATCAGACGTCTGATTTTCAGATTAGATGTCTGAAAAGGCTGTTTGAACTCTAATTTGGTTTTCTAAGTTCTCTATAAAAAACCTAAGTATCATAGGGTTGTGCAAGTGTTCCTAGGACTACTATTTAGGATACTTTGAGGCTCTTTAACATAACATTCTAAGAAACAAGAAGAGCAAGGAAATAAAGACAAAAGTATATAGAAAGAGATAACAAGAATTCTATTATATTCTTCTTCTCCTTCCTTCTTCAAACTATCGCTCCTCGCGAAGCTCCTCTATTCTCCATCAAACTCCTCCAATCTGTCATGGATACGAGCTCGAACTCCATCTAACCACGTCTCCATTTGCAATTAACATGAAATCTAAGACTTCAAGTGCAAATGTTAAATGACACGTGTTTTGTTATCATCAAAATAAACGATCGCGGTGCTCTAGCACCAATAGACGTTTGAAATGCGTGGGCGGGCGTGCCCTGCGCCTTCCCAAAGCGAATCCTGCACGCCACCAGCAGATCTCTCAAAACGGGCATGCAGAAGGGTTACTGTGGAGCGGCCTGCATGGCCATATCCGCAAAGGGAACGTACCTTCACGAAACTCTCACCTCAGACGTCTAGAACCACCTCCAAATGTCTGTTCCGTCGTCTGGACGTCGCTCCAGACGTCTGATTCTGGGAAAAACCCATAACCAGATCCTGTTTCCACCCTCTCGCGCCGCACGTGGCCACGCCGTGCCCCCTCGCCTGCAACTCCGGCTGCAGCAGTGTTGGGGAGGACCTCCCCGACGCACTCCTCCTCATGCACATGCCACTCTGGCCGTGCGCTCATCGGTGAGCTCCCACGTAAGCTCGCGAGCTTGCTCTCCTTCTCCTCTCCTCATGCCAGTCCTCCTCGACACTGCCCGTGCGCTCTCTCGCTCGCGCTGCCTCTCTCGCTGGAGTGGAAAAGAAGAGGGGAAGGGCTAGTGTGGGGAGAACGAGAGGGAAAGGGGGTCTTATATAAGGTCGTGGGTTAGGGTTTTGCTGGAGACGGGGAGAGAGAGAAGGGGAGGAAAAACGAAAGTACTGTCTGCGCGCAGCACGTGCACAGATGCGAGCTCGTACTCAAATTTTTCGATTTCCAGATATCTGAGAAGGTGTCTAGACGTTTGACCCACAGTCTAGACATCTTAAAAAGTTCAAACAGCACAGATCTTAACATCAAGGGTAAGTGAAAGCAAGCCAGCTGATGATCGACGAGGCCAACAAAGCAAGATCTAAGGAGAAGAGGAAGTTGGAAGGGGAGGGAGGGAGAGAGGAGGGAGACTGACATTGGAGTAACTACTCTTTTGGATAAATATATGTCTAAGTGGCTGTGAATATATTGTTAAAAAGAGACATGGCAAAGAAAACTGCCCAGAAATGGGAAGAGGGGGCCTGCACACGGAAATAGGCACGGAAGTATAAGGAACATCGCTTGTGTCCCCCGCCAATTCATCCGTCTCTACCCCCTCCCTCTCCATCCACTTTCCCATCGTACCACTGCCGATCTCTCTCCACCTTCAACATCACCCACTCCTCCCCCCACCGCAACCGACTCCTCTCCTCTCCCATCAGCCATCGACCAATCGTAATTGTTCAAAAGTAAAAAAAATGCTCCCATTAATTAATCACAATTATTAAAATAAAAATAATATCTGTGTTATATCTTGATTAACGATATCTTAAATGGATGAATAACGTAATATTTATTAGGTTATTCATATTGTCACTATTATAATATATATACATCTATCTGTCAACGAGGATATCATTTTTTTTTTTATAAAATTCTCTTTCTTTTATCTTTTCAACAATAAAAAGATGAAAAAAATTAACAAAAAGTTGAGAGAGGGACAGATCACTAGAATTAAATACTTTTTAACGTTGATCATTGATCATGAGTTGCAAACTTATATATTATTGGATGATAATCTAAATAAATCTATATAATAATTTATGAAGTATTAAATGATGATTCAAATAAATTTTATATAAAATTAGATCATGCAATTTATTTTATAAGAAATTCTTTATTATAAGTATGTAGATTATATTTTTTACTATTTAAAAAATTTTACCTGTATCATCCAAAAAAAATTATATGAAAAAATCTTTTTCCACCCAAAAACAAACCCCACGAAAAATCCCCACTTTTCCCCAAACAAATCCCACGAAATAAAATGGGCTCCTCTTCATTCTTAATTACCTCCTCCTCCTCCACCTCTTAGCCCATTCTCCTCCCTTTCACTTTAATTCACGATGTCCCTTCCACCATTATATATTATTACTTTACGATCAATCAAATAATTATTCATTGAGGAAAATTATATAAGGCACTTGTTGTATTTTTGATGAAATTGACAATATCTCTATAATTTATATTATTATTAATTATCAAATTTATTGTAAATATAATTAGCTATATTAGATATTAAATTTTATTAAAATAAATTTTTTAAATATTTAATCAAATCATATATTATAATTAAATAACTAAAAATTTCGCAAACACTCGTAATAACGTGCAGCAATATCACCAGTATTGTTAAAAAGGAGGGACACGACCGAGAAAACGGCGAGGGCGTGCACACGGAAATACGCACGGAAGCAGAAGGAACATCAGAAAAGCAAGGTGTTCCAAGTGGTCCACGTGACCACGCTGGTCGAACAGAGCGTTGCAACTTGGTGGAGGGGAACCCCCCCGTGACAAGATGGCTTTCTTGGACGGATCTATAAATTATATTAGTTAAAGGGGTTTGAAGAAGAAGAAGAAGAAGAAGAAGAAGAAGAAGAAGAACAATGATGCAAGCAAGACAAGGACAGAGTCACAGATTGTTTGTCGGTACCTACACCATGGGATGAGACTTCGTTAATTGTCCACGTAAAGAGTCACCTTCGTGGACTTCATACCGTAATTTGCAAGTTGTTGCTCCTTAATATGCGTTGATTTGTTGTTGAAGCCACTGGTCTTACCATGATTTGTTGGTCGCTGCTCCTTATTATGTCTTTCACTGAATGTTTTTTTATTTTTCGCTGGTAATAGACTTTACCACGTGAATCATAAAAGATGTATAATTTTTCGTGTTGCAATAATAAACATTATTAATTATAATGAAATATATTATTGTATTTTTCTCTTAAGTGTTATCAAAGTAAAATAATATACATGTGAGAAAATATTTTACATGATCTCCACTTTTACTATATGCTTTACATTGAGAAATATATTTCCGACCATCGTTACACATAAAAATGATGTATCTTGCACCTGTCGTTCCTTTTCTTTTTTACGTTTCTCGTCGTTTTCCTTGTTTCTATCATCTCTAAGATACAATCTATTGAATATTGACGTGGCATCTTTGTATAAATTGGTCTTTCCACGGAGAGGAAACTTACATAAATTAAGCATAATTAGTCTTTCCACGGAGAGGAAACTTGGAGGGTCAGGTTATAGGGATAGGTATTACACACCTAATTTAATCCATCACAAAGGATGTCAGAAGAGAAAATCTTTAAATTCACAACTCCATATTCGTTTCTTTAAATGACTCCCAAACCATCTGATTCGATCCGTTTTCCTCGGTGAAAGAAACGGGTTTAGTGAATGTGGCAACGTATGAACCGCCTAAAATAAAAGATTAGGTACTTTACCTCATTTTATAATTAACATAAAATAATCCTTCTGTCTTCAAAGATGGCCATTCGCAAACACATTGTTTTATCGTAGTCGACAATCTCCCAAATGGACTTGACTCGTCGTAGAAACCAAAACGAACATTAAATAATTAATGTCGACCAATTATATATCGGTGGAAAGTTCATCTCGAATTAGACATGTTGCGAAGCTTTCGACTAATTTAAAGGCGATTGCAAGCGAGAAGTAGGAGCTGTAATCACGTGTCCGGATACAACTATTGAAACTACTTACTATTTTTTTTTCTTTTTTACGTAAATTGAACTTAATTGAAAGAAAAAAATTAAACTGACAGTAGGGGAGAATGAAAACCCTACACCTATGTAAGGAAGGAACCCTAACGTTGTAGGATCTAAAAATTACATGTACAAATACATTAAAAATGAACATAAATAATGTGGAATAAAATAATATTAATATAAAAATCAAGTAATAAAATTAAATATAAGATCTATAGTTATTTTTCATTTACTTCGGTAATTCATTTTCTAAATCTTCTAAATTAAGATTTTTAATTCGATTCCTTTAACTCAGAGTAAATTAATTTACTAATCGAGATAATTAACAAGTTATCTTAATCTAAGTACAATAAATGGGTTATTATAATCCAAATAACGAGAAACAAGTTCAATACAAAATAAGCATCGGTGTAAAACAAAAAGAAATCTTACAACAAATCATTTAAGTCTCTCAATAACAATTGAAATAAAGTTTAACGTTTTAAGAACCTACTACGAAAAGCATGAATTAATTCGTAGTTGCAATAAATCAACTATTAGCATATGCCTTTAAGCTTGCAAGAATGTAGAAAAACTAAAGATGACAAACTTCTTTTTCCTCTTTTGAAGAAATATGGTGGATATGTGAAAATTTAACTCTAGGATTTTCTCTTGTATTTCTTGTATCAAATTAAGGGTCCAATGGCTTATTTATAAAGTTAGGATAAAAGAAAAATGAGTACTAGCCATTTGAGTTTAAATCCCAACATTTATAACCTTAATTTCACTTAATTTGGCATTCAGATCTGACCCAACAGTCAGATGGTACCGGGCGTAGTGATTTACTGTTTTGTATTTTAAACTCAGTTGTCGCAAACAGTACCTACAGGGTATCGGTACTAACCATGAGTACTGGTACTCTAGTACCGGTACTAATCGTGAATACTTGTACTCATTGGAACTCAAACCTGTAACTCACATGTACCGATACTAATATTTAATATTTTTACTGTTGGAACCTTATTCCACATCTTATTTTAGTGTTAACAAAATTATTATATATTAATGCTTACAATTGAGTGATATTTCATATTTAGGTGAAAATCAAGGCAAACAGAGAATTATGTCAAGAAGGCATAATGGTAAGGAAGCATGATGATAAGGAGGAAAGATGGCAAGGAGGAAAAGATCATCTTCGATCTTTAGTTTTATAGATCAGGTTTTTATTTCTTAGACTATATACCTTTTAATAAAGAAATATAACTTAGATCGTAAAATTAATTAGAAATAAAATAGGATTAATATTAGGATCATTTTTCAGAGAACGTACTCAATAGTTAAGCTTTGTAAAATCTTAAAATAAAGGTACTTGACAACAAATATCGGTACTGTTCATCAATACCGGTATATGCAAGGCACAAGTTTGAGCTTATGTCTCGAACTGTGAACAACAAATACCAGTACTAATCAAGAGTACCAATATCTGATGGTCATAGTTTGAAGACTCATTTCTGGCCTGAACCTTATAAGTATCGATACTCATCATGAGTACCGATACAGGTAAGTCACAGTACCTAGTGAGTCTTAAACCTAGGAGTCACAAGTACCGGTACCCATGATCAGTACCGGTACCCATGATCAGTACCGGTACCAGGACTCAGATGTGCTAGCTGTAGAAAGACAGTGAGCAGCTAGTACTGGCACCTATACTTCAGTACTGGTAGCAGTTAGCCATTGGTTTAAATTTGAACGACTAGGAAATTTATTTTGAGACCATGAACGTTGGGATTTAAACCCCAATATCTAGTAGTCGAACCACTAAGGTCCTAACTCTATAAAATGACCCTCAGACTCTTAGTTTGCACATAAGAAAGAGAAGGAAAAATTCTAGAGATATATTTCATATTTCCACCATATATTGAAGAAAAGAAAGTGTATTTGCTGCCCTCAATCTCTCTATAGATTTGCAAACTCGAAGATGTGTTTTCTTCATGCATCTACAAAGCAAATCACGTATTTTCTACGCTCTCCAATTGGTATTATTTTTAATCATTGTTGAGAGCCTTATGCATTTTGTTGTAAGGTTTATTTCTATCTTACACCAGTGCTCTTATTTTATATTGAGCTTTGGATCGTTGTTTGGGTTGTAACAAATCCGTTTCTTGTACTTGAGTTGAGGTAACCCGTTAATTACTTCGTTTAGTAAATTAATTCCCTCGGGGTTGAGGGAATTGAATTAAAAATCCTAAGCTGGGAGGCTTAGGTAGTGGAGTACCCAAGTAAGTGGGGAACCACTATATATTTTGTGTCCTTTATGATTTGAATCTTTGTGCAAATATTTCTTGTTATTATTAATATCCGCTTTAGTGTTTGTGTGCACGTAGCCATCCATATTAGATCCCAAAGTTCCTACAGGTGGTATCAGAGCATGTTGTGAGGAAGACATAACAAGCCTCTTCGCAATGGCATCATCTACAACAAAGCGCATTGAAGAACAATCATCGACCCGTCCTCCCTATTTCTATGGGACAGACTATGGGTATTGGAAGAGGAGGATGAAAGTCTTCCTCAAGGCGTTGGATGAGGAGTCATGGACCCTCATTCAAGAAAAGTATTTAAATCTGGAGCCATAAGAAGGAGTAAAATGGACGGCGAATCAGAATAAGATTGTGAGCAACACGAAGGCAATGAATGCATTATATTGTGCATTATCAAAAGAAGAGTTCAACCGAATTTCAGCTTGCAAATTCGCATACGAAATTTAGAATACTCTCAAGGTCACCTACGAAGGAACCAGTAAGAAGGAAGACACAAAGAAGTCAACAACAAGAAGAAGAAAGCTTTGAAAGCAATATGGAATGATAGCAACTTCGACATGGACACCGACTTCAATGTTTCGAATGATAACAAGGTCACCCATTTATGCTCGGTAACCACTGCAGAAGACACGGACAATAAGGTAAACCCTGATTTCTCTCGTGAAGAATTGCTACAAGCATATAAAGATTTATATCATACGGCTAGGTTAATTAAAAAGGAAAATAAACTTTTGCATAATAACTATAAGATCTTGGAAATAGAAAATTCATATTTAGAAAGGGAGTTAGAAATGTCAAAAGAAACTAATAATCAATTGCATGCAAAAATAGTAGAGTTAGAAGACATTTATAAGCATTTTTAGGTGTTAAGACCGAGACATCAGACACTTTTAAGACGTCTGGGAGTTGGTCCAGATGTCTGGTCAAACATCTGGTCAAACGTCTGGACGCCTTCGCAAACGTCTGGAAATAAATTTTTTGTGGCGTACGATCACCAGTCTGCGCGCGTGCACGCGCAGACTGAGCCCACCGACCTGCAAACGTTTTCTTTCTTTCTCTCTCCCCCGACGCCTTCAAATACCCTCTCCCCCCCTTCCCTCTCCCTCACCCACCACTCCACCATCTCCTCCTTCTTCTTCCAGTGTTAGCGCGAGAGCGAGAGAGAGAGGGCAGCAGCTGCTGCCAGGTGCGTGCGGGGAGGAGGTGTAGCGAGAGGGAGAAGAGGCAAAGCGCGTGAGGAAGAGAAAGCGAGCTCGCCGGAGCAGCCCAGGGCCAGCTGACAGGTGCACAGCGGGAGCGTGGTGCTGGAGAGGTTACCCTGATACTGCTGCAGCTCAGGCAGCAGGCGGGCAAGCGCGGCGCAGCCGTGCGTAGCAGGTAAAAGGCGAGGAGGTCTTGATTCTGAGAAATTTTCCTAGAATCAGACATCTGGACCTACGTCCAGACGATGTAGGAGACATCTGGAGAGAGATCCAGACGTCTGAAAGGTATGATATTTCTCATCTTCCTCCTTGTTGTGGATGCGGCCATGCAAGCCGTTCCGTCGAAAGCTCTGAGACGTGTCGTGTTGAGAGTGTTTGCGTACACGTGCAGGTTTCATTTCGAGAAGGCGCACGGACACGCCCTCCCACACAGATTAAATGTCTGGGCACAACACCAAACGGCGGAGAGAGTCTCCAGACGTCCGGAGTGATAGTCGGACGTCTAGAACTAGGTCCAGACGGTTCAGCGGGATCCTGGACGTCTGAAGAACAGCTCAGAGTGAGGTATGACCTGGACCACGTTTTAAGATGTCTGGAAGGTGTTCCAGACGTCTGATTTGAGGTAGAGTCGTCGTTTTTTACCCGTTTAGGGTCTGTTCGAAGTCTGATTTCCACGTTTGAGATTCCGTTCTTCTCAGAATTAGTTCCTCTACTTGTTTAAAGTACTTGTATCATGTTCTGAGCAATTCCTTGTGATTGATTCTTGCGTTAGGACCTCGTCCCGTTGCGGCTCTGGGGGTTGCAGAGGCACGTGGACCTTCCGATCACGCCCCCATTACTCCCGATTTTGCAGGTAGAGTGGCTCCCCTTGATTATTTACCAACATTAATGCATTTTGAGATAAATAATAGATTCTAGGGTATGGCATGAATCCTAGTGTCTGAAAACTAGATTGAATGATAGATCCTAGGATATGGCATGAATCCTAGGACCTGAAAACTAGATTGAATGATAGATCTTAGGATATGGCATGAATCCTAGGACTAGAAAACTAGATTAAATGATAGATCCTAGGGTGTGGCATGAATCCTAGGAACAGAAACACTGAAACGAATGTCATGAATACATGAATTGCAGTCTTGGAAAAGTAGATATAATAATGATAATTGCCTGTAATTGGATAACAGCTGCTTGTATATAAATTGATATTAAATGTTGGAAACACGGGCTATATGAGAATAAAACTGAAATGATAAAACCTAAAATGGCTTGGCTAGAGAAATATGAGCATGAACCCTACGGGGAATTAGGAATAGAGCTCCTGAAAGGTGAATAGAATGGAATTGGGGAAGTGAGCTGGCCCTTGAGTACGGAGTACCAAGGAGAGTGACTGTCCCCCCTGTTTAGTGTAGAGCGGAGCTAGCCGCCCCAGGGACCCGGGGTTAGGTCTGACCACTTTGTGCCGACTTTTGGCCCTCACTTACACAGTATCGGGGAGAGCTACTAGTGTAGGGAGAGCGCTAACCACCCCACGGACCCCAGGGTTCTGCTATCCCTCCTACACCGACTTGTTAGGCCCACTGGGCAAACCAGGGTAGTCAGGCGAGGATGCGCAGACTGTGGAGGGGCAAGACCCCTGTTTGGTTACTGTGGAGGGCCTAGACCCTTGTTACTGTGAGGGCTCTGCCCCATACTGGTTCCGTGCTGTGCTTTGGGCGCACCTGTTAACGGAAATGACTGACCGCGTGCCGGTGTGGGGTAGCTACGCATGCGTTTATCGCGCATGCCGTAGTCACCGTTACGCCTGTCAGCGACCTTGGGGTAGTTGACTGAGGGTAGGACCACCACGGGGGACTCTCCCGGCCAAGAGAGTACCATGTGCTACTTCTACTTTTCGGAAAAGACTGCAATCAAGATCGTTCCCGCGTGGAACATTTGAGATCAAGAGAAAGACCCGAGAAATGAATTAAGAAAGAGTAAATAGAGAAATAAAGAAAGAAATTAAAAATATAGCTACTTGTCCACCTTTACTGCTTTCTTAGCTAGCTGGTTGCCACTCTACTAAACGTTTCGCTAACGTGTCACATTTGTCACCTTTTTCAGGACCAGGTGTTGAGCAGCCAGAGCCTGCAGCTGCAGAGGGTGCTGGACCTAGTAGAGCCCAGTAGTTGTACTTTTGTTGTACCGTATTTCTGTAGTAGTGAGTATTTTTGTTTCACTTGTATTCTTTTATTGTAATCTTTATATTTTGTACCTGTTGTGGTGGTATGTACTGTAGTAGTTCTTTTCTTTACTGCTGTACTTTTATTACTGTTAGTTACTTGCATGGTAAATGTGGTTTATTTTACTGCTTTTTGGTTACTTTCTCGTTGGACGACTGGGTCTTGGGATTAGTCGAGTCGGTCCGATTCTCGTGTGCTGTAGGGATTCGGGAACCGGGTCGTAACATTAGGAGACTTTGAATGATCTCAAAATTAGGTTAAACACCAAATTTTGTGATGCTTTAAAAGTCAAATTTCAAAGTAAAAAGAACATACAAAATAAATCACATGCATCTAGGTATGCATGGATGTATCAAAAGGCTAAAAATCCCAAGAATTATAGATCTAATACTAAAAAGGTCTATAAATCTCAGGATTTGAAAGGTACCAACCTAAAAGGACCCCTAAGAAAATGGCTACCTAGAAAAGATATTTTACATTGTTTTGCAGGATTAGATTAATGGAATCAACATGATCAATGGGTGTTCAAGGCACAAAATTGAACACTCCAACCATTCTATAAACTATATGAAGATCAAGAAATGTGGACTAGTGGAGCTTGGTATCCACAAGCACCATTCTATTATTAGTAACTTTATGATATGATATTTTTTACCTCTTCATTTTTTGATGATTGAAAAAAAGGGGGAGAAAAATATAGAGCAAATAGTCATGTAATTAGGGGGAGCATATATTGAGGGGGAGGATTAACTAATTTAAATATCCTTCGTATAACATTGCTAAAAATAATTTTTGTCTTATAATTATCTATTTGCAAGATAGTTTTGTCAACACAAAAAAGGGAGAGATTGTTGGAACCTTGTTCTGCATCTTGTTTTGGTGTTAACAAAATTATTGTATATTAATGTTTGCAATTGAGTGATATTTCAGATTTAGGTGAAGATCAAGGTAAACAGAGAATTATGTCAAGAAGGCATGATGGCAAGGAGGCATGATGATAAGGAGAAAAGATGACAAGGAGGAGAAGATCATCTTCGATCTTTAGTTATATAGATTAGGTTTTTATTTCTTAGACTATATAACTTTTAACAAAGAAATATAACTTAGATTATAAAATTAATTAGAGATAAAATAGGATTAACATTAGGATCATTTTTCAAAGAACGTACTCAATAGTTAAGCTTTGTAAAATCTTAAAATAAAGATACTTGACAGCAAGTACCGGTACTGTTCATCAATACTGGTATATACAAGACACAGGTTTGAGCCTATGTCTTAAATTGTGAATAACAAATATCGGTACTAATCAAGAGTACCAGTATCTCATGGTCATAGTTTGAAGACTTAGTTCTAGCCTAGACCTTACAAATATCGGTATCCATGATGAGTACCGGTACAGATAAGTCACAGTGCCTAATGAGTCTCAAACATGGGAGTCACAAGTACCGGTACCCATGATGATTACCGGTACCAGGACTCATTTGTGCTAGCTGCAGAAAGATAGTGAGTAGCTAGTACCGGTACCTGTACTTTAGACAGGTACCAGTTAGCTGTTGGTTCAAATCTGAACGACTAGAAAATATATTTTGAGACCATGAACGTTGGGATTTAAACCCCAACGTGTAATAGTCGAACCACTAAGGTCCTAACTTTATAAAAAGATCCTAGGACTCTTAGTTTGCACACAAGAAAGATAAAGAAAAATTCTAGAGATATATTTCATATTTTCACCATATATTGAAGAAAAGAAAGTGTGTTTGCTACCCTCAATCTCTCTATAGATTTGCAAACTCGAAGACATGTTTTCTTCACGCATCTACGAAGCAAATCACGTATTTTCTAGGCTCTCCAATTGGTATTATTTTAATCATTGTTGAGAGGCTTATGCATTTTGTTGTAAGGTTCATTTCTATCTTACACTAGTGCTCTTATTTTGTATTGAGCTTTGGATCATTGTTTGAGTTGTAACAAATCCGTTTCTTATACTTGGGTTGAGGTAACCCGTTAATTACTTCATTTAGTAAATTGATTCCCTCGGGGTTGAGGGAATCAAGTTAAAAATCATAAGCTAGGAGGCATAGGTAGTGGAGTATCCAAGTAAGTCGGGAACCACTATATATTTTGTGTCCTTTGTGGTTTGAATCATTGTACAAATATTCGCTTGAGTATTTGTGTACGCGTAGCTATCCATATTAGATCTCAAAGTTCCTACAGGTACTTGTGGTACAAGTACCTTTTTAAACATGAATTTAAAATACTTTATATTAAATGATGAACTTTTGAACAAAACATATTTTGAAATAAATTACGTGATGGTATTGTTTTATACAAATTTATCTCTATATGATTTTTATGATCTAATTCTTATTTATTAGTTAAGAGGCATACATTATAAGATTAAAAGAAAACTATTCTATCCAACTCAATTAATTCAATAAGTTAAATAAGTCTTGAAGATGATCTCTCCAAAGTCTAAAATTTAAAATAATATTCAATTACAAATATTACTCTAAAACAATTTAGTTAATATCAAAACACTATGTGGAACATGGTTCCAACAAATGTCCCATAAAAAGAGGATTGACAAAATATGGAATAAAGGAAAAAGAAAGGAAAAATACAAACAAAGAGAAAAAAGAAGGTTTCCACAAAATATGATTTCATAGCGGCCAACAAGATCCTAAGCAACTATTTCACACACCAAGGTAATGACAATACCACAAAGAGAACCCTCGATGATCAAAGCGATCTGTGCTAACAAGAGAATTGACAGAAGTCAGCATTTGGGTAGGTTGAAAATTCTCAATTGTGTGATAACCTGATGTAGATGGGCGAGACAGGGTGAGGTATATGGAAGGCCATCTATGATCGAAATAGCCATTACCTTCCAACTAAGTAGATGAAGGTTAGAAATCACGCTATGTCAGGCGGACAAACCTCAAGGAATCAACAAAGGCCTTGAGCTCGAGCCACATCCATGCCATCAGCATGGAAACTTGCCACCAAAGCCAACTAAGTAGATGAAGGTTAGAAATCACGCTATGTCAGGTGGACAAACCTCAAGGAATCAACAAAGGCCACGAGCTCGAGCCACATCCATGCCATCAGCATGGAAACTTGCCACCAAAGCACTACGTCGAGGAAGAAGACACCGACCGAAGGTAGAATGGGACATAGTCAAACAGGATGGCGAGGTGATTGAATGACCATGGGAGAGAGGATGGTATACTATTAAATCCACGTGTACATATATGATTTGTGATATGAGTACTTTGATCCGTAAGAGATGAACAGGATCACTCTGATAAAACAATGAGTTGGCAATGCCTTCTTCAACAAGATGGATTCGCTTAGCCGGCTAGTAACCGATTACAAGACGGATTAAATCGAATTCTAAATCCATTTATGATGTAGTTGGGTTTCTTTTGGATTTCAATTTTGTGATCAAGTATACAGGGGTCCTTATATATACCGCCTATGGTACTCCACCTATGATAGTTGTACGCATCTCATTTCACCCATAGTTTTGTCCTCTAGCTCGGATCATCTTCTTGCTGTTCGGCGGCATGTGCATGATTGACCTTTTACTGTCTTATTAAAGCTTTCTAAGGATACAATTCAACAAATTGATGTTGGAGTTTTTTTTTTTTAATTTAAAGATGCATTGCATTAAAATAGAAGAAATCGATTATATAGGTGAAAGAGGGAAGAGAAGACAAGATGAGCTTACTAGGAGGGAAAGTTTACTCCCTCTATGATGGAGAATTCACAAAATCACAACAAAATATAACAACAAAGAAAAAAATATATAAAAAAAAAAAAAATCCAGATACGTTCCTCAAGAACATAGAAAAGCGAGAAGTTCACATCCATAGATATCAACAATGCTATCAAAAATAAATCAGACGATCATCATGATCCATGTGAAGCTAACAAATGTTGAAACTCACAACATCGAGTAATTTTTTGATCGAACGAAGCTTCGAATCGAACATGATTTCAAACAACAAAAGGACAGCTACATCATTGAAAAGTGGTCTTGAAACAACAAACAAATAGATACACTATGTGGAGAATTACAATCTTTATGGTGTCAACATGTAAATAGAAGATTAGAATGTGAGTAACTCAATGGCATTGGCCATGTACATTATGAGTGCACGTGGATTTGATTAATCAATACCTTAGACATGATTGAATTGATCTTTTTTTTCCTTTATGAATTGGATTTGATGCAGAAAATTTTATAATATGTTAAAAATTGGATTAGATTAAGACAAAAGATTATCAAATTCATTCATAAATCATAAAAGAATAATATTTGTATATATACTTATATGAAATATTTTTATTAGGTAAAATAAATCTAAATAATTATAAAATATTAATATAAATTTTCCAAAACAATTTCCTCTATCTGCAAATCTTTCCGAACCCTACTTATTCTTCTTTCCTAAACGATTAACGCATCGTTAACCTCACCCGACCGCTACTCCCCCTCGCCGATTCCCCTCATATCTATATCTTTAGTATAATTTTTTTTTTTTTGAGAGAGGTCCATATTTAATTGTGTTAGTAGGGAAAGAATAAACTTCAATTTTCAATTTAAAAATTTTTCTTTTTGAAATTTTACATTAGTTAATAGGAAATCATGTGTAAAATCATATACTATTTTTGAATAATAAGAAAATGGGATCCAATCTAAAATATTATGAATTAGATTGAATTAAATAAAATTTTGAATCAGATTGGATTATGTTACAAACATCTCAATTCAAAAAGTGTGGATTGGATCATAGATTTAGTAAAATCGTGTCCAATCTACTCCATGTCTCTAATATACATATGCAAGACCTAGTGGCGTGATCATGGATGTACGAGATTTAGTGAAACGAAGTGACGCATCACAGATGTGGGAGGATTGCTTTAAAATATTTTTAAAACACAAATATGATCTTGAAATCAATTAGATTGGAACAAAACAAGTTTTCCGGCGGCACTAGTCTAAGAAGTGTACCTCCATGATTGGCTGTAACGAGTTAATGAAAGTGGATAGGTAATTATGACCACATCTATACTCAAAGTCTTCACCGCAAAGTGCAACTCCTCCAATTCATTTATGAGAGGCACAACATTAGAGTCATTAGAAGAAGGCCTTCTTCTTCTCGAAGTTGAGTCTGCTTCTCGCTTCTTCTTCAAGGCATGCGAGCATTGAGAGACATAGAAGAAAGAAGAAGTGTGCCCTCTTCTAGAGGAGGATGGCTCATGAAATTTCAAAGAATGAAAAAATCTCTCATAGATGGCTCTGAGGTTGTATCTACAGAGAATCGAAGCAAAACCCTGATTCCTAATAGAAATTCTATTAGTTTTTAATGAAATGCCCATTGATCGGTGACAATTAGTGTTGCATAAAAATGTGATTTTAATTATGTCGTTGTTGTAGTATAGTCGTAATGTAAATAAATGTCGTGTTATTTTATTTATTTACATAATTTTTATTGGTTTATTTTAAGTTGTTTACTAGGAGGCAGTTATTAAAATGCATCATTCTCTATGTTCTAAAAATACTCTTTTATTCCAAAAATGTCAATTATATATACAAAATGAATCAATGAATCAAATAATGAATTGATGAGTTAATTATATACAAAATGAATAATTAATTCTAATTACAATACCTCAAACAAATTTACAACTAAACAAGCATGAAAACTAATTTAATTTACTCTATGTTAGTTATATATAATTATCATAATCAATGCCTAAGTGTAGGCACAAAAACACTAATAATATGTACTATACAAAATGTATTAACATATACTAATAACTTAAGTAATATATACTATATATACAGTGATATATATAGGTGTCGTTATAGCCTTATAAAACATACGTACAGAATATAAGGCAAAATATGATTATATTTACTGACATATATATACCTACAATGACGGATAAAATGTCACTAAAGCCTTAGAAGAACTTACATACATACTTAAGGCTTATACTACTCTACTATCCTAGACTCTACTTATATATATATACACATACAGTATACATATACTTTTTATACACTCAACACACCCACACTCACAATACCAAGGCATGCACTTAATCTCACACACTAAGTATATACACACAACACTTACCACACTCATGAAACCAACACAGTTGTTTTTATGAACACTTAACCCACATCGGACCTCACTTAGACCAAAATTTTGGGTTAGCAGATCCAACTCGGTTCACAGTATACACAGCACTCTCTCGAGTGAAACCAGACTGCTACAACGAATTGAACCCTAGTTCTTAATTGTGTTTTAGAGTGCATAGTTCCAACCCATGTTTGGCTCAGTTGAACCAAACACAAACCCATGCTCCTAGCCCCACACAATATGCTTATAGAATATACTCAGGCTCAGAATGCTTAGAGGGTAATGGTATTAGTGTACCCGGCACTGACGACTGAAGAGCCATCGGAGGATAATCAATTTACATTGCAGTGTGCAGTCTCTCACCCATGATGTGGGACTGAACAAGCGAAGCCATTGGCGTGTACAACATTCTAATTGCCAAGAAATTGGGCCTCAATTTGAGCACCCAAATTAAGTCCAAATTTAAAATAAATTATATCATTGTAAAGCCCTTATATAAGGATACATAATTCTATAGTTAATTTAACATAATAATTTATTTT
Organism: Thalassia testudinum; assembly: GCA_037157565.1. NCBI lineage: Eukaryota > Viridiplantae > Streptophyta > Magnoliopsida > Alismatales > Hydrocharitaceae > Thalassia > Thalassia testudinum. The sequence continues at coordinate 113,174,536 of JAZHRO010000039.1, read as the reverse complement.
ATTGCATTTAAAAATTACTTAAAGTTAGTACTTTATACATATTAATTTACTACTTAATTACTTAATTAGTGTAAAAATTAATAAATTATTTACTCAATTGACTTATAAATTAGTTAATATACATAATAAAGTATTTATTACATATTTTTAATTTATTTAAAACGTTTATTTTAATTTATATGCATTTATTTACACGCTTTTACTAGATATACATATAATTTAGTTATAAATATTATTATATAGTATAAATATATTATAAATAGGCTGAAAATATTTAAAATTAATATATTTAAATGTAAAATATAAATTATTTCAGTAATAAGTTAATTTACTAATTTATTTTATTTTAACTTAATAATTTACTATTTAACTTAGTAATCTAATTATATACAATAAATACATAAATAAATCAATGTACATGTATAATATAGAATATAATAAATACTTAAATGTGTATGTACAGTAATAGATACTATTGTACAAGTTTAAATACTTATTAATAATTATCTTAATTTACATACATTTAATCTAATATAAGTTAATATATAATTATATAAGAAAGTTATATATACAATAACTCATCATAAATACTTATTTAAATGTATATAATAGAATTATAAGTTATTTATGTACATTAATTACATATATTACAATATTTACATTTAACTTATTAAATAATCCACATTTACAAGTATAAATAGTATATACAAGGTATTTTTATGAAAATTTTGACTTTTCATAATTTTATGGTATTTTTGTGTTTAATATGGATAGGAGAAGAGAGAAAAGTGGTGTGATGATAGAAGAATTATTTTTTTAATCTTTTTTAATATGGTTCTTTTATCAAGATTTAAAGTAAATCGAACTGTCGGCTGAAATATTCTACCAATTCGGGGGTTTGGAATATTTTGAAACTTCACATATACCTAAACAAATACCTAATCTTACTCAAGACAGGTTTATTTTATTTATTTACAATTTCTTGTATTTTTCTATGTATTTTCAATTTGGCACAAAAGAGGCCTTAAAAGGGTGAAAGTAAGTGAACCCAAGGCCATGAACTGATTTCTAAGTGTTGGAAATGTGGTATGATCATTCACAAACACTCCATTCATCACATGAAAGATGATGATACATAATTGTGATTTTTATCCTCAATATTCATTCAAATTATATTTTAAATAATTTATAGCAGTTAATTTACTGACAACAAATATAAAACATGAATTCAAGTCATTATAAATTAGATGCTCATCCTCAGAAATATTCAACCATCAATTTGAAGCATGTTCAAGCAACAAAACGTAATTTTCACTTCAAATTTCATTGAACTTTCACTTGAACTGTTTACACTAGATGTATCAGCTGATAGTGGTTCTAAACATCATGTACAAGCCATAATTGTATCAAAATAGAGCCCAGATAGTACATGAATGCTTAAGGCATTAAATTCTAACATTACAAGTTTTCACTTCGAATTTCATTGAACTTTCACTTGAACAGTTTACACTAGATGTATTAGCTGATAGTGGTTCTAAACATCATGTACAAGCCATAATTGTATCAAAACAGAGCCCAGATAGTACATGAATGCTTAAGGCATTAAATTCTAACATTACAAAATCAGATAGACTAGGTAGAACACAAACTTGACTCAACACACCCTGAAACCCTTCTAGAACCAGTTGTTGCAATTGCACACATATCAAACCATTAAGGTTTGAATTTTTCTATGAAACCAATCTCAGATCTAAAAGATTCATATCTGAGTGCAGTAAATCTCATCAATACATTTTCATCAATAATATCATGAAATCTATGATCAAAACCTCGTAAAAAGAATCCATTTAGATAGAAAAAAATAATAGCAGCTGCTGCTTAGATGCTATCAAATCTGAATCCAATCACTAAAATCTATGTTTCACTTTTTGCAATCCCTCTAAGATTGATCTGGAAATCACTAAAAATCAAATCAACGGTTGAAGATCCATAAAACCCTAATCTATCTCAATCCTCACATTATAGACAATGTGAAAGATAGAGATTAAAACAGGCCTGCTGTAACGACCCGATTCCCGAGTCCCTACGAGACACGAGAACCGGACCGACTCGACTAATCCCAAGACCCAGTCGTCCAACGAGGAAGTAACCAAAAGACAGTAAAATAAACCACATTCAGCATGAATATAACTAACAGTAAGAAAGTACAGCAGTAAGGAAAGAAACTACTACAGTAGGCACCACCACAACAGTAAAACAACATTTATCATATAACAAAAACTGCAGGTAAAGAAGGTACAGCGGAAACAAAAACTACTCACTAGAACAGAAACAAAAGGGGTACAAAGCTGTGGTAACTCTACTGGACCCTACTCGGCCCAGCGTCCTCTGCAGCCGCCGACCCTGGCTGCTCAACACCTGGTCCTGAAAAAGGTAACGAGTGTAACACGTCAGCAAAACGCTGAGTAGAGTGGCAAACTAACTAAAGGCAACAGTAGAGTGTACAGTAGCTGTTATGTTCTATTACTTCCTTTATTCACATCTTTCAATTTTTCTCACTATTTCATTTATTTCTCAGATCCTTTACTTGATCTCGAATGTCCTCGTGGGATGATCTTGATTGCAGTCTTTTCCAAGAGTAGAAGTAGCACGTGGTGCTCTCCTGGCCGGGAGAGTCCCCCGTGGTGATCCTACCCTCAGTCAACCACCCCAAGGTCACTGACAGACGTAACGGTGACTACGGCACGCGCGATAAACGCACAGGTAGCTAGCCCGCACTGGCACGCGGTCAGTCGTTTCCGTTAACGGGTGCGCCCAAAGCACAGCACGGAACCAGGGCAGAGCCCTCTCAGTAACAGGGGTCCAACCCCTCCACAGTAACCAAACCGGGGCCTTGCCCCTCCACAGTCCGCGCACCCTCGCCTGACTACCCTGGTTTGCCCTAGTGGGCCTAACAAGTCGGTGAAGGAGGCTAGCAGAACCCCGGGGCCCGTGGGGTAGCTAGTACTCTCCTAACACTACTAGCTCTCCTCGGTACTACGTACACGAGGGCCAACAAGTCGGTACAGAGCGGCCAATCCTAACCCCGGGTCCCTGGGGCGGCTGGCCCCACTCTGCACTAAACAGGTACAGGTACTTCCCTTGGTACTGCGTACCCAAGAGACAGTACAAACTACATCTCAGTTCCATTCCTTTTTCTTTCCAGGAGTTCCACTCCTAATTTCCCGTAGGGTTCCAGCTCTTTATTTCAGAACATCATATGTTTCACTTTCCAGATTCACGTTCTCAAATTCCATGATCTCAAACATGTTTCTTTGTTCATAACAGGCAGCTGTTAATTAAATTTACAGGCAGCTTTATATATTCCTTTCCATTTTTCCAAGACTGCAGTAATATACATTCCACTAGTTTTTCCATCCTAGGATTTATGCCATATCCTAGGATCTATCATACAATCTAGTTTTCCGGCCCTAGGATTCATGCAACACCTAGGAGCTATCATTCCATATATTTCTCATTCCTAGGATTCATGCAATGCCCTAGGTTCTAGTTATGGTTCCATACTTTAACAGATTTTATTAATACTTAAAGCCACTCTACCAGGTACAACGGGAGTAATGGGGGCGTGATCGGGAATCCTGCGCGCCTCCGCGACTCTCAAGACTGCAACCGAACGAGGTCCTATCACACGGATCAAACACAAGGAGTGTCTCAAAACAGTGTATAGCTACTGTAGGCAGGTAGAGGAATTAATTCTGAAACGAACGCAACTAGAATCGTGGAAAACGGAGCCCAAACGGGCCCTAAACGGGTCGAGAAAGACGATACTGTGCAAAATCAGACGTCTGGAACTCCTTCCAGACGTCTTAAACGGTGGATCAGAGAATTAGCTGTTCGGCTTGGTTCCCCGGACGTCCAGAAGTCTGCGGGGACGTCTGCCTAGATCCAAGACGTCCGATGGTCCCTCCGGACGTCTGGAGGTCACTCCCGCCGTCTGGTACAACTTCCAGACGTCTGATTCGCAAAGGATGACGAATCAGCGAACCTGCGCACAGCCAACCCCCCTCCCTCAGTACGGTCAGTCGACAAGAAGGAAGAAGAAAGCGGAAACTCACCTTTCAGACGTCTGTATGATCTCACAGACGTCGACCTTGCCGTCTGGATATCAATCCAGACGTCTGATTCTGGAAATTTTTCCAGAATCAGAGCCCTGCTCGGCCTCCGCTCGCGACGCCGCCCGCGTCGCACCTCGCGCGTCTGCTGCTCAGCCCGCACAGGTCCCTCTCCGCGACACTCCGCGCCCCCTGCGCCCTCCGCCGGCCGGCCAAGCCGCTCCTGGCGAGCTCGCCCTCACGGCAGAGCCCCGCCCTCGCACGCCGCAGCTCCTCCGCGCTCACTGCGGCTGCCGCTGCCGCTGCGCCCTCGCGTCCGCTCGCTCTCGCGCACAGGCAGGAGAAGAAGGAGGAAGATGGTGGAGACGGGAGGGGAGGCGCGCCCCCCTTTTTAACGCCACGCGGAGAGGAGAGAGAAGGCGGTCGCAGCCGCCTGCAGCCGCAGAGAAAGAGGGCAGAAACGTAGGTCTGCGCGCACAGGCGCGCAGACGAATCTCCCGTGCGAGCATAACTGTTCTCCAGACGTCTGTAAACTATCCCGGACGTCTGGTCAGACGTCTGGATGTGATCCCAGACGTCTTGACAGACGTCTGGGCCACCTCCCAGACGTCTTAAAAGGCGTCTGGGGCACGCGCTCGTTACACCTGCAAATCAGCTTAAAATCATTCGTAAATCTTCATTGAAACCTTTTACACCTCAATCACCATTTTATAAATAGATTAAAACTATTTTGAATCAAGAAACCATGTCTCCTAGGTGGGCTGTTGATCTTAGGTTGCCACAAGGATTTAATCACTTAGGACACCTGCACACTATTAGTTAGTATGCAAGGGTCCATTGTGATCTTTTAGAACACATTAGGTCATCTCCAAAACCTCATTTCAGTGCATCAAAAATCCTAGGCTTCGACTACCTCAGACAAAGCACACAAATAGGAAATCGAGTTGAAATTAGGCGTGAAACACATACTCGATTAAAATCCAATTCAATAAGTTCAAATTCATTGCCATAGGCTCCATTGAACTCTAAAATCGTCAATTCACTCAGTTAAACACAATTTAACTCGAATTGAACGACTAATCTGCAAATCAAGCGTGGAGATCAAAACCAAGGTAATCTAGTGAATCATCACAATTAACACAGAAGGGGGCATCTTTGTGAATTTCTAACATGAATGGAAGACCCCTCAGATGGTTTTGGCACATATGGTAGGTTTGAGAACTACAGAGCTCCAAATCTGCTAATGACCGAGATGGAGGAGTGAATGGTGATTAGAATGCGAGAAGAACAAGTGAAGCGATCGTTAGATGAAGAGGGAGACTAGTGAATCGAGACGAAGGTGGAAAAACCGTCTCTGATCTGAATTGATCAGAGAGGGTGAGATTGATACTAATTTAATCTACTCCAAGATCTAACAGTCAATCCATCAATTTACTATCTAATTCTACTCTAATTGATCTACACTACACTACAACTATTTTAGAAAGCATTAAATCCTAGTCTAAATGGAAGAATGGGACTGTTATGACCCCAACATCAAACATCGTTTAAGACGTCTGGGAATTGGTCCAGACGTCTGGAATTTAATTTTTTCGGCGTACGGGTCCTTAGGTTTTTAACCTAGGAGGCCTCATCATATCTTCTTGGGAATTTCTTTCAGATCTAATCAGTTCCAATCTGATCCTGAGTTTGATTCTACATCTTGATTCAATCACCTGGTTTGAAAATGCAACCTGGCAATCTAGGAAGACTGTTTAGGAAACCTGAGTCCCAAATGAGCATGAAAGAAAAGATGATTGAGAATGCTTATAAACACCATAAGGAATATTTTAATAGGGACATTTAGGATAAATTCAAGAAAACAATGGACCACATTTTGAACTGTATAGAGATGATATGGATACGACTAAACCACGTTCAACCTGGGATGATCTCTTAGCAAAGCACATTGAATTGGTAAAATTACACGATAATGATTGTCTGCAATATTGGTCAAATCTTTCAGTTTTGGAAGAACTCCAAAATTTTATCGAAAAGTAGGGAGAATTGCTGAATAGGTTATATCGATCCATTGATCAAAAATACCCATCAGAAATTAATAAAACGTCTTGAAGTGATTCTAGTGATCAACTTAATTTCCCAAATCCTGAGTTCAAGAATCAAGGTTGTTATGGAACCCCAACCCAAATGAATTTAGATTCAAACTTCATTACAATTGACATACCTGATCTTGAGATGGGTTGGGAGGATCTGATTGTAGGTGTTCACAATTCCAAACCAACCCTAGGAAACCAAGAAGCTGGTTCATCAAGCTTAGATTTCCTTGACACCTGGGATGATGAGCTTAAAACAGAACCTCTCGAGAGTGTAAATTCCACCCCTTATTTTGATAAGGTGAGTCTTGAGAGCAATTCTAACATCCCAATAGAGCCCAACCTAGATTCTAGTGACCCAATCCTTACCCCTAGCATAGAATCTAGATTCGAGCCTATTTAGGATGATCATGAGGCGCTATATGATGAGACATAGATTTCAAATATGAAATATGATTTAGGGCCTGTATTTGATGAATACACCTCTCCAACCTCCTCAGAGACACAATTGATTTTTTGAAAGTCACGCCAATCTATGATACAAAAATCAAGGAGTTGGAAGAGTTGGGAATCGATTGGGTCCACCTTAGGAGCAAAGAACCCGAGCCTATACCTACTAGGGACACCTTTTTGAGCTTGAAATATGAAATTAGGATAGATCTAAGTCATGTTGCTGATTCTACACATCTTGATTCTCTTTGTGGTGGAACTCCCGATCCAGAATCAGATTCGGAAACTTATTCTTGCAAATTCTCCGATGATTTCGAATCCTACTCTGATTTCGAAGATCCTTTGTTTCCTGACAACTATGAACCAATTTATGACCTCAGCATCCATGATCCATTCCTCGATTCTGACTCTGAGGTCCCTGATCCTGAAATCATTGATTCAAAATCAAGTTCCATTGAGATGGAATCATTCCTTTACGATCTTCAAGAATCAGAAACAAGTGCCGAGAGTGTCTGCAATCTTGAGTTCGAATCTTTTCTTGACTTAGATTTCCATGATCCTATAAGCACTCTTCAGGCATTTACCTTTAATTTTGATGGCTATTATGAGGACTCTCTAGATACTTTTGAATCTTTTCTAGAGGAGCCCTCAACTCACATAGTTTTCAAAGAAGCCACCTCTTCGAATCCACATTCAAAACCTTCTTGAATCCAAACCTAACCCTGACCTATCACCGGAATCAATTTCTACTTTGATTCTCCTCTCTATGATCTGGTCGCACATGATTCTTCTCCATCTTTTGATTGAGATTCGGACATTGATCAGAATGCAAATCACATCCTACCCTTCTTTGATCACTCTTTTAGGGATCTCACATCCTCCACAGATCCATTTTCTTTTGAGGATCCCTACTCTGACTAGGCTGATTCGAATAAGCCAAACCCTGAATTTTCATTTTCACATCCATTTGAGCTTCAAAGTATCTAGTGGGTACCGCATCTATTGATTCACATCCATCAATCCACCAGATTGATTGGGTTTGTGTTGCATCATCAGCCTGTTGATCTGAACAAGCACCTGGTTGGATCAACTAGGCTATTGATCAAGGTGCTTGTTCTACAAAATTCATCTAATTTGACCACTCCTTCTCCATAACCATCTTCTGCTTGGCTGAAGGCATTGACTTTAGCACTTAATGAGAGGCAACCCGTCAGTCCAAAAACCTAAGACCCTTTTGATTATCCTTTTTGAGCTTCACGTCTACTGCACTTAGAGTTCAGTGTTAGAACTGCTAACTCTACCTTTGGTATTCATACTAGAGCTTGAAATCATCCGCAATAGTCATCCAGACCCATTCACCCACCCTTCTGATCCTGTTCTAACCCATGAACCCAACTGATTTCATACCCTCCGATTTACAATAAGGACATTGCAAAACTTAGGCATGGGGGTATTAAAGTGTAAATCACAAATAAAATTACTCATATTCAAAAACCCAAAAAAATAAAAAAATTGAAAAAGAACAAAAAATGGAAAGGGAGGAAATTTTGTGAGCTTAAATTACATATCATTCTTAAGGAGGAAAAGAGGAGGTGATTTAAATATAAAAAATGAGCAACAATTTGAAATAAAAGTGATAGTCATTAGTAAATGATTATGAAATCTACTTAATTTTTAGACCTAATCAAAAGAAAAAAATTAAGTCCTAGAATAACAGAGAGACAAAGAGATTAATATGGGTACTGATCTTAGGCCTCTTGGGCTTGTTTTAGGGCTTAAAAATTCACGGATCCGTTAAGATTTGGATAATCCTCAAGGGGTTAAGGAAAATGCAAAGCTTATGTATTAGGTCTAAGGCTTAAGGATTATTCGACCTCATTAACTGACCTCTGATTTGCGAGACTTGGTAACCTAAGCACCCTAATCCACACATAAGTTTGGTACAGTACGCTCAACAATCAAAATCACGCAAAAGCGTTTATTCTGTTACGAAAAAGCTACCTAGATTAAGAGCGACTTATGAACACAAGTTGATTTGGACAAGTTCCCGGCACAAAGAGGTGGGAAATTCCCCTTGAAGATGCGTAATAACATACCATCTCCTTAGTGCTTGTCTCCTAGGATATCTAAATATCCTACCAAGGGCATGTAAGCACCTTGTGCTAATTTAGGTGCCATGGGTAGGATTATCCTAAAATGTTGATCGCCAGGGCCTGAATTTAGCTACAGAATGCCATGGGCAGCACAATCTCGAAGTGTCGAAAGCCAGGGTTCTAGGGGTTGCCATGGGCGGTGCTATCTCGAAGCATCGAATGCCAAGAACCCTGCGAGGATTGATGGTGGGAACTAAGAATCCGATATAGATCATGTTTTTGAGCCAATTTGAAGCTAGAAATAAAGAAAAGAAAAAGAGAGAGAAAACTCTTCAAAAATGAAAAAATTTTTTCTATCCCTCTCTCTTACAAAAATGCACTACAAATTGAGCCTGGACTAATCATGTTACAAGCACGGGTACTTTAACTGCTAAGTTCAACGAACTCTAGGATAGTTTCTGTGGGCCTTAAAAACCTTCGCGGCAAACTAAGGCTAGAGCTGGTTAGGTCAGGATCTTGATTGGTACTTGAGTACCTCTAGGCCTACTATTAGCATTCTGACCTAATTTTTAAAAAGAAGAATCGAGATTCTGAACTACAAAGCATGGTCTAGAATTTGAGTTCTTTTCATAAGATTTTGCTAAGGGACTAGCAAAAGTTAGGCATGGGGATATGATGATAATGTCACCATCAGCCATATTTAGCTTCAATTAGTCATAATCCATTGATAAATGATCCTACATAACCTCCTGAAGACTATAATTCATTGCATATCCTTTCAAAAAGAAATACATTAAAATAGGGGTAAATATGTAGTTTTAATAGAATATCCTAATTGCATAACAATCATGGGGTTTCCCAGCGATTTATTAAAGTTCAAATGTTCATAAATGTCTAACAAGTGGGTTTATGCAGACATAAACAAGTTTTCACGTGTTTCGAGAATTATTAGACATCTAAAACCCTAAAATAGACCTGCTTAATTAATTGAGGTTCTGTCAGGATAAAATTCACCTAAGTCTTATAAAAATCATATAAAAATATTTCCTAAGGAATGATGCCTTTGATTTGACCATTGGAACCCATTTTGACTTAAAATAGAGTATCAAACAGACAGTTGCCCTAATTTGGCTTTCTACGTAAATTACCCAGTCAAATTTGGTCAAAACCTAAATCCAAATTTACCATCAGATTCCTTGGGTTCAAATAGGTTAATACTAAAATTTTGGCGCAATCAGAGATCACCTTGACCATGTTTGCATTTTAATCTAAACAGACTCTTTTTATCACACAATGGCCCTTAACTCTTTGAATTCTTTACAAATAGACCCCTAGGTTTTTCATCTTCTTCACGATTTGGTCCTTACGCCATTTTTGAAAACTCATACCTTCACCATCGAGATTCAAGCGAGATTTTCTCGCTCGATTCTCAATCAATCACTCCTAAATTTGAAAGGGAGGTTCCTTGAGGAATTCCCTTCCAAATGAGACCATTCATGAATCTTAAAACTCTCTAGATTCCTCATGTGAACTCTTTGAAACCACGTGTATCCAGCTTGTGCGTAAAGCTTGGAGCTCGCAAGCTTGTTTCCAAGCTTGGAACTCCTCCTTAAGGCTTATAAAAGAACCTTGATCAAGTTCCTTACCTCCTTAGCTTGGTTTGGAGGCCAGTTCCCCCTTCTTCCCTTCTCTCCAACCTCCATCTCCACCAACTTTGGCGACTGTAACGACCCGATTCCCGAGTCCCTACGAGACACGAGAACCGGACCGACTCGACTAACCCCAAGACCTGGTCGTCCAACGAGGAAGTAACCAAAAGAGCACTAAAATAAACCACATTCAGCATGAATATAACTAACAGTAAGAAAATACAGCAGTAAGGAAAGAAACCACTATAGTATATACCACCACAACAGTAGAACAACATTCATAACATAATATGAACTGCAGGTAAAGAAAAGTACAGCGGAAACAAGAACTACTCACTACAGTGGAACCAAAAAGAGGTACAAGAGAACAGTGGTAACTCTACTGGACCCTACACCTGCCCAGCGTCCTCTGCAGCCGCTGACCCTGGCTGCTCAACACCTGGTCCTGAAAGGTAACGAGTGTAACACGTCATCAAAACGCTGAGTAGAGTGGCAGCTAAACTAAAGAAACAGTAAAGTGTACAGTAACTATTTTAATTTTCTTTCTTCCTTTATTTACGTCTTTCTATTGTTTCACAATTTATCTATTTCTCAGATCCTTCACTTGATCTCGAATTTTCCTCGTGGGAACGATCTTGATTGCAGTCTTTTCCGAACAGTAGAAGTAGCACGTGGTGCTCTCCTGGCCGGGAGAGTCCCCTGTGGTGATCCTACTCTCAGTCAACCACCCCAAGGTCACTGACAGACGTAACGGTGACTACGGCACGCGTGGTAAACTCACGGGTAGCTAACCCGCACTGGCACGCGGTCAGTCATTTCCGTTAACTGGTGCGCCCAAAGCACAGCACAGAACCAGTACAGGGCAGAGCCCTCTCAGTAACAGGGGTCCAACCCCTCCACAGTAACCAAACAGGGGCCTTGCCCCTCCACAGTCCGCGCACCCTCGCCTGACTACCCTGGTTTGCCCCAGTGGGCCTAACAAGTTGGTGTAGGAGGCTAGTAGAACCCTGGGGCCCGTGGGGTAGCTAGTACCTCCCTACACTAGTAGCTCTCCTCGGTACTACGTACACGAGGGCCAGCAAGTCGGTACAGAGTGGCCAGTCCTAACCCCGGGTCCCTGGGACGGCTGGCTCCGCTCTGCACTAAACAGGGGGACAGTCGCTCTCCTTGGTACTCCGTACTCAAGGGCCAGCTCACTTCCCCAATTCTATTCCATTCACTTTCCAAGAGTTCTACTCCTAATTCCCCATAGGGTTCCAGCCCTTTAACTCAGCGCATTCCGGTTTCACCTTTCCAGTTTCACGTTCATACATCCCATATTCTTAATCATGTTCATTTATTCATAACAGGCAGCTGTTAATTCAATTCACAGGCAGCTATTGTTTCCTTTCCACATTTTCTAAGACTGCAGTATTCATACATTCCACTAGTTTTCCCATCCTAGGATTCATGCCATATCCTAGGATCTATCATACAATCTAGTTTTCCAGCCTTAGGATTCATGCAACACCCTAGGATCTACCATTCAATCTATTTCTCATTCCTAGGATTCATGTAATGCCCTAGGTTCTATTTATGGTTTCCTAATTTAACAGATTATACTTAAAGCCACTCTACCGGTTACAACAGGCGAACTAGGGGCGTGGTCGGGAATCCCGCGTGCCTCCGCAACCCCCGAGACTGCAACGAAATGGGGTCCTATCACAAGGATCAAATACAAGGAATTTCTCAAAATAGTATACAGCTACTGTAGACAGGTAGAGAATTTAATTCTGAAAAGAACGCAACTCGAAACGTGGAAAACGGAACCCAAACGGGCCCTAAAAGGGTCGAAAACGACGAAACAGTGCAAAACCAGTTGTCTAGAACTTATTCCAGACGTCTTAAAAAGTGGATCAGGGGTTACCTTGCTCTGCGTGGTCTCTCTGACGTCCAGAAGCCTGCGGGGGCGTCTGGCCTAGTTCCCAGACGTCCGATGGTCACCCAAGACGTCTGGAAGTCGCTCCAGTCGTCTGGCACTACAGCCAGACGTCTGATTTGCGTTGGATGCGAATCTCAGACCCTGCGCGTACCCATTTCCTCTCTCTCTTAGTACGGTCAATCGAAGAAAACGAAGAAGATGGAATAACTCACCTTTCAGACGTCTGGACAGTCTTCCAGACGTCGTTCCCGTCGTCTGGCTAGAATCCCAGACGTCTGATTCTGGAAAAGTTTCCAGAACCAGGGCGTGACTCGCCCTCCGCTCGCGACGCCCGGCCGCGTCGCGCCTCGTCCGCCTACTGCTCGAGCCGCAGCAGTCCTCCCGCATCGCTCCGCGCCCGCTACGCCCCCCGCCGGCCGGCCCAAGCAGCCCCGGCGAGCTCGCCCTCACGGCCGAGCGCTTCTTCCTACACGCAGCACCTCCTCCCACACTCATCGCGGCTGTCGCTGCTGTTGCCTCACTCACGCTCGCTCTCGCGCACCGGCTGGAAGGAGAAGAGGAAGGGAACGGAGATGACGGGAGTGAGGGAGAGGGCGTGGCCTTTTAAGGCCGTGCGAGGAGGAGAGAGAGAGGACTGAGGGCGCAACCTGCAGCTGCAGGAGAGAGGGAAAAAGCGAGAGAGAGAGAGAGAGATGCACTCGCAGGTCTGCGCGCTCAGGCGCGTAGAAGAAACCGTTGTGCCAAAAATAACCAATTTCCAGACGTCTGGAAGTGGTTCCAGACGTCTGGTCAGACGTCTGGGTCACTTCCCAGACGTCTTAAAAGACGTCTGAAGCACGCGTTCGTAACAGCAACCCTCTCTGACTATATTCTTCACCATCCACCACATACAATAGGTGGCGCTCCTTCATCCTCAGCTTCTTCCGCACGTCACAATACCCGCGAGCGTCGCCTACACCCCCTCATCGTCGCCGCCCCTATCACCGGAGGCTTCGTCTTCCCCATGTTTAGCGTACCACCAGCATGGGCAAAACCCCCCTTTCATCCAATTAAATTAGGGTAGTTTAGTTCCCTAGGTTTTATCCCTCTATCCAAAATCCAAAAAACACCCCTCGGCGTACACGCACGCCATCATCTTCCTCCACTCCAGCCACATCTCTGGCAAGGCTTTCCCATCACCTCACACCTCCAACTGTCAAACTGACATCTCCACAACCTCTGCCACATCACCACGACAAAATCCCCTCTCTTATCTCACCATTCCATCCATCCAAACACGCCACCAAATAACCCACCTTCTCACCTCCGTCCAACTACACGCACCTCCACACACCACGAAACTGTCACCACCACATCGCCATCTCTCGACGATATTCTAATGTGGCTGTGGGGCCTTATTATTGTTTTCAGGTCTTTCATCAGAGCTTCGTCGTCGCGTTATTGTCTCCGACTTGTTCTTAGCCGTGCGACCCTATTCTTCATCAAGAACCCCTCCAGGCCATGTAGGTGTATCCCAGGTTCACCTCCAGGTCTTCAATTGGTGCCTCCATCAGTTGCAGCCACCCAATTGAATGAAAGCATCTTTGTAGCAGCCTGCGAGAAAAGGGACGTGGGTATAGTCCCACATCGTGGGATTAGGAAGCACTACAGCCGGATAAATTGATTTTCTTAATAGGCCTTAACACCTCCAAACTCGGGGTGAGGTCCCTTACTTACATGGTCGACCACGTAAACCTATCACTCCTTGGTTGCGACCCCCATGCCCGCAGCCCTGGACCCTATTACGCATACCCGTATACTCGATTACCTGGCTATCTAAGAGAAGAGAAGAGGAGGAAAGGAAAGAGAGAGAGAGAGTGGAGGGAGGGGTGGGTTTTTCTCTCTAAAGGTATATACCCAATCCAACACTTAGTTGTGAGAGCTTGAAAGAAGAAAAGAAGAGCTAAAGGCAGAAGAAGAAAGAGAAGACTTGAGAAGAAGAAGAGGTTTATGAGAGGAAGAAAAGGAAAGGCAGAAAAAAAGAAATGACGTGCCTAAGAGAAGAAAGTAGAAGAAGAAGAAGAAGAGAAGGCAAGGAGCTAAAGGTAGAGAAGAAGGAAGAGCCAAATAAGAAGAGGCTGAAAAGAAGAAGAAAAGAGAAGAAGAAGCGAAGAAGAACATCAAAGAAGAAGGCTCTCTAAACATGTAGAAGGTGACATTTAAGCCGTTTAACTTGATATTCAAACGTCTGATCACTGTTCATTTATTTGACAAAGTTGAGTAGTTGATATATATGTGCTTAGACTAATAATTGGTGATCTAAATCACCATTATTTTGTCTTAGACATCTTTGTACCTCATTAAACTCTTGAAATACCTATGTTATTTATTGAACATCTAATGCGACAGATTAGCATTCATTGAATATTATTATTCTTGGGTTTATTTCTGTGCTCATTTATATTTTAATTGAAAATTAACGTGTGAATTCCTATTTACTCCTTGTGTTCGATCTCGGACTTCATTTAAATATTTGAGTAATAAATTTTATTTGTTGACAAACGATTTAGACTATATTACAACGCAATGATTTTAAAACTCCGAATTCACTCATCAACACTCATCTAAAAATCAAATCCGAATTCAAACACATATGAATCCTTGCAATACACCCAATTAAGCAAATAGAAACTCGAATTGCTCGATTAAATCCATTACAACTCAAATTGACTCCAAGTCTTGCAATTGGGCTTAAAATCCAAATACAAGTAAATTAAGCAAATCCGATCAATTAAATCTAGATTGAGGGGTCTAAATGGAGTGAGTGGGAGACCCCCAGGTGAATTTCAGGTGTGAATTCAGATCTAGAAGCCAAGACTTTAGAGCTGAATTTGACCTTAGTGGATGGGTGATTGAGAATTAAATTGTCGAGGAAATAAGAGAATGCCAGTTATGAGATGATTAGGGAGATTAATGGATTGAAATGGTCGTGGAAAAGCACCTCTCTGATCTGAATTGATTAGAGACGGCAAGATCGATTCTAAGCTAATGTACCTCTAATATAAAACAACACATCACTGAATTCATCATCTAAACTAACTCTACTGATCTATAGTACACTAAAATTAATCTAGAAAGAAGGAGCTCCTAATCTAATGAGAAGAACGGGTTGCTTGGATGCACAACCGGCGGCTGAAGAGGAGGAATGGAGGGAGGTCTCTAGTGAGTGAAGAGCCCACAAAAGGAGCTCCATGGTCACCCTCAAGCTTATGTCATCCTTAGCGGTGAGGAAGAATTGAGGAAGAAGAGCTCCACCCCTGTCACTAATGGAGTGAGTGAAATGGAAGGAAAACTAGAGAGGATGAAGGGATCAGCCCAAGAGAGTAGGAAGGGGATCTGATAGCCTCATGCGAACTTAGGGTAGCTTCTTAAGTAGCCACGCTAGTGGATCAGAGCACTGTGGAGTAAGATTAAGCTCGATTAGGGCATATGGTGGGGATGAGCTCGGAGGAGGGAAGGACATTTCAAACCAAATTTCAGCCGCTAGAGGGATTTGGAAGAGGCAAGGGTGCTTCGTGCAAAGGCAGGCACTCGGAATGGAGGATTCGTCTTTCGATCAATGGATGCAAGGAATGGACGGCTGTTGTGCGTGTATTCTTTGGTGAACAGTGAACCGCGAGCTTGAACAGTATCAGGTGTGTATTGTGTAAATTGCATGTAGGCCCTTAAGACGAAACGGTAGAAGAATTGTAACTAAACCCATTAATGGTAAGAATAAATGTAGCACGGTCCAAAAGGTTTACAAATAGATCCCTACATTTTTCAAACTAGTCTTTGGGTGTTTAAATGTGAATAGATGTAAATGAAGTAAGGACCTATATGTAAAGTCATTAATGTAGGGTTCTAATGATGTTCAAATGCAATGAAGTTTTTATTAAAGCTTAATTGAACATTTAAGAACATGATTTCTCTTTTAATTTGAACTTTTGAGCCCAAAGATGTATTCAATTGGCAACTGGATCATCATTTTGTATTTAGTAATAAAATATCTCACTAATTGACCTAATTGTGCATTTTTAACACCAATTTATTATTTTACGTCATTTTCCTTAATTTCCACACTTAACCCTTTTACCATGTTAATTGGTAGTGTTTAACCTAGTTTCTAGCTTAATTTGAGCATTTTAGCTATGATGAGCCACACCTCATCAGATATCTCGTGTTTATGAAGGGAAATAAGTGAACCTGTGTTTTTCCTTAAACTCAAGTTTCCTCAAACCTGGGTATAGGTGAGGGATGAGTTATACTATGCCCTAATCCCTTGCACCCCTCCCTCCACACCTCGCATTCTTTTCGTGTTTGCCTTCCCCTTCTTCCATGCTCTCAAAATAAGAAAAAATCCACTGACCAACATAACCACCAATATCTAGGGGTTTAGTTGTCTTTTGACAATTTATCCCCCCTTTCATCTCTTATTTTCAAGTAAACACCTTAATTTTCCATCCCTAGCTTATTCCCATCTTATCTCCTATTCATGTAAATACCTCCACATAATTATCTCAAGTTATACATAAACTCCAACATGAGATATCCTCAATTTACAAATTTTTATCTCTGGTACAATACATCCCGTGACATAACCAACCCTAAAAGTTTTAGAGTAAAATTCAATGAGAAAAAAGGGAGAGGCACATCCCTCCCCACATTAAAATTCATGTATCCCTTATTTTTAAAAAAAGAAAAAAGGATGTGCAATCGAGAGTTGTTGTCACCGATCAAAGAATTAAAAGAGATGAAGAAGATACTATTACTTGAAAAAGACTTGAAAAATGCCCTGACCCAAATTCAGATAACATAACTATACAAACCTACACAAAAACTTGCTCATCGCCTTGTCTCCAATAGTAATTCCATTTGGAGCCCCTGGATGCTTCGAAGGTATGGGGAATGGGACTTTGCAACCCCTTCGCCTTCAGACTTAGCTTGGTGGAAACACTTATTATCTTACAAAAACATCCTCCTTACTCACTTCCAAAGGGATGGATCTCTCTCAGCAAGAAAGGTTTGGGACCTAATTAAGGAGAAGGGCACCGTCCTGGAAACATGGAAGGTGATTTGGAATAACAAAGCAGCGTCCAAGTGGTGCTGCTGCAGTTGGTTAGCAATTAATGGCAAGCTACTCACAATGGATAGGTTGGCTCGTTGGGGATTGCAAATCGATACTACTTGCAGGCTTTGTGGCATTAGTGAGTATACACATGAACATCTCTTCTTTACTTGTAGCTTCTCCATTGCAGTATGGAGGCAAGTTCATTCTACTCTGGGGCTTGCTGGCCACCCCCTATCAACCCTTTCCATTCACACAGGCTATCGGCATGTACTAATTTGTGGCGTGCTATCAATGCCACAACTTGGAGACTTTGGAAGGAGAGAAATGCTAGGCGTCACAGGAATGTTGCTTTAACGACCAACACTCTTGCCACTTTCATCATTAATGATTATTGTATGCAGTTCATTTGCAATTTTACTTGTTGTTTGTATCCTTATGGCTATTGTAATTCTGCACATATCGCCCCTTGGGTAGTTGGCCTCTTTTTGAGTTAATACATTACCAATTACTCAAAACCTGCACAAAAGCACAATTAATGCTTTCTTACTAAAGACCAACCAGGTTTGCTCCCAAGGGATGGACGACCTAGAGCCATATCCTTCAGGGGTCATCATTGCATGCACTCCCTTATGTTGCCCCCCATTGCCTTCTTCCTTTCAAAAGTTGAGACGACAGTCAGACTCCTGGCAGTATACCTCGCATCTCCTTGTGCTGCATGCATGCATGCCTTTGCTTCCACTCATCACTCAATTGACTAGACTGATTTAGGATTGACATCATGTGACCCAACTTCACTCCCTCCTCACCTGTAACTCTCACCGGAAGACACCATTAATTAGCAAGCATGGCGGCTATGAATTCCCATGACCATCTACCCCATCCTCTGTCATCCCTCTTCAATCATCAATAGTTCCTTTTTTTCCATCCATGCATGGGCATCACCAAAGATTACTATTACCAACTTATTCTCTTTACCAAACATACCCTTACTTTCCACTGGCATTGCCTCCTCCTCCTCTCCCTCAATCCATAGCTGCTCAAGGGCTTTTATAGCCCTCATCCATCTCCAAAAGACTAGTTAGCCTACAATTGGCTGGAGGTAAAGGCACGGATGGCATGAAGCTTGTTGTGTTCATTCATTCATCGAATTGGACATCTCCAGGTTTATGCACTTAACCTCCTCGTTGGTCGTTGGTTATCTAAATGAGCTAGGCAAGTGAGCAGCAACATACCCTTATCTGTTTGTTCATCTACCAACAATTATGCATCTAACTAAAATTGCTTATTTGAAAATAGAACTCTATCTCTTTATTATTCGAAACATATAATCTTTTCTCCTTTATTTTTTTATCCTTCTTTAATTTCTCATCCTTAGGAAGGTTTAAATATTAAATTACTACATTTTGGGTAATAAAAACCTCAGCTGTTACATATATATTCACAATGTTCGTGACAGATTTACCAAAGTTTCATAAGTATCTTAATTATTCCTAATATTCATCATTCCTTTGCCCTCCTTATACATTTATTCTTCATGATGATAATATCAACCAATTTTGCTTTGATAACACTTTTTGTCATGATCCCCTACCCCAAACTATGAAACTAACCACTAGTCCTTATCCCTTAATCTAGGTTATATGACGTATTATGAATTAATAATAGTTTGAATTGAAACAATAAGACTTTTTCTTTCTTTTCTTTTTGATGACGAGGAACCCTCCTTGGGAGGTAAACCCTGGAAAACCCACATGCACGCCAGCACATGAGTCCCCTCGTAAAGTACTTGCGTCTAGCAACTCGAACCAGTGCCATTCCCCCAACAGGGGTATAAGCTTTACTAGCTAAGCACCCGTGATGGGGTAACAATAAGACTTATTAAGGTGGGGGTTGTGGTAGCTCAGTCGATGGCTGGCCTAACTCGTAAGGCTTTGCCAAATGAGGGGTGCCTCGTTTGAGTCCTGCCCAGTCTAGCCACTGGAGCTTGCTCTAGGGTGACGAGACCTCCACCTCCCTCGAGGGAGGTTTTTTAAAAATTTCCTTCAAAAATATAAGCATTATTAAGGAACATTGATATCATGAATTGTGTCATTATGACCTCTAGCTTTTTACCCAATAACCTGGTACAACAAGGGTAAAAGTAAGGAATAAGTAATTGTTTAACAAGGAGCTAGCAAAAAATATGAATTTGCAATTATATTTTAAATTCTATTAATTATCAATTTTATTCCCTTACCTTGTATTTCTCTTTGTAGTTTTCTAGGCATCTCTTATTTTGCTCATTTTCCTAACAAGGGCCTATAAAGACTAAGGGTGCTAGTAGACTCTCACATATCCACTTCTAAGAACTTGGGCATTATCCAATCTACTATAAATAAACTTTAACCAACCCACTCAATACGACTTCAAATCCATACTATCTTGTACTACAAAACTTCTAAATTGATGGCTCAAGAGATAGTTAGCATTAGTAATGACTTCAGAGCCAACCTCAAAAATCTTAGTCTATTAAATGATCTTATGTGTCAACTTAAATTGTCTTCTAAAATGATGCTCACCAAGGTAGGTGGGTCATGTTTCTTCCTTAGAAGACTTTAATAATAACACTCCTACTCTAGAACCTTCTAGATCTTATCTAAATTACCTAATGAGGAGTGATCACCTCCAAGCGACCTCCAAAAGTTTATAACTCATTTCCAATTCTAGTGTTGCCATTTAGGTTGTGGCTTAAGTGAGTGATCAGAGTTTCTACATCCTTAGAGTTGTATCATTTTGGTGATCAAAGTTGCACCTAATGATGAGTTGATTTTGCATACTTGGCCTCCTCAAGATTTGGTTACTATCTTTTAAGTATCTTCTAGGATATCCTTAGATTCTTTTAATCTTTATTGCTCAAGCTAAGTTCCACCACCTCTAGTTGACTTGGAAGCCCAACTTAGCCAATTAACTTATAAATAGACAAGTAACTAGCATAAGTACAAGGTTAATGAATTTCTATCCTATATAATCTTATTTTTAACTTTTTCTAAATCCTTACCTTCGGATCTATGTCAAATAGTCAACTAAATAGTTGCTCTAGCCAGCTTGGCATTGTTTAATTGTTTTAAGTACCTAAGTTCCATTTCCAATGTTGGTTCTTATTTGTTCATTTTTAACCCATCTAGTTCACTTGGCCTTGTTGAAGTTAGCTAGGACAGTAATGCAGTCATCATCTTCATCTCCTATCTCTAAGTCAAGTCAGTTGTGCATACTACTAGTCAGCTTTGATAATAAGGAGATCACTTTACAGGTAGATTTTTTGAGCTCCAAATGCCTTTAAAAAATATGATTCTTGTCCTTAAATTGTTTTCTAAATTTTCATCAACTAAAGAGCTCCAATTCAAAGATTTTCATATAAATGCTTATAGTTTAGGATCAAATAGTGGAATAAAAGTATATTAACAAAATTCTTGGAAAACTAATTCTATACAACAATAAAGATAGATTCAAGTTAATTCAAGGTCATAGAACTGTTTATTTATTCCCAAGTATTGTTTAAACTCTAATTAACCCTAGTGGAATGGTTTATTTGCTTGGAATTGAAGTTTCAATGCTTCAAACACATTTCACTAAGCTTTATATAGTCATAGTTCCTTACCTAATTCACATCTTGTCAATCCATTCCTTCCACTGCAAAACCATCTTCATCCTTTATGCATTGACTCTCCTTGATCATCCATTATATTCACAAATCCTCCTTAATTTTCTCTTAGTTTGCCAAGTGTAGCTGGCTACACAATTAATTAGCCAACTACTCCATAAACTCTCTTAATAGAACTTAATCATGGTTACATATAAAGGGGTTTTGCCCATCACAATCAATTGGTTAATTATGAGGTTAATTATGCAAATTATCTCATGAAATTACATTGATTCCTATTTTTTGCAATTAGTCATAGTTGAAGATGATAACATGGATTATTGATGATGGCAATTGGAGGCCACCATTGTGACCTTGATGCCCATTAAAAAAAAAATTCAATATAGGAAATGTAAAACAAGCATGAAAATAAAAAATAATCAAGCACTCATATGAGACACAATACATCAACGAGGTATTCCCGTGGAATGCGGGACTACCTCACCCAGTGATGAGGTTCGATAGACACTTGAGAACCAAAACTAAGACTCAACAACACCTAGATGAAAAATCAAAATATAGAACTCATAACGTTCATACTTTTGGGCTTCCCAATTAGATTTCCTCAAGTACCAAAATCACTCAATGCTCAAAATATGTCTAGAGTTCTAAGCATCCATGCTCGTGATTGAGTTGATATGTGAATACATGAATGATCCTTAGGACTCTAGAATTAACAGACCAACTCATTCGGGTTTACACACCAACCTTAGATTTTTTCCTTTCTAGGAATCCCGGTATCTACACACTACCACTGGTTATAAGGTCTATTACAAATCTCTCCCTCTATTTCCAAGGTGGAAGGCCCTGCACTCTGACACCTTGAGATGATGTTGTAAGAGTCACCTAACTAGTCGAGCTTGCACTCCAACATCTTAAGATGATGCTATAAGAGGCACTCGACCTTATTCATCTCTCTCTTCATATAGATATATAGCTGATGATAGTTTTTTTTAGAGAGAGAGGGGGAAAGAGAGAATGCCATATGCTCATACCCTAGAGCGATTCATTGGCTTTGCTCTCCTAAGCATATTTGGCTTTCAGATTGCTTTGGCCTTGTCACTTAGGTAAGTAGATGACTTCTTCCATAGAATCTCTTTAGAACTTCTCCATGGTTGGGTGTATAAATCATCAAACTCATCCTACCTTTCCTAGATAAATCTAGTTCACAATCGGCAATCATGCAACCATAGTGTAAGCAAAGTGGATACTTAAACTCTAAGTACACCTTAGCAGAAGGGTGAAGACATAACTTAAGTACTTTTTAACCTTTTCGCCTTATTCTAGGGTATGGTAGACTCATTCTGAGTAATCTCAGAAATCCTACATCTTAGTCAATAATACTAGATAATTTAGCCCTAAGGACTAGAAGATTCTATGCCCTAGTTCCTAATGTCTTCTTTAGATTGAAGATTAGGATGTTTGGACACATTTATTTTTCTTTTCTATTCTAAATGCACTAACATGAACTAAATGCAAGAACAAAAGCAAGAAAAACTACAAAATAATAGTTGGGACAGAAAAAGATAATCTAACGACTCCCCCCATGCCAAAACTATGTAATGTCCTCATTGAAATAAAAGTAGAGGGAGTGAGAAAAGAAATTACCTAAATTCCATCTATGTCATCGACCAACATTGAGATGCCTCTCTACAAGTGTTAAATTCAACATCGACAGCTAGATAGTGTGATACTAAGTGATGGGAACACCATCATATGCCCTAACTAGCCACTTTTAGTCAGGTATAATTGATAAAAGCTCTTACATAATCATCTAAGGGTCATAATACCACATTGTCCTAATTTGAGACAAGAATGAGAAATCAGGGTTAATTTTGTAATTTTAACAGCACATCATAAATACAGATTAACCATGGGACTTGTCAGGGATTAAATGAAGATCAAATGAGACTAAAATTCCAAAATGTGGGTCAACACTGAAAAAAACAGGGTTTCACGCTTTTTGAGAACCAAACAATATACAAAACCCTAATTTCAGACCCACTTAAATTAAAGAGGTTCTGGTCAGGATAAAATTCATCTAAACTTCCTAAAATTTATATAAAAATATTCTAAGAGGTTTGGTATCCTTTGGTTGACCATCTGAACCTATTTTGACCTAGAACAGAGTTGCAGACAGAATTTTACCCTAATTTGGATTTCTATGCAAATTTCCCAATCAAACGTGGTCAAAACTCAAATCCAACTCCATCATTAGATTCCTTGTGTCCAAATTAGTTAAAGCCAAAATTTGGGCCTAATCAAAGTCCATCTTAACGTAGTTTGCAATTCAATTCCTAAAAATCTCTAGTCTTCACATTTAAGCCCCTAACTTTCAGATCTGTTGCGTTTATCCCCCTAACTTCTCATCGTTTTCTTCAAACTAATCCCTGTTGCCATTGGTGTGAATGCAGCTTCTCAACCAAGATTCGAGGGAGATTTTCTCCCTCAAATCAGAGTGGAATCTATCCAAAATTGAAGAGATCGACCCTCAAGAAATCCTTGATCATCTGCACCCAATCAAGAACTCCGAAGAGATCTCTAGAGCCCATGCGAGCTCAAGATTTCAAGGGATATTTTTCCCTGAAATCTTGAGAATTCCAAGCCTCTTTCCTTGTTCATGAGCTCATTCTAGAGCTCTATAAGAAGCCCTAACCCAAGGTCATTCTGCTTAGCCAAGTTTTGAGCCGAGAATCCTCTCTCTTCCTCCTCTCCGACCAACCTCGCTTCGGCTTCGACGACCTCCTCTGTCTTCCTCCTCCAGTTGTCCAACCATCAAATTGGACAGCCCTCCGACTTCCTCTCTTCTTCGTGACTGCAACCAGCCAAAGTCGGCCGCCCTCCACCTCTTCTTCCTCATCGACACCTCACCGTACTTCTCATTTTCTTCACATTCGGTTGGTCAACGTCGGACACATCTTGTTCTCTCGCTTCTCCCTAAGTCCCTCAAACGCTTCCTCTCACTCCCCTAACTCTGTCTACCTCCTTAGATCTTAGGTTCACATTCAACATTACTCGCACCACTGTCGTCTTCCCCACGATCGACATGAGCTCCGGCAAGCTCGCGTCAGCACCACACACCCCTAAACACACCACCACCACATCCGAAACACTCCGCATCACCTCACAGTTAAAAGCCCTAACCTAATTTGGGCTATTAACCTCTGAGACATCCGACCGACCACCGCACTTCTCTGCCACCCTCTCTAACTCAGGCTAGCCACCAACACCTCCAATCACCAATCCACAACCACCACTACACTTGTCAATGACTGACGAAGCTTGTGAGTGCTTCTAATGAGGCTGTAAGTCCATATTCTCTTTGTCAGGTCATCGCCAAAGCATCATCGCCGCCTTCATCCTCTCCGACCTCGGTAGCATTGCTCTAGCCACCATCCATCTGGTTGTTGACCCCATTGGATGTGGAATTATCTGTTGCACCTGCCCAGGTCTTCAATCAAGGAAAGGAGCAGCATCCATGGCTTTAATTCGACAAGGGGATCATCTACAGTTGCGTGAAGAAAGAAGCTGTGGGATTAATCCCACATCGTGTGTCGACGAAACTTCTACAGCATATATTACGCAAACGTGCATATGGCTGATTGCCTCTGAGAGCATGGGGTGAGGTCCCATACACGCCTCATCTCACGCATTCCCTCATGCACTTCCTCACGTGCCCTCGCCCGCAATCATGCCCGCGAGTCTGGGCTTGGGTCCGATTACCTGGATCTAGCTTGATCTAAAGAAAAGAGAATCAAAAGGAGGGAGGAGGAGGGTTTTTGCTGCCTTAGGAATCGTGCCCCTTCTATCTCTTAGCACTTAGCCCATGCCTTGCTCTTGTGAGAGGCGCTTGGGCCTTTGTGTTGGTGTGCTGCTGCTGTGCCTTGGCTCTTATGAGGCTTAAGTTAAGGCGTCTGAAGCCTTACACTATCGTCTAACTTGTGCCTAATCTGTTCTAATTCATTGGTTACTGTGGCTACATTTGAATTGACATTGGATTACGGTTACTATCATTTATTTGAGATAATTGCATAGCTTAAACATTAGGGTTAATTGGTGATTCAAACCACCTTTTTAACCCCATCTTTTTGCAATTTGACTCTCTAGTTTAATTGAAATATTCTTCTAAGTATTATTGTGGTTTCACTTACATATTCTTCTTAATATTGTGATTAGTGAATTGAAATTGCCAATTTGCTCCCTGCGAACGATCTCAGACTCATTTTTTGTTTTTAAGCATACTTCATAAATTTAAATGTTGTAAAGCGATTTTATTGACTATACTACAATGCGCATGTCTTAACACTTGACAATTATGCTAACAACACTATGATCAAGTTTTGTTAACACAGGTGTAAGTCCTAAGAATGAGCTTAATAAAATGGGCTTATGGAAGAGGTAACCAAAAATATCGATGAGCTAATGATGAAGTGTTAAACCAAACACTCGCCAATAGAGATCAACTCAAGAAGCTTCAAGGGCGACTAAGAGAGGTTTGAAGAATGAAGAGTTGTAAGGGATAACCTCTCTTGAGTTAGAATAGTGAGGACAACAAGGATCCTCAATCACGACTAGGGTTCATAAAAGTTTATACCATACAAGTTCTAGCCTTTGAATGGTGAGATCATATCTATAAGCATCAATCCACACACACCATTCAAACTTAATGTGTGTTGGTTGGATGTTCCCTCTAGATAGAATGAAGTTTAGGAATTGACTCAACCAAACATCTTCTAGGGAAACAAGACCATTAATTTGCCTAGGCAAAATGATCAAATCAAAATATGGCATAGTATGTTCAAATTTGATTCCCAACAAATTTTCTAATTCTTAGATGCCCCTTGTGAATCTCAGAAATGCTTTAAACTCTAATTGCCTATCTACGAAGTCAAATCTTGAATCTCCTCTATTTGACATTCAAATTCTTCTCCATTTAAACTTTTTGATCATCAATGCCTTGATTGAGTAATGATTCCAAAGGTAAGACATTATCAGATGCCATGATTTCCAACTCAATTGATTCACAGTTTATGTAACGACCCGGTTCCCGAGTCCCTACGAGACACGAGAACCGGACCGACTCGACTAATCCCAAGACCCAGTCGTCCAACGAGGAAGTAACCAAAAGACAGTAAAATAAACCACATTCAGCATGAATATAACTAACAGTAAGAAAGTACAGCAGTAAGGAAAGAAACTACTACAGTAGGCACCACCACAACAGTAAAACAACATTTATCATATAACAAAAACTGCAGGTAAAGAAGGTACAGCGGAAACAAAACTACTCACTAGAACAGAAACAAAAGAAGGTACAAAGCTGTGGCAACTCTACTGGACCCTACTCGGCCCAGCGTCCTCTGCAGCCGCCGACCCTGGCTGCTCAACACCTGGTCCTGAAAAAGGTAACGAGTGTAACACGTCAGCAAAACGCTGAGTAGAGTTGCAAACTAACTAAAGGCAACAGTAGAGTGTACAGTAGCTGTTATGTTCTATTACTTCCTTTATTTACATCTTTCAATTTTTCTCACTATTTCATTTACTTCTCAGATCCTTTACTTGATCTCGAATGTCCTCGTGGGACGATCTTGATTGCAGTCTTTTCCAACAGTAGAAGTAGCACGTGGTGCTCTCCTGGCCGGGAGAGTCCCCCGTGGTGATCCTACCCTCAGTCAACCACCCCAAGGTCACTGACAGACGTAACGGTGACTACGGCACGCGCGATAAACGCACAGGTAGCTAGCCCGTACTGGCACGCGGTCAGTCGTTTCCGTTAACGGGTGCGCCCAAAGCACAGCACGGAACCAGGGCAGAGCCCTCTCAGTAACAGGGGTCCAACCCCTCCACAGTAACCAAACCGGGGCCTTGCCCCTCCACAGTCCGCGCACCCTCGTCTGACTACCCTGGTTTGCCCTAGTGGGCCTAACAAGTCGGTGAAGGAGGCTAGCAGAACCCCGGGGCCCGTGGGGTAGCTAGTACTCTCCTAACACTACTAGCTCTCCTCGGTACTACGTACACGAGGGCCAACAAGTCGGTACAGAGCGGCCAAGCCTAACCCCGGGTCCCTGGGGCGGCTGGCCCCACTCTGCACTAAAACAGGTACAGGTACTTCCCTTGGTACTGCGTACCCAAGAGACAGTACAACTACATCTCAGTTCCATTCCTTTTCTTTCCAGGAGTTCCACTCCTAATTCCCCGTAGGGTTCCAGCCCTTTATCTCAGAACATCATATGTTTCACTTTCCAGATTCACGTTCTCAATTTCCATGATCTCAAACATGTTTCTTTGTTCATAACAGGCAGCTGTTAATTAATTTCACAGGCAGCTTATATATTCCTTTCCATTTTTCCAAGACTGCAGTAATATACATTCCACTAGTTTTTCCATCCTAGGATTCGTGCCATATCCTAGGATCTATCATACAATCTAGTTTTCCGGCCCTAGGATTCATGCAACACCTAGGAGCTATCATTCCATACATTTCTCATTCCTAGGGTTCATGCAATGCCCTAGGTTCTAGTTATGGTTCCATACTTTAACAGATTTTATTAATGCTTAAAACCACTCTACCAGGTACAACGGAAGTAATGGGGGCGTGGTCGGGAATCCCGCGCGCCTCCGCGACTCTCAAGACGGCAACCGAACGAGGTCCTATCACAAGGATCAAACACAAGGAGTGTCTCAAAACAGTGTATAGCTACTGTAGGCGGGTAGAGGAATAATTTCTGAATCGAACGCAACTCGAATCGTGGAAGACGGAGCCCAAACGGGCCCTAAACGGGTCGAGAAAGACAATACTGTGCAAAATCAGACGTCTGGAACTCCTTCCAGACGTCTTAAACGGTGGATCAGAGAATTACCTGTTCGGCGTGGTTCCCCGGACGTCCAGAAGTCTGTGGCGACGTCTCTCCTAGATCCCAGACGTCCGATGGTCTCTCCGGACGTCTGGAGGTCACTCCCGCCGTCTGGTACAACTTCCAGACGTCGGATTCGCAAAGGATGACGAATCCGAACACCTGCGCACAGCCAACCCTCCTCCTTCAGTACGGTCAGTCGACAAAAGAAGAAGGAGAAAGCGGAACTCACCTTTCAGACGTCTGTATGATCACACAGACGTCGACCTTGCCGTCTGGATATCAGTCCAGACGTCTGATTCCGGAGATTTTTCCAGAATCAGAACCTCGCTCGGCCTCCGCTCGCGACGCCGCCCGCGTCGCACCTCGCGCGTCCGCTGCTCCGCCCGCAGCAGGTCCCTCTTCGCGACTCTCTGCGCCCCCTGCGCCCCCCGCCGGCCGGCCAAGCCGCTCCCGGCGAGCTCGCCCTCACGGCAGAGTCCCGCCCTCGCACGCCGCAGCTCCTCCGCGCCTTTGCTGCGCCGCTGCCGCTGCGCCCTCGCGTCCGCTCGCTCCGCCCGCAGCAGGAGAGGAGGAAGATGGTGGAGACGGGAGGGGAGGCGCGCCCCCTCCCCCTTTTAACGCCGCGCGGAGAGGAGGAGAGAGACGGCCGCAGTCGCCTGCAGCCGCAGAGAAGATGCGGATCGCAGGTCTGCGCGCACAGGCGCGCAGACGAATATCCCGTGCGAGTATAACTGTTCGCCAGACGTCTGTAAACTATCCCGGACGTCTGGTCAGACGTCCGGATGTGATCCCAGACGTCTTTACAGACGTCTGGGCCACCTCCCAGACGTCTTAAAAGACGTCTGGGACACGCGCTCGTTACAATATAACAAACTCAAAGGAAGTTTCGTCCCCGAAACTTGCGCCAACTAGGGTGCGGAAAAAGGATGTCCAAATAACCATAACAAACTCAAAGAGGACCGAAGCCGGTCCGAAAAGACGTACCCGCGAAAAGCTCTGGGTACCGCTCCCGCATTGCCGCCTCAGGCTCCCAGGTAGCCTCCTCGTACCGCTGGCTCCTCCACAAAACCTTTACCAGGGGTACTTGCTTTCGTCTCAACCTGCGGACGGCTCGGTCTAGGATCTGCACTGGCCGCTCGGGGTAGGTTAGGTCGTCGCTCACCTCGACGCTCTCGTGACTCAGTACGTGGCTGGGATCGGCTACGTACTTCCTGAGGTTGGACACGTGGAACACGTCGTGCACACCAGAAAGCTGCGGGGGAAGGGCAAGTCTGTAAGCAACGGGTCCAACCCGCTCCAGGACCTCGAAGGGCCCCACGAACCTCGGCGCGAGCTTCCCTCTCACCCCAAACCGCTGTAAGCCCTTCATGGGCGAAACACGAAGAAAGACGTGGTCCCCAACCTCGAACTGCACCTCTCTGCGTCTGCGATCTGCGTAGCTCTTCTGTCTGCTCCTGACAGTGCGGAGTCGTCTGTGGATCTGTTCAACTACCTCCTGACTCTGCCGGATCATCCTGGGGCCAACCTCCCACTTGGTCCCCACCTCAACCCAACTCAAGGGTGCCGTGCATTTTCGTCCGTACAGAGCCTCGTAGGGAGCCATGCCGATGCTCGAGTGATAACTGTTGTTGTATGCAACTCTGCCCGGGGCAGGTGCTCCTCCCAAGAGCCCCTCCAGTCTAGTACACAGGCACGCAAAAGATCCTCAAGTGTCTGTATCGTGCGTTCCGACTGTCCGTCCGTCTGGGGGTGGTAAGCCGTGCTAAACCTCAACCTCGTCCCCAAAGCCTGCTGAAACTCAGCCCAAAACTGGGACGTAAAGCGGGTATCCCGGTCGGATACGATCTCCCGCGGAACTCCGTGTAGTCGCACCACATCACGGATATACCTCTCTGCCAACTGTGCTGGTCCCAAAGTGACTCGGATCGGCAAGAATCGTGCCGTCTTCGTCAATCTATCCACTATTACCCAGACCGCGTCGTGTCCTCGCTGGGTAACAGGTAAGCCCACCACCAAGTCCATGGTGATGCTCTCCCACTTCCACTCTGGCACTGGAAGCGGCTGAAGCGGCCCTGCAGGCCTCTGATGCTCGGCTTTCACCTGCTGGCACACTAAGCACTGCTGCACGAACTCACCCACATCCCGCTTCATCCCTCTCCACCAGAACTCGCGTCTCAAGTCATGGTACATTTTCGTGTTTCCGGGATGTATGGTGAATCTGGAACCGTGTGCCTCAGTCAGGAGCTCTCTCAACAGCTCCTCGTCTCTGGGGACGCACAGCCGTCCCCTCAAGCGTAACACCTGGTCTGTGAAAGAGAAGTCCCCTGGGTCCCCTGACAGTACTCTGTCGCGCAAAGACTGCAAGTACGGATCGGCCATCTGTCCCGTGATGATGCGGTCTATCAACTCTGGTCTGGTCTGCCGTGTCACCGTCACTGCCCCACGGTACCCTCGTAACTCTAGAGGTCGCCAACTGCCCACCTCCTCCAAAAGGCTCCAACTCTGTAACTGTAGACTGGCCAAGCGTGCGGGCGCCTTACGGCTCAAGGCGTCAGCCACCACATTGGCCTTTCCCGGGTGGTAGGAGATGCTGCAGTCGTAGTCCTTCAGGAGCTCCAACCAACGTCTCTGTCTCATGTTGAGCTCCTTCTGATCAAAAAGATATCTGAGGCTCTTGTGATCTGTAAAAATCTCGAAGGTCTCACCGTACAAGTAGTGCCTCCATGTCTTCAGCGCGAAGACAACAGCTGCCAACTCTAGGTCGTGGGTAGGGTAGGTATGCTCATGGGGCTTCAGTTGCCGCGAAGCGTAAGCGACCACGTGACCCCTCTGCATGAGCACACCTCCTAACCCCTGCAAGGAAGCGTCCGTGTACACAACGAACCCGCCACTACTGTCAGGAATGGTGAGCACGGGAGCCGAGGTCAACCTCTCCTTCAGCTCCAGAAAACACGCCTCACAGGCGTCTGTCCAAGTGAAAGGCACATCCTTCCGAGTCAACTGTGTCATAGGACGTGCAATCTGCGAAAACCCTCTGATGAACCGTCTGTAGTAACCTGCCAGTCCCAGGAAACTGCGAATCTCAGTGACTGAACGCGGTCTCTCCCACCTGAGCACTGCCTCGACCTTGGCGGGATCCACCGCCAGGCCGTCTCCAGAGATCACATGACCCAAAAAGGTCACCTCCCTCAACCAGAACTCGCACTTGCTGTATTTGGCGTACAGCCTGCGTCGTCTCAGAGTGTCCAGAACCATCCGCAAGTGTTGTCCGTGCTGCGTCCGATCTCTAGAATAGATGAGTACATCATCTATGAAAACCACCACAAACTGGTCCAAGTACGGTCTGAACACCCGGTTCATCAGGTCCATGAAAGCAGCGGGGGCATTGGTCAGCCCAAACGGCATGACCAAAAACTCGTAGTGTCCGTACCGGGTGCGGAAAGCTGTCTTGGAGACGTCGGTCTCCCTGATCCTCAACTGGTGGTATCCAGACCTCAAGTCGATCTTGGAAAACACCGTGGCACCCCGCAACTGGTCAAACAAATCGTCAATCCTCGGCAGCGGATATCGGTTCTTGATGGTGACCCTATTCAGCTGTCTGTAGTCCACACAAAGGCGTAGGGTCCCATCCTTCTTCTTCACAAACAGTACCGGGGCTCCCCAGGGAGGCGCACTGGGCCTCACGAAACCCTTCTCCAAAAGGTCCTGCAACTGAGACTTGAGCTCTCGCAGCTCAAGCGGTGCCATCCTGTATGGCGCGGTGGAGATGGGGTTGGTCCCTGGTACTAGTGAGATCTCAAACTCGATCTCACGCTCGGGCGGTAGTCCTGGTAACTCGTCTGGAAACACGTCGGGGTACTCTCTGACCACCGGGATGCTCTGGAAATCTGCCACGGGGCTGTGCTCTGCCACCACACAAGCTAAGAAGCCCTCACACCCCTGGCTCAAAAGTCTCGCCGCCCGAAGTGACGAAATGCACCTGAAACCTCCGTCCACTGGCTGCCCGTGAAACTCGAAGGAAGGCAACTCCGGAATGGAGAAGACAATCTTCCTCTCAAAGCAGTCTACCAATGCGTGGTAAGCGGACAGCCAATCCATCCCCAGGATCACCCCAAAGTCCTCCATCTGTATCATAATCAGGTCAGCTGGCAGGCTGTGTCCCCCGATGCTGACCCCGCAACCCGTGTACACCTCCTCAGCTACAAACAGCTGACCACTCGGACCTCTGATTACGAACGGGTTCTCTAACAATGTATAATCCTGGTCCAAACTAACTGCGAAACTGTCTGCGACAAACGAGTGCGTAGCGCCGGAATCGAAAAGCGTGTAAACGAGTCTGCCAGAAACTGAAACCATACCTGCTACCACGGATCCCGAAGCTCTGGCGTCCCTGTGTGTTAGGGCGTTGATACGCCCCTCAGCTCTAGGTGCGGACGAAGCAGCCACACTCTGCGTCGGACGGGTAGGTGCTGGCCGGTACCCTTCTCGCGACTGCGGTCCTCCTCCTCGCGCCTGGAAACCGCGGCCTCCTGCGCGCCCTCCAGTGCTCTGCGCGGGAAGTATCTGCTGACCTCCTGCCCTAGATGGGCAGTCCCTCCTGACGTGGCCCGGCTGGCCACACTGGTAGCAGAGGGGAACCCGACTCCCGCCCTCAGTGAGTCCCTGCTGTCGGCCAGGCGGGGGTCCGGTGCTGGCGACTGGCCCCTGTCGAGGGCCCCTAAAGGCCACTGATGGCCCTACACACCCTGCGCAAGGATGACACGCATAAATCGGTGCCTACTGTAGTAGTTTCTTTCCTTACTGCTGTACTTTCTTACTGTTAGTTATATTCATGCTGAATGTGGTTTATTTTACTGTCTTTTGGTTACTTCCTCGTTGGACGACTGGGTCTTGGGATTAGTCGAGTCGGTCCGGTTCTCGTGTCTCGTAGGGACTCGGGAACCGGGTCGTTACAAGATGGTATCAGAGCAAGGTCGTCCCGAGAAGTGAATCAACTGACTGGAAAATAACCAATTCACATGTTTATAGCTAGAGTAGCCACCACAACATATCTCTTGACTTGAGCTCTTAGAAGTGTTGTTAGGTACCGTCTGTTTTGACGTTTCCGTTTTGTTTCGCGTCTCCATTGTAGGAGATGCCGCGTCGTGGAGCTAGGAGGGTGAGCCGCAGGCGCGGCCGAGGTCAGGGCCCGGGGGACGGATGTGTCGGGCTTGGAATACATACAACCCCTCCTCTTCTCCTGAGTATACCGTCTCGGGACCTCGTCCAACTGATTCGAGAGGTGGTTCGAGAAGAATTTCAGCTTCCACCCACGTCGCTACCCCCTCCCCCTTCCGAGCGTACGACAGGGGAGTTAGTGGTGGAACGAGATTTCCGCCGCCACACGGTGCCTACTGTAGTAGTTTCTTTCCTTACTGCTGTACTTTCTTACTGTTAGTTATATTCATGCTGAATGTGGTTTATTTTACTGTCTTTTGGTTACTTCCTCGTTGGACGACTGGGTCTTGGGATTAGTCGAGTCGGTCCGGTTCTCGTGTCTCGTAGGGACTCGGGAACCGGGTCGTTACAGTTTAGCTTGGGATGAGAATCAAGCATTGTCTTATGGCAATTCTTTAGTGCCATCCTTAATATTCTTAGTTAGAACAACTTCAATATCTTCAGAATTTGTTTTCTCCATGAATTCATACTCAAGTCTTTGTATTCTTTTGCCTCTATCAACTCATCCCCAAGTTCTATGTGTGATTCAATCTCAATCTTGTTGGTTATATTTTTTTGGCATCTGCTCTAACTCCTTTATGTAATAGGGAGTGAGGGGATCCAAGGGTCTACATTTTTCTAGAGGCATAAGAAAAGATTGCAATGGTTTGTATGGTAATCCATGTCTTCCTTCACATATGAATGATGCAATGACACATGGCAAGACATGTTGGCTTAGATCAAAAGATTGTTGCGATCCAAGGAGGTTGTTGGGCAGATAGATTAGCTTAGGTGAACTAGCTAGTTTAGGTTGGTTGGGTAGCTTTGGCAACTAATTCAGGTGGGTTGGGTTGCTCAAGTGAGTGACCCAATTATGGTGGACTACCTAAGTGGGTCGGATTGCTCAAGTAGACTAGCTTGCTTAGGTAGCTTGGTTTGTCTCTAACAACTTGAGCTACTTACTTGCCACTTGATGGGGTTGACTGGTACTTGTTATGCTCGAAAAGATAGCATGGCCATGTGTTCCCTCACCAAATGCCATTTAAATATCAAGTTACCACCTCTTCTTTGTAAACTTTAGCTATTTGTTAATCAACTATTTTATTAAAATTTGTTACTTTTAACTCATTTCTATTTCATTTGAATCTATCCCAAATTTTCATGTAATTGTCCGTTTTTACTTCATTAATTATTTTAAAATTGTGATTAACCAATTCTAAGTCTTACTATTTAAGATTTAGGATTCAATCATATTACAAATGGTTTGGATATCTTGCATATATGCTGTGGTTGAATGATCACTACTATGATCACATAACTTGTGGATATTTAATGGGATGGCTTGCACGTATAATCAAGAATTCAACTAAGTTAATAAGCCTTGGTAAGTAGCCTCAAGAAGCATTTTTCAACCACACTAGTGCTATCCCACCTTCACTTTAGTTCATCGTATGTTAAGGTAATGTCCAAGTCAACTTAGCTCGATAGCAAGCAGGTAGGGGTATCAAAGCTTTGGTGATCCTTGAACCTTCGCTAGTCATATGCATCAGCTTAACAATTGTTTTTGCAAGTTCCCCTTTATAGTATGCTAACTACCGTGTTCTTGCTTTCACATATATAGATCAGTAAAAGATGCTTTGATTGTTAATCACATCTACCACTTCATATGGATCATCAAAGGGAAAAGGATATGATGTATATATGGAGCCTACTTGTTGATGGCCGAATGTCATAAATGACCATCCTAACCCTACTAAATCCCAAAGTAGGTATTGTCAATAACATCTTAGGAGAGTTCTTGAAATGCAACCTTAGCCATCCTGAATAGATATGTTATACAATCTCCTTCGTCATTCTTCTTCTCTTTAAGCATTAAAATTGAAAACCCTACTTCAATATGACATTACATCTACTCTTAAAGTATGTCATCGAAACGAAAATTGAACAATATAAATATTATAATGATAACTTTTACACAATGCATTTAAAGATTAAATCCCTTCCTAGTGTATGGATGTTGCATACGTGAAACTCAGTAAACATTGATTTTCGTTGTATTTCTTATTATTATTATTCTTCTTCTTCTCCCTGCCACTTTATCATTTATTTAACAGACCTCCTCCTGAGAAGTCCTATAAGAAGTTATTTTTCACGGTTTTACCTACATTTTACCATCAAGGACAAAATTCATTCATATGAATGGGTAAATGTTGTGTTCATGGTCGATTAATTGCTTAAGAGGAGAAAATTATAAATGGATGTTTTTATAGTAGCGGATTGATATAGAAATAACTTTATCACCGTACCTCCATTACCATTTTTCTTGAAAATGGAAAAGAAAAACTAAATTCCCCCGTCTATTCTTTCTTTCTTAGCTATAAGATGCCGACATTATGCCTTATCTATTGAAAATAACCTATTTCATACGTGACTTAGTTTTAATAAAAAATAATCATATATGAGAAATTAAATATTAAAAAATTCACAATTTCTTACTTTTTAAAAAAAAAAAAAAAACTGAAACTCACACATGTGTGACACAAAATCGTACTTCAAAAATAAAAAATAGGAATAATAATGCATTTAGGTGCAATTTAATTTCAATATTCCATAGATTTGGATGGTCTGCCTTTAAGGATGTTAGATTTCGATTGTCATAGATGAGTATCTTATTGATAAAAGAAAAGAAAAATAAAAAAGTAAATAAACGTATGTTGTAACGTATTTTATAACGTATAAAGTAAGAGTGATGGTTTCAATAGATATATTTTAATTTTTCAACGATCGAAATAATTTTTTATAAACGAAAAATTACTTTTGAAATGAAAATCACTTTCCACATGTGTAAAATCACGTTACAAATGAAAAATCATTTACCACTAATAAAAAGTCAAAACATATCAGTATCTTTTTATTTTTAACTGGTGTACTTTGATTTTAAATAAGTATATTTTAATTTTCGACCGATTGAAAATTATTTCTAATTGATATATTTTAATTTGTTTGATTTTCAATCCGTTGATTTTCATTTTTAATAAATTAATTTTGATTTTTAATCGATTGATTCTGATCGCGTGATATAAAATACGTTGCAATATATGTTTCTGTACTCGTATCTTAAAAAGAATGCATATAGGAGATGCACATGAATAACGAATAAAAGTATGTAGTAAAATTAACAAATACATAATATATTTTAAGAAAAATCACATATTCATTTACAAACAGACTAAATATGATATATAAATGAATTTTGTCGACTTCGATGAACCTTGACAAGAGGAAATAAATTACAAACAGATACGGGAGAGGACTAATATGGAAAAAGAAAACTAACTTCATTGAAACTACCTCATGAAAGTGTGACAAAAAATGGTGCTTCAAAAATTCAAAAGTAGTAATAACAATATATTTTGGTGTAGTTTTCAGTAATCTGATTTGGTCTTCCTTTATAGATATTAGATTTCAGCTTTCATAAATGAGTATCTTATATATTGATACAAAAATGCACAACGTCACATTGACAAAAAAACAAGCGTGGATGGCGAAGAAAAACATATAGGAAAGTTAATAAATAGATGATGCATTTTAAGAAAAAAAAAATCAAATATCTATTCACAAGCAAACTCAATAATTATATATCTAGATAGGTAATGCATAGCAATCTACGAAAAATAAACCACGTCAAATTCAATGAATGTGATCAGAAAGGATGGAGGAGTAATGCGGACAAATATCTTAATCATTCACATCTATTTTTATTTTTAAACATAATCATTCACGTCTATTGACACTTCTCCTCTTGCTAGGGTGGAGCATTGGATCAAGCCAACTTAGACCCAACCTAAATCTAACTAAGCTTGAGCTTAAATTTTATACAAGCCAAGCTCAGGCCTTGGATTTTAAGAAAATTTGAGTTCAAGCCTCATATAAAATTAGGCTCAAACTAGGTTGAGGCTAAACCTAAAAAACCCCTAAGAAGCCCATTAGGCCCGCTTGTTTATAAACTCCTACCCCCAATCTTAGGGTTTAGTCACACGATCGCATCTCTCCTCTCCCTCACCTCACATTTCCATCTCTGGTGGTGGGCCTCTTCAATCTTTCAACTCCCCATCCACCCATCCCTCTCCTTCATCCTACATTCCCTCTTTAGTGACCTTACTCTATCATTGGCATCGCTGTAGTGTGATGCGAAAATTGCGTGATTTATTAAAATGGGTTTTTAATATCGTTATAACATGTAAATTCAATTAACTTTTAAATTTGTAAAACCTAGATAGTATAAGTATCTAGGGTCATCCAAGAAGGTCAATTTATTAATTATCAAGATATCTTCCTCTCTCAAATCTTCTTTTTGTCTTTTTCAAGTTTTATAATTTTTAAGGTTTTCAAAAACTCGGCCAATAGAATGTGAAATACGCCTAAGTAATATAATGAAAGTCCTACATTTCTAATCTCACCCTAAGCGAGTGTGCTTATAGAATAATTATAGAAAGGTGGAGTGTGCAACAAAAATCACTAAAATCTAAGAAGTAAAGAGGGAACAAAATTGAAAGTCAAATGATTTTTGTATTGCTAAATAAAGATGATAATGTCACAAATGGAGGGCTTACTTGTGTAGAAGATTCCTACACAAGTAACCTCCAAATGTAGATGAATGCTTGTTACAAAATAGCTAATACAAAAAGAGAAGTATAAAGAGATAAAAATCCTTCAAATGAAGCCCGAGATGGTCCTCGCTTCAAATGTGATTGCTCCCACACTTGAAGAGGATTCTCCCTTTCTCTTCTCCTTAGATGAAATGGTCTAGGATGCTCTTAGGGTGGTGGATGTCCACCCTCCTCCTCTCTCCTTGCCTGGCCATCCTCCAAAGTATTGCTCCTTGGCTTGGTTCCAATGGAGAAGAAGAATGAAGTGTAGAGGCTAGAAGAGCATGGTGAAGCCCATCTAGTATGCACACCCACTGTAACGACCCGATTCCCGAGTCCCTACGAGACACGAGAACCGGACCGACTCGACTAATCCCAAGACCTGGTCATCCAACGAGGAAGTAACCAAAAGAGCAATAAAATAAACCACATTCAGCATGAATATAACTAACAGTAAGAAAATACAGCAGTAAGGAAAGAAAATCACTACACTATATACCACCACAACAGTAGAACAACATTCATAACATAACGTGAACTGCAGGTAAAGAAAAGTACAGTGGTAACAAGAACTACTCACTACAGTGGAACCAAAAAGAGGTACGAGAGAACAATGGTAACTCTACTGGACCCTACTCGGCCCAGCGTCCTCTGCAGCCACTGACCCTGGCTGCTCAACACCTGGTCCTGAAAGGTAACGAGTGTAACACGTCAGCAAAACGCTGAGTAGAGTGGCAGCTAAACTAAAGAAACAGTAAAGTGCACAGTAGCTGTTTTAATTTTCTTTCTTCCTTTATTTACGTCTTTCTATTGTTTCAAAATTTATCTATTTCTCAGATCCTTCACTTGATCTCGAATGTTCCTCGTGGGAACGATCTTGATTACAGCCTTTTCCAAAAAGTAGAAGTAGCACGTGGTGCTCTCCTGGCCGGGAGAGTCCCCTGTGGTGATCCTACTCTCAGTCAACCACCCCAAGGTAACGGACAGGCGTAACGGTGATTACGGCACGCGCGATAAACGCACAGGTAGCTAACCCGCACTAGCACGCGGTCAGTCGTTTCCGTTAACGGGTGCGCCCAAAGCACAGCACGGAACCAGTACAGGGCAGAACCCTCTCAGTAACAGGGGTCCAACTCCTCCACAGTAACCAAACAGGGGCCTTGCCCCTCCACAGTCCACGCACCCTCGCCTGACTACCCTGGTTTGCCCAGTGGGCCTAACAAGTCGGTGTAGGAGGCTAGCAGAACCCCGGGGCCCGTGGGGTAGCAAGTACCTCCCTACACTAGTAGCTCTCCTCGGTACTACGTACACGAGGGCCAGCAAGTCAGTACAAAGTGGCCAGTCCTGACCCCGGGTCCCTGGGGCGGCTGGCTCCGCTCTGCACTAAACAGGTACAGGTACTTCCCTTGGTACTACGTACCCAAGAGACAGCACACTACCACATCTTTCTTTCTCAGTTCCATTCCTTTCTCTTTCCAGGAGTTCCACTCCTAATTCCCCGTAGGGTTCCAGTTCTTTTAACTCAGCACATTCAGGTTTCACCTTTCCAGTTTCACGTTCATACATCCCATATTCTCAGACATGCTCATTTATTCATAACAGGCAGCTGTTAAACCAATTTACAGGTAGCTATTATTTCCTTTCCACATTTTCCAAGACTACAGTATTCATATATTCCACTAGTTCTTCCCATCCTAGGATTCATGCCATACCCTAGGATCTATCATACAATCTAGTTTTCCAGCCCTAGGATTCATGCAACACCCTAGGATCTACCATTCATTCTAGTTTCTCATTCCTAGGATTCATGTAATGTCCTAGGTTCTATTTATGGTTCCATAATTTAACAGATTATACTAATAAACTTAAAAGCCACTCTACCGGTTACGACAGGCGTACTGGGGGTGTGGTCGGGAATCCCGCGTACCTCCGCAACCCTCGAGACTGCAACGGAACGGGGTCCTATCACAAGGGTCAAACACAAGGAGTTTCTCAAAACAGTATACAACTACTGTAGACGGGTAGAGGATTTAATTCCGAAGAGCACGCAACTCGAAACGCGAAAAACGGACTCCGAACGGGCCCTAAACAGGTCGAAAACGATGAAGCAGTGCAAAATCAGACGTCTGGAACCTCTTCCAGACGTCTTAAAAAGTGGATCAGAGGTTACCTTTGCTCTGCGTGGTCTCTCAGATGTCCAAAAGCCTGTGGGGGCGTCTGGCCTAGTTCCCAGACGTCAGATGGTCACCCCGGACGTCTGGAAGTCCCTCCAGTCATCTGGCACCACTGCCAGACGTCTGATTCACGTTGGATGCGAATCCAGAACCTGCGCGTACCCATTTCTCTCTCTCAGTACGGACGACCGAAGAAAAGGAAGAAGGTACGAAAATAACTTACCTTTCAGACGTCTGGACCGTACTCCAGACGTCCTCCCCGTCGTCTGGTTGGAAACCCAGACGTCTGATTCTGGAAAAACTTCCAGAATCAGAGTGCGACTCGCCCTCCTCCCACGACGCACGGCCGCGCCGCGCGTCGTCCGCCTGCTGCTCGAGCTGCAGCAGGACTCCCGCGTCACCCCGCATCTGCTGCTCCCCCGTCGGCCGGCTCTAGCAGCCCCGGTAAGCTCGCCCTCACGGCCGAGCGCCTCCTCTTCTCGCGCAGCACCTCCTCCCGCACTCGCCGTGGCTGCCACCACCGCCGCTCACTCACTCGCGCTTGCACTCGCGCACCGGCTGGAAGGAGAAGAGGAAGGGGGAGGAGGTGAGAGTGAGGGCGAGGCTTTTTAAAGCCGCGCTGGGAGAGAAAGAGAGAGAGCGAGAGAGAGGGGTGCAGCCTGCACCCGCAAGAGGGAGAGGGAAAAAGAGAGGGGGGTGCGTTTGCAGGTCTGCGCACTCATTCGCATAGACGAAACCGCGCGTGTCAAAAAAAACCAAATCCCAGACGTCTGAAGGGGTTCCAGACGTCTGGTCCGACGTCTGGGCCACCTCCCAAACGTCTTAAAAGACGTCTGAAACTGCGCGTTCGTAACAATATAACAAACTCAAAGGAAGTTTCATCCCCGAAACTTGCGCTAACTAGGGTGCGGGAAAAACGTCATAGTAACCATAACAAACTCAAAGAGGACCGAAGCCTGTCCGAAAAGACGTACCCGCGAAGAGCTCCGGGTACCGTTCCCGCATTGCCGCCTCAGGCTCCCTGGTAGCCTCCTCGTACCGCTGGCTCCTCCACAAAACCTTTACCAGGGGTACTTGCTTTCGTCTCAAACTGCGGACGGCTCGGTCTAGAATCTGCACTGGCCGCTCGGGGTAGGTCAGGTCGTCGCCCACCTCGACGCTCTTGTGACTCAGTACGTGACTGGGATTGGCTACGTACTTCCGGAGGTTGGACACGTGGAACACGTCGTGCACACCAGAAAGCTGCGGGGGGAGGGCAAGCCTATAAGCAACGGGTCCAACTCGCTCCAGGACCTCAAAGGGCCCCACAAACGTCGGCGTGAGCTTCCCTCTCACCCCAAACTGCTGCAGGCCCTTCATGGGCGAAACACGAAGAAAGACGTGATCCCCACCCTCGGACTGCACCTCTCTGCGTTTCTGATCCGTGTAGCTCTTCTGTTTGCTCCTGACAGTGCGGAGTTGCCTGTGGATCTGCTCCACTACCTCCTGACTCTGCCGGATCAACTTGGGGCCAACCTCCCACTTGGTCCCTACCTCAACCCAACTCAAGGGTGCCGTACACCTCCGTCCGTACAGAGCCTCGTAGGGAGCCATGCTGATGCTCGAGTGATAACTGTTGTTGTATGCAAACTCCGCCAGGGGCAGGTGCTCCTCCCAAGAGCCCCTCCAGTCCAGTACATAGGCACGCAAAAGGTCCTCAAGTGTATGTATCGTGCGCTCGGATTGTCCGTCCGTCTGGGGGTGGTAAACTCTACTAAACCTCAACCGTGTCCCCAGGGCCTGCTGAAACTCAGCCCAAAACTGGGGCGTAAAGCGGGTATCCCGGTCAGATACGATCTCCCGTGGAGCTCCGTGTAGTCGTACCATGTCGCAGATATACCTCTCTGCCAACTGTGCTGGTCCCAAAGTGACTCGGATCGGCAAGAATCGTGCCGTCTTCGTCAGTCTATCCACAATTACCCAGACTGCGTCGTGTCCTCGCTGGGTAACAGGTAAGCCCACCACCAAGGCCATGGTGATGCTCTCCCACTTCCACTCTAGCACTGGAAGCGGCTGTAGCGACCTTGCAGGCCTCTGATGCTCGGCTTTCACCTGCTGCCACACTAAGCACTGCTGCACGAATTCACCCACATCCCGCTTCATCCCCCTCCACCAAAACTCGCGTCTCAAGTCGTGGTACATCTTCGTGTTTCCGGGATGTATGGTGAGTCTGGAACCGTGTGCCTCAGTCAGGAGCTCTCTCAACAGCTCCTTGTCTCTAGGAATGCACAACCGCCCCCTCAGGCGCAGCACCTGGTCTGTGAAAGAGAAGTCCCTTGGGTCTCCTGACAGTACTCTATCGCGCAAGGACTGCAAGTACGGATCTGCCATCTGTCTTGTGATGATGCGGTCTATCAGCTTCGACCTAGTCTGTCGTGTCACCGTCACTGCCCCACAGTGCCCCTGTAACTCCAGGGGTCGCCAACTGCCCACCTCCTCCAAAAGGCTCTAACTCTGTAACTGTAAACTGGCCAAGTGTGCGGACGCCTTACGGCTCAAGGCGTCAGCCACCACATTGGCCTTTCCCTGGTGGTAGGAGATGCTACAGTCGTAGTCCTTCAGGAGCTCCAACCAACGTCTCTGTCTCATGTTGAGCTCCTTCTGATCAAAAAGGTATCTGAGGCTCTTGTGATATGTGAAAATTTCGAAGGTCTCACCGTACAAGTAGTGCCTCCAGGTCTTCAGCGCGAAGACAACAGCTGCCAACTCTAGGTCATGGGTAGGGTAGGTATGCTCATGGGACTTCAGTTGCCGCGAAGCGTAAGCAACAATGTGACCCTTCTGCATGAGCACACCTCCTAACCCCTGCAAGGAGGCGTCCGTGTACACAACGAACCCGCCACTACTGTCAGGGATGGTGAGCACGGGAGCCGAGATCAACCTCTCCTTCAGCTCCAGAAAACACGCCTCACAGGAGTCTGTCCAAGCGAAGGGCACGTCCTTCCAGGTCAACTGTGTCATAGGATGCTTTATCTGTGAAAACCCTCTGATAAATCGTCTGTAGTAGCCTGCCAGTCCTAGGAAACTGCGAATCTCAGTGACTGAACGCGGTCTCTCCCACCTGAGTACTGCCTCGACCTTGGCTGGGTCCACCGCCAAGCCGTCTCCAGAGATCACATGACCTAAGAAGGTCACCTCCCTCAACCAGAACTCGCACTTGCTGTATTTGGCGTACAGCCTACGTCGTCTCAGAGTGTCCAGAACCATCCGTAAGTGCTGTCCGTGCTGCGTCTGATCTCTAGAATAGATAGTACATCATCTATGAAAACCACCATGAACCGGTCCAAGTACGGTCTAAACACCCGGTTCATCAGATCCATAAAAGCAGCGGGGGCATTGGTCAGCCCAAACGGCATGTGTTATGAACGCGTGCCCCGGACGTCTTTTAAGACGTCTGGGAGGTGGGCCAG
Organism: Thalassia testudinum; assembly: GCA_037157565.1. Classification (NCBI taxonomy): domain Eukaryota; kingdom Viridiplantae; phylum Streptophyta; class Magnoliopsida; order Alismatales; family Hydrocharitaceae; genus Thalassia; species Thalassia testudinum. The sequence goes on along the minus strand of JAZHRO010000039.1, from coordinate 113,131,125 downwards.
ACGTCGGACCAGACGTCTGGAATCACTTCCAGACGTCGTATCAGACGTCTGGGATCGTTGCCAGACGTCTATAAATCTGTTATCTTTGACACGCGCGGATTGTCTGTGCGCCTGAGCGCGCATACCTGCATATTCGCTTATTCCTTCTTCCTGTGGCTGCAGATTCCCCTGCCGCGCTCCTTCTCTCTCCTCCTCGCGCAGCCTTAAAAGGCCACGCGCTCTTCCGTCACCACCGCCTCCTTCCTCTTCTCCTTCAGTCAGTGAGCGCGAGAGCGAGCACGAGGTTGCAGCGGCAGCGGCGGCCGCAGTGAGCGCGGAGGAGGTGCTGCGTGCGAGAGCGGCGCTCAGCTGTGAGGGCGAGCTCGCCGGGGCTGCCAGGGCCGGCCGGCGAGGAGCGCAGTAGGCACGGGGCGACGCGGGGGGGACTGCTGCAGTCCGAGCAGCAGGCGCACGAGGTGCGACGAGGCGCGGCGTCGCGAGCGGAGGGCGAGTCGCGGCCTGATTCTGGAAACATGTCCAGAATCAGACGTCTGGGCTGATAGCCAGATGGCGTGGGTGACGTCTGGAAGACCATCCAGACGTCTGAAAGGTGAGTTCTTTCGTCTTCTTCCTTCCTGTCGACTGACCGTACTGAGAGAGAGAGTTGGGTGCACGCAGGCTCGGTGATTCGCCATCCAACGCGAATTAGACGTCTGGCTGTAGTACCAGACGGCGGGAGCGACCTCCAGACGTCCGGGGTGACCATCGGACGTCTGGGAACTAGGACAGACGTCCCCGCAGGCTTCTGGACGTCTGAAAAACCATGCAGAACAAGGTAATTCTCTGATCCACTTTTTAAGACGTCTGGAAGAAGTTCCAGACGTCTGATTTTGCAGTGTCGTCGTTTTCGACCCGTTGAGGGCCCGTTCGGGTTCCGTTTTCCGCATTTCGAGTTGCGTTCTTTCCGTAATTAAATCCTCTACCCGTCTACAGTAGCTATACACTGTTTTGAGACACTCCTTGTGTTTGATCCTTGTGATAGGACCTCGTTCCGTTGCAGTCTTGGGGGTCGCGGAGGCACGCGGGATTCCCGATCACGCCCCAATTACTCCCGTCGTACCTGGTAGAGTAGCTTTTAAGTATAACCTGTTAAATTGTGGAATCATAAATAGAACCTAGGACATTGCATGAATCCTAGGAATGAAAAACAGATTGAATGATAGATCCTAGGTGTTGCATGAATCCTAGGGCTGGAAAACTAGATTGTATGATAGATCCTGGGATACGGCATGAATCCTAGGATGGGAAAACTAATGGAACAGATGAATACTGCAGTCTTGGAAAAAATGGAAAGGAATAAATAGCTGCCTGTTGAATAAACAAACCTGTTTGAGAACATGGATTGTCATAACGTGAAACTGGAAGGTGAAACTTAGACGTTCTGAGCTGGAACCCTACGGGGAAGTAGGAGTAGAACTCCTGGAAAGTGAATGGAATAGAATTGGGGAAGTGAGCTGGCCCTTAAGTACGGAGTACCAAGGAGAGCGACTGTCCCTCTGTTTAGTGCAGAGCAGAGCTAGCCGCCCTAGGGACCCAGGGTTAGGACTGGCCACTCTGTACCGACTTGTTGGCCCTCGTGTACGTAGTACTGAGGAGAGCTACTAGTGTAGGGAGGTACTAGATACCCCACGGGCCCTGGGGTTCTGCTAGCCTCCCACACCGACTTGTTAGGCCCACTGGGGCAAACCAGGGTAGTCAGGCGAGGGTGCGCGGACTGTGGAGGGGCAAGGCCCCTGTTTGGTTACTGTGGAGGGGTTGGACCCCTGTTACTGAGAGGGCTCTGCCCTGTACTGGTTCCGTGCTGTGCTTTGGGCGCACTCGTTAACGGAAATGACTGACCGCGTGCCAGTGCGGGTTAGCTACCCGTGCGTTTACCGCGCGTGTCGTAGTCACCGTTACGTCTGTCAGTGACCTTGGGGTGGTTGACTGAGAGTAGGATCACCACGGGGGACTCTCCCGGCCAGGAGAGCACCACGTGCTACTTCTACTGTTCGGAAAAGACTGCAATCAAGATCGTTCCCACGAGGAACATTCGAGATCAAGTGAAAGATCTGAGAAATAGATAAATCGTGAGATAATTGAAAGACTTAAATAAAGAAAGTAACAGAACTTAACAGCTACTGTACACTCTACTGTTTCTTTAGTTTTAGTGGCCACTCTACTCAGCGTTTTGCTGACGTGTTACACTCGTTACCTTTCAGGACCAGGTGTTGAGCAGCCAGGGTCAGCGGCTGTAGAGGACGCTGGGCCGAGTAGGGTCCAGTAGAGTTACCACTGTTTCTTGCACCTCTTTTTGTTCCGTTATAGTGAGTAGTTCTTGTTTCCGCTATACTTTTCTTTACCTGCAGTTCATATTTAGTTATGAATGTTGTTCTACTGTTGTGGTGGTATATACTGTAGTAGTTTCTTTCCTTGCTGCTGTATTTTCTTACTGTTAGTTATATTCATATTGAATGTGGTTTATTTTACTGCACTTTTGGTTACTTCCTCATTGGACGACTAGGTCTTGGGATTAGTTGAATCGGTCCGGTTCTCGTGTCTCGTAGGGGCTCGGGAACCGGGTCGTTACAGCATGACCAAAAACTCGTAGTGTCTGTACCGGGTGCGGAAAGCTGTCTTGGAGACGTCGGTCTCCCTGATCCTCAACTGGTGGTATCCCGACCTCAAGTCGATCTTGGAGAACACCGTGGCACCCCGCAATTGGTCAAACAAGTTGTCGATCCTCGGCAGCGGATATCTATTCTTGATGGTGACCCTATTCAGCTGTCGGTAGTCCACACAAAGGCGTAGGGTACCATCCTTCTTTTTCACAAACAGTACCAGGGCTCCCCAGGGAGATGCACTGGGCCTCACGAAACCCTTCTCCAAAAGGTCCTGCAACTGAGACTTAAGATCTCGTAGCTCAAGCGGTGCCATCCTGTATGGCGCGGTGGAGATGGGACTGGTCCCTGGTACTAGCGAGATCTCAAACTCGATCTCGCGCTCGGGCGGTAGTCCTGGTAACTCATCACCAGGATGCTCTGGAAGTCTGCCACAGGGCTGGGCTCTGCCACCACACAAGCTAGGAAGCCCGCACACCCCTGGCTCAAAAGTCTCGCCGCCCGAAGTGCCAAAATGCACCTAAAGCCTCCGTCCACTGGCTGTCCGTGAAACTCGAAAGGAGGAAACTCCAGTATGGAGAAGACAATCTTCCTCTCAAAACAGTCCACTAAGGCGTGGTAAGCGGATAGCCAGTCCATCCCCAGAATCACTCCAAAGTCCTCCATCTGTATCATAATCAGGTCAGCTGGAAAGCTATGTCCCCCGACGCTGACCTCGCAATCCTTGTACACCTCTTCAGCTACAAACAGCTGACCACTCGGACCTCTGATTACTAACGGATTTTCTAACAGCATATAATCCTAGTCCAAACTAACTGTGAAACTGGCTGCGACAAACGAGTGCGTAGCGTCGGAATCGAAAAGTGTGTAAACGAGTCTGCCGGAAACTGAAACCATACCTGCCACTACCGAGCCTGAAGCTTTGGCATCCCTGTGTGTCAGGGCGTAGATACGCCCCTCAGCTCTAGGTGCGGACGAAGTAGCCACACTCTGCGTTGGATGGGCAAGTGCTGGCCGGTACCCTTCTCGTGACTGCTGTCCTCCTCCTCGCGCCTGGTAACCGCAGCCTCCTGCGCGCCTCCAATGCTCTGTGCGGGAAGTATCTGCTGACCTCCTGCCCTAGACGGGCAGTCCCTCCTGATGTGGCCCGGCTGGCCACACTGGTAACAGAGGGGAACCCGACTCCCTCCCTCAGTGGGTCCCTGCTGTCGGCTAGGCGGGGGTCCGGTGCTGGCGACTGGCCCCTGTCGAGGGCCCCCAAAGGCCACTGATGGCCTTGCAAAACGTGATGGCTCTCCTGCGGACGCCACATGTCTCCTTTGAGTTCTCCTGACACGCCTAGTGTGACGGCGGAAATCTCGTTCCACCACCAACTCCCCTGTCGTACGCTTGGAAGGGGGAGGAGGGGGTGGCGATGTGGGTGGAAGCTGAAATTCTTCTCGAACCACCTCTCGAATTAGTTGGACGAGGTCCGGAGACGGTATGCTCAGGAGAAGAGGAGGGGTAGTATGTACTCCAAGCCCGACACATCTGTCCCTCGGGCCCCAACCTCGGCCGCGCCCGCGGCCCACCCTCCTAGTTCCACGATGAGGCATCTCCTACAAGGAGACGCGAAACAAAACGGAACACATCACTACGGAACGATACCTAATGGAAACGTCTAAGAGCTCATGTCAAAAGGTATGTTGTAGTGGCTACTCTAACTATAGACATGTGAATTGGTTATTTTCCAGTCAGTTGATTCACTTCTTGGGACGACCTTGCTCTGATACCATCTTGTAACGACCCGATTCCCGAGTCCCTACGAGACATGAGAACCGGACCGACTCGACTAATCCCAAGACCTGGTCGTCTAACGAGGAAGTAACCAAAAGAGCAGTAAAATAAACCACATTCAGCATGAATATAACTAACAGTAAGAAAATACAGCAGTAAGGAAGGAAAACCACTACAGTATATACCACCACAACAGTAGAACAACATTCATAACATAACATGAACTGCAGGTAAAGAAAAGTATAGCGGTAACAAGAACTACTCACTACAGTGGAACCAAAAAGAGGTACGAGAGAACAGTGGTAACTCTACTGGACCCTACTCAGCCCAGCGTCCTCTGCAGCCACTGATCCTGACTGCTCAACACCTGGTCCTGAAAGGTAACGAGTGTAACACGTCAGCAAAACTCTGAGTAGAGTGGCAGTTAAACTAAAGAAATAGTAAAGTGTACAGTAGCTGTTTTAATTTTCTTTCTTCCTTTATTTACGTCTTTCTATTGTTTCAAAATTTATCTATTTCTCAGATCCTTCACTTGATCTCGAATGTTCCTCGTGGGAACGATCTTGATTACAGTCTTTTCCAAAAAGTAGAAGTAGCACGTCGTGCTCTCCTGGCCGGGAAAGTCCCCCGTGGTGATCCTACTCTCAGTCAACCACCCCAAGGTAACGGACAGGCGTAACGGTGACTACGGCACGCGTGATAAATGCACAGGTAGCTAACCCGCACTGGCACGCGGTCAGTCGTTTCCGTTAACGGGTGCGCCCAAAGCACAGCACGGAACCAGTACAGGGCAGAGCCCTCTCAGTAACAGGGGTCCAACCCCTCCACAGTAACCAAACAGGGGCCTTGCCCCTCCACAGTCCGTGCACCCTCGCCTGACTACCCTGGTTTGCCCAGTGGGCCTAACAAGTCGGTGTAGGAGGCTAGCAGAACCCCGGGGCCCGTGGGGTAGCTAGTACCTCCTTACACTAGTATCTCTCCTCGGTACTACGTACACGAGGGCCAGCAAGTCGGTACAAAGTGGCCAGTCCTGACCCCGGGTCCCTGGGGTGGCTGGCTCTGCTCTACACTAAACAGGTACAGGTACTTCCCTTGGTACTACGTACCCAAGAGACAACACACTACCACGTCTTTCTTTCTCAGTTCCATTCTTTTCTCTTTCCAGGAGTTCCACTCCTAATTCCCCGTAGGGTTCCAGTTCTTTTAACTCAGCACATTCAGGTTTCACCTTTCTAGTTTCACGTTCATACATCCCATATTCTCAGACATGTTCATTTATTCATAATAGGCAGCTGTTAAACCAATTTACAGGTAGCTATTATTTCCTTTCCACATTTTCCAAGACTGCAGTATTCATATATTCCACTAGTTCTTCCCATCCTAGGATTCATGCCATACCCTAGGATCTATCATACAATCTAGTTTTCCAGCCCTAGGATTCATGCAACACCCTAGGATCTACCATTCATTCTAGTTTCTCATTCCTAGGATTCATGCAATGTCCTAGGTTCTATTTATGGTTCCATAATTTAACAGATTATACTAATAAACTTAAAAGCCACTCTACCGGTTACGACAGGCGTACTGGGGGCGTGGTCGGGAATCCCGCGTACGTCCGCAACCCCCGAGACTGTAACGGAACGAGGTCCTATCACAAGGGTCAAACACAAGGAGTTTCTCAAAACAGTATACAACTACTGTAGACGGGTAGAGGATTTAATTCCGAAGAGCACGCAACTCGAAACGTGGAAAACGAACTCCGAACGGGCCCTAAACAGGTCGAAAACGATGAAGCAGTGCAAAATCAGACGTCTGGAACCTCTTCCAGACGTCTTAAAAAGTGGATCAGAGGTTACCTTTGCTCTGCGTGGTCTCTCAGACGTCCAGAAGCCTACGGGGGCATCTGGCCTAGTTCCCAGACGTCCGATGGTCACCCCGGACGTCTGGAAGTCCCTCCAGTCGTCTGGCACCACTGCCAGACGTCTGATTCGCGTTGGATGCGAATCCAGAACCTGCGCATACCCATTTCTCTCTCTCAGTACGGACGACCGAAGAAAAGGAAGAAGGTACAAAAATAACTTACCTTTCAGACGTCTAGACCGTACTCCAGACGTCCTCCCCGTCGTCTGGTTGGAAACCCAGACGTCTGATTCTGGAAAAACTTCCAGAATCAGAGCGCGACTCGCCCTCCACCCGCGACGTACGGCCGTGCCGCGCCTCGTCCGCCTGCTGCTCGAGCTGCAGCAGGCCTCCCGCGTCACCCCGCATCTGCTGCTCCCCCGTCGGCCGGCTCTAGCAGCCCCGGCAAGCTCGCCCTCACGGCCGAGCGCCTCCTCTTCTCGCGCAGCACCTCCTCCCGCACTCGCCGCGGCTGCCACCACCGCCGCTCGCTCACTCATGCTCGCACTCGCGCACCGGCTGGAAGGAGAAGAGGAAGGGGGCGGAGGTGAGAGTGAGGGCGAGGCTTTTTAAAGCCGCGCTGGGAGAGAAAGAGAGAGAGAGAGAAAGAGAGGGGCGCAGCCTGCACCTGCAGGAGGGAGAGGGAAAAAGAGAGGGGGGTGCGTTTGCAGGTCTATGCGCTCAGGCGCGTAGACAAAACCGCGCGTGTCGAAAAAAACCGAATCCTAGACGTCTGGAAGGGGTTCCAGACATCTTAAAAGACGTCTGAAACCGCGCGTTCGTAACACCCACTCTTCTTCTTGCTTGGACTTGAGTGTAGAATTTTTGGAGGAGATAATGTATATCTAAGGATGGGAAATGGTGGTGGTTAATGGTGGTATATATAGAATAGGAGGGGGGTGGTGGTTATGTGGATGAGGGGGCACCATAGGTAGTGTCGACTTAAAGAGATGCCTTCTATTTTGGCACCAAGACAGGGCTTCTAGAAGATGGTCTTGTGGGTGGCAAGATAGAGGGTTGAGATGATGTTTGGTGGTGGATGAATGGTGGATGTGGTGGTGGTTTTTGGAGGGAAAGTTGGCTCCATTATAGTGGTGGTTATGGATGGTGGTTGAGGGTTGAAGGGGTGCTATATGTGGCACCAAAATGGAAGGGTGTGAGTGGTGGTTGGTCTAGGTTGGTGCCAAAAGGGAGAAGAGTTGGTGGTGGTTGGTTGTGGTTTTGTGGAGCTAGGTGGTTGGCTATATGAAGAATAGAGAGGAGGTAGGGTGGAGCTAAGAGCTAGCTTAGCTAGTAGATGGCAGGAGCTAGGAATAGGTAGGCAGAGTTGCTTTGACCTGGTTTGAGCCAACATGGAGCTGCGGGGAGTCGATGAAGAGCTGCTAGTGAACTCAACAACTAGCTTAGCTAGCTAGTTCTTTGCTAGTAGCTAAGCTAAGTAGGGTTCAACTGAATGGAGTTGACTTCAGCTTGTCTAGAGTTGAGGTGAGCTATGGCTGAGCTACCTAAGGACTCCTTAGCTAGCTTAGCTAGCTAGTTCTCAACTAGCAGCTAAGCTTGAAGGAGTTGAGCTGAACTGAACTTCTTGAGCTGGAAATGAGCTGTCCTAAGCTAGAATGCAGCTGATTGATGACTTTTCAACTAGCTTAGCTATCTAGTTCAAGACTAGTAGCTAAGCTTCATGGAATTGAGCTGCCATGAGCTAGGAGGAGTTTAAGATGAGTTGGATCCAGTTGAGATGAGTTGGGATCCAGCTGGCTGAGACTATTATCTTCTTATCTTTCTGGCTTTTAAATTTTTAGGGTTTAGTTGATTTCTACTGTGTCGTCATCCTTGACAAATAATACAAGTGTATAAATACATGAAAAGAAGAAAAACCCTAATAATGCATGCCTAAATCCTAAATGCATGTAAATGTCTAAATGCAGCCTAATACCATAATGTGAATGCAGAAACCCTAAGAGCTAGGTCTGATTTTAGCCTAAGAATGATGATAAACTAGTTTTTATCACGGTGATCTTTGGCATCGATGGTGGCAAGGCTTTCTCTGACTAAGGTTAGTGTCCTAACTCCTCCTTGTCAATCCATCCTTCGCCACCCTCCTCCTTGTCAACAACACCTACTCTACTACTCTCCTCCCTGTCGACCCCTCCAAGCTACCCTCTTCCTTAACATCAACCTCTTCCAGGCCCCCTCCTCCTCCTTATCGACCCCACCCACTCGATGACGGATTTTGGGTGTTTATATTGTATAAAAACTCTAGTTGTACTAGCTTCTGATGTAGCTTCAATTTTACTCGTTGCCAGTGATATGATCTTAATGACCAAAAATTTTTGGGATTGCTCTCAAGTGCCATAAGTGAACATTTTATTGTTCCATGATTATTATGCTCTTGATTCATTGTTATTTTTCTTCCTGATAATCGCTTCCTTTCTTTTCTTTCGTGGTATCATTTTTGTGTGTTTGGAAGTTTAATGGTTATTGTTCTACTTGTACTTTTTTTTCCTTATGTCTGCTATTCTTCTTCTTAATGGTTTACATGTTTGGGATTAGAATTTATTTGGAGGCATGTAAGTTGATGTCATTTGCTTTAGGAAATTAATCTCAAGATAGAAGCATGTAATTAGAATGGTCAATTCAAACATGCAGTTATTTTCCAAATTGAGATTGTATACCTATATTCCAAATATAGCTGCTCTTGTGAGTAATTTTCAACGCTTTGGACATTTTAGATTATTTATTCAATGCTTAGGACATTTTAGATTATTTAACTCTTTTTTGGTTCTATTCTTCCGAAACAAAGACATCTTTGGTTTTGTTAAGAGGAAACTCTATACCTACTTCCCATTACTGTATATATTTATTTAATTTGAAGAAGTCCTCACCTGTCTATAATTCACAAGGTCGATTCATCCCTCAATTTCCAACCGAAGGCTCCCAAAGAACTATGGGAATTATTGTAATTAAAATCATCCTATTTCAACTTTTAAGTTGGGCCTTAACATGCTTGACTAAGCTTTACTTGACAATCAAAATGGACCTTAAAAATTTACTAAAATGAATCACAATAGATTTTACCGATCTTAATAGGTTTTTCTTAGCCCAACTAAAAAACTATGACCTAAATATTGAAATTAGACCTTTTTTTTTTAAAGGAGATCTTCCATTAAGGAGGTGCAACCCAAAAAGAAAAGAAAGAAACAACCACAGGACTCCCTCGAGGAGGGAGGAAATGAAATGTCCCCCTCAAAATTGGGGGAAAGTTTCACCCATGCGGAGAGGGGGAAACGACGAAACAAAGATAAGAAATAAAACTAAAAACAAAGACACAATAAAGAGAAAAAGAAGTATAGAAGAAACATATTTCGTAGCAAATAGAGATTACTCTGTGCCACTGAATAATGAGAGTGCCACCGAAGAAGACCTTGACGATCCGCATGATCTATGCTAACGAGTGTCAATAGCTGATTTGGCCAATAACTCGATCGTTGTGAAATGCATCTTCAAACGAGACTCCCATCTAAACCAACAAAGAAAATAAAGAAATACAAGAAAGTCAAGCCACCAAAATTGAAAGGTGAAGCGGAGGTGACATGGCCAAAGATCCCATCCATCGAAAAGAGTCGCACAACGACAAAGGAGACTCGAAAATGGGCCATTGGGAGGATACAGCGGTGAAACCCCAACTACAGCACCGATGGGATCGAGCACGCCTCCCAACATCAGGTCGCAGCAAGGTTGAGGCCACCTACAACAGAGGACAACAAACACGACCAGACACTTCGCAAAGGATAGATTGGCTAATAGGGGGAACCATGGAGGGGATGGCAGAGGCAAAGGTTGGAGGAGAGTGGTGGGGGGGTGAATGATGGCGTGAGTGTCAGATGAAAACTTTGTGACAATACCAGGGCTCCGACTTTTGGGGGAGACGAGTTGTTGGAAAAGGCCGGGGTAAACATTGAAATTAGACGTGAACCTTGATTTAATGACCCAGGCAAACTTAAAAAATAAGATAGACTTTCTCTTATTTGGGCCGGCCTGGCAATACTCTCCAACCTACCCGTTGCCTTCGTGAAAAAAAGAAAAGAACGAACCGACTACCATCCCCTTCCCCTGCGCTAATCTCCCCTTCAAAAAAAAGAAAAAACACACACACACACACTTTTCTTTCTTTCGGAGCTGTTCTCAATCTTCACGGGAGACAGCAAAACATAAACAGTGAAAAGAGAGTTGTTTTACAAACTGTCACTCTCTCTCTCTCTCTCTCTCTCTCTCTATCTCTCTCTGTCGAAGAGTTCTATTAAGCTGAGAGAGAGGCTTCTTCCACACCATCACTGTGTACTTCCCTCAAGAGCAGTGTCATCCCTGTCCTGCCCACCACACCCACCCCAACAGCCCCTTTACTTCCACCACTATGTTGGTAGAGCGATCCCTTCTCACCTGCGGTGTTTCACGGCGGATCAAATCGACGAGCTGTGACCTGTCCCGCCCCATCTGAACCCCACCTTTGCACCAGAGAGAGAGAGAGGAGAGGTGAGTTGAGTTTGATGTGACTGTGGGTGAGAAGCGATTTTCTTTTTGGATTTTGGCGAATTGGGTAGTTCTATTTTGCGTCGATGTTCTGCTGCAACAGCTCAAAATCGATTCTTTTGCCTGCAGGTCAGGTGCACTGTGGGAGCACAGTGTACCGGGAAGTCTATCGGAACACCCCTGCTTCTGCTCTCAGATGCTCTGTACGAGCTACTTGTGCTGTGGTGGTAAATGAGGCCTTGGTACTCCTGTAGTTGCCCAGGGAATAATTTGTGATTTGGTTGGTGGGATAGAATAAAAGTAGACAGAGAGAGAGAGGGAGAGAGAGAGCGAGAAGAGGGGGGGAGGGGATTGTGCGAGATCTTGATTAGAGGAAAAAAAAGGAGGGATTGTGGGGGAGGAGAGAGCTCTTTTGGTGGTCACCTGTTCTGTCTCTTGCTGTATGTAAAAGCTGCTGAAAGCGTCTCATCCACTCGCTCACTCACTCGTTCGTCCCTCTTTTTAATCCTCACCCCCTTTAATCAAAGTTAGCTTCTTCCATCATCATCATCTTCCTTGCGGCTCCTCGTTCTCATCTTGAACCTGTTGATTCTTCGTTTCAAAGGTGCTCTCTCAGCTTCTTCTGATCAAGGTAATGTACCACCATTAGGGCCTTCTGACTATTTTTCCCTTTTATGTGCATTTCCAGCTCTCAAACATTCGATATTGGTCGGTCTCGTTGTGGTTTGTTTCCCAGAAAGCTGCGATCTTTTCGCCGCATCTGATCTGGGGTGCGTCGTTCCTGCTGGAGGAGACCACATTAGGGTGGGGGGGTTTTCATCTGGAGAGAGTTATGATGGTTCCAGACAAGTGCTTGGACTCCCAGCTCTGGCACGCTTGTGCTGGTGGCATGGTCCAGATGCCCCCCCTGGGCTCAGAGGTGTACTACTTCCCCCAGGGCCACGCCGAGCACTGCCAGGGAACTGTGGAGTTCGGCGCCTCCCGGCGAACCACGGCCGTGATCCTCTGCAAGGTGGCTGCCATCAAGTTCCTGGCCGACCGTGAAACCGACGAGGTATTCGTCAAAATGCGCCTGCTGCCAGTTAAGCCAAACGAGCTTGGCTACACCGAGGACGACGGCGATGGCCCGACGACGGGGGGATCGCGGTCCTCCCCAGACCTGCAGGAGAAACCCGCCTCCTTCGCGAAGACCTTGACGCAGTCGGATGCCAACAATGGTGGTGGATTCTCTGTGCCGAGATATTGCGCGGAGACCATTTTTCCACGGCTGGATTACTCGTCGGATCCTCCGGTGCAGACGATCCTTGCGAGGGACGTGCACGGTGAGATCTGGAAGTTCCGGCATATATACCGGGGGACGCCTCGAAGGCACCTCCTGACCACTGGTTGGAGCACGTTTGTCAACCAGAAGAAGCTTGTGGCTGGGGACTCTGTTGTGTTCTTGAGAGCCGACAATGGTGATCTTTGCATTGGCATACGGCGTGCCAAGAGGGGCATCGGTAGCGGGCTCGAATGCCCGATTGGTTGGAACTCTCCTCCTCCTACCGGGAGTTGCTTGGCTCCGTATGGGGGCTTTTCTTCCTTCTTGAGGGAAGAGGAGAGCAGGATGATGAGGAACACTTGCTCCGCTGGCAACGGTAGTGTGGACGGTGGCACGTCGGGGAGGAGGTGGGTAACAGCGGAGTCGGTTTTTGAGGCTGCGACACTGGCGGCTAATGGGCAGCCTTTTGAAGTGGTGTACTACCCACGGGCAAGCACGCCGGAGTTCTGCGTGAAGGCCTCCTCTGTGAGGGAGGCTATGAGGATACGCTGGAGTTCCGGGATGAGGTTTAAGATGGCTTTCGAGACGGAGGACTCCTCGAGGATCAGCTGGTTCATGGGGACGGTGTCTGGAGTTCAGGCCGCGGATCCAATAAGATGGCCCAGTTCTCCATGGAGGATTCTTCAGGTTATCTCTCTTTGCCTTTGAACTTTAATTTTGCTGAAAAAGTATTAGTTGCTTCTTCTGGACCTCGATCAGATTGATCCTCATCCTTTTCCTTTTTATCCATCATTTTCGGAGAAGTTCCCTGAGATAATTTCTTCCTATTTGTCGCCTGATGATTATTGGTGTTTTGTTCTCTGTTGTAATTTAGATGTGTTTTGTTTTGTCCCTTTCTTATTTTTGCTTGATGTTGTTGATTTCATGGTATCAAATCAGTCGATTTACCATTGGAGCTCTAGATGCAGGCATGCAAATTAGTTAATCTGCAAAACTTGATTTGCTTTGCCATTCACATTTGATCTCTCGTGTTTTGGAATTTCAGCAATCTTGCTGGACAGATCGGCATCAGTTACATGGCTCTTTTTACGTTGTTTTTGTGCTTGCTAAGGAACCTTCCTAATTTTTCATTCGGGTGGATGTTTGGACTCGGTACTTCCTTAAACATAGTCTCCTCTTTCCTTTTTCACTAATATTATTTTCCTAATACATTGTTTTCCATGATGAGTCTGCACCCTTCCTTTTTGTTAATATTGTTTTCATACAATTTTTTTTTGTGACTATAATGGTTGGTAATCTCAGAGTGATGGCAATTTGTATAATCATTTTGTGCCACCTAGGGATCCGTTCCTTGTGACTTTTACACCAGATTAACCATAACTAAGCATTTTTTTTCATAAGGAAGCAACAAGTCTTCAGCTTAGGAGCCTAGTTTTTCATCTTTATTGTTATTGTAGTGGTTGGAGTCTACATGAAAAACTTTCTTCAGAATTTGGTAAGCATGTGCACATAATAAAGTGTGTGGACAGAGTTGTTGCTGTCCACATGATAACATTCATCATCCTGGAAATCTCTGAAGTGCATAACCAGATTTGCCTTGTGGATTTGATGCATAAAGGTTCATATTTGACAGATTGAGCTTCCAGGTTATTTGTATCTTGAATCTTGATATACATGGGTTCCATTCTAAGCTGGGATAATTGATCAAGTTTGTGCTAGAATGGACATTGGATTGCAAAGTGGTAATAAATGATTGAGCCTCTGCACGTTGGCAAACCATGAGTGAAAACTGGCCCAAGTTATCAAATTTTGTGAAGTCATTCCTGCTAAATACTAAGTGAACGAATCTGCCATTGAGTTTTATTTGCATACTGGAAGAGAATCTACCGCCGAGAAGCCTATGACCTTATTAAATCTCAAAATGCTACCATAAATTTCTCAACTTGAAAATTTCTCATAGGGAACCACATATATGGACGTTGAAATTGATAATTTAGATGTGTTTGTAATGGGGTTAGCGTGTCAACCAAGCATTGGGATTGGAAATAAACTAATAGAAGCATTCTTTATTATCTTCATTACAATTTTGTTGTTGCTATTATATTTGATGGATCATTCTTTATTTATGGCCTGGACCTTTCTGGGATATCCAGGAACCTTCCGAGAGGGTGAGCTCTCCCTGGGTCCTTACTTGAGGACAAAGCAACCTAATCCAGGAACTATTCTGTTAGAGATGCTAAACCTGTTTATAAAATTATCTTCTCACCATACAAAACACACTTGCTTGCTTGGTTCAGGCCACGTTTCCTTCAAGTCTTTGAAATATTCCATTAGTTGTTCTATATTCTGAATGCCATTTGTGCAGCTGAATTCGACAGCCAGGTGTTGGAGTTCATTTATCCCAACAATTAACTGAGGAAATTTTCACCTGTCGCAGGTGTCATGGGACGAACCAGACCTGCTGCAAAATGTAAAAGTCATAAACCCATGGCTGGTTGAGTTGGTTTCGAACTTCCCAGGCATTCATATACCACCATTTTCGCCACCAAGGAAGAAGTTGCGTCTCCCACAACACCCTGAGTTACCCTTCAATGGACAACTCCAAACATCAGTATTCTCTACTGACCTCTGGCCTAGCAGCAATTCCTTATGCTACCCATTAGATAGCACTCCTGCAGGCATACAGGGAGCCAGGCATGCTCAATTTGGCACACCCTTTTCAGATCTCCACCTTCGCAGGCTGCAGTCAAGTGCCTACCTGCCGTCCGTTCACCGTGTTGACTACAGGCCCCCTCCTCTTGGGCCAACCATTTTGAACCCTTCCGCCGGTGATGATTTCTCACATTCGCTAACCATGGGGAAATTATCTAACAAAGTAGAGAGATCCTGTAATGATGCAAATGCACCAAAATTTGTGCTATTTGGACAGCCTATACTAACTGAAGAGCAGTTGTCGCTCAGCTCAGGGGATAATGCCTCAGTTGTTCTCACAGGGAACAGTGTGTCTGATGGGAATACTGAGAAGTCAACTAACTTATCAAATGGCTCTGGTGGCTCGGCATTCCATCGACGTCGTCCATCTGACAACTCATCTTGTGATGGATCTCTATGGTATAGGGAGCACCAGATGATGGACCTGGGGCTGGAGACAGGGCAGTGTAAGGTGTTCATGGAGTCGGAGGATATGGGCCGCACTCTTGATCTCTCCAGCCTCAGCTCCTATGAAGAATTGCGGAAAAAGCTAGCAGATATGTTTGCTATTGAGAAATCTGATATTTTGAGCCGTGTACTTTATCGAGATCAAACTGGCAGCGTGAAGCATGCAGGTGATGAATCATTTAGGTGAGCATTCTAAATTTCAACTATGAGAATGCCCATGCTTTAAACTTTTCTGGAAGTGAGAAATAACAGCCTGATTTCACCATTGCAGTGACTTCGCTAAAACAGTGCGAAGGTTGACGATCCTAACGGACTGTGTAAGTGACAACATGGGGAGGCAATAGTTTTCTAGTTGGTTCCTTGCTAAATCCCAATCTTATGTAGTAGTTGAAAGGAAGTACCAGTTTAGTATTTGACATTTTGTGTCACTGATCTGGTTTTTTCCTTATTTAACCAATCTGTAATTTAAAAGGCTTGGGTTGGAGATGCTCTTTTCAAAACAATATATAAGAAATGTACATCTTCCAGCGAAATTACTCGTCTCTTTCTAGATCTTAGTGTTTACTCGTCTTTCAAACTGTATTTTTCTTCCACAAATCTCTATAAAATGGATGTAAGATGTGATGTATTAGAGTGTAGAAAAGATGAGTATTTGGCCACACATTTCACTTGTGCATACAGGACTATAGACGGATTACATAGATTTGAATGCTTGTGAATTTGAAACAATGGAGAAGAAATAGGAGAGACAGTTCCAATCTGATCATTGATATCTAGAGGACCTAATCGACTCGATTTCTGGAGAGTCGAGGATTTCTTGGACTTCTTCAAGCCTTGCCCTAACAGCCCCCCTTAATTGGATGTGCAAACCGACTTTCGGTTGCCTGGTTTCACCTCAAGTGGGCATCAAATTGACTGAAACTCCTTTGGTGGTTATGCTTTTAGCAAGTATATCTGCAAGCTAGTCTGTTGTTAAAATGAACTTGACCAAAAGTTGTCCTTTAGTGACCTCTAAGTTTAGTCATGTGAAATACTGGGATGCCTGAGAGAGATGTTGCTTCAATGATGTCACACCAGAGGTTTGCTTGCAAACTGATTGGATGGATAGTTCACTAAGAATAGATTCTAACCAAATTACCTCAGCAATTCTTGTTGAGGCCTTGTACTCTAAGTCAGTTGGTGCGTGAGATACAATTTGTTGTTTACTAGTTGCCCGTGATATGAGGCTGTTTCCCAGATGAATTAGATGTCCAATTTGGAAGATTTCCTGTGCTCAACAGGGCCTACTCAGTTTGCATCAAAATATGTATTCATGTATTTATTTGTCTATGGAAGGATTTATTTGTAAGCCATTAGTAATAGTGCCTTTTAAATTTCTTAATATTCTTTTCACATGTGTCCAATGTTCCTTATTTGGTGTGCTCATATACTGATGGACTTTGTTTACTGAGAATGCGATATGCGATCTGGACGTGAGAAGGTATCATGGTTCTTGCTGTCTGATGATATAAGGTGGTGGCATCGGCTACTTTGTAGCAATCTTTTGTTGTCTTTGTTAAAGGTGACATTGTGATGGAGTAAAGATTATGGTTTCCATGTTTGTGTGCTAGAGAATTTTTTGTATTTTTGTTGGGATAGAAGTAACCCTAGCCAGTCGACTTGATGCCAAGAAAATAATGGTCTGCAAGATTACGGAGTTTGAATTCGTTCTTTAAGCAGTTGATTAACCAAGTAATCTTGCCTGGTGAGCTTTTGGTGATTATGATGTGCCTATTTTGAGGCAAGGATTAATATATCGACGATATATGTCATTGATATATCGATATCGTCGGATCAACATATATTGATATCAGCTTTAATATCTTTTTTCTATGATATCGTTGATATATCACTGATGTATCATCCATAGTGTCGATATATTACCCATATCATTGATATATCGTCGATATTGTGGATTTTTATCGAACTTTAGAGTTGTACATGTTAGGGTTCTTGCTTTTTTGTAGTTCATCAAATATGTCAACTTTAGAGTTGTACATTTTCTGTTGACAATTCAGTCATTACACTTGATTTTACTTCTTGAAAAATAAGAAGATTCTAAAACGTCGGTGAGAAATGCATTATCTTCAAACCTCTATAAAAAGATATATAAAATTAAGTACTTTGATAATCTATGGTGGTATTGAAAGGGTTATCTTGTCATCTTTTTTTTATTACAAAATGTCATCCATGATGGTTCTTCTTTCTTTTCCCCACAGCTTAGGGTTGACAGGTTCACTTGTTTCAGCATGACTTATCTAAATACTTGTCAATGTTTGACTTATCGCGATATATCGGTGATATATCGTTGATATATCGCATATCAATGAGTTGGGTGATATTGATATCACCTAAAGTATATTTTTCCTCGATATATCGTCGATATATGACCGGTTAGATGGGAAAAATGGTGCTGTGATGTTGAAATGGTACGCCTGGACAGGAGGTTGAAAACGGCATGACAGTATTGGGTGGGAGGTGTGAGATTGAAAATTGATAGATACAAACACAAACACGGACAAATAGGTAGGATTAAACTAATATTGTTCAGAACCCACACACATGCATGCACGTATTCACATTTTTTAACCATTCATTTATGATATATTAGTTATAAAAATATTAATTTGATAATTTTTTATATTTTATGATTTTTTGAATAAATTTTTAAAAATTTATTAATATTAATGATATATCAACGATATATTTTTGATATATTTATTTTTTAACTTATCAAATCCATATCAATATCTAAAATTTTATTTTAAAATCTCGAAAGCGTAAGTTGAGGTGATGATTTCTTTAGTAGACAGATATGATTTAGACATTCTAGATAAATGAAAGTAGGAGGTTGTTATATATATATATATATATATATATATATACCACTTCTTCTTCTTGGTGACCCTGAACGAATGCATTGTTGATGTCAACTTTTCTGATAAGTTTGTTGGTGGATGTTGTAATTGACGTGATGGTACAAATCGTAGTGAACGTACATAATCTTTTGCTTGATTTAGTGAAGCTAAAAGGTAAGGAACATATGTTGTAACACACATCTTGCTCAACAAAATATATTAATATATTTTAATTTTGAATTGATGTATGATAGGATTTAAAATATGATATATTATGATTATGTTTATAAATATTTAAGTATAATATTAGTAATAATAAGAAAGATTTGTACAATCAATTAAAATCATAAAGAACATAAAATATATAATGATTCTCTACTTACTTGGATATTTCACTAAGTCTCCCAGTTTAGGATTTTTAATCCAATTTCTTCAACCTCGAGGGAATCATTTACTAAATCGTGGTAATTAACGGGTTACCTCAACTTAAGTACAATAACGGATTTATTACAACCTAACGAGTAAAGTTTAAAATACAAATAAGAATTAGTGTAAGAAAGAAAACTCTTATAATAAGAATTCATATGCCTCCCAATAATAATTAAAATGAATACCAATTTGAGAGCCTAAGATGGACGTGAATCGCTTTGTAGATGCGTGAGAAAAACATATTATGCTTGCAAGAATGTAAAGAGAGTGAATGGCAAATTCTTATTTCTCTCATGAAAATATGGGGGAAATTTAAAATATAGCTCTAGAAATTTTTCTTCTATTTTCTTACGAGCAAATTAAGGGTTCAAGGGTTTATTTATAGAGTTAGGATCTAGTTGGGATATTTACTAGATGTTGGGGTTTAAATCCTAACGTTCATATAGCCGAAATTAATTTTCTTGCCGTTCAATTTTTAGCCGACTACCTGGTACCGGTACTAAAGTATGAGTACCGATATTCGTTGCTTCCAGATTTGGGTTTCAAACACTTAACATAAATCTGTAACCCACTTGTACTGGTATTGATCATGAGTATCGGTACTCGTTCCCTCCAGTACCGGTACTGATCATGAGTATTGATACTCGCGGGGTACAAGTTTGTTTCTTTGAAAAAAATCAAACCTGTAACTCACATGTACCGGTACTAAACTTTAGTACTGATACTTGTGGGTTAACAAGTATCTTTTTTAAGTGATTTAATCAATTACGTTCTTTGAAAATAATTGCAATATTAATCATAATTTATCTCTAATTATTTTTACGATCTAAGTTATATTCTATGTTAAGAGGCATACATTTTAAAAAAGCTAAACTAAAAGCTAAAGGTCGAAGATGATTTTCTTCTCCTCTCGACTCATCTTTATCATCTTGCCTCCTCCTTGTCATCATCTTCTCTTTCTCATCATCATGCCTCCATCGCTTCCTATTTGCCTTGATCTTCACCTAAATCTAAAAAGAACTCAATTGCAAACATTAATCCATAATAATTTTGTTAACACCAAAATAAGATATGGAATAAGGTTCCAACAGTCTCCCCCTTTTTGGTGTTGACAAAAATATTTTGCAAATAAATATACTAAAGACAAGATTATTTTTAGTAATGTTATATGAAGGAAAAAAAATATTTTAATCCTTCCCCTTAATGTATGCTCCCCCTAAAAATATTACTACTTGTCCTTTATTTCTCTCCCTTTTTGTCAACCATCGAAAAATGAAAGGGTAAAGAATATCATACCATAAAATTTACCAATAGTAAAATGATGTATATGGGTACCAAGCTCCGTTAGGCCATTGTTCTTGGTCTTCATTCAACCTATAGAATGTTAAAATGTTCCATTGTGTGCATTGAACACCCACTGATTTCTTTGATTTATTCCTGCAAAATAATATAAAATATCTTTCCTAGGTACCCATTTTTTGTGGGTCCTTTCAAGTTAGTATTTTTCAAATTCTTAGGTTTATAGATCACCTTAGTGTTAGATCTATAATTCTTAGGATTCTTGACCTTTTGGTACATCCATGCATGTCTAGGCACATGTGATTCATTTTGTATATTCTTTTTACTTTGAAATTTTGATTTTAGTGTATCACAAAATTCAGTATTTAACCTAGTTGTTTTAAGATTATTTAAAGTTCTCTTAAAATACTCATAAATATCTTGTAGTTCTACTATTTTTGCATGCAACTGATTATTAATCTCTTTTGACGTTTTTAATTCTATTTCTAAACATGAATTTTCTAATTCTAATGTTTGATAATTATTCTTTAAAACCTTATTTTCCTTTTTAAATGACTTAGCTTTATGATATAGTTCTTTATAAGCTTCTAATTATTCTTCAAAAGAGAAATTAGGTTTACCTTATTGTCCATATCTTCCGTAGTTGTTGCCAAACATAGATGAGCAACCTCGTCGTCATCTGATTTGCTAGAGTCGGTGTCCATGTTATGTAACGAGCGCGTACCCCAGACGTCTTTTAAGACGTCTGGGAGGTGGCCCAGACGTCTGTCAAGACGTCTGGGATCACATCCAGACGTCTGACCAGACGTCCGGGATAGTTTACAGACGTCTGACGAACAGTTATACTCGCACGGGATATTCGTCTGCGCGCCTGTGCGCGCAGACCTGAGATCCGCATCTTCTCTGCGGCTGCAGGCGACTGCGGGCGTCTCTCTCTCCTCTCCGCGCGGCGTTAAAAGGGGGAGGGGGCGCGCCTCCCCTCCCGTCTCCACCATCTTCCTCCTCTCTTGCTGCGGGCGGAGCGAGCGGACGCGAGGGCGCAGCGGCAGCGGCGCAGCGAAGGCGCGGAGGAGCTGCGGCGTGCGAGGGCGGGACTCTGCCGTGAGGGCGAGCTCGCCGGGAGCGGCTTGGCCGGCCGGCGGAGGGCGCAGGGGGCGCAGAGCGTCGCGAAGAGGGACCTGCTGCGGGCGGAGCAGCGGACGCGCGAGGTGCGACGCGGGCGGCGTCGCGAGCGGAGGCCGAGCGAGGTTCTGATTCTGGAAAAATCTCCAGAATCAGACGTCTGGACTGATATCCAGACGGCAAGGCCGACGTCTGTGTGATCATACAGACGTCTGAAAGGTGAGTTCCGCTTTCTCCTTCTTCTTTTGTCGACTGGCCGTACTGAAGGAGGAGGGTTGGCTGTGCGCAGGTGTTCGGATTCGTCATCCTTTGCGAATCCGACGTCTGGAAGTTGGACCAGACGGCGGGAGTGACCTCCAGACGTCCGGAGAGACCATCGGACGTCTGGGAGCTAGGAGAGACGTTGCCACAGACTTCTGGACGTCCGGGGAACCAAGCCGAACAGGTAATTCTCTGATCCACCGTTTAAGACGTCTGGAAGGAGTTCCAGACGTCTGATTTTGCACAGTATTGTCTTTCTCGACCCGTTTAGGGCCCGTTTGGGCTCCGTTTTCCGCGATTCGAGTTGCGTTCGTTTCCGAAATTATTCCTCTACCCGCCTACAGTAGCTATACACTGTTTTGAGACACTCCTTGTGTTTGATCCTTGTGATAGGACCTCGTTCGGTTGCCGTCTTGAGAGTCACGGAGGCGCGCGGGATTCCCGACCACGCCCCCATTACTTCCGTTGTACCTGGTAGAGTGGTTTTATGTATTAATAAAATCTGTTAAAGTATGGAACCATAACTAGAACCTAGGGCATTGCATGAATCCTAGGAATGAGAAATATATGGAATGATAGCTCCTAGGTGTTGCATGAATCCTAGGGCCGGAAAACTAGATTGTATGATAGATCCTAGGATATGGCATGAATCCTAGGATGGAAAAAACTAGTGGAATGTATATTACTGCAGTCTTGGAAAAATGGAAAGGAATATATAAGCTGCCTGTGAAATTAATTAACAGCTGCCTGTTATGAACAAAGAAACATGTTTGAGATCATGGAAATTGAGAACGTGAATCTGGAAGGTGAAACATATGATGTTCTGAGATAAAGGGCTGGAACCCTACGGGGAATTAGGAGTGGAACTCCTGGAAAGAAAAGGAATGGAACTGAGATGTAGTTGTACTGTCTCTTGGGTACGCAGTACCAAGGGAAGTACCTGTACCTGTTTCAGTGCAGAGTGGGGCCAGCCGCCCCAGGGACCCGGGGTTAGGCTTGGCCGCTCTGTACCGACTTGTTGGCCCTCGTGTACGTAGTACCGAGGAGAGCTAGTAGTGCTAGGAGAGTACTAGCTACCCCACGGGCCCCGGGGTTCTGCTAGCCTCCTTCACCGACTTGTTAGGCCCACTAGGGCAAACCAGGGTAGTCAGACGAGGGTGCGCGGACTGTGGAGGGGCAAGGCCCCGGTTTGGTTACTGTGGAGGGGTTGGACCCCTGTTACTGAGAGGGCTCTGCCCTGGTTCCGTGCTGTGCTTTGGGCGCACCCGTTAACGGAAACGACTGACCGCGTGCCAGTACGGGCTAGCTACCTGTGCGTTTATCGCGCGTGCCGTAGTCACCGTTACGTCTGTCAGTGACCTTGGGGTGGTTGACTGAGGGTAGGATCACCACGGGGGACTCTCCCGGCCAGGAGAGCACCACGTGCTACTTCTACTGTTGGAAAAGACTGCAATCAAGATCGTCCCACGAGGACATTCGAGATCAAGTAAAGGATCTGAGAAGTAAATGAAATAGTGAGAAAAATTGAAAGATGTAAATAAAGGAAGTAATAGAACATAACAGCTACTGTACACTCTACTGTTGCCTTTAGTTAGTTTGCCACTCTACTCAGCGTTTTGCTGACGTGTTACACTCGTTACCTTTTTCAGGACCAGGTGTTGAGCAGCCAGGGTCGGCGGCTGCAGAGGACGCTGGGCCGAGTAGGGTCCAGTAGAGTTGCCACAGCTTTGTACCTTCTTTTGTTTCTGTTCTAGTGAGTAGTTTTGTTTCCGCTGTACCTTCCTTACCTGCAGTTTTTGGTTATATGATAAATGTTGTTTTACTGTTGTGGTGGTGCCTACTGTAGTAGTTTCTTTCCTTACTGCTGTACTTTTTACTGTTAGTTATATTCATGCTGAATGTGGTTTATTTTACTGTCTTTTGGTTACTTCCTCGTTGGACGACTGGGTCTTGGGATTAGTCGAGTCGGTCCGGTTCTCGTGTCTCGTAGGGACTCGGGAACTGGGTCGTTACAAGATGGTATCAGAGCAAGGTCGTCCCGAGAAGTGAATCAATTGACTGGAAGTAACCAATTCACGTGTTTATAGCTAGAGTAGCCACCACAACATATCTCTTGACATGAGCTCTTAGAAGTGTTGTTAGGTACCGTCTGTTTTGACGTTTCCGTTTTGTTTCGCGTCTCCTTGCAGGAGATGCCTCGTCGTGGGACTGGCGAGACTGGCCGCGGGCGCGGCCGAGGGCGAGGACGGCGAGGTGGACGTGCTGTCGTTGACGTCTCGGTGGACCAGCCACCCCTCCCTGGCATCCAGGCCCAGGACCTCGCCCGACTGATACGGGATATTGTACGAGAGGAGCTCCACCCACCGCCCCGAGCACCTCCTCCTGGGGTTGCAGAGGGGGAGTCCTCTGTGGGACCACGCGACGGACGCGGCGCCGGACACGAGGGAGGGGATGGGCCCCTGCCGCCCCCACCTTCCTCCGACACTTCTGTACACGAGGCACCTTCGCCTGGAGGTGCACCAGCACCTCCCCTACAGCACCACTTCGAGCTTTTCGGGCAGTTCCGGAAGCTGAAGCCCCCCTCCTTCAAGGGGGATGAGGACCCGACCGAGGCAGAGGACTGGCTTGAGCAGCTGGAGAAGATCTTCGACACCCTTCGCCCCCCGGTGGAGTGCCGCGTGGCCTTTGCCACGTACCAGCTGGAGAGTGCGGCACACCGGTGGTGGAGGGCGGTCCGGGGACAGGAGAGGGACGAGCCGACGTGGGACCAGTTCGTCACCCTCTTCTGCGAGCAGTACTTTCCCCAGACGTGGCAGGACCAGAGGAGGCGGGAGTTCCACACTCTCCGCCAAGGGACGATGACCGTGAGCGCGTACCGCACGCGTTTCTTGGAGCTGTCCCGCTTTGCAGCGACAGCGGTAGCCACTGAGGAGGAGCGCCTTTGGAGGTTCACCGAGGGGCTCCGGCCTGCGATCCGGGGGTATGTCAAACCCCTGAAGCTGCCGACGTTTTCGAGGGTGGTAGAGGCAGCCATGACTTACGAGGAGACCAACCCGTCCGCGCGAGAGACCGACGGCGGGCGGAAGAGGCCCTTTCAGCCAGACTTCTCACAGGGCCGGCGAGAACGGAGACACGTGGCGTCCGCAGGAGAGCCGTCACGTTGTACAGGGCCATCAGTGGCCTTTGGGGGCCCTCGACAGGGGCCAGTCGCCAGCACCGGACCCCCGCCTAGCCGACAGCAGGGACTCACTGAGGGCGGGAGTCGGGTTCCCCTCTGCTACCAGTGTGGCCAGCCGGGCCACGTCAGGAGGGACTGCCCATCTAGGGCAGGAGGTCAGCAGATACTTCCCGCGCAGAGCACTGGAGGGCGCGCAGGAGGCCGCGGTTTCCAGGCGCGAGGAGGAGGACCGCAGTCGCGAGGAGGGTACCGGCCAGCACCTACCCGTCCGACGCAGAGTGTGGCTGCTTCGTCCGCACCTAGAGCTGAGGGGCGTATCAACGCCCTAACACACAGGGACGCCAGAGCTTCGGGATCCGTGGTAGCAGGTATGGTTTCAGTTTCTGGCAGACTCGTTTACACGCTTTTCGATTCCGGCGCTACGCACTCGTTTGTCGCAGACAGTTTCGCAGTTAGTTTGGACCAGGATTATACATTGTTAGAGAACCCGTTCGTAATCAGAGGTCCGAGTGGTCAGCTGTTTGTAGCTGAGGAGGTGTACACGGGTTGCGGGGTCAGCATCGGGGGACACAGCCTGCCAGCTGACCTGATTATGATACAGATGGAGGACTTTGGGGTGATCCTGGGGATGGATTGGCTGTCCGCTTACCACGCATTGGTGGACTGCTTTGAGAGGAAGATTGTCTTCTCCATTCCGGAGTTGCCTTCCTTCGAGTTTCACGGGCAGCCAGTGGACGGAGGTTTCAGGTGCATTTCGGCACTTCGGGCGGCGAGACTTTTGAGCCAGGGGTGTGAGGGCTTCTTAGCTTGTGTGGTGGCAGAGCACAGCCCCGTGGCAGACTTCCAGAGCATCCCGGTGGTCAGAGAGTACCCCGACGTGTTTCCAGACGAGTTACCAGGACTACCGCCCGAGCGTGAGATCGAGTTTGAGATCTCACTAGTACCAGGGACCAACCCCATCTCCACCGCGCCATACAGGATGGCACCGCTTGAGCTGCGAGAGCTCAAGTCTCAGTTGCAGGACCTTTTGGAGAAGGGTTTCGTGAGGCCCAGTGCGTCTCCCTGGGGAGCCCCGGTACTGTTTGTGAAGAAGAAGGATGGGACCCTACGCCTTTGTGTGGACTACAGACAGCTGAATAGGGTCACCATCAAGAACCGATATCCGCTGCCGAGGATTGACGATTTGTTTGACCAGTTGCGGGGTGCCACGGTGTTTTCCAAGATCGACTTGAGGTCTGGATACCACCAGTTGAGGATCAGGGAGACCGACGTCTCCAAGACAGCTTTCCGCACCCGGTACGGACACTACGAGTTTTTGGTCATGCCGTTTGGGCTGACCAATGCCCCCGCTGCTTTCATGGACCTGATGAACCGGGTGTTCAGACCGTACTTGGACCAGTTTGTGGTGGTTTTCATAGATGATGTACTCATCTATTCTAGAGATCGGACGCAGCACGGACAGCACTTGCGGATGGTTCTGGACACTCTGAGACGACGCAGGCTGTACGCCAAATACAGCAAGTGCGAGTTCTGGTTGAGGGAGGTGACCTTTTTGGGTCATGTGATCTCTGGAGACGGCCTGGCGGTGGATCCCGCCAAGGTCGAGGCAGTGCTCAGGTGGGAGAGACCGCGTTCAGTCACTGAGATTCGCAGTTTCCTGGGACTGGCAGGTTACTACAGACGGTTCATCAGAGGGTTTTCGCAGATTGCACGTCCTATGACACAGTTGACTCGGAAGGATGTGCCTTTCACTTGGACAGACGCCTGTGAGGCGTGTTTTCTGGAGCTGAAGGAGAGGTTGACCTCGGCTCCCGTGCTCACCATTCCTGACAGTAGTGGCGGGTTCGTTGTGTACACGGACGCTTCCTTGCAGGGGTTAGGAGGTGTGCTCATGCAGAGGGGTCACGTGGTCGCTTACGCTTCGCGGCAACTGAAGCCCCATGAGCATACCTACCCTACCCACGACTTAGAGTTGGCAGCTGTTGTCTTCGCGCTGAAGACATGGAGGCACTACTTGTACGGTGAGACCTTCGAGATTTTTACAGATCACAAGAGCCTCAGATATCTTTTTGACCAGAAGGAGCTCAACATGAGACAGAGACGTTGGTTGGAGCTCCTGAAGGACTACGACTGCAGCATCTCCTACCACCCGGGAAAGGCCAATGTGGTGGCTGACGCCTTGAGCCGTAAGGCGCCCGCACGCTTGGCCAGTCTACAGTTACAGAGTTGGAGCCTTTTGGAGGAGGTGGGCAGTTGGCGACCTCTAGAGTTACGAGGATACTGTGGGGCAGTGACGGTGACACGGCAGACCAGACCAGAGTTGATAGACCGCATCATCACGGGACAGATGGCCGATCCGTACTTGCAGTCTTTGCGCGACAGAGTACTGTCAGGGGACCCAGGGGACTTCTCTTTCACAGACCAGGTGTTACGCTTGAGGGGACGGCTGTGCGTCCCCAGAGACGAGGAGCTGTTGAGAGAGCTCCTGACTGAGGCACACGGTTCCAGATTCACCATACATCCCGGGAACACGAAAATGTACCATGACTTGAGACGCGAGTTCTGGTGGAGAGGGATGAAGCGGGATGTGGGTGAGTTCGTGCAGCAGTGCTTAGTGTGCCAGCAGGTGAAAGCCGAGCATCAGAGGCCTGCAGGGCCGCTTCAGCCGCTTCCAGTGCCAGAGTGGAAGTGGGAGAGCATCACCATGGACTTGGTGGTGGGTTTACCTGTTACCCAGCGAGGACACGACGCGGTCTGGGTAATAGTGGATAGGTTGACGAAGACGGCACGATTCTTGCCGATCCGAGTCACTTTGGGACCAGCACAGTTGGCAGAGAGGTACATCCGTGATGTGGTGCGACTACACGGAGTTCCGCGGGAGATCGTATCCGACCGGGATACCCGCTTTACGTCCCAGTTTTGGGCTGAGTTTCAGCAGGCTTTGGGGACGAGGTTGAGGTTTAGCACGGCTTACCACCCCCAGACGGACGGACAGTCGGAACGCACGATACAGACACTTGAGGATCTTTTGCGTGCCTGTGTACTAGACTGGAGGGGCTCTTGGGAGGAACACCTGCCCCTGGCAGAGTTTGCATACAACAACAGTTATCACTCGAGCATCGGCATGGCTCCCTACGAGGCTCTGTACGGACGGAAATGCATGGCACCCTTGAGTTGGGTTGAGGTGGGGACCAAGTGGGAGGTTGGCCCCAGGTTGATCCGGCAGAGTCAGGAGGTAGTTGAACAGATCCACAGACGACTCCGCACTGTCAGGAGCAGACAGAAGAGCTACGCAGATCGCAGACGCAGAGAGGTGCAGTTCGAGGTTGGGGACCACGTCTTTCTTCGTGTTTCGCCCATGAAGGGCTTACAGCGGTTTGGGGTGAGAGGGAAGCTCGCGCCGAGGTTCGTGGGGCCCTTCGAGGTCCTGGAGCGGGTTGGACCCGTTGCTTACAGACTTGCCCTTCCCCCGCAGCTTTCTGGTGTGCACGACGTGTTCCACGTGTCCAACCTCAGGAAGTACGTAGCCGATCCCAGCCACGTACTGAGTCACGAGAGCGTCGAGGTGAGCGACGACCTGACCTACCCCGAGCGGCCAGTGCAGATCCTAGACCGAGCCGTCCGCAGGTTGAGACGAAAGCAAGTACCCCTGGTAAAGGTTTTGTGGAGGAGCCAGCGGTACGAGGAGGCTACCTGGGAGCCTGAGGCGGCAATGCGGGAGCGGTACCCAGAGCTTTTCGCGGGTACGTCTTTTCGGACCGGCTTCGGTCCTCTTTGAGTTTGTTATGGTTATTTGGACATCCTTTTTCCGCACCCTAGTTGGCGCAAGTTTCGGGGACGAAACTTCCTTTGAGTTTGTTATATTGTAACGAGCGCGTACCCCAGACGTCTTTTAAGACGTCTGGGAGGTGGCCCAGACGTCTGTCAAGACGTCTGGGATCACATCCAGACGTCTGACCAGACGTCCGGGATAGTTTACAGACGTCTGACGAACAGTTATACTCGCACGGGATATTCGTCTGCGCGCCTGTGCGCGCAGACCTGAGATCCGCATCTTCTCTGCGGCTGCAGGCGACTGCGGGCGTCTCTCTCTCCTCTCCGCGCGGCGTTAAAAGGGGGAGGGGGCGCGCCTCCCCTCCCGTCTCCACCATCTTCCTCCTCTCTTGCTGCGGGCGGAGCGAGCGGACGCGAGGGCGCAGCGGCAGCGGCGCAGCGAAGGCGCGGAGGAGCTGCGGCGTGCGAGGGCGGGACTCTGCCGTGAGGGCGAGCTCGCCGGGAGCGGCTTGGCCGGCCGGCGGAGGGCGCAGGGGGCGCAGAGCGTCGCGAAGAGGGACCTGCTGCGGGCGGAGCAGCGGACGCGCGAGGTGCGACGCGGGCGGCGTCGCGAGCGGAGGCCGAGCGAGGTTCTGATTCTGGAAAAATCTCCAGAATCAGACGTCTGGACTGATATCCAGACGGCAAGGCCGACGTCTGTGTGATCATACAGACGTCTGAAAGGTGAGTTCCGCTTTCTCCTTCTTCTTTTGTCGACTGGCCGTACTGAAGGAGGAGGGTTGGCTGTGCGCAGGTGTTCGGATTCGTCATCCTTTGCGAATCCGACGTCTGGAAGTTGGACCAGACGGCGGGAGTGACCTCCAGACGTCCGGAGAGACCATCGGACGTCTGGGAGCTAGGAGAGACGTTGCCACAGACTTCTGGACGTCCGGGGAACCAAGCCGAACAGGTAATTCTCTGATCCACCGTTTAAGACGTCTGGAAGGAGTTCCAGACGTCTGATTTTGCACAGTATTGTCTTTCTCGACCCGTTTAGGGCCCGTTTGGGCTCCGTTTTCCGCGATTCGAGTTGCGTTCGTTTCCGAAATTATTCCTCTACCCGCCTACAGTAGCTATACACTGTTTTGAGACACTCCTTGTGTTTGATCCTTGTGATAGGACCTCGTTCGGTTGCCGTCTTGAGAGTCACGGAGGCGCGCGGGATTCCCGACCACGCCCCCATTACTTCCGTTGTACCTGGTAGAGTGGTTTTATGTATTAATAAAATCTGTTAAAGTATGGAACCATAACTAGAACCTAGGGCATTGCATGAATCCTAGGAATGAGAAATATATGGAATGATAGCTCCTAGGTGTTGCATGAATCCTAGGGCCGGAAAACTAGATTGTATGATAGATCCTAGGATATGGCATGAATCCTAGGATGGAAAAAACTAGTGGAATGTATATTACTGCAGTCTTGGAAAAATGGAAAGGAATATATAAGCTGCCTGTGAAATTAATTAACAGCTGCCTGTTATGAACAAAGAAACATGTTTGAGATCATGGAAATTGAGAACGTGAATCTGGAAGGTGAAACATATGATGTTCTGAGATAAAGGGCTGGAACCCTACGGGGAATTAGGAGTGGAACTCCTGGAAAGAAAAGGAATGGAACTGAGATGTAGTTGTACTGTCTCTTGGGTACGCAGTACCAAGGGAAGTACCTGTACCTGTTTCAGTGCAGAGTGGGGCCAGCCGCCCCAGGGACCCGGGGTTAGGCTTGGCCGCTCTGTACCGACTTGTTGGCCCTCGTGTACGTAGTACCGAGGAGAGCTAGTAGTGCTAGGAGAGTACTAGCTACCCCACGGGCCCCGGGGTTCTGCTAGCCTCCTTCACCGACTTGTTAGGCCCACTAGGGCAAACCAGGGTAGTCAGACGAGGGTGCGCGGACTGTGGAGGGGCAAGGCCCCGGTTTGGTTACTGTGGAGGGGTTGGACCCCTGTTACTGAGAGGGCTCTGCCCTGGTTCCGTGCTGTGCTTTGGGCGCACCCGTTAACGGAAACGACTGACCGCGTGCCAGTACGGGCTAGCTACCTGTGCGTTTATCGCGCGTGCCGTAGTCACCGTTACGTCTGTCAGTGACCTTGGGGTGGTTGACTGAGGGTAGGATCACCACGGGGGACTCTCCCGGCCAGGAGAGCACCACGTGCTACTTCTACTGTTGGAAAAGACTGCAATCAAGATCGTCCCACGAGGACATTCGAGATCAAGTAAAGGATCTGAGAAGTAAATGAAATAGTGAGAAAAATTGAAAGATGTAAATAAAGGAAGTAATAGAACATAACAGCTACTGTACACTCTACTGTTGCCTTTAGTTAGTTTGCCACTCTACTCAGCGTTTTGCTGACGTGTTACACTCGTTACCTTTTTCAGGACCAGGTGTTGAGCAGCCAGGGTCGGCGGCTGCAGAGGACGCTGGGCCGAGTAGGGTCCAGTAGAGTTGCCACAGCTTTGTACCTTCTTTTGTTTCTGTTCTAGTGAGTAGTTTTGTTTCCGCTGTACCTTCCTTACCTGCAGTTTTTGGTTATATGATAAATGTTGTTTTACTGTTGTGGTGGTGCCTACTGTAGTAGTTTCTTTCCTTACTGCTGTACTTTTTACTGTTAGTTATATTCATGCTGAATGTGGTTTATTTTACTGTCTTTTGGTTACTTCCTCGTTGGACGACTGGGTCTTGGGATTAGTCGAGTCGGTCCGGTTCTCGTGTCTCGTAGGGACTCGGGAACTGGGTCGTTACATGTTAGAGTCACTATCATCCCATGTTACTTTAAAAGCTCTCTTCTTCTTGACTTCTTTCGTGTCTTTCCTTTTGTCTTTGTTCTTCTTGTTGACTTTTTTTGTGTCTTCTTTCTTCTTGCTTATAGGGCAATCCTTCCGTAGGTGACCCTTTCTCTTGCATTTATAGCAAACAATATTAGATGAAATTTTATTCACTTGCTTACCTTGTTTTCGAAGAATTTTTTGGAACTTTCTTGTGAGTATCTCCATCTCTTCATCTTCGGATTTCGAGGTTGTTGAGTCCGAGTCTTCCTTAATTGTTCTGAAAGCAATATTCTTCCTTTTGCTAGACATCTTCTCCTCCTCGTTCTTCTTCATGTTTCTAGTTGGACTTCGTAAGCCATAAGGCTACCAACTAGATCATCCAAGGGAAGAGTGGAGAGGTCCTTTGCCTCTTGGATGGCTGTCTTTGGAGACCAATCACTTATAAGAGATCTTAAGATCTTCCTTATAAGTTGCTCTTCCGTGAACTTCACTCCAAGGTTCTTTAGGGGGTTAACTATTTTCCCAAACCTTGTGTACATGACTTTGATCGTTTTTCCTTTGGTCATTCTGAAACACTCATAATTTTTAGTTAGAATTAAGATATGAGTTTCCTTTACCTTGTTTGTACCTTCGTAGGTAACCTCGAGAGTGTTCCAAATTTCGTATGCGGATTCGCATGCCGAAATTTGGTTGAACTCTTCCCTTGAAAAGGCACAATAAAGTGCGTTCATCGCCTTTGCGTTGCCCATAATCCTTTTCTTTTGATCCGTTGTCCACGCTACTCCTTGTGGCTCCGGATCTGAGTACTTCTCTTGAATGAGGGTCCAAGCCTCCTCATCCATTGCTTTGAGGAAGACTGGCATCCTCTTCCAATACCCGAAGTTCGTCCCATTGAAATAGGGAGGACGGGTAGAAGACTGTCCTTCAGTGCGCCTTAAGAATGATGCCATCGCAAATCAAGTTACGTCTTCTTGCAACCGGGCTCTGATACCACTTGATAGGATCTAAAATATGATATATTATGGCTATGCGCACAAACACTCAAGTACAATATTAGTAATAACAAGAAAGATTTGCACAATCAATTTAAACCACAAAGGACACAATGTATAGTGGTTCCCTACTCACTTGAGTACTCTATTACCTAAGCCTCCCAGCTTAGGGTTTTCAATTTACTAAATCAAGATAATTAGCGGATTACCACAACCCAAGTACAATAACGGGTTTGTTACAACCCAATGAGCAACAAGTTCAAAATACAAATAAGAACTGGTGTAAGAAAGTGAACTCTTACAATAAGAATTCCTTTGCTTCCAAACAATAATTAAAATGAATACCAATTTGAGAGCCTAAGATGGACGTGAATCGCTTCGTAGATGCGTGAGAAAAACACATCATTGTGCTTGCAAGAATGTAGAGAGAGTGAATGGCAAGCTTCTTTCTGTCTTGAAAATATGGTAGAAATTTGAAATATAGCTCTAGGATTTTTTCTTCTCTTTTCTTATGTGCAAACTAAGGGTCCAGGGGTTTATTTATAGAGTTAGGACCTAGTTAAGACATCTACTAGACGTTAGGGTTTAAATCCCAACGTTCATATAGCCGAACTTAATTTTCTAGTTGTTCAGTTTTCAGCCGACTACCTGGTACCGGTACTTGTTGTTTCTAGATTTAGGTTTCAAACACTTAACACAAATCTTTAACCCACTTGTACTGGTAGTGATCATGAGTACCGGTACTCGTTCCCTCCAGTACTGGTACTGATCAGGAGTGCCGGTACTCGCGGTGTACATGTTTGTTTCTTTAAAAAAATTCAAACCTGTAACTCACATGTACAGATATTAAACTTTAGTATCGACACTTGTGGGTTAACAAGTACCTTTTTAAAGTGATTTAATCAATTATTTTCTTTGAAAATGATCGCAATATTAATCCTAATTTATCTCTAATTATTTTTACGATCTAAGTTATATTCTATGTTTTTAAAAAAGCTAAACTAAGAAATTAAAGGTCGAAGATGATCTTTTTCTCCTCTCGACTCATCTTTATCATCTTGCCTCCTCCTTGTCATCATCTTCTCTTTCTCATCATTATATCTCCATCACTTCCTGTTTGCTTTGATCTTCACTTAAATATGAAAAGAACTTAATTGCAAATATTAATCCA
The DNA here is from genome assembly GCA_037157565.1 of Thalassia testudinum. NCBI lineage: Eukaryota > Viridiplantae > Streptophyta > Magnoliopsida > Alismatales > Hydrocharitaceae > Thalassia > Thalassia testudinum. Next base: position 113,097,934 of record JAZHRO010000039.1, on the reverse strand, counting down.
TAATAATTTTGTTAACACCAAAATAAGATGTGGAACAAAATTTCAATAGTGTATTTTAATTTTTTATTAAAACACATCAATTGAAAATTAAAATACATCAGTTAAAAATAATTTCCACTTAAAAAGTGAAAAAGTTTTCACTAACGATTTTTGAATTTTAATATTTAAAATTTAAGGTTAAAGGTTTAGGTATACGATTTAGGATTTAAGTTTATAGAAAGTGATTTTATCTATGAAAAATTATTTTTCACCTTTGATTTTAAAGTTTAAGATTTAGGATTTATGATTTAAAATCACTTTTCATAAGTAAAAAATTATTTTATATAGGTAAAAATCGATCAAAAATAAAAATATGTTTTCAATTTTCAACCAATGAAAAATCAAAACACATTAATTGAATATCAAAATTTACTGCTGTTTTGTTGGACAGGTGTTATAAAGTACGTTGTAATATACATTTCCTTACTCATGTCTTATTTTAAAATGGATAATGCAGCATATAAGTAAGATCACATCACATGTCCTCCCCACTTTTACTTACGATATCTAGGTGAGATCCACTGATAAAATACACCAGTGCATTGAAATATTACCAATGATATTTATTATTGTTACATGAAAGGTTATGCATCCCTTACAAAACATGTCGTGAGACCCGCCATCTATCACAAATCAATAAAATTATTAACGATTCACTTATAACTAAAAATTTTCGATGATATGTTGTTTGAACCTAAAACTCACTTGTGGTATTTAATTCAGATGCAAAAATTACTAATGATATTTCAAACATCACTGGTGATTTTAATTCAGGTGCAAAAATCATTAATAAAAATAAAATCACGATTGATATTCCAATAATTATAAAAAAAATCAAGGATGATATATATTTTTTTGGAGATGTGGAATGAGTGGATGAAGTAAGATCCACCAAGCATTAATTTAAGGATATGAGTTGAAAAATGTAAAAGTTGATGCAAAAGCTGACGCATAGTTATAAATGTGATCTCTTTTTTATGCAAAAAAATGTTGACACGTGATAAGATTCACTATTGTTGAAATCAACAACAAACCACTTTCGTAGGGATGAATGATTGTAGAAACTCACTTGACACCTTTAAAAAAATTTTGCACGGATGAATCTCACTTTAAACTACTTTACACCGGTACAATAAATTTTTTTACACCAGTGTAAAGTAAGATTACACCTTACTTTGAACTACTTACATCGGTGTAATATTTTTTTTGCATAGATGAAAAAATTAAATTCCAAATATTTCTTCACGTATGAAAAGTGATTTTTCATCTTAAGATTTAAGATTTAATCTTTAATATTTAAGATTAACCCTAAATTCTAGTTCCTAAACCCTAAAGTGAAAAATCACCTTTCAAGTGAAGAATCACTTATCATATGTAAAATTACTTTCCATAAACCTAAACCCTAAACCTTAAACTTACAGGTCAGAATCACTTTGGACAGGTGTAAAATCACTTTGGATAGGTAAAATTACCCTTAAAATAATTTATCACCATTGCAAAATTTTTTATCACCGATGTAAAATTTTTTATTATTTGTTAAAATGGTATGGTGATTTTGTTAAATATGATGGAAACTACCACATAACAAGTCTTAAGTTCTTTTATTTCTGTACATTAAATATCAATTATCAAGTGGACTAACATTGTGTAAAGTACGAAAATAATACCTACATCACTTTTTACATCACAATCTACATTTTCCTACCTTTTGACTTTAAGGAAAGCGATTGATCACGTGTTTTTTGTTTTTCATCATGTGTTGCAAAAAGAAATTTATTTACATTTTTGCAAACCCAATTGAGGTCAGGGAGATCGTTACCTAGAGGATTGGTTTTAGGAGGGCTTATAACCAGGCCACTTCTCACAATTATTAACTCCACGGGTGACAGATTGAAATTTAAGCAAGTCACGGAGTCTCGCAAATTTGTAATTTAAGTTAATGGTAACACACAGCTGCATTCAATGACAAAACCACCGTTCCCTGCTACCAAGAGTGGGGCCCACAACCGGCCAGCTTGTAGGTTGTGTAGCGAGACTGATTGAATACTAATCTTCATCATTAGACATTAACATCCTATCATTGGAACATTTTGTCATTGAATCGACTTCGGTGGCAAATCATAATCTTTCTTTGTTTTTTTTTTTTTCCTTTTTTTGTAGCCAAAGAATGATGGGCATCATACATAAGCAAATTCTTACACTTATCTGTACATATTCTCTCCTCTCAAAGCTGAAAACAGCTCATCCTCCAGCAATCAAGGGATCATCCCAAATGAACTAATCGAATGGAGTGTGCATATATATGTGTGTGTGTGTGTGTGTGTGAAGCATCACCAGGGTCTCACAGGAACAGATTTCGTGGCATCGAGGTGATTCAAGCGGCAAGTTCCAAGTAAGAACTCTGGGAGCTCCTCTTCACTATTGGCCTGCATCAAATGCCATGATGGATCAGTGCTAAGAAGTCATTGAAACGGTGCCTATGTTATTTTAGGCAGATGGTTACTTACATCACATGCTAAAAGGAAAAGGCATTACTTAACAGATTGGAATTGCTGTTTCAAACCCTCATGTATCTAAAGGACTGACAACCGCATATGTCAAATTCCGCGAAGGGAAATGGATCAACCTGGGATCATGCTTCTATTAGTAGGATGGCTCCCCTAGCCCAATGCTTAGACATTGGATTCATTGCGAAATTAATATTAAGGTCAAAGTGGTCTGTTCAGCATGAATAGCAAGTACGTCGATTAATCGGGTGGGTCATCTGCCCTCACAGACCATAAACTAATACTCAGTCCAACCGATTTATTTGATCATTGCAAGAGTTGACCACCTGAACAAGGATGCCACCTTTTTATGTTTTATTCCAGCCTGACATAAACGAAACAGCCTTTCTTTTATTTCTTTATAAATGCATAAATAAGATGCTATTTTAGTTTTATATTTATCCATTCATATAATTTTACTAAATGACAATTACAATTGAATATTGAGCAATGGAAATTGCTCTGGACCACTCTCCCACATATAGCATAAACTCCCAGGTCAATAATTTTTCCAAGTAAACGTCAAATGCCAATTTTCTGAACATTGCCCTGACAAACCAATATCACAATTAAATAAATAAATTGAAGAAGCTGATAAGGATAATTACCTGAATAAGGAAAGCCATTTCTATCACCAAATTGTTCAAATATCCAAGAACAAGGCTGACCACACCTCGTGCAATCGTTGAGGAGCCAATATCCACACCGAGCTGCAAATCAAAGTCTCAATCATGACTTCTGAAATGGCTTGGATGACCAAATGCTAAATGAATATATCGATGTATCAGAAATCACAAGGGTGGAATTTGGCATTTTAAACAAATTTTGGATTGACCAAAACATATTGAAATTTTTTGCAATACAGTAGAGCCCAAGAAATCCGAGAAACACAGAGAAATGGCGCATGCTTGCAACCAATTTGAAAACTTTGCATTCTGTCAAAAGAACTTCCAATTCAACATTTGATTGATTAAATCCAAAGTAAAACATTGCACTTCATGTGTATTAAGGTAAAGAGATTCAAAGAGGTCTTTTAAGTCTATAATGTTGTGCATCATTATCCATTCTGAACAACCCTATGAGCCAAGAATGCTCCAAACCTGAAAAAAGAAAGATCAAGAAAACAGACACGGACCACCTCCGCATCAGCCTTGGGGATGTAGGATCTAAATTTGTATGTTGTCTTTAAAGGTTATTTTCTCCTAATCATCAATGTGCATCCAAGCCCTGGATATTTGACACGGCCCAGAATGACCACCTGATGAACTCTTCACGGCTAAAGATTATGGGAAGATGGATGATAGCATAAACAGCCAAATCTGCTTAACAACCTGTTGGAGATTTGGAAAATAAGAATTATTATTATGAATCCCAAAGAAATAAATGAGAAGTTGTTCCTTTTACGTAGAGAGGGCCAATCCTAATCAAAATCCTACTACGATCAATTTAAATCTAATCATATCTCTAATAATGAAAAGAGACAAAATAAATATACTCTCCTAAAACTAGTGTTGAGAGAATTGTAGTGATTATTTAGTCCCTCATAGTGGAGTGTGACTGTGTTGTATGTGGTGGCCTATAAATAGCATGTACCCCCCACCTATTTCTTTGAGAAGAAATAAAAAGAAACACGCCCATAGGATCACCTCTCGTGGTTTTCTCCCCGCTCTTCGTGAGTGAGGTTTCTACGTAAGCCCAAGTGCTTTTTTTTTGAAACTGAAAAGGGTCCCAAATTTCTCGCTTGCCACGGAGCTCCTTTGTAATTAGAGCCACGACCACTCCGACACCGAGTCGGGATGGCTGGACACACACCAACGGCACGTCCACCCATAATGGCACTATGCGCATCTGGGCAAGCCACGAGGTTTTGAACCTGCGCACCCCACATAGAGAACGCCTTATAAGGAATGGGCGCACCAGCTGTGCTGCCCTATTAACCCTTAAACCCAAGTGTTCTTATTGTTTTATTGCTTTTGATATCTTGCTTTCACTTTATTTCAAAATTCAATTTGGTATTAAAGCAAGTTCTAATCTTGGGTTTTGTTCTTAAGTTTTATTATTTTTTGAGATCTATTCCATTATTTGTGTCTCCATATTATTTTCAATTTTGAGAGAAGGGGAAATCCTAATCTCTCCATGCAAGGGTGGAGATCGTAATGACCTTGAGGTTCATGAAGAAGAAAATCTCCTCTTTCGGCGTCGAGAAGGCAACGTTGCACCCCTGTGGTAGCGATCGTAAGGAGAGGCCCTAGGTGCTGTTGTTGGCTATAAGGGCCGACGATTGCCTCGTGGAGGTGAGGCCATGAGCAGCACAGAGGAGTCGAGCGGTGCTACTGCGATACCTTTTGGAGAAGTCATCACACCATTAGAGGCAGCGTAACGAGAGATCAACGGCGATAAGTTGCAGATGGCAACGCGCAAAGGAAGCAGGCGACGTTCCGAGGAGAGATAGCAATGGCGATCTGGATGTAGGCGAAGTAGAGACCTCACAAGGAGGCGACGCGACTGGCGACAGAGGTGTTGATCAACACGAGACTAGCGAGAATCTTAAGATCCTCGCGTGCTTGAGTAGTGCCAGGAGGATCAGTGGCGAAGTTTGCGAGGTGGCGCATGTGGTGCTCGCTGATGGCGCTCAGGCGAGAGCTTCGACGAAGATCATGGCAAGGACTCAGAGGTCTCACCGCTTGTGCAAGGTTTGAAGTTTCAATCATTGTTTCTCTAGGTCATTTAATGTTCGTTGTTCGGTTCTCTTTATGTTTAGCTTTTTTTTTTAAAAAAAAGGGAGGAAAATAAAAGGAGGGGTAAGGAAAAAAATGGAAAAAAAGAAAAAACATGATGAAGGAAAAAAAATAAGAAAAAAATAGAGAAAAAAAAGAGTTTGAATTGAAAAGAAGAGGTGGAGAAGCTCTTCTCTAACATTATCATTTCTTATGTTTGAATTTCTTATTGCAAGTCTGTTACAATTACCTCCATTTGGGAGTCTTTTTGTTACTAGACTACACATGCGAAACCATAACTTTGGGAGGTCTAGAGTTTTGAGGTCTCTAGAGAGGGAGATCCAGTTCGAGGTCCTCAGATAAAGGGCCCATTTCAAGTTTCTATGTGGGAGATCCAGGTTTGTGGACACTAGAGAGGGAGATCTAGTTTCGAGGTCTTCAGAGGAAGATTACTTTTACAGGGCTACTAAATGGAGAGCCACTAATGCTAAGGTCACCAGAGGAGAGGCCTCTTTTCAGAACCAGCTACAGTTCGTCCAGTAGCTCCAGCCTGTGTTCTTGCCTACAAGCAAGAACCAGTCTAGAGGTTGTGTTCTGTTGTGTAGAGTGGATTTCTTTGTATTACCAGCTGAACATTCCATGCTCTAACTTGAGGGGATGTGTTGAGAGAATTATAGTGGTTATTTAGTCCTACATAATGGAGTAGGACTTTGTGTTGTGTATGGTGACCTATAAATAGCCGTATACCCCCCACCTATTCCTTTAAGAAATAAATATAAACACAACCATGGGGGCACTTCTCTCATGGTTTTCTCCCTACTCTTCGTAAGTGGGGTTTGCACGTAAACCCAAGTATTCTTATTATTTTATTACTTTTAATATATTGCTTCCGCTTTATTTCAAACTTCAACTACTAGCTTTCCCAATTCTGTAAATAATATCTCTAACACTTACCCCAAGTTGGAGCATGCGATGCCCAACTTGTTACAAAAGAGAACCCCTCTGTAAGTATAGACTTCCAGGGGAGCAAGCACTAGACTGGAGGAGTAGGAATGACCATAGCAGAAGTAGCAACTACAATAAACTGAGATCAATAGAAGTTAGGCAGTAGGAGATAATCCCAAGTAGGTAGTAGTAGCAGTAGTGGTAGCAACAAGATGACTGTAGCAGAAGCAGCAGTCACCGACAATAGTAGTACGGTTGTAGCAGTAGTAGCAACAGTAGACAGTAGCAAGACTATAGCAATAGAAGCAATAGACAGCAGTATGACAGTAGCAGTAGTCAGAGTGGGAGACAAGAATCCTCGCTCAACCCCCCACCAGTCCTCATAATCCTTGTAATGGGCAGTAGTATAATCGGATGCTCCAGAAATAGAGATCCAATCAAGAGTAGTAGTAGTAGTCTCTAGCATAGGAGTTGTGGTAGTAGCAACAGTTGTATAGGATGGTTTGCTCCTCAATATCTTAGATGATCTATCTCCTCCGCAGCGAACAGTAGGGGAGATTGCTCTGTCGCAATCTCAATAGCAGGGGACTCATCAATAGTGGTTTGATTTGCCCATGTGGATTTATCGAACTTTTCTAGCAATGATCTGAAGAGTAATTAGTTTGCTGATAGTGAACATAGGGAGAGTAGACATGATGACCCTGTCTATGGCCTCCAGAACGACCACCTCTCCCACGAAAGTCACATTAGTAGAGATGTCAATCATAACAACAAGAGCAACAGGTGGCGTATCAGCATCAATCTTCTTGAGGCAATTGTATACTATCTCGAGATCAAGTACCGAGTCAGAGGATAGAGTTTAGTCTCGAGCGGATTGGTATCGTGGTGCTAAGCCATCCAGAAACCTATATGTCTACCACCCTGCACGCTCACTAACCTACTTGTTGCAATAAGCAAGTTGAATATGGTGAGCTCCTACAATAAATCCTCAAAGTAGAGAAATACGTAACTAAGGACATGTTGCCTTAATTGGTATTCCATATACGCTTATATATGTTTGCATGATGAGAGTTTCTCGTTTGTAGAGAGTACTTATCCAGAGTCTCCTAGATCACCTCTGCTATTTTCTTGTACAACATATTTGATGCAACAGTTTCGTCAATGCTATTCATCAACCAGTTCATCACCAAATAGTTGTACCTCTCCCACTTGTATTTGGTAGCCTCCTTAGGTTGAAGAGCCCTATTTGTCAAAACATGTAACTTCTCATGTCCAACAAATATACGAAATGCACATGGCCAAAGAACATTGCTCGGGGACCCAGATAGTTTGATAGTCGTCCCCTGAATTAGAATAGAGGTCACAATCTTGGCCTCATAAGTAACAGTAGAGGAGTCAGCATCTGCCATGAGAATAAAGGATGAACAAGCAAGTAGGTAAGCGTACACCATGCACATAAAGCAAATAGATCAAGACCGTGGCCTAAGGGTCTATAGGAGGTGAGCTAGATCAAATAAAGGTGGCTACAATGCTTCTAACTGCAAGAGAAGATACTATATAAGACTAGATTGGCTGAAACAGGGATTCTCTTGCCTTAGAGCCCTTGTTGAAGTGTCGTCGGACCTTTAGCAGGCAGTGATAATGCCAGTGAGGCCCAAAAAGGACACCACTAGCATGATAGGTGATGCTAATGGTTGGAGAAGCCCCTTTAAGCAGTGCAACAGGGTGATGGTCGACCACTGAAGCCCTGTAGTTGTTAGCATATAGTGTTTCTTTTCTTATATGTTTTATGCTTTTCTTGTATGGGCTTATGGATGTTTAGCTCCTAAGGGGCAGTGCTGTACTTTCCACCCTTTGGTCTCTCTCTCTCTCTATATAAGAGAGACTAGGGTTTTCTATAATGAATTAAACTCATTTTATCTGATTTGGTATTAGAGCACCAGTCCTAGACCGTGGCTCTAGGTATCCCACCCCTTAAGGCCTCCTAAGTCCTATCACTGAATCTTGATCTCCTCTCTTCCTCAGCGGCGGCAACTGCCTCCAACGGCCCTCCGGCCTCACGCAGTAGCCTGAGTGGCTTCCAGCGGTGCTCTGGAGGCACGCTTTAGCCCTCGCTGTGGGGCTACGGCGGCGCGGGGGTCACTGAACCATCGTAACGGTGCTCCGGTGAGGGTTGTTTGACCTAGCGGCAACGCAACAACGCGCTATAGCTACTGGCGGCTGCGCTATGGCTTCAAGGACCCTCAGCAACGCTCTAAGCAGGTGGTAGCAGGTTCGACAACCTCCAGATCGGCAACCGAGACCTCTGCAACACCGTGGCAGCCGTCTGCAACGGCGACTGGTGATGATCGGCAACGCAACTAGAAGCATAGGTGACGCACGAGGTTTCTGATCCCTGTGTAGCGATCATGAGGGGTATCTTGCCCTGATCTAGGGACTGTAGTCCCTATTGTTGCTAGTAGGAGGCTAGGACTCCTTGGGGCCATCTCGGGTGTTCTCCTTGCACCCGGGTTAGGCCAATGTCTGTCCAAGGGGGTTTCCAGGTATTGATGTAGATCTGAATCTGATTTGTTCCAGATCTATTGGTGTTCACTAAGCAGTGGTATGTTTTCTCTCCAGTTATATGGACTATTTTAGGATGCGTATTTCCCATATTGTATAATCTTTGGGGTGTGTATTCCCCATATTCTTTGGATGTGGTCTGCTTGACAGCTATGGCAGAATCTGAGTCTAGTGCATCAAGAGCATTACAGGAGCCATCATGGAGCAGGGTGGCTGACCGACTCTGGTGCGTCACAGCATCTGTGTGGTGATTAGACCTATTTTTGTTTGCTACAGTCCATTCCCCTAGGAAGGACTGTACAGGTGGCTGATGGTAGATACACTCTAGTTAGGGGTAAGGAGGGGTGTCTGTGACCCCTAGTTTGCAGCTGTTTGGTGCATTGCATGTGCCAGAATTCTCACTGAGTCTCTTGTTAGTGAGCAGAATCATGAAGGATCTCAACTACGGAGTGATCTTCGATGATGTCGGATGTATTGTTCAGGACAAGCTCACCGAGAGGACTGTTGTCAGAGGTACGGAGGAGAATGGTGTTTACCGTCTTGGACAGGAGCCATTTGCAGGAGTTACTCGATATGGTAGCAGGAGTGTTCTACAGTGGCATGTTTGTCTTAGCCACTTGTCTCTGGATCGCCTCAGGAGGGTGATACCACATATTTCCCCGACTGCTACCAAACAGTGTGATGCTTGCCACTTGGGTAAGCACCATTGATTCTCTTTTCTAGTTAGCACCTCTTGGATCTTCTACATTATTTCAGTTGCTTCATATGGATGTATGGGGGCCGAGTAAAGTCCCAGACCGGATGGTATACCGGTACTACCTAGTTATTGTAGATGATTTCTCTAGAGCCATGTGGATGTTCTTGCTGAAAAGCAAGGCAGAGGTTAGAGGATGCATAGAGACTCTTCTTCTGGAGATTAGCACATAGTATTCAGCCACAGTGAAGATAGCGCGGATTGATAATGCTCTTGAGTTCTATACTGGCAGAGTTAAGGAGTTCTATAGGACTCATGGGATTGTTCACCAGATCACTTGTCTTCACACTTCACAACAGAACGGGGTTACAGAGCGAAATCACAGGCACTTACTGGATGTTGCCCATACACTATTGTTTCATCACAATGTCTTGCAGAGCTACTGGGGGGGACGCCATTCTGACGGCAACTTATCTCATCAATAGGATGCCCAGTTTAGTTCTTCATGAGCAGATACCGGCTCTTCGTTTGCATCTAGACGATGAGTTATTTCATGTGCTTTCCAGGACCTTTGGATGTGTTGCATTCGTCCATGTGTCATCACTTGGTCGTGACAAGCTGGCTCCTCACGTTGTCAAGTGCGTATTTTTGGGGTACTCCAGGACACAGAAGATGTACTGTTGCTATGATCTTCTGCAGAACAGACATTATGTTAACGCTGATGTGACTTTCCATGAGGATACACCATATTTCTTAGTCACTTGACAGAGATGCTCTTGTGATGATGTTGCCTTTCTTCCCCTGCTTGTTTCGTGTACAGAGACTTAGGTGTCTACTTCTCAGTCAAGACTTCTAGCTGATAGACAGATGAGCTCTTCCTCCCTGGATGACTTTGAGAGATTGCATGGGTCATTACATACTTATCACAGACATTATACTACTTTTTAGGGGCCTCCTCTCTCACCAGCAGCTGATAGTTCACAGGTAGTTGAGAGGGTACTTGATGCCAGTGACAATTTGGTTAGACTTGACTCCTAGACAGTGCAGATCACCATAATGGCGAGGCTCCTTCTGCAGTGACTCAGTCAAAGGTACCAGATGATTCAGATTTCCCTATTGCCATTAGGAGGGCACCGCGTACCTGAGTCCAGATACCGGATTGTAGGTAGTTTGGCTATCGATGGCCTTGCTCCTTAGTTTAGCAGCTTCTATTAGGCCCTTATAGCGTCACACATTTCGTCTACCTACCAGCAGGCCATCCTTGATCCAAAGTGGCGTTAAGCCATGGAGAATGAGATAACAGCACTTCAAAGTAGACAGACTTGGGATCTCATCTCACTTCCTACTGGTGCACGACTGGTTGGTTCCCGATGGGTCTTTACCTTGAAATACAACCACGATAAGTCTATTTCGAGGTATAAGGTCAGGCTAGTAGCAAAGGGGTTCACTCAGACATATGGGGTGAACTTCTTTGATACTTTCTCCCCCGTTGCGCAGCTTACCACTATCCAGATACTTATTTCCGTTGTTGCCCACAAAGACTAGCCGTTATACTAGTTGGATGTGAAGAGCACATTTATCTACAGTGATCTTCAGGAGGAGGTTTACATGTAGCAGTCCCTGGGTTTCAAGGTTCAGGGGGAGTGTGTGTGCAAATTGAGGAAGGTAATCTATGGATTGAAGCAAAGTCCCAGGGCATGATTCCAGAAGCTATCAGAGGTGCTCCGCCAGATTGGTCTGAGTTACTCTACTTCAGATCACTATTTATTTACCGGGAAGACTGATAGGGGAACTGTGGCACTCCTGGTATATGTTGATGATCTTATCATCACCGGGGATGACAGAGATGGGATAGACGAAGTCAAAAGGCACTTATCAGAGAAGTTTCTCATGAAGGATCTGGGACAGTTGAGGTATTTCTTGGGCATTGAGGTTGCAAATGACAGGGATGGAGTGGTGCTATCGTAGAGGAAATATGCTCTTGATCTTCTTCAGGAGATTGGCATGTTAGCAATTAAGGCTGCAAATATTCCCATGGATCCCAAGATCCATTTATATGATGAGAAATCTGAGGTGGTTGACAATAGGGCATACAGGCAGCTGGTGGGTAAGCTTCTTTACCTCACCATCACTCGTCCAGACTTGTCTTTGTCGGTTGGTAGGCTTAGCCAGTTTATGGATAAGCCAACTAGGTAGCATTGGGAGGCTGCAATGAAGGTGCTTAAGTATGTGAAGAAAGCACCAGGACGAGGATTATTGTTCCATACGGGAATGCCCATGGGGATTGTAGCATACTCTGACGTTGATTATGCTGGCTGTGTTGGGGACAAAAAATCCACAAGTTTTTGCACCTTTATTGCAGGCAACCTAGATACCTGGAGGAGCAAGAAGCAAGCAGTTGTATCTAGATCCAGTGGGGAGTCAAAGTACAGGGCAATGGCCTAGACAGCCACTGAGATGGTTTGGGTCAAGTCAGTTTTGTCAGATCTTCATGTTTCTCTGGATAGCTCTATAGAGATACGATGTGACAACAGAGCAACGACCTACATTGCCAATAATCTTATGTTTTACGAGGACAAAGCATGCAGAGATTGACTGCCATTACACTCGAGATCTCATTCAGCATGGAATATTACATACCACGAGTCACTTTTGAGGAGCAAGCTGCAGATGTCTTCACAAAGCTCTTGGCGAGATCTACCTTTGAAGCGTGTTGTTCTAAGCTGAGCATGATAGATATTCATGCTCCTGCTTGAGGGGGAGTGTTAGTATATAGTGTTTCTTTTCTTATATCTTTTATGCTTTTCTTGTATGGGCTTATGAATGTTTAGCTCATGAGGGGCAGTGCTGTACTTTCCACCCTTTGATCTCTCTCTCTATATAAGAGAAACTAGGGTTTTTTATAACGAATTGAACTCTTTTTATTCAATTGTAGTGGGTCAAGCAACGCTAGTGGAGGGATCGTTGGAGCCCTAGGTGGCTGGAGGTGACGTCAGTGAGGACTTCTCACCGCTGCCCAAGGAGTAGCAACGAGTGGAAGGAGTTGATTGAGACCCCTTTCGCTCAAGAGAAGCCCTAAAGGGATGGCCTGGAGATGAGAAGCCCGATAGGCCCTTGTTGAAGGGCTGGTGGGGCGTAGTAGTGCGTGGTGATGTCGAAGAACCCTCTCCTAACGTTTGAATGGTGGCAACAGGCTCTTTTTTCTTTTATTTTGTGTTTTCTTGTGGTAGAAGAAATAAATGGGAGAAAAGCAAGTAGGTATGGAACACTGGTCTAACACCGTTGCTCTGATACCATGTTGAAGATTTGGAAAATAAGAAATATTATTATGAATCTCAAAGAAAAAAATGAGTTGGCCACTTTATATAGACAGGGTTAATCCTAATCATAATCCTACTACAATCAATTTAAATATAATCATATCTTTAATAATGGAAAGTGTTGAGAGGTGAATGTTGTAGTTGGGTAATTGAATAGTAGATCCAATTACAGTTGATTTAGTCCCACATAGTGGAGTGGGGACTTGATAGGTGTGTGGTGGCTTGTAAAGGGGCCTTTGTACCCCTATTTGTTCTTTAAGAAGAATAGAGAAATATCATACCCATAGGGCATTTCTCCCATGATTCTCTCTGCTCTTCGTGAGTAGGGTTTCCACGTAAACCCAAGTGTTATTATTGATTTACTTTGATATTTATGTTCGTTATTATTCTACTTTATTTATCAACATGGTATTAGAGTGGGTTCTTGGGTTTTATCATTAGATTTTTCGTGTTCCACATATCATTTATTTTTTATTCTTGAATCGTTGTGGCTGTTGCCATGATTTCGACTTCTCCACGGTGAAGAGTTGAAGGTTGAAGCGGTGCACCAACACAAGTGGTCGAAGTACCACGAAGTAGGGATTTTGGAGGTGGTGAGCTCATTGTAAGGAACTGCGAGAAGGGCATAGGACCTCAAGATAATGCAATCGCACAAGATCAAAGCAAGGCGTCGATCTCGCGTGAAGGCAAAGATCACATGCAATTGGGGATTCTTGATCGGATCAAAATCTTTAAAGTGAAAATCGTGGTGATCTCATGGCACGGAAATCGTGGTGACCTCTCATGCAAGATAGCGAGATTGCATGGCCATTTACATGGTAAACTTCGATGGCACTGTGAATCAGGGATAGCCCTAGTGCTCAAGTTTGGACAATCTTGAGCAAGATAGTGGCAATGAGAAGGTAGTAGCAAGAAAAAGGAGTCGAAAAGAAGGTGATCGCGATGCTTAGTGGCATAATGCAAGTGCCAACGAGGACCACTTGCATCGCCTCGAATCTGGCAACGATAGCGGTGATCTCACACAAGATTGGCTGCAATCACGGGATCAACTGAAAGACCGCGAGATCGCACGAGGGGCGATGAAGTGGTTGAAGAAGGTGGAATGAAGAACATCTGCAAACCATGACTTTTGGGTTCTTTTGAACCCAAAAGATATTTTGGTGTAATCATGTCTTTTACTCCCTTTTCCCTTTTATTTTCTTCTAGGCTCATTTTTAAGCCTATAAGAAGAGCTCAATAAAAACAAAAGGAAAAATATTGGAGGAAACAAAGGAGAAAAAATAAAGGAAAAAAGGGGGAAAAAGGAGACAAAAAATATATAGAGAGAGGAAAAGGAAGAAAAAAAAGAAAAAAATATTAATTAATGAATGAAAATGAGGATGATGATGAGAAGAGGGGAGAAGCTCTTCTCCATTTGATTTTCTTCTCTATCTTATTTTTCTTCTCCCATACGAGTATGGGAGAAATAGGGAGTATAAGTGAAAGCCTATTGTGACCACTATATGAGAGAGATTCTTTCTTCGAGGTCCTCATATGAGAGACTCCCTATTGGTCCATCTATAAGAGGAACATGTATCTGTCCCTATACGAGAGAAGTCTAGTAAGAGATTTCCATATGTAAGAGGCCAATTTCGAGGTCTCTAAGGAAGAGGCCCACTTTGAGTTCTTGTATGGGAGAGGCCATTCTTGAGGTCTCCAAGGGAGAGACCCACTTTGAGTTTTTGTGTGGAAGATGCCTAGTCTCGAGGTCTCTATGGGAGAGACCCATTTTTGAGGTCTCCAAAGGGGAAGGCACCAACACCAGTTAAGGTCTCTAAGAGAGATACCAACCAGAGTCAGTTTCAACAGTTTATCTACTAGACTGGCTCACACTAATGTGTCGTCATCAGCACACCCCGCCTACTAGGAAGAACGAGAATACAACTGTTGTCATTCGCTTGGAAGAGTCATGACCTGGTTGCACCAATTGAGTGTCGTGTTCTATTTGTAAGAGTGAGGGTTTATGTTGTATAAGCTGAGTATTCCATGCTCCAACTTGAGGGGGGTGTTGAGAGGTGAATGTTGTAGTTGGGTAATTGGATAGTAGGAGATCCAATTACAATTGGTTTAGTCTCATATAGTCGAGTGGGGACTTAAGAGGTGTATGGTGGCCTATAAAAGGACCTTTGTACCCTTATTTGTTCTTTGAGAAGAATAAAGAAATATCACACCCATAGAGGCACTTCTGTAGTTTTCTTCTTGTTCTTCATGAGTGAGGTTTCCACATAAATCCAAGTGTTCTTATTGCTTTGCTTTGATATTTATGTTTCTTACTATTCTACTTTATTTATCAACAAAAAGAGATAAAACAAACATTTTTTTTTTAGGAAAAAAGAGGAAGATTATTTGAGAGTGGTAATCATCCTAAACTTATATTAAAAAATAAATGAAATGGACTTCCAAGTTTTGGAGACAAAAATCAGAAAAACTCTTTGCCTCTCTTACAACATTTTCCACCCAACAACGCTCATTCTTGAAAACCTTACCCTTCCTCTGCAACCAAATACTCCAAACAATTGCAATAGTCTGAGACCAGCCTTCGATATCAAGATCAACATGCTCTTTGAAACTTGTCCAAAAGCTATCAAAATTTGTTGTGTTAGCCGTTGGGAGGTTGAACTACACCCAAAGAAAAGGTGCTAGATGTCTTCATCAGAATGCTCACAAAGGGGGCAGGTAGTATCACCATCCATGTATCATTTAGTTCTCCACACTTTTGTGACCAGCCGTTTTCTTCTAAAAAATCATAAGAATGGTTTGACTTTGAGAGGATCTTTACTCATCCAAAGAAGTTTGGAATCTCCACCAACAGGATCCTGCTGCGCACCTTTAGATATAAGTAATTTATAGGTATTTTTGATCGTGAACTTGCCATGCTTCCAAAGAAGACAATCTCGTTCTATTGCAGTTGGAGAAAGATCCCCCAGACATTGAAGTAGTTGCTGAAATTCAGCAAGGGTGGGATCTGACAGACCTTGTGGTAGTCTAACATCCCAAACATTCAGCTCCGTATCCCACACATCCCTTACAAAACTGTCTTTATTTACAATGTGCTCAAAAATTCTCTGAAAACGGTCAGAACATTTGCCATTTTCAGATCAATCATCATGCCCAAATTTAAAAGATGATCCATCTCCCAAAGAGGGAGAGAAGTGATCTGAAAACTCTATCAGAAGTGGACGAATGGAGTCCCAAAAGGCTGAAATTCCAGACGCGTTAGCACCAGCTCGTTGGTTCAGATCCATACAGCCACCATATGAATCTTCCATAACAGATGTAACCATAGTTTGTTCATTTGATAGCAATCTAACAACCCATTTCAGCTGGAGTGCCTTATTAAAAGACTGAAGTTTAACAACACCAAGCCCACCTTCCTTCCTTGGCTTACAAACCTCCTCCCAAGAGACCAATTGGGCAAATCTACCAACAAAATTGGGTCCCTTCAAAAAAAATTTTTTCCTAATCATATCAATTTGTTTCAAGATCTTCTTTGTTGGTGAAAACACAAACAAGAAGAGCACCGGAATGAAGGAAAGAAGGATCAATCTCCCTCCTCTTGATACAAGTCCATCACTCCAAGAAAGCCTACCAGATAATCTCTCAATTAATGGCTTCCAATCCGATAAAGTCAATTTTTTCCCCCTTTAGCAAATGCCTAGATATTTAATAGGTAATCTAAGCTCTAGAATATTAGAAACACCATTCTCCACCACACCTTCCATACCAAACTAAAACAAGCTTGATTTACTCCTATTAATTTTTAAACCGGAAATTTTAGCAAAGATCTTCATCAAGGAGGAGATATGGTTTGTCTCCCTTCCTCCTTCAATAAAGAATGTCGAATCATCAACATACTGCAAAATAGGAGATGGCACTCTGCCATTACCATTAGTTGTAAAACCAGAGAGAAGGTTGCCATTATAAGCTTTAAAAGCCATGCAAGCAAGAGAATCCATTGCTATATTAAATAACATTGGTGCTAAAGGGCATCCTTGATGCATGCCTCTTTGTAGCTAAATCCAAGAACCATTAGTTCTTCCATTAATCAAAATGGAAAATGAAGTAGTGATGTATCTCTTTATCAACTTTATCCATTGATCAGGAAAACCTTTCCAGAATCTCCCACAAATAACTCCATGAAATGGAATCATGGCCTTGGAAGAATCCACTTTCCAAAGGAACACCTCGCATCTCCTCTTCCAGGCCACCAAAAACTCCTCAACCAACACATAGGAGTCTTATAAGGATCTCCCTTTAACAAAAGTAGACTGTACCGGTGAAATAATATCAGGTAGGATGTTGTGCAACTGGTTCGCTAGAATCTTTGGAACCAATAAATAAATGGAGTTTGATAAAGAGATGGGTTTAAAATCCTTCACCTTCTCCGGGCCTGTTTCTTTGGTAGAAGAAATAAATAAAATTTAACCTCTTAATATCATCATTTCCTTTCAAAAATTCTTTTATCATAGCCACCACATTAGATCCAACTACATCCCACATTTCTTTATAAAAGACAATTTGCCAACCAACCAGGTCAGGAGATCCTTTAGCCTTCATGCCACGCAAGGCACGCAAAATCTCCTCTTTTACATCCTTAGTATGACTTTTGCCTCCTCCCCAACTTCCTCCATAGGCAGGTTTGTTAGCCGCCAGTCACCACAAGGTTTCCTTCTAGTAAAATCATGGAAGCAGTTTTTAAAAGCGTTGCAGATTTGATCTCTTTTCTTCAAAACATCATCCCCCATCTTTAAGATATTTATCATATTCTTCCGCCTCGCACTGGCTAACAAGTAGAAAAATCTTGTATTAGCATCTCCTTTTAGTCATAATTGCCTCGATTTTTATCTCCAATCCATTTCCTTTTTATGATCTTCAAAGATGATTGATAACTTCATCTCTCATGGCACTCCACAGAAAGTGGTGCAACCTCTTCCTTTCTATAGAAGAAATCTTCTGAAGAGCTTCATTTCTTCTTTCCTCCCTACGTGATTTGAGATCACGCTTGAACTCCATCATAGCCATTCTAACAGCTTTAATTTTGTAGGCTAAGGTGCGTGTTACGAACGCGTGCCCCAGACATCTGGGAGGTGGCCCAGACGTCGGACCAGACGTCTGGGATCACATCCAGACGTCTGGAAAATAGTTATTTTTCACACGAGAGATTCGTCTGCGCGCCTGTGCGCGCAGACTCGCGTTTCCTCTCTCTCTCTCTCTCTCTCTCTTTTTCCCTCTCTCTCTACAGCTGCAGACCTGCCGCGCACTCTCTCCCTCCTCCTCGAGGGGCCTTAAAAGGCCACGCCTCCCCTCCTGTCGTCTCCACCGTCCCCTTCCTCTTCTCCTTCCTGTGTGCGAGAGCGAGCGAGCGCAAGGGCGGCAGCAGCGACCGCAGTGAGCGCGGAGGAGGTGCGGCGTGCGAGGGCGGAGCTCTGCCGTGAGGGCGAGCTCGCCGGAGCAGCTTGGCCGGCCGGCGGAGGGCTCAGGGGGTGCGGAACGACGCCGAGAGGGACCTGCTGTGGTCTGAGCAGCAGACGCGCGAGGTGCGACGCGGGCGGCGTCGCGAGCGGAGGCCGAGTGGCGCCCTGATTCTGGAAAAAATTCCTAGAATCAGACGTCTGGGTTGATAGCCAGACGGCGAGGGAGACGTCTGGAAGCTCATACAGACGTCTGAAAGGTGAGTATTCCGCTTTCTTCTTCCTTCCTGTCGACTGACCGTACTGAGGGAGGGAGTTGGCTGTGCGCAGGCTCGCTGATTCGCCATCCTTTGCGAATCAGACGTCTGGCTGTTGTACCAGACGGCGGGAGAGACCTCCAGACGTCCGGGGTAACCATAGGACGTCTGGGAGCTAGGCCAGACGTCCCTGCAGACTTCTGGACGTCCGGGAAACCACGCTGAACAGGTAATTCCCTGATCCACCTTTTTAAGACGTCTGGAAGAAGTTCCAGACGTCTGATTTTGCACAGTATCGTCTTTTTCGACCCGTTTAGGGCCCGTTCGAGCTCCGTTTTCTGCGATTCGAGTTGCGTTCTTTTCAGAATTAATTCCTCTACCCGTCTACAGTAGCTATACACTGTTTTGAGACACTCTTGTGTTTGATCCTTGTGATAGGACCTCGTTCAGTTGCAGTCTTGGGAGTCGCGGAGGCACGCGGGATTCCCGATCACGCCCCCATTACTCCCGTTGTACCTGGTAGAGTGGCTTAAGTTTATTATTAAAATCTGTTAAAGTATGGAACCATAACTAGAATCTAGGACATTGCATGAATCTTAGGGCTGGAAAACTAGTTGTATGCTTAGATCCTAGGATGTGGCATGAATCCTAGGATGGAAAAACTAGTGGAATGTATAATACTGCAGTCTTGGAAAAAATGGAAAGGAATATAAAGCTGCCTGTAAGTTGAATTAACAGCTTCCTGTTACGAATAAAGAAACATGAATGAGATCATGGGTCGTAAGAACGTGAAACTGGAAAGTGACACCGGATGTTTGAGTTAAAAGGATGGAACCCTACGGGGAATTAGGAGTGGGACTCTTGGAAAAGGGAAGGAATGGAACTGAGATGTAGTTTGTACTGTCTCTTGGGTACGCAGTACCAAGGGAAGTGCCTGTACCTGTTTAGTGCAGAGTGGGGCCAGCCACCCCAGGGACCCGGGGTTAGGATTGGCCGCTCTGTACCGACTTGCTGGCCCTCGTGTACGTAGTACCGAGGAGAGCTACTAGTGTTAGGAGAGTACTAGCTACCCCACGGGCCTCGGGGTTCTGCTAGCCTCCTTCACCGACTTGTTAGGCCCACTAGGGCAAATCAGGGTAGTCAGGCGAGGGTGCGCGGACTGTGGAGAGGCAAGGCCCCGGTTTGGTTACTGTGGAGGGGTTGGACCCCTGTTACTGAGATGGCTCTGCCCTGTACTGGTTCCGTGCTGTGCTTTGGGCGCACCCGTTAACGGAAACGACTGACCGCGTGCCAGTACGGGTTAGCTACCTGTGCGTTTATTGCGCGTGCCGTAGTCACTGTTACGTCTGTCAGTGACCTTGGGGTGGTTGACTGAGGGTAGGATCACCACGGGGGACTCTCCCGGCCAGGAGAGCACCACGTGCTACTTCTACTTTTTGGAAAAAACTGCAATCAAGATCGTTCCCACGAGGAACATTCGAGATCAAGAAAAAGATCTGGGGAATAAATGAAATAGTGAGACAATTGAAAGATGTGAATAAAGAAAGTAATAGAACATAACAGCTACTGTACACTCTACTGTTGTCTTTAGTTTTAGTTGCCACTCTACTCAGCGTTTTGCTGACGTGTTACACTCGTCACCTTTTTCAGGACCAGGTGTTGAGCAGCCAGGGTCAGCGGCTGCAGAGGACGCTGGGCCGAGTAGGGTCCAGTAGAGTTACTACTGTCTTTTGTACCTCTTTGTTCCCGTTATAGTGAGTAGTTCTTGTTTCCGCTATACTTTCTTTACCTGCAGTTCATGTTATATGATAAATGTTGTTCTATTGTTGTGGTGGTATCTACTGTAGTAGTTTCTTTCCTTACTGCTGTACTTTCTTACTGTTAGTTATATTCATGCTGAATGTGGTTTATTTTACTGCTCTTTTGGTTACTTCCTCGTTGGACGACTAGGTCTTGGGATTAGTCGAATCGGTCCGGTTCTCGTGTCTCGTAGGGACTCGGGAGTCGGGTCGTTACAGTGCGTGTAGTCGAAGTAGAAGCAGTAGTATTCCATCTCTCTCGAATTAGCTCTCTGGGTTTCTGAGCCATGATTTATGGAACTTAAAATATGACGAATACCTCAAGTCTTCGTTACTTCACCATAAAAGGGGGGTACGATTAGAGAAGGCCTATCAAATGCAATCACATTTGCCACTTGAAAAGACTATCATTACCATTCCTCCAAGTGAAGCGTGATCCCAAGGTAGGCAAGTCAACAAGCTCTAGATCCTGTACCACCTGCTGAAAATGAGCCGTTGACGCGTCACTTCTACCAATAGGTCTATCTTCAGCACATAACATTGCGTTAATATCACCACAAATCAACCACGACATTCCCTCAATAAAGGAAGACGCCTGTCCAACCTCCTCCTAGAAGAGCATTCTCGAATTATCATCGCAAAGACCATAAACTGTAGAGATTGAGAAAGAAAGCCCATCTAATTTCTAGAAAAATTGCCGTCATCACTCTACCGGCCAATCTTAATGAACAAAATTCAAGTATATCATCATGCCACAACATTAGCTTGCCCCCCAATCTACCAACTCCCTCCAACTCAATAAAATTTGTGTATAGCTCGCCACATGTGTTGGCCTTCACTTAAGGAGTTAAACACTCTAAATGTGTTTCTTGTAAACATGCAACATCAATGTTCCAATCAGCTAATAATCTTCTCATTATCGACCTCCTTCCCTGGACATTCCAAGATAAGACATTAACCATTGATCTTGACATTTGAACTCCCCTTGTGAACCCTCTTGGCTCCAACAATCTTAGCCGCATGACTATCCACGTTCTCATCGTGACCACTCATTGCTGTTTTCTTCATAGTCTCCTTGCACTTATAACAAGCACTCAGGATCAATTTATGCTGTGGAATAGCACTCATACAGCCGGAAGACTTGCTAGACGAGGGTTGATGATGAATAGACTTTGTTATAGCACCTGATTTATTTAAATAATCCCCATTGTTATTCACATCAAATGCCGCATCTTCAGGAGCATGAACTATTCTTTGCGAATTTCCCATCATCTCAACTTCATTAATCAAATTGTCACCACCAGAACCACCAACCACGTTGAGACCATGAAAGATGGACCCAAAAGCCTTCGGCAGTTGTTCTCTCTGCATGCAAAATGAAGTGGCAGCAGACACCCGAGTAGCCGAAGGACTGACCTTAGGTGAAGTAGAGTTTGTAAGCCCATGGCAGGTAGATTCACCACGACCGGACCTAATCTTGGGTTTGGTAGCCACCTATGAAGAGCGAGAGGTGCCTACATCGCAACTCGCACTGAGTCTAGCAGCATCTCCCAAGGAATACATCCAGTGCTGAGGCGCTATAGCAACACCCGAAGCTCCCATCACCGAACGAGGTAGGTCCTACACATCTTCCCTAGCAAAAATAGGAACCTCCTGCGAGCCAATAGGAATATTAGCATAGGGGCCAGCGTCCACCTTGGGATGCAAAACATAAAATGGTTTATTGATTAAACCAAGTAACTCACCACATTCGTATCCGTAATCGGATCTGGACACCAACTGTTGAGAGTAAGGAGCAGTATTGTCCACCTAAATTTGGACGATCCACATCAGCACCCATTTTTGGGTTGTCCACCAATAATGGAAAGTCATCCACCTTGAAATCAGGGAGACAGTGATTACCGCCAGATGGAAAATGAGAATTCGAATTTTGAATTTTCGCTGCAGATGTGGGACGTCTTTGAACCGGCCTCTACTCCCACCATGTTTATTTTATCTCGAAAACTCCACCCTCTGGGAGGGAATGAGCAAGTCTGGGTGGAGGCGGGTGAGAGGGAGAAGGGGCGAAGAGGGTGCTCGTGCTCTTCACCTTCGAAGCATTGTTTGCTTTAAGTGCCATAGGAATGGCCATTTGGCGAAGGATTGTCGGGAACCTTTGGCTTGCCTCCATTGCCGTGGATGGGGACACACGAGGAGAATCTGTTCGCTGAGGCACCAGAAGAAGTCCTCAGAGAACATGCAGCGGCTTCCTCCTACATCGGTGGAGACACCTATTGCTGATGTGGATGTCTCCTGGATGCATGAGATGAAGTTTGTGGGTTCTATGTTGGATTTATCTTTGGTTGGGATTTTTCAGCATGTAGTGCGGATTTTAACGAGGTTAGATTTTTCTTATCTCGTTATGATTTGAAATCGAATGGTTGGAAGATTTTGTTTTTGTCGAAGAAAAAATTGATGCTTTTTGGTCTGGAGAAGGTGAATTTTAATCATCTTAAATTTAAGGATTCTCCTTTGGGGATGTTTTGATATGTTGGTCTCTTTCACAGATGAGCGGATTCCTTTACGTTCGACTACTAGATTTCGTATTTTTGGAATATTACGGGGATTGAGAACTACTGACACCATTGTGATCATTTGTTCCTCGTTTGTGCAGGTTAGATGATGCTTTGGTATTGGATTATGCCTCATCGGTGGTGGTTGAGGGTGAACTATTGGTGGGGAGATCTCTCCCATCAAATGAGATTCTACGTTTTGGCGACTGTGCATGCATCATTTCTTTTGAAGAATTGGGTTTGGAGGAAGGACAGAGATTGTCATATGCGCAAGTTGTAGCAATTGGGGTCGCGGCAGATGTTGCTAGGAGGAAGATTCCCATTGAGAAGAGGCGAACTCCGGCGATCCTTGCTGCTCAGACTGGTGACGACATCCTCCAGCAGGACCTGAAGTTGCAAGATGCAGAACCAGTGGTAGGTGGTGGTGCTCCGGCAAGGGTTGGCGGTCACATGCTCTCCTAAGACAAACTATCCTAATTCTATAAATAATTTCTCTAACACAACCAAAATGCTTGGATCTTAACTTTGCTAACCCAAAGTTAAGATGGATAACACATGAATAACAACACCACAGCTCACTAGTTGTCTTCACTACTTGTCAAGAACCAATGCTCAACTGGTGGATCTTTTAGGCAATGCTTGGTGAGCTAAATCCTTATTTGGATGCCCATGGAATTAGGTAGAAAAATGAGAAATAAAAAAATTGGGCAAGAGCGATATGTAGGGAGAGATGGAATTACGTCAAGTCCACCTCCTTGGTGGAATTGGAAAGTTGGATTGCCTTAGTGCAATTTCTTGAATTGACAGGATGTGGTGCTTGGGGTGGAAGGAATTTCTTCTTTCAGATTTGACAGGTGTTTGGGGTTGCTGCAGGGAACTCTCAGAGCAATAAAAAGGCTCCAATTCCCTAATTGGTACCCCTTTTTATAATTGTTGCCCCAGTTCCCCTTATAAAATGTTATCTTGAAGTACCATGCAGAATATCCACAAAGTCGTGGAAGGAAATCACTTACATCATTCTAGATTGCATGGAGGTCAGGGGTGCTAGATACCGATCATATCAATTATAAGAATAATTGTAGGAAGCTCTCTCCCTAAAAAGTTAAAAACAAGGGCCAAAAAAGAGGTGAAGTTCTGTTTTTCCCTGCATGTAACGATGTGGTTCCTCAAAAGAAGCACAAGTCTCGGGCCTTCAGTTACTAGAAACACTTCCGACGGTCTAACTCTCATGTCTTAAAAATAATAATAAGAAGAATCAATGCCTTGACCTTTTGAAGAGTCACTAAAAAGGAAAAACTTTTATCTTGCCTCTCGTTTCTACAAAATTGGAAATGGTTGTTCTCCTCTTTGCCATTAGAGAGCTAAAGACTTTAACCCTTTTTCCCTTAATTGCCTAAACCTTTACAACTTTATTTTGATTCAATCAACTCTTTGATTTCTCATCTTTAATTCTCCTAGTTATTCTTCTAATTCAATCTTTGTTCTTCTTTATTTCTCAATTTTATTTTTATTGTTTTCTTCCTAGCTCCACTATAAAGGTCACACCCCATTACCTAAGCTCCTTTGTTGTCCACCTATCCATCTTAGTCTCTATCATACATACACGTCTAGGAAAGCTCATTTCACCTATTCTCCCTCTTGGTAATTCTTCCTAGCTTATGGAACCACTATCACCCTATCAGCTCTACCACACCACTCCCTTCTCCTTTCCATCTCCATCCACGTATTGCAATCATCTCCACCATAGTCATCATCTCCAGACCATCACCTTTAGCAACCAGAAGGTAATCATGTAAGGAGCATTCTTATTCGATAATCATATCACATCTCAAAGATGCTTAAATGGGCTTAGGGACATACTTATTATTTTCGTTATTTTTTCGGTACCTTTATAATTTTCGCAGACCTCTCTAATATAAAAGAGAGGCTAGGATTTCCATTGAATAACAAGATGCTTTCTTTTCTTCAACATGATATCAGAGTGGCAGTCCTAGGCCGGTGTTCTAATATTCCACCAAATACACCTAAAAGATGATCAAATCTCCAACTTGAGGGAGATTGAATCATCGAAAATCAACATGAAGCATGGCAATAGCAACAGCGACGTCAGGAATATGGTTCCCAATGCTGCCGCCGGCCACCATGGCCCACCGGAGGACCCTGTCGCCACTGCAGGGGGGCCTGCCGCCCATGGGGTCTGCAACAGGTCTCTGCCGGTGGCGTGGAAGACCCTGTTGGGCCTGCTACTGCTGCGGGCAAACCTGCAAGGAGGCCATGACTGGACTCAAAGGCTGAATCACGATCTCGATCTCTTGAGTTGTGGAGATCTCTCATGTGTGATGGCGTTTATTCCACGCATCACACAGGTGGTGATGAGCCTTCTCTCACCATTGATCAAGATACCTGTCATAAGCATGATGACCCTTCTCTCATGCCAAGAAAATGAGTTTGATCCACTAGAAAAATTAAACTCAGATTTGGGAGGACTTGCATTTGCAGTCCAAGGAGATTCAAGGAGGAAGAAGCGAACTGGAAGAGCATGGATTATAGACTCTGGTGCCTCGATCCACCTTACAAGAGATGTGGAGCGACTAGTGGATCCTAAGGCTCCATGTAGGATCAAGGATGTCAGAGTTGCTAATGGAGCCACGTCATCCATCACTGCAGTTGGGCATGTGCATGCTTCCCCAAGTATTGTGATTAAAGAGGTTCCTTGTGCTATAAAATTTCCAATGAAGATTGTGAGTTGAATTTGTAAAGATCTTAAGCGTCAAGTAGTATTTGATGAGAGCCATTGCTACTTCCAGGATCGACAAAAAAGAGATATTATAGGTAGGGGAATAGAGCAAGGCAGTCTCTATTACCTGGACACACCTACTCTTTTTGCAGGAGCGGCCTCCATAGCTACTGATCCTTGGCTATGGCACAGGAGACTTGGGCACCCATTGCTCAAGAAGATGCGACAGATGTATCCCAGTTTGCCAGATTGCTTGACTCTCCAGTGTGAGGATTGTCAGCTTGGGAAGCACCACAGGAGTACCTACCCACAAAGAGATGCTAGAGTGAGTTCGGTTCCCTTTGCTTTAGTCCATTGTGATGTGTGGGGACCATCCAAGGTTCCTACTCCAAGAGGACACAGATACTATACGGTTATTGTAGATGACCATAGCTGCCTTGGGTTTTCATCATGAAAACCCACTTGGATATTCCCCAAGTTATACAGCAGTTCTTGGCAAAGGTTCAAACTTAGTATGGTGGCATAGCTTGAGTATTCCGCAGTGATAATGCCCTAAAGTTTATGTAGCGAGATGTTTAAAGCATGTTCTCTTCTCAAGGCATTATTCACTAGACGTCTTATACTCACACATCTCAGTAGAATGGTGTGGCTGAGTGCAAGTTTCGACATCTCTTGGATATTGCTAGGACCCTGATGATCCATATAAAGGTTCCTAAGCAATTCTAGGGAGATGCCATAGTTACTGCAGCCTACTTGATTAATCGGGTACCTTCGTTAATTCTTCATTAGCAGATTCCCTTTTAGGTAATTCATCTATATTGTGACAAGCCATTTGCTCTTCCCGTAAGAGTTTTTAGGTGTACTTGCTTTGTCCAGACGTATGGTAATCAGGACAAGTTCTCCCCTACAGCAGTCGAATATGTCTTCCTTGGGTATTCCGGGACAAAAAAGGGTTACAGGTGTTATGATCTGAGCTGCAAGAGATATATTGTCACTGCTGATGTCACTTTCTTTGAGAAAGTTCCATACTTCTCAGAGGAAGGAACATTTATGCAAGCTGCTTTGGAGGAGACTCAGGTATATCAGTGGAGGTCACATACTTCACCTATCACTGGGACTTGTCCTATTTTGACAGATGAGTAGTTTAGACATAGAGAAGCAGCCAGTTTCGAGGAGATCCACCAGAGCATGCACACTCCACCCTCTTTCTCAGTACACTGGAGTTGCTCATCTGGAGGATGGGTCCGTTAGTTTGCTTCTACTATTACTGTCACTGAGATTTCGAGGGATTTTACCCAGGCTTCCCAGGACCCCAAATGGCGTATTGCCATGGATAAGGAGATACAGGCTTTGCAATCACGACAGACATGGGACTTAGTGTTGTGTCATGCTGGTGCTACAGTGGTTGATTGCAGATGGGTCTATACTATCAATCAAGTATAGACCCAATGGGACAGTAGATAGATATAAAGTTAAGCATATTGCCAAGGGCTTTACTAAGACTTATGGGGTAAATTACTTTGAGACATTTCCTCATGTCGCTCATATTACTTCTGTCAGGATTATTATTTCTGTTGTGATTAGAGGATGGCAGGTTACATCAGCTTGATAATAAGAATGCCTTTTTATATGGTGACTTGTCTGAAGAGGTGCACATGAAGCAGCCTCCAGGTTACAATTGCCAAGGGGAGCATGTTTTTCGACTGAGGAAGGCAATATACGGGTTGAAGCAGAGTCCTCGAGCCTAGTTTGAGAGGCTTAGCATAGAGATTGCCATAGTTGGATTTCACCATTCTACTTCTAATCACTCTATCTTCATCAGGAAGACGGAATATGAAGGTCATACTCAAGTAGTTATTCTGATAGTATATGTGGATGATATGATCCTTACTGGGAATAATGAGGATAGGATTGACAAACCAAGTCCTTGCATTCGACATTTGTCACCAAGGACTTGGGAGAGTTGAGATACTTCTTAGAGATTGAGGTAGTGTGACAGGAGTCAGGTTTGTCTTTGTCACAGAGGCAGTATACACTTCAGATTCTTTAGGAGACAAGTCTGCTTGGGACCAAGCCCTCTGGTATACTTATGGAGTCTCCACTAGTACATTCCTCGGATAAGGAAGATCCACTTTATGAGGATGTGACTCGTTACCGTAGTACAATGGGTCGCCTATTCTATGTTACTATCACGAGGCCCGATATTAGTTTTGCAGTAAGGCTAGCTAGCATATGCAGAATCCCCATTACAGCCACTGGCATGAGGTTTGCCTTATTCTGAGGTAACTCAAGGGGACACTAGGCAGAGGACTATATTACAGAGATGGTAGGATCCTAGATATTTTTGCTTACTTTGATACGTATTATGCTAGGTCTATAGATGATTGTCGCTCCACTTCAGGCTTTGCAGTTTATCTTGGGGGGAATCTCGTCTCTTGGAGAAGTAAAAAGTAGAGTGTTATTGCATGATCAAGTGCAGAGGCCGAGTGTAGAGCGATGGCACAGGTTGCTTGTGAGATTATGTGAGTAGTTTCTTTCTTACAGGATCTTGGCATCTAGACTACTACACCTATCCCACTTCTTTGTGACAACAAGTTAGCTACTTACATTGCCTCAAATCTGGTCTTCCATGAGAGGATTAAGCACATTGAGGTCGATTGCCACTTTGTTCGTGATGTTCTCACTCGCAGGATTAGTACCTCATATGTCTCGTCAGAGCTCCAATTGGCTAATATATTTACTAAAGCTCTGAAGAAGCGTCATGATTTCTTATGCAACAATTTAGGTCTTATAGCTATCTATGCCCCAACTTGAGAGGGAGTGTTGAACCTAGGGACATACTTATTATTTTTGTTATTTACGAGGTACCTTTGTAATTTTCCTAAACCTCTCTAATATAAAAGAGAGGCTAGGGTTTCCATTGAATAAGAAGATGCTTTCTTTTCAACACTTTGCATGTAGGATATTCGACCTAGATTCATCTTCCTATTCTAACAAAAACTTGACTTTTTCCTCGAAGGTATTTTAGATTGTATTTAAGTCATATTCTTGCATTTGTCTTCACTTACATTGTTGTGCTTTCATATTAAGTGGAATAAGATAAAATAATACAAAAGCAAAATATCAAAGCAATAAAGTATCAAAGAACACTTGGGTTTTACGTAAAAACCCTACTTACGAAGAGTGGGAAGAAAATCACGGGAGAAGTGCCCCAATGGGAATGTTTCTATTTATTTTTTCTTAAAGAATAACTGAAGGGGTACAAGCTTATTTATAGGCCACCACACACTCCAACAATCCACGTTACTAGATATGGCACTAAACACAACACTCCTCTCAACACTCCCCCTCAGCTGAAGCATGGAATGCTCAGCTTGTAACAAAACACAATCCTCACTCAACAACAAAATACACTCCTCTCAACTGCTTCCCGCTTGTAGGTAGGAACATAGGCTGGAGCTGCTAAAGGAACTGCTGATGTCTTTGACAAGGGTGTCTCCTCTGGGGACCTTAACTAGTGTTGGTGGCTTCCCATTTAGTATCATGTAATGGCAATACTGAATGGGTCTTTTTTTGAGTACTTCGAAACTGGATCTCCCTTCTAGAGTCTGCGAAACTAGATCTTTCACATAGAAACTAGCTGGGCTCTTCCTCTAAGGACCTCAAAACTTTGGACCTCCCAAAGTGTGGTTTCTCAAGTGATGATTTATAATTTCCAACATCCGTAGCGGTATCCGATGTCACCTCAAAATTGTTGGAGGATTGCATCATGCCTGAGGAAGAGAGATTTGAAAAATTGCAACAATAGGCATCCACACTCCCTCTTTCTCCCATACTCATATGGGAGAAGAAACAAATATAGAGAAGAAATAAAAATAAAATAGAGAAGAGCCTTAGTAGGATGAAATGAAAGGCCTTAGTTTATTATGAGAGCCTTCTCTATATATAGAGATGAGAAAGGCAAATTACAAAACCCCAAGACAACAGGTGAACAACGCACCCTTACAAATAAATATAAAATAAAAAAAGTCCCAGTCTACACTCTCCCTCAAGCTGGAGCATATATATCTATCATGCTCAGCTTGGAACAACAAGAGGCAAAAGTGGATTTAGGAAGTGACTTGGTAAAAATGTCTGTCGTCTGGTCATCTGTAGCAACATGGATCGTATATAACAAGCCTTTTTAATCAAATCCCTGGTGTAGTGATAGTTCACTTCAACATGCTTGGTTCTTTCGTGAAACATTGGGTTGTTGGCAATGTATGTGACAACAACATTGTCACACCTCATATCCATAGGACCAGTGGTCTGAATGTGCAAATCTCCCAATAGTGAATTTACCCACATGAGTTCCGCAGCTGTCTGAGCCATGCTCTATACATTGATTCTGCATTTGACCTGGAAACTGCAGCTTGTGTTTTACTTTTCCAAGTCACTAAATTTCTAGCCACATAAGTACAGAATCGAGTGATGGACTTTCTATCTGTTAAACACCCAGCGTAGTCAGCATCAGAATATGCTAGTACAGACATGGAAGTGCCTCAAGTAAACAAAAGGCCAAGTCCTGGTGCCTTTTTAATATATCGTGGAACCATCATGGTAGCATCTCAATGCTGCTTTGTGGGTTTAACCATGAATTAACTAAGTCTTCCCACAACAAAAATAATGTCTGGTCTAGTGATAGTGAGGTAGAGTAGCTTTCTCACAAGTTGTCTGTACTGTCTGCTATCCACTGAAGGTACCTATGCATCATAAAGATGTGTGCCTTTGGGTCTATGGGTATATTTGTTGGTTTTGCTTAAAGCATCCCTTCCTCCTGTAAAACATTTAATACATCCTTTCTCTGATATAGAACAATACCATGTTTGCTCCAGACAACTTCTATTCCCTAGAAAACATCGTAACAGACCCAAATCCTTCATCACAAACTGACTAGTCAATCTCTCTTTAATCTGCATTATATCATTTGTATCATCCCCTTACAGTCAAGTCATCCACATATACCAGGAGAACAACCACACCCTTCCCTATTTCTCTGACAAGCAAGGAATGATCTGTCGACGATCTCTGAAAACCATTAGCCTCCACCACTTGAGACAATTTCTGAAACCATGCACGCTAACTCTGCTTGAGTCCATAAATAGCCTTTCTTAACCTACATACACTCCCCCTGTGTCTCATACCCAGGTAGTTGCTACATGTACACCTCATCCTGCAAATCACCGTATAGCAAAGCATTCTTAACATTGAGTTGATGCAACTGCCAATCATAATGTACTTGCATGGAAATCAAGATCCTCACGGTCGATAATCTAGCTACAAGGGAGAAGATATCAAAGAAGTCCACCCCAGAAGTTTGAGTGAACCCCTCGACCACTAGCCTGGCTTTGGATTTAGCAATCTGCCATTTGGATGAAACTTGAGTGTAAAGACTCATCTGCACCCAACAAAGCTAGCTTTCGGTGGAAGTAAGGTAAGTTCCCATGTGCCTTTGCTCTGAAGTGCAGCCATCTCCTCCATGGCCTGACACCACTGTGGATGACGCATGGCTTCCTAATAAGAGCATGTACTATAGTGGAGACCAGGGCTCTAGTAAACCCCGAAAATGTTGTACCAAGATCAGCTGTGTAGATAGCCGGCAACATGATACTTGGCACATGACCTAGGAGTCTTCTGAATGACAATGGGAAGGTCATTATCCACTTGTGCATCATCATCTGCAAGGTCTTCATCTGTCCTTGTATCATCACTCGACACCAAAGCTTTAGTGTCTAAAGACCGTGGACTTACCTAAGATGGGGAGGCTGGAGGCGTAGGAAGAGTGGTCATCTAAAATGTAGCATGTGGCCTTTAATAGGTAACAATAGGATCATGAAATCATTCATTCTCAGAAGGAGGTGTCAACTACTCATCCACAGGAATTGACCCAAATGAAATAAGTGGAGTAGGCATAAGGGCCTCGTCATTCACAGGAAACAAGTCACTACTACTAGTAAAAAAATATGGTATGGCTTCATGGAATGTCACATCAGCAGGCACAGAATCACGGGAAATGAGTGGATCAAAGCATCTGTACCCCTTTTGGGTTCTAGAATAACCCAAGAAGTGTACTTGGTAGCCCGTGGTGCCATTTTGTCTCATCTAGGACTCAAGTCATGGGCAAATGCAACGCACTCAAAAATACGAGAGACAACAAAAAATAAAGGTCGACCAAGATACAAAACCTACCACGGGAGTTACTAATGAATGGCAGAGTTCAAAATCCTATTAATAAAAAAAACATGCTATATATAAGAACAACATCCCCCAATACAAAGCAGGCACAGTATGATAAATAAGTAGGGTGCATGCAACATCAAGATGTCTATGCTTCCTTTTAGCAACAACATTCTGTTGAGAGGTATGAGCGCAAGTGGTTTAGTGCACAATTCCATTGTTGTGGGAAAACTGCATCAAACAAGAAGTACAAAACTCCAAAGCATTATTAGAATGAAACATTTTGACAATGACAAAAATTGGGTCTTTATTTCCATAAAAAAACTTTCGATAATAGTTCCAACATCAGAGTTATTAGTCATAAAAAATAACCAAGTAACACGGGAAAAGCCATCAAGCATAAGAAAATATTGATATCCAAGCCGATCAGGAATTCGACTTGGACCCCAAACATCCATATGAACCAAATGAAATAATGCAAACGACCTAACATGAGAGGAAACGGGAAAACTAGCACAGTGGTGCTTGCCAAGTTGGCAGGCGTTGCAAATGATGGTGATGCTAGCGGGAATATGAGGTGGAACACATCTAAGTCTCTCCACAAGAAGGTAACCAACGTGAAGATGCCACTGGGTTGGATTCCAACCCAATGGCCAAGGCAGTCTCCCCCTGACACACAAGCAGTAGTAGCGATAGGAGAGCTACTTAGACGTACACCCCTCATTCCTCACGTCCTCCACCACTCGTCCTCCCCATGCGTCGATCCTACAAGACACAAGATCATGCATCAAAATTTGCTATGCC
The DNA here is from genome assembly GCA_037157565.1 of Thalassia testudinum. Taxonomy (NCBI): domain Eukaryota; kingdom Viridiplantae; phylum Streptophyta; class Magnoliopsida; order Alismatales; family Hydrocharitaceae; genus Thalassia; species Thalassia testudinum. The sequence continues at coordinate 113,065,296 of JAZHRO010000039.1, read as the reverse complement.
ATTAAGCTCCCAAGTAATGTGACTAATAGACAGGAGACTATGTGGGAAATTTGGCACATAAATAACATTTGATAGCTACAAAGTAGAGGAAAGAGACACTCCCATTTTCCAGCAACCTGAGTTAACCTACCATTAGCCACCTAAACTGTCCTGGAGGGACAGATTTCAAATCTGAGAAAGCACCTGAAGTACCACATAGATGCTACGAGGCCTGAGAATCCACCAACCAATCACTTGTACAAAGTGCAGACAATATTATACCTGACGAGGGAGCAACAACAGCGATCTCTAGAGTAGGTTGAGATATCTGACTGAAGTTCTGCAACAACTCAAATTTTGCTCTGGTCACAGCATCAGCCATAGATGTGGTAATTACTATCGCCTAGTGAGCAGTAACTGGCTTTCCGTGCTTTTGCCAACATGTAGCCTCGATATGACCCAATCTACCACAATAAGTGCATGAAGGTTTGGGACCACAACCTCCAAAACCTCGTCTACGGCCATAACCACGAGAAAAAGGGCCTCCTCTCCAACAGCCATGAGAGGCAGCCAATGCAGTGGTCTGACCTGCAATCTCAGCGAAAGAACTAGTAACTACAATCTTGCTAAGTCAGCTATATGTATCTTCAAGTGTAGGCAATTCAATCATCGTCAATATCTGGTCCCATGCAGTAGCATACTCAGGTCCTAAATCGAATAGAAACAAAGAGACTGCAAGCTCTCTTTAAGGCACGCCAAGAAGAGCATGACCAACTAGGGCTATAGGAGTTGTGAAGCTCCAACAACCCCTTGACCTGAGAGTAATACTGGGCCAGTGTCTTCCCATCCTGACAAAAATGGAAAAGCACATGATAAATCTAGAAGACTCGAGCAGAATTCTTCTTGTGGGAGTGTGTCTCACTAAGAGAGATCCACATCTTCTTAGCTGTAGGATAATACATGACCTCGTCCCAATCCTGGGTATCACTGAGTTCATCATCCAGGAACAAACCATAGCATTATCACGATCCCATGTGTCATTAGCTCCGGTTTTATCTACAGGTTCAGGCTAACTCAAGATGTGGTCCTTCCCAAGAACCCTAACAGTCATCAAGAACATCTGGGACCACCGTGGATAGTTAGCCTTGTTTAACTTAACCATGGGGCCGAAAAACAAACTCTTGTATCCCCCGGTGTCCATAGAGGTGTCCAACGTGACTTTGGACGAATTGGAGCCACTAGAAGAACCAAAGGATGCCATCTTGCTATCCTTTATTAGCTGCTAGATGAAAAACGGAGCCCTCTGAAACAAAAATCAGACTTGAAGTTACCAAATCATAATATGAAAATAGGTTTTCAGACTATGAAAAATATTTTGAACGACATAATAAACCTTCTCAAAGCAAAATCTAAAAAAAACAGATCACCTCTCCCTCTAGAGATCTCGTAAGAAGATCAACGAAGAGAGGAGAGTGCATGTAGGCACCCTTACCAGTCAAAGGAGGATCAGAGCCTTGGGAGCCCCTGCAATAGCCTCTTGACGAGGGCATCGGTGGTGCTCCAGCACAGCTGAGGCGATGCATCCCCTCTATCGGTGGAGGCAAAACCACTGGCGGCGACAGCGCAACCCTTGGGCGGCAGCGATGTAACCGTGTGGTAGCGGGGAGGGATCCGATCACCCCCTGCAGTGCAAGCAACAGCCGGTGAATAGGGTATCGACGCCTCCTCTTCTCTCCATCGGACAACAGCAACGGCGGCACTAGGAGAGGTGGCAACAACGACGAGCTCTGCTGAAGGTGCCGCTAGGGTTAAGGTTAGGGTGGAGGTGTCAGAGGCTTATTTGGGTGGGGTATCTTGGGCACCGGTGTAGAATCGCTACTCTGATACCAAGTAGGATGAAATGAAAGAATTTAGTTTATTATGAGATCCCTACCTCTCCTTATATAGAGAGAAGAAAAGGACAAATTACAAAACAACCCCAAGACAGAGAAAAGGTGAACGTACCCTTACAAATAAATATAAAATAAAACAAAATGTCCAAGTCTACAATTTCTCCCCCTTCTCTTAAATTCAAAATCTTTCCTATTTTAATTTTTTTCTTCTTTTTTCTTTTTTTTCTTTTGTCATCTTTTTTTTTACCATCCTCTTCCTTTTCCTTCCTCTTTTTTTTTTCATAATTGAGGCTAAAAATAAACTAAGAGGCTAAATTGAGGGGCAGCATATTAAACAACCTAACAACACAACTCAACCTTCGAATCTCAGATCTCCTCCACGGTGTTCACACGCTAACCTCTTTCCTTGCCCAAATCACCAAGTCATCTTCGTCATCTCCGCCTCCATCGTTGTCCAAGTGACGCCACCCTGTTGTCGCGACACAAGAAGGCAATGGAGGCTCCACTCGTGATCTTCACCTTCTCCACCGCCTTGATCAGCGCCTCTCGACAGCGCGCACCACCTCGGTCAACACCTCTTGACCTCGTGTGTTGCCTAGATCGAGGCCTCCTTCACTACCACCTTCTTTTTCTCCTGCTTTTGCTGATACTCGCAAATGCCACCAGCACCACCAGTGCTCACTTAAGCACCGCCACAACCCCTAGGGCTGTGGGAGACCCCCCCTGGTGGCCTCCTCCATCTCTTGCTAAGGGGCTCAAAAGACCCCTTCCTCTCGATGTTGCACATTGGGTGGCAACCACAAACCTTTATCGACGTTGCCTTCGACCACTAGGGTTTCGATGAACCCCTTCTACGACATTGCCTTGCCCCTTACGACACTTCAATGGTTGCTCCTCATCACGAACTCCTCTGCTGCACCACCCTCATCCTTTTCTTCAACCTATAACACCGCCAGTGTAGACCAAAACTACTTTGTTGATGGAGATTAGGGTTTCCCCCTCTCTCGAGATCAGAGGTAATATGGAGATGCAAATAACAAAAAATCTCAAGATAATGATGAAACTTGAGAACAAATGAACCCAAAATCAAAAACTACTCTGATACCAAGTTGAATAAGATAAAATAATGCGGAAGTAAAATATCAAAGCAATAAAGCATTAAAGAACACTTGGATTTTACGTAGAAACCCCACTTATGAAGAGAGGAGAGAATCACAAGAGAAGTGCCCCTATGGACGTGTTTCTATATATTTCTTTTCAAAGAATAACTGAGGGTACATGCCTATTTATAAGCCACTAGATACTCCAACAATCCATATTACTAGATGTGGCACTAAACACCACACTCCTCTCAACAAATTATCACTTGGATAAATCCATCATCAACACCATTAGAATTGTCTTCCTCAAAAAATCATTAAAATTATGCAACCGGCTTCACTGAAGCTAAAAAGAGGCAACTGACAAAATTACGAGCACTGCACACGATCATGGGTAGCCCTACTAGTTCCTAGAATCTTTTTCATCACACACACACATACACACTCCTGTTTCCTCTCCTTTAGCAAATTTACTTCCTTTTTCTCCCTAGTTTCTTGTAATTCTTTGCCATTTTCAGCAGTTAGCCTTCATGTAGTTTAGTTTAAGTTCTGTTCAAATAGCATCTTTCTTTACACAATTAGCATTTTATATCTGGTTTTCAGAAGTAACTTTGCAGCAATGTTTAAGACACTAGGATCATGTTAGGTTAACTGCCATTACATATAAAATGGTAAAAATATAAATTAACCTCATTATTCACGCTCCCCTTCTAAAACAAAATATCCCCAGTGGTTTTTAGCCTACAGATAAAAAGCACCGATCCTATCTAGTCTTTTGAGGGGTGCATAAAAAACTGCGTGAAATAGAGAATGTTAACACCATGGTCTTATAAAAAAGTTGCCCCCCACCTACCCAAACTGGTGGATATGACCCTTGTTCACTTTTTTCTATGCTCAATCATTGTTTTTTGCTTCTAAAGTTACTCAACTTTTACAAGAAGCACGCCTTAAAAAAAAATCAATAATGAAAACGTACAAAACATAAATGACTGTTATCACTTCACAAGGTAATTCAGATATGTAAGATTTACCTCCAAGTAGTTTCTACCACAGAAATAATTTATCACTAAAGCCTGTCCAACCAAGCATGACCTTTTGCCCACACTTTGCTTAACAATCCATGATCCCTGAGGAACATGAGGAAAAAAGCATTAGCATGAAAACAAGGAAAATAATGCAGTAAAACAAAACTACTGCAGTAAGCAGCAATAAAACTCTAAAATAAGAGGTGACACCAGAATGAAGAAACCAACCTTGGATATGTATGGGATGAGCTTAAACCTAGAACTTCTGTATGCATCATCTCTTTTGACAAAGCTTTCGAGCAAAGGAAATTTTTCTATTGGTGAATCCATCATATAGTACAATGCTAAACTATATGTAGTTGATCCCGGGACCTAATGCAACAAAAATACAGATTCCATATCAGGTAAAGGTGCCACAACATCCAGTACACATGAAATCGAGCACAACTCACTTGAATATTTACAATGAAGAAAAACTCATTCCCACCTTGAGCTGCATATTTCTACACAAATTTAAACAATTTCAAATATAAGATTAAAAATAGGAAAGGCTTTCCCTTTGAACAGGAAGGATGTCACAAATCTACCTGAACTATGCTATTTGGCCGACCTGCAAGATCATCCTCTCTCTTATCAGATCTTAACCAATCAGCTGCCACCATTTGCATCAAAGTTCCATTGGCTGTAATCTGAAGGAGATATGATTAAATTAGCATCTTCCAAGGAATGAACATACTAGGACTTTTTATCTTTTTGTACATGCACATCGTACATTTCTCAAGAAAGAAGAATAGGTTTAAAAGAGAAATGAGAGAGATTCTTAGAGACCAACATGATAAAATATAGAGTCCCAGAACCAAGAAGACCAAAATGTAACATTGTTCATTACTACCAGTGAAGAGAGACCACAACTATGGGGTTCATTTTTCGAAAAGGGAAAAGGAGGTTAACAAAGATTGTTGACCCCCTGCTTCACTAAAAGTAAGGAGAGCTAATAGTTCCACACAATACAAAGGGAATTAAAAAGATATATAACTCCATCTGCACTTGCCCTCCCTTGAAAATTACTCCATTACATCCCAAGCATGCGGGCTGCCATCAGCTCCTTCTAGAATTCACATAGCTTGTCCCTAGGGAACAAGATCTTTTCACACATCACAGTCAGGTGACTAGAGGGATTGTGTTTGCATCAGCATGCCTATACCTTCTCTTTGAAGCCTTCTTTAAGAAGGCAGGATCTCAAATTTAAAATACGTCCCAAAACATGGCTTCATAGGGTATTGGGCCAAGGGCATGTAACCAGAGAAAGGCCATTGCAACGCTATGGCTGAGCCTAATGGAAAGGGCTCACTAAAGGTGATGGAGCCAAAGAACCTCTCCAACCTAGATCTCAAGGGCCCCCGTCCAAGCTCCTCCAGGAGGAAAGGCAATTAGGAACTTCCAGTTCAATCACACCTATGATAGAGACCTACTCACTAAATCCCCTGCACCCCTGTTACGGCCTCTTAGAAGGTCTGGTTGTCCTTTAAGGACAATGCAGAGTTGAAATCACCTATGCATATCCAGGCATCATCTGTGACCTGTAGAGATAGTTCCATCCAAAATGCTGTCTTCTCTTTCTAAGCACAAGGGCCATACACATTAATTACTTGGAAAAGAAGGGAATTTATTGTATGCCTTAAATCCACAGCCATTGAGCAGGAATGCCTGATCACCAATTCAAAGTCAAACGTGCTTCCATTTCAACCAACCAACAAGCCCCCAAACTAGCCAGCCACATCCAGAGATGCATATCTGTCTAGTCGGGAACCTCCAATCAAGATTCAAATGCAGTTATCACAGTCCTGTTTATTCCCTAGTGTCAGAATAAATACCGAGAGATACTCTTATTCACAAACCCTAGGACCCTATATATAGAATGGGGTCAGGGGCAATTACAAGCACACCCCTACTTAGAGAAGAAGCATAAGGGACGATTATAGACACCCCCCAACTTAGGGAAGAAACGAGGAAAAATAGCATGGAAATACTTAAGGAAAAAGCATTTCCGAACACTCCTCCTCAAGCTGAAGTGTAGATTTGAATCAAGCTCAGCTTGGAATTGCATCTCTCGAACATCAATCGTGGAAGTGCTTTGGTGAACATGTCTGTGGCTTGCTCCTCAAAAGAGACATGAGAGGTGTAGATATGTCCATGTTGCATTATGTCCCTGGTGTAGTGGTAGTCAACCTTTGCATGCTTTGTTCTTCATGGCAGGGTTATTTGCAATGAAAGTGGTAGCTTTGTTATCGCATTTCATCTCGATAGGCTCTACAACCGGCACATGAAGATCCATAAAAACAAAACAAATCCACATCAACACTACTACTACTTCGCCATAGTGTGATATTATGATTCTGCACTTGATCTATTTATCATGGTTTGTTTCTTGCTCGCCAGGCAACCAAACTTCCATATACAACTGTGCAGAACCTTGAGGTGGATTTCTTGTCCTTAGGACACCCTTCACAATCCACATTTGTATAAGCCATATCCCTAGGGGTTCCCTTGTAGGAAAAGTGCAATCCCTTCCCAAGGCCATTCTCAAGGTGTCACAATATCATAACGGCAACCTCCTAATGTGTCCTCCGAGGCTTATCCATGAATTGGCTTATCTTGTTCATAGCTAAGACAATGTCGACTCATGTTACTGTCGCATATAGTAGTTTGCCCACCAGGGTCATGAACTGCCTTGCATCAATAGGCCCAGAATTGTCATCATAGAGATGTAAGTTGGGATCCATATGGATATTGATAGGTTTGGCTCCTGGCATGCCAGTTTCTTGGAGCATATCCAACACGTACTTTCCCTAAGACAACACCACTCCTTTTGAATTTCGAGCAACTTCAATGCCGAGGAAATACTTAAGTGGCCCTAAGTCCTTTGTGACAAAATGTTACATCAACTCCTTCAATTCCCCATGTATCGTCTCTGATGAGGATGATGTCTACATAGACAAGCATGACGACTCTTCCCTGTTAAGTCACCCGAACAAATAAAGAATGTTCAGCACTCAAATGGCTAAAACTTGTCTCTTCCACCACCTCGGACAACTTCTAGAACCATGCCTGAGGACTCTACTTGAGGCCACAAATGGCCTTGTGAAGTCTGCACACCTTGCCACACTTCCCCTGAGACTCAAACCAAGAGGCTTCTACATATACACTTCCTTGTCAAGATCACCATAAAGAAAAGGGTCCTTGACATCAAGTTGGTGAAGGCTCCATTGAAAATGAGCTGCCACAGAGATAAGAATCCAAATTGTAGGGAATCGAGCTATTATCGGAGAGAATGCATCGAAGTAGTCAATGCCATAGGTTTGAGTGTACCCTCTGGCAATGAGATGGGCTTTGTAACACCCAACAAAGCCATCTGGTTTATATTTGAGAGTGAAGACCCAACGACATCCAACAATCTTTGACCCCTTAGGGGGTGCCACTAAAGGACCATGTCCCCCTAGATTGTAAGGCAAATGTCTCCTCTTTCATGACCTGTTTCCACTGTGGATTTGTAAGAGCCATATGGTAAGTTGCGGGAATCTGTATGGTTGAAAGTGCAGATACAAATTGCCTGTGCTCAGGTGACAATCAAGCGAAGGAGACATACCTAGATAAGGGATGTAAGGTACAGGACTGAGTACCCTTGTGTATGGCAATTGGAAATCATGATCTATCTCCAATGGAACACCTATGTCATTAGAATTGGAAACTTCATTAGTATCAATAGATGAGTAGATGTTAATGAAGGCATGGGCATTGGAGGAGGGAAGGGGGTGTCTTGGCATTGTAGCTACTATGTTGGTTCTCATCTTGGCTTATGTGCGTAAACCAATTGAAATCTTCAATCTTGCTCATCATTCTACACCATGGGTTGCTTAGGCTCGGGAACAAGAAAAGGAATCTGAGCCTCTTCATGCAATGATACTTTGACATGTGGCCTCGTAGAAGAATAGTAGGGTATGGACTTGAAGGAGACATCAATAGTAACATAGTGTTGTCATCCAACTGGATCATAGCATCTATACCTTTTTTGAGTCCTGGAATATCCTACGAAAATATATTTAACAACCCTATGTGACAACTTATCTCTATTGGGACTGTAGATGTGCACAAAGGAAATAGACCCAAAAACCTTAGGTGGGACAGTGAACAGCTCTTTGTTAGGGAACAAAATAGAGTAGGGTGCACTTTCATTAAGACCAGTAGAGGGCATGCTATTGATTAGATAGCATGTTGTAAGAACATCTCCCCAGTAAGATGCTAGCACATTATGCTAGATAAGCAAGGTACATGCTACATCTAGGATGTCCTACCATTTCCTCTTAGGAGCCTTCCCTCGTGGTCAGGACCCTTCCAAAAAAATCTCTTGCAAAGACCCTTTAACTTTGATAATATCTTCTTCGGAGGTTTGTATATTGAGAAATAGAAAATAGGTATGGAAGATAAAACTAACTTGAGAAGCACAAATTGCCCACTTCTTGAAAGCAGTCTATCACTCCACGAGGACAATCTCCTTACCACACATTCAACCAACCCATTCCAATCCAAAGACAATAATTGATTCCCTCTCAAAGGGAGACCTAAATAAGTAATTGGCAAGCACACCGCCAATAACTAAAGAGCATTAGCAACAGTTGTCAATGCCTGCATATCCATATTAGTAGGAACATATGCCAATTTACTCCCATTAATCCTCAACCCCAAAATCTCAACAAAACTCCTCACAATGGCAAACAGATGTACAACCTAGGAAATGCCACCCTTCAGTAAAAGAACGAGTGTCATCCACATATTGTAAAATTGGTGTGAGAAGAGACCCATCACCGAGTCCTAAGATCTGTGATGAGGCCACCTATACAAGTTGCAAGGGTGTCCACAACAATGTTGAATAAAAGAGGAGCTAAAGGGCATCCCTTCCTAACACCTCCCTGCAGCTGCATCCAAGAGCCCACGGAACGACCATTTATCAAGGTAGCAAAGGAAGTAGTGATACACTTTCATCAAATGAACCTACTCCTCTGAAATCGCCTCCTCAAAACTTCCCAAATGTAAGTTCAAACCAGCAAATCATAAGCCTTCGAGAAATCTACTTTCCACATGAAAGCCTCCACTCATCTCTTCAACCAAAACAAAAGACTTATGTAAAGATCTACCTTTTATGAAAGCAAACTGGTCAAGATTAATGATCTTAGGCAACACAACATACAACCTATTGGCCAAAACCTTTGCCACAACTAAATGTACCGCATTAGAAAGAGCAATCGGTCTGTATTTTTCAATGGTCACTACACTTGGTGTTAGCATATGTTGTGGTCTTTTATTTTTCCTCTTATTGTAAGGGCTATGGGTGTTTTATCCCTTAGGGGCATTCCTGCACTTCTGACTCTATGAACTCTCTATATAAGAGAGTCCTAGGATTTCTAATGAAATGAAGTCATTACAAACAATTTGGTATCAGAGCATCGATCCTAAACCGTGGCTCTAGGTATCCCACCCCTCACGGCCTCCTAAACCATAACCACCAAACTCTAATCGTCTCTCTCTTCCTCGTAAGTGGCAGCAGCACTCGGCGGCGTGCTGCAACACATGCAACGGTGCTACGGCGGCGTGGAGGGGCCTGTTACACTGTCAACGGCGCTCAGGCAGCGAGTAGCGGTGCTCACGACGGTGCTGTGACAACTTGGGGGCTGCTCTAGCCTCGGTAGCGATGCTACAACATCTAGGGTTGCTCGCAGCATTGCTGCAGTGGCCTTGGGGGCTCTTCTAGCCTTCGATGGTAGTGTTGCAGTGACCTTGGAGGTTGTTCCAGCCTCCAGCGGTGGTGCAGTAGCTACCTAGGGCTGCTGGCGCTGACCCCAGCAACCTTGCGGCAACCTCCGATGGCATCGCTATAGTGGTCTGCAGCGACAGTTGGCAGTGCAGATTGATATGGAGGCAGTGCACGGTGATCAGATCCCTGTGCAACGATTATGAGAGGCTTTTTGCCCTGATCTAGGGACGCCAGTCCATAATGGAGAACTGAATCTGTTTGATTTCAGATTTATGGATGATTTTGTGGTGATAAAAGCTTGATTGAGGCTTCCGGATTGCGAAGATAGCTTTAGATGATCAGTCTGAGGTGTCTTCAGGCTCTGTTTCCAACACCAGGGTACTGAAGAACCCTTTCTTTGGTCCTGTTGTTAAGTTGGATGAGACCAATTATATGCGGTGGTTCTAGACCTTTCTTATGATCATCAAGGATCATAAAAAGAGCCATATTCTTACGGATCCAGAGCCTGAGAACAAGACAAGTACAAATGCTAATTAGGATAGCGACAATGTCATGGTTTGTGCATGGCTGATGCAGACGGTTAGTCCCCGCATAAGGGATGAGATCATGTACTACACTACTGCAAAGGAGATGTGGGAGTCTTTGCGTGACACCTATTCACATGCTAAGAACTCCGCACGAGTTTTTTAGGTCTTTTACGACCTTTTCTATCTGCGTCAGGAGGGACACAAACTATCACAGTATTACTCCCTCATGAAAGGAATGTTGGAGAGACATTACTCCTACCAGCCAGGGTGTGCCTGTGAGTCCTGGAGGAGTTTTAGGAGACGGTTGTTTCTCTTTTCTTGGCTAGCCTTGGACATGAGTATGCGGTAGCCAGAGATCAGATCCTCACTACTCCTGAGCTTCCTACCCTAGAGGAAGCATATAGTAGACTCAACAGAGTTGTAGCACTATTCCTGACACTGTTACTCAGTCGTCTGCTCTGACTACGATCCCTGGACGTAGCAGGGATACTACTTACCCTACACGTGGTCGCGGGCGTGGATGCTCTTCTGGTACACATACCAGGACTCCGTGTACTTACTGTAGCAAACTTGGTCACTCTGAGACTACATGTTGGCAAAAGCATGGTAGGCCACCTATGGCCAATCAGGTAGCTAAGATCTCTGATGCAGCTCTTCCTACTTCTGATATTAGTTCCTTGAGTACTAAGATTGAGACCTTACGGCAACAGATTGCTTAGTTGACTCAGGCATCTTCCTCTCAGATTCCAGACACTGCAGCTATGGCTTCCTCTTTAGAGACACCTACGACTGGTATGTCATCACTTTTGTCTTCTGGTGAATGGTTGATTAATTCTGGTGCATCCAAGCACCTAAGTGGCGATCGAGGCTCTTTCTCTTAGCACCTGTTACACCCACTAGGACATTACAGGTGACTGATGGGAGATACTCGCTACTTATTGGCAAGGAAGATATGTCTTTATCTCCTACCTTGAGACTTGCAGATGTCTATTATGTGCCTGATTTTCCTTTAAACTGTCTGTTAGCAACATCACTAGAGATCTGAACTGCCGAGCTATTTTTTATGCATCCTCTTATGTCTTGCAGGATAAATTCACTGGGAAGACGATTAGTGGAGGACGTGAGGAACATAGGGAGTACCATCTGAGCCGTAATACTTTTGTTGCTTCTGCTACCCAAGGCCTTGCTTCGACTGTATCCCCTATCCAGTGGCACCACCACCTTGACCATCTACCTATTCGTCGCCTTAGACGTGTTCTACCGCACATCCTCTCCACTACTGCTCTCACCTGTGATGCTTGTCAACTTGGCAAGTACTACAAGGCTAGATTTTCCAGTTCTATTTCTGTTTCATCTGTTGCTGCATTTGATTTGATTCATATGGATATGTGGGGTCCCAATCGTACTCTTGATTGACTTGGGAGCAAATATTATCTTGTTTTAGTTGATGACTTTTCTCGTGTTTCTTGGATGTTTCTCTTGAAAAATAAGTCTGATGTGAGGCAAATTATTGAAAACTTTGTTAAAGAAATAAAAACTCAGCTTCTTGCTTGGTGAAGTGCTTTCGTTCTGATAATGCCTTAGCGTTTTGTACTTTGCATTTACGCAATTTCTTTTCTAGTTGTGGCATTATCCATGAGACATATCCTCATACCTCTCAGTAAAATGGTGTTACTGAGAGGAAACATCACCATATTTTTGATGATGCTCGCACTTTGTTGATTCACCATTTTGTCCCCTCTTTATTGGGGTGACGCTATTTTGACTGTTTGTTTTTTGATTAACTGGATGCCTAATGCTGTATTGCATAAATGGATTCTTCTTCAGGTCATGTATCCTGATCGTCCGTTGTTTCACGTCACCCCTCGGACTTTTGGTTGTGTTGCCTTTTATCCATTTATTGGGATCAGGTCGGAATAAACTAGTGCTAAGAGCAGTTAAGTGTGTTTTTCTTGGGTATACCCGGACACAAAAGCGGTATTGGTGTTTTGATCCACTTACTTATCGGCACTATGTTTCAGTCGATGTTACCTTTTATGAGGTTGTACCTTTCTTTTCTGTGACGGCTGCTGAGATGCCTCTTGAGGGTAATATAGTGCTTATGCCATATTCTCTCATTCGCTTTGGGAGTTTTCCTGAGATTCATATTCCAACCACACCACTACAACCTCCTACTACGCATCCCTCTTCATGCCTAACTGAGCCACTCCAGACACATGTCCGCTCTCATACTATCAGGGACCCCCATCCTTGCCTTCACCATCGGCTTGTCAGGTGAGTCCTTTACACACTGACGTATGTTTTCCATGTGATGGTCACAGGGACAGGACAGGTGATGCATCAGGCAATCTTGACCTTCCGATAGCCATTCGGAAGCGACCACGGACTTGTGCTACTTATCCTACGGCGAGGGCAATTGCTGCAATAGTCTAGCTCCTGGATTTGCTAGATTTACTCAGGTGTTAGCTACCACGTAGATTCCAGCTACTCATCGTAAGGCCATGCTTGATCCAAAATGGCAGGCAGCCATGGAGGATGAGATGGTCACTCTTAGGGGCCGTGGGACTTGGCAGCTTACTCCACTTCCTGATGGTGCTGCACTTGTTGGTTATCAGTAGATATTTACTATGAAATTCAATCCTGATGGTGTTGCTAGGTACAAAACTTGCCTCGTGGCAAAGGGGTTCACCTAGACTTATAGGGTAAACTTCTTTGACACCTTCTCCCCAGTTGCCAGACTTCCCACGGTCTGGGTGTCGGTTGTAGTGGCAGTTCAATTATATTGGCCTTTACACCAATTAGATGTCAAGAATGCCTTCATTTATGGTAATCTCCAAGAGGAAGTCTATATGCAGCAGCCATCCGACTTTGAGAGTCGGGGAGTGTATATGCCTATTATGGAAGACTATATATGATCTCAAACAGAGTCCCAAAATCGGATTTCAAAGATTGTCACAAGTTGTAGAGGTAGCTCGATTCAGGAGATCGACAGCTGATTTTTCACTTTTTGACAGGAGGACTAGACAAGGTACTGTGGTACTTCTTATTTATGTTGATAATTTGACCATCACAAGGGACGATGTGCAAGGTATTGTTGAGGTTAAGTGCATCCTGACAGAGCAATTTGTCATGAAAGACTTGGGGGCTTTACGGTATTTCTTTGGTATTGAGGTTGCTCGTAGCAAGGAGGGTGTGGTCTTGTCTCAGAGGAAGTATGCTTTAGATATCTTGCAAGATATTGGTATGCTTGGGGTCAAGGAGGCCAATATTCCTATGGACCCTAAGATGCCACTCTATAATGAGGATGTAGAGGTGGTGGATAGCAGACGATACAGACAGCTTGTAGGCAAGCTGCTATATCTCACTATCACAAGGCTAAACATCTCCTTTGCAGTTGGGAGACCGAGCCAGTTCATGGCCAAGCCAACACGTTAGCACTGGGATGCAGCATTGATGATGCTTAGATATGTCAAGAAGGCTCCTAGGAAGGGTCTCTTCTCCAAGGGGTCCTCTATGACGTTGGCTGGCTACTCAGATGCAGATTATGCTGAAGTCATGTGGATCGCAAATCCACTACTGGGTTCTGCACCTTCTTAGCAGAAAATTTGATCACATGGAGGAGCAAGAGACAGGGTACAGTTGTGAGATCCAATGCTGAGTCTGAGTACAAAGCTATGGCTCAGACTACCGCTGAGATGATGTGGATCAGATCCTTGCTTATTGACTTACAGGTGCAATTTTCTAGCCCCATAGAGATGCGATGTGATAATAAAGCAGCCACCTTCATTACCAACAACCCAGCATTTCACAAGAGGACAAAATATGTTGAGGTTGACTATCACTATACCAGAGACATTATTTAGAAGGGGTTGCTATATACCACTTATGTTGTATCTGGAGCAAACTATAGATATTTTCACCAAGCCCTTGGACATATCTTCATTTGATTCTTTATATCCAAGCTAAGTATGATAGATATCTATGCTCCAACTTGAGGGAAAGTGTTAGCATATGTTGTGGTCTTTTATTTTTCCTCTTATTGTAAGGGCTATAGGTGTTTTGTCCCCTCAGGGGCATTCCTATACTTTTGACTCTATGGGCTCTATATAAGAGAGTCCTAGGGATTTCTAATGAAATGAAGTCATTACAAACAATTCTTGGCTTTTGTGGCAACAAAAATAAATAGAATCTGTTTACTCTGTCAAAACCATGATTACCAGAAAAAAATTCTTGAATCATTGCCATGAAATCACCTCCTACAATCTCCCATAGCTCCTTATAAAAAAGCACCTGTAAACCATCAGGACCAAGAGATTACTCTGCCTTTAAGCCATAGATCGCTAACAGGGCCTCCTCCGCGCCAACCCTAACTAAATCATGCTTCAAATCCTCACCTATCCATGGCATGTTAGAACCACCAAGCCACCAACACCCCAATGGTCGTCTCCTCGTAAACTCATGGAAGTGACCCCACATCGCCTCACAAATTTGTTCCCTCTAATGGAGAATCATCTCCCCCACCTTAAAAGAGGCGATAAGGTTGGATCTTCTCTTGGCACTTGTAGACATGTGGAAGAATCTAGTGTTTGAATTACCCTCCTTAAGCCAAACCTATCTGACCTTCTATCTCCAATCCAATTCCTGCCTAAGTTCCTCCTCCAACACAATTTTCTGCCACCTCTTCCTCTCCAAGGACTCTGCCTTAAACAAAGGTTGCAACTCCTTCCTGTTTAAAGTGGAGACATTGTGCAAAGCCTCCAACCTTGTCTTCTCTCTATGCTTTGACAACTCCTTATACACAATCAAGTCTTCTCTAATGCAGTTAATTTTATTTGCCAAAGTTCGTGTTGCCGAAGTGGAAAGTAGAAACCCTTCCCATCTATGCCAAATAAAATCCCAAAACCTTACTCTCTGAGCCAAGATCCTTAGAACTTAAAATAAGTAGAAAAAGCCAAACCTGCATTGTTGCACCACACAAGGAGAGTATGGTCCAAGAAAGGGTGATCCCCAACTCCTACCTTGGAACCCTAAAAGGCCTCAGCCAAAGCAATGTTAAATAACAACCTCTCAATCTTTAAAGACGCACCTGCTCCATTCCTCTATGTATATTGTGCCCTAGATATAAGAAGATCAACAAACTCCAATTCGTTGACGCTTCTTTGAAAATCATAGGTCACCCTATCGCATCTTCTATCCAGTCGTCAAAGGATAAGGTAAAATCACCTCTTATCAACTATAGGCAACCATCGACCATAGCAGCTGCCTGCCCCAACTCTTCCCACAACAGATGCCTTGATGCCCCATCACACAATCCATACACACAAGAAATAGCCACTGCCATCCCATAAGATTTTCTCGTAAAGGAACCCATGATCATTCTGGAAGCAATCAAGGATGAGTTCAGCACCAGGTCGTCATTATTCCATAACAGAAGCAAGCCACCAAATTTCCCCACTGCCTTAACCTCCATGAAATATGTGAATCCGTCCCCATAAATATTCTGCTTTGCTTGTAAATCAACAGCCTCTAGTTGAGTTACCTGAAGCAGAGCACAATCAATCCCCCATTCTATCACATATCTCCTCAAAGCCGATCTCCACACCTCATCTTGAAGACCACGGATGTTCCAAGATAACACTTTAACCATCAAAAACAAAACTCTTACCCCCCAACATATCTTCATGTCAAGAAAACTTCCCCACCTTCACAATGTTCAGAAACCTTCGCCACCCTCAAATCAACCTCGGAAGTGTCACCAACCTCCCAATCTTGAGCCAACCCTTCTTCTGAAATCTTCTTCTCCTACACCCAAACCGGCCTAGCATAGCGAGATCCACTCAACAAGAACACTCATTTGCTGAAACCATGATCAATAACAGTCACAGCTTCCTCCACAACACAAAATCTTCCTGTCAACTCCTGACCATCAGCCACAACAACATTCGCCACCCCACCACCCCAAGTCTCCATCAGCAACAGCGAATTCCAGGGTCTTGCAGCCTGTGAATCAGAAGGAAAAGGTGCAGCAGCAGGAGGCGGTTCAACAAAGCCAATTGGGCAGTCAGGTTCAAAACGTATAAGATCAAGAATAACCAAGGATTGGGACTCACAAACTCTGGATCTGTTTCCAGATACAGAGGCATCTTATAAAGCACCAAAAAGGGAAAAATCAGCACCCACGTGGCCAGCTGCAGGTCCACCATGCGCAGGAGCAGTAGAAAAATCATCAACAGATCCAAAAGAGACCAGAGTTTCAACTACCATCTGCAAGTGAGGAGAAAAAAATGCAGCAATAGGAGGTGGTCCAACAGGGCTAACCATGCAATCAGGTTCAAAACACATATGATCAGCAATAATCAATGATTGGGACTCACCGATTCTGGATCAATTTCCGGATTCGGAGGCACCCTGTATAGCACCACTCAGGGAATATACACCACCCACCTCGCCAGCTGTAGGCCCTCCATGCGCAAGATCCCCAGGAAAATCTTGAATCGCAGGAACCAAATCTCCAACAAAGGGATTCAAAACCTACTGTCTCCTTGATTTTTTGTTGCTGAAAATTCAAATTTGAATTCAATTTTGAATCTGTGGCAACATCATTCGGCTTGATTATCAAAGATTCACAACTATTGCCCAAATTTAAAACATTTTTGGTTGCTGAAAATTCAAATTTGAATTAGAGGCAATGTCATTGGCCCTGATTATCGAAGATCCACAATTATTGCCCAAATTTAAAACCTACTTTACTGGCTCCTTGATTTTTGGTTGCTGAAAATTCAAATTTGAATTCAACTTTGAATTGCTGGCAACATCATTGGCCCTGATTATTGGTTTCCATATCTGGCACCCAACCTTCTTCGCTGATGGAAAGTTCCTGGTGGCCACCAGAGGGCCGCCAGCCGCTACCTTCGTGAATGTACGATGGCAAGGATCAGATTACATCTCGAAAGAAATCAGCCATGAGGAACCGCCAATCTTGAGAATTCCTTTGGATGGGAGTTCTTGGCCCACAAGAAACTCCCTTTCTACTAGAATATACGAAATATCACCTTCACTCAAACCCACTCCGTAGCACCTCTTCACCCTCGCAAACGATGTGCACAACTCATTCACAACCTCCAATGTACGCAAATGCAAGGGTATCCCCCTAATCCGGAAAGCAACCTCTAGCCTCATAGTAGGCCTTACTACTAGAGCTCCATCCTAAATTGATGGTGCGTGCCATCGAATCAAGGCACCACCAACCTCCATCTTAGAGACGCGCATACGAGCGACGTCGTCCTCGTGCAAACCAAACACGAAAAAATAAGTTGAGGAGAAAGATGCAACCTTTCAAACCTTAGAAGATAACCTCATATAAAACAAACACATTCTAACCTCCCCCAAGGTAAGTGCACCACAAATGACGTCACCCATCAAGGAAGAGAGAAGCATGGAATCCAAGCACTCCATCATCGGCGACCAAGGTGCCCCCACCTCAAAAGACGGTGGATCCCATGGAGGCGGCAGTGGCAACGGAGGCAACACCTTCTTTGGACAAGAGCTCCTCCTATGACCAACACCCTTGCACACCAGGCAAACAATAGGAACGCAACACATATAATGAGGAACCACCCCGAAACCCTTCCCATCCTCTCCCTTTCCACCCCTCTTCCCCTGTCGACCCCTCTCATCCTCCTTAAGTTGAGTGAGGAGACTTGAGAGGCTCAATTTTCATAGTTTGCTCTAGATGTTAGTATGAGTTAGTTATTCTAGTTCTCCCACCTTATCTTCTAACTCCATATAATGAGGCTTAGGGTTTTTAAATAAAACAAGTTTTTTTGGGGGAAGAGGTTTTCAATAAAGCAAGTTTATTTGCTGCCTCGGGGCAATTTAGAAAATTGAATCCAAACACCACCAACTCTTTAAAATCCATTTACTCCCTGCATGGACAGTTCAGACTCAACTTCAGAGTAGCAGTAAAAATAGTATAATGGGAATATCCACCTGCCCATGACTCTAATCTAGTATCGGAATTCTATGCTTTGAACAGAAATGCTTAACTGGAGAGGAAAAAAAGGAGCTTGAAAAGGACTTTGAAATCACTAAAATGCACCTTACGGTAATCTTGTAAGTATGTCTTCCCCCTAATAAGAAATGTGCTTGGATCTGCTGTTGACCAACTGCAAAGCAAACTACATGTTGGGTCCTTGGGAAGAGTAGCTCCATAAGAGCATGGTGTGGTTAGCCTATCACCTGCTGCTGCTTCTTGCAAGTCAACATAGCCCCTCTTTTGGACTGAAATCAAATCAGAACATATGGAAGTTACCTCTGAAAAGAGGCAGCTTAGTCAAAGTAGCATATAGTTTGCTTCATAGTAAAGAGACATAGCAACCTGCAAGGTCATGCAATTTCTTCACAAAAACAGCTGCAGAGGATAGCTTTGTCTGGCGTTGATCCTGATTTTACACACCAAAAATGAAAATTGTAATAATAAAGCCTTCATGAGTTATACAAATGTAGTAACTAATTTTACATTCCAAAAGTGAAATTTGTTGTCAACAGGATTTAAATGAATGTGGAAAATGTGGCGTATAGAACTCTAGGAATTCATATCAAGTTATTGAGAGAAGCATCCGAAGAAACCTGAAAAGCATGATATGTAAATTATGGAGCAAATTGATTGGATGTTATGTACATTACCTCTTTAAGAATTGAAATGATATCTTCTAAAAACGATAGAGAATAGATGCAAGAAAAATTCTGCTTGAGCACTCGATAGAGAAACTACAGTCTACTTCTTGAAATTCCACTTAAAGGAAGATACAATAACCTCAATAGCCCTCTGGTGGCATCATAGCAACCAAGAAACCAAGCATTTTGGAGAAAAAGTCCTTTATTGGAGCAGACTTTTGGCATACTATATCCAAGAGGTTCTAGTTGAAAAATATAATAAGCGGAAGCATAAATTAAAGCATAAAATATATTAAGCACGCTTAGGTTTATGTGGAAACCTCACTCACGAAGAGCGGGGAGAAAACCACGGGAGCAGGTTACGGTAAAGCATGTGTGTCTATAATTTCTCAAAGAAGAATAAAGAGGTATATTGCCTATTTATAGGCCACTACATACCACACAGTCCCACACTAACCAATGTGGGACTAAACTACACATTCCAACACTCCCCCTCAAGCTGGAGCATGCAATGCTCAGCTTGTACAACACTCAAATCCCACTCTACACAATGGAACATACACTCTCGGCTGGTTCTCATCTACATGAGGGTATGCTGATGTCGACACATCAACGAGGGCTGAAGCTACTGGATGTTGTAGCTGACAAATGACCTCTCCTCTGGAAACCTCAACACGTGCTGGTGGCTCCCCATTTTGTATCCCTGTAATAGGCCTTCAGAGGAAGGCCTCAAAAGGTGGATCTCCTTTTTGGAGTCTACAAAACTGGATCTCCAACATAGAATCTGAAATGGGCCCTTCCTCTGAGGTCCTCGAAATTGGATCTCCCTCCTGGAGACCTCGAAACTCTGAACCTCCTAGAGTTGTGGATCCTCGCGTAGTGATCTCGAACAAGGAACTCCCTCCTAAAGGATGACTATAATAGGCCTACACTCCCCCTTTCTCCCATACTCATATGGGAGAAGAAATAAAAAATAGAGAAATACACATATATAGAGTTTCTCGCCTTCTCTTGAATTCAAACTCACTTTTTTTTCTTGAAATTTTCTTGATTTTTTCCTCTTCTTCCTTATTTTTATTTTTCTATTTTGATATCCTTTGCCACCTCTTCCTTTCTGTCTTTTTCCCTTTATATTTTTTTCTTTCTTCTACCCCCCCCCCCCCCCCCCCCCCGTTTCTTTGCAAAGAAAAGGAAAAAAAAGAAATCAATTGAAACTAAGGGGCAAAGATGCAATAATATCAAAAATATCTCTTGGGTTTAAAAGAACCCAAAAGACTCTTTAGTGCTTCTTCATCGCCTTCTCGTTCATAGGTGAGATCAATAGCACTCATGGCGACGTCGCCTCCTTGTCAGATCGACACCGTGTCCTTGTCTCGTGCGATCTCGGTCAAGATCCTCCCACGAGATCTCACCACACTTCTGCTCCTTGCGTTGCTGCTGGAGATCGCGCCCTCCAACACTATTTCGCATCACCACCACAGGTAACGGTGAGATCGACATCGCGATCTCCGCCAAAGATCACTCCTCGAGCGCATCCTCTCCTCTCTGATCTTCTTTGGCTTCAACCTTCAGCAAAGATCGCTCTGTGCCCTAACAATCATGAAGAAGTGCTAACGCCATCGCTAAGCCCTAAGGACTCCACCGACCACCACTCAAACCAAATAGCGCCGCTAAGCCCCACCTGGGCTTTCCACGACACCACAGCAGTGCTGCCCGTGCTTCTTGTATGCTACCATTATCGTCGAGATCTCGCGATCTCCTTCACCAGCTCCTTCGACAGCCCGCCGCCTCGAGCATCACATGCACCGCCTCCTCGAGCGAGAACCCCAAAAGGAAGCCTTTGGCTTCACATGCTCCTGATCATGGAGCAAAAAATAACTCCAAAAAAGATAAACGTGATAATCGAAAAAGATAACCCAAAAATTGACTATTTTGATACCAAGTTGAAAAAATATAAGTAGAAGCATAAATCAAAGCATAAAATATATTAAGAACGTTTGGGTTTACATGGAAACCCTACTCACAAGGAGTGGGGAGAAGGCCCCGATAGGGCATGTGTGTCTATAATTTATTAAAAACGAATGAAGAGATACACTGCCTATTTATAGGCCACCATGCACCACACAGTCCCACACTAACCAATGTGGGACTAAACTACACACCCCAACAGTTCTATTTAGGTTTATACATTGCCCTACTACTTGCATAGCTAATATCTAGATTTGTGACTGTTGAGAGAGTTGTAGTGTGGTTATTTAGTCTCACATAATGGAGTGGGACTTTCCGTTGTGTGTAGTGGTCTATAAATAAGTGTGTACTCCCATATTCTTTTGTGAAGAAATACAGAGAAAATACACCCATAGGGCACTTCTCCCATAGTTCTCTCTGCTCCTTGTAAGGTTTCCATGTAAACCCAAGCGTTTTATTATTGTTTTATACTTTGATATTTTTGCTTCCGCATTATTTAGATTTGTCAACTTGGTATCAGTGCATTTTCGTTCCTTGGGTTTTATTCTTTATTGCATATATTTTTCTATCCATTGTTCGAGAATATCTTTCTTGGTTCTTGTTTCAATGTGTGGATCCACATCATGGACCACGACATGAAGAAGAGGGAGATGCAGATGGTGTTTCTCCACGTGCATGGCCGACTGCGCACACGGAGAGAAGATCCTTTGGTGAGATAGGACAGAGCTGAAGTCGTCCTCGTAGATTTCGTGGAGGGGCACGATGTTGGGGATCTTGATCTTCGATCTGTGACGATGGAGCAGAAAAGAGCAACGCGCTGGTGGTGCCATGGCTGGATCAGGTAGCACAACTGGGGCGCGATGTCGACGACTAGCAATCGACGTGGAGCAGCACGCCTAGGCGTCAACGATGGCGGCGGCGACCCGCACAAGCAAGGAAGATAGAACCAAGGCGATCTTGATGAGCACGTGGAGGCGTTGGTGGTCGAAGTCGAGGAGCTCCGTAGGCAGCACAACTGAAGCAGATGCAACGGCGGCTACAAGGAAGGAGCGTCGTACTCTATAGAGGACATTTTGTGCTCTCCGAACCCTAAGGTGAAATGTTTGTATCCTTCGTAGGTCCCTGATGTTTAGCCTCTTTTAAATAAGGGAAAGAAGGAAGAAAATAAAAGAGAAAAATAAACAGAGAAAAAAAAGAAAAAAATCAAAAAGAAAGAAAAAAGGGAAAAGATAGAGAAAAATCGAAAAAAAAAACAAAAAAAATGATGAAGTTTTTGCTTAGGAGAAGATGCGGAGAAGTCTTCTTTAGCTTTTATTGTTTTATGTTCTTCTCGTCATTATTATGTTTTCTCCCATACGAGTATGAAAGAAAGGGGGAATGTGGGAGCTTGTTGTAGTAGCCAACCCCATTTGGGAATCCTTTTTGTTCATGGACTCCACATGAGAAACCCAACTCTGGGAGGTCCAGAGTTTCAAGGTCCTTAAATGAAGGACTCATTTCAAGTTTTTATGTGGGAGATCCAATTTTATGGACTCCAAAGAGGAAGACCCATCTTTGAGGTCTTTAGAGGAAGACCCCATTCAGTGGAGCTTGTTGTAGTCACCCTCATTTGGGAGTCCCTTTTGTTCATGGACTCCACATGAGAAACCCAACTCTAGGATGTCCAGAGTTTTGAGATCCTCAGAGGAATGACTCATTTCAGGTTTCTATGTAGGAGATCCAGTTTCATGGACTCCAGAGAGGGAGATCCACCTTCGAGGTCTTCAAAGGAAGACTCCATTTCAAGGGTACTGAATGGGGAGCCACCAGCACCAGGTCTCCAGAGCCAACTACAGTTCATCCAGCAACTCCAGCCCATGTTCCTGCCTACAAGCAAGAACCAGTCCGGAGTGTTATTTGTTTTGCTATGTAGAGTGGATTTGTGTTACAAGCTAAGCATTCCATGCTCCAGCTTGAGGGGGATTATTGAGAGAGTTGTAGTGTGGTTATTTAGTCCCACATAGTGGAGTGGGACTTTCCATTGTATGTGGTGGCCTATAAATAGACGTGTGCTCCCATATTCTTTTGAGAAGAAATACAGAGAAAACACGCCTATAGGATGCTTCTCTCATGGTTTCTCCTCGCTCCCCGTGAATAGGGTTTCTACGTAAACCCAAAAGTTCTATGATTATTTTATACTTTGATATTTTTGCTTCCGCATTATTCAGATTTGTCAACTGGGACTATTATTTAAAGTAAGATTGCTAACTGAGCTCCTCTATCGCCTAGAATCAAATATTGCCTGATTCAAGAATGGCTGAGGGTTTATACACATGTTGTTTCAACCGTCCTTAAAATATTTCTACTATCATATGATAATTCCTTCCTTTCTCTAGCAATTTAAGGATTAAAATACCTAAGATGACCCAATATTTAATAAATAATGCATCCCAGCATTTTATCCATACTTGGAAAAATATCACCACATAGATGGCAAGGATGGCAACACGATTGCCAGATACAAAGTGATCAGAGATGGTTCTTATAAAGTTAATTCTCAATCTCAGAATTAAATTACTCAGATGAAGTACCGGAACCTTGTGCTTCACCGCCTTGATGGCAAACTCAAGGCTTCAACTACATAAAAATCCTCATCCAACTCCTGCAGTGAAATGCACTTTTTATATAGCATGGCGGGCAATCATTATAAGAGCAAGCAAGACCATAACCCGAAAAGCAAAGGCGAGTAGCTAGATAGATGCCAAAATAATCTACATCCCAAGCTTGAGTTAATCCTTGAAAGACAGACCTCTATAATCTGTTACCACCTGATAAACAGTCATCAATAAACACCAATCAAGGAAAGAGGTATAAGGTCCCTCGTACCTTGAGATGAGAAAGTACTTATTCTTTCTTCTGTGGCCCGTTTCAGACCACAATTCTACCATGCCCTGCATGGTCAAGGGAACAATTATGGAAAAAACTTGAGATACAGGATACATATCCAAATATGATACCATGTTGAAGAATCAGATAGCTTTCTTAAAGCATACAAATCCCAATAAAGTGCCAGAGTTTCTGATCATTGCCACAGCATTCCCCCCATGAAGGTGCAAAATTCTATGAACATTGTCCACTACTAGTGTGATATCAATCAAATCCCATGATAAATTGATAATGCAACTTTCAGATGCATGCATGCACATACGTCAAGATCATTTCATCACCAAAAAGTTCACCTCTTCATGGGAATAAGCTAGAATCGAATCTATGGCCTACGTTTTTTTGAAAGGTAATCAATGGTCTACTTTAACTAACATGTTACCCGTCTTTAATAAATCCACTAGAAAACAATGCGATTAAATTGCTCAAACATTAAGAGAATTCCTAAGCACTAACCAAACATTTAGTAAAAAAAGCTGCAGGGTAATGGAATCAGCATGAAATTGAATTCAATTTAAACAGTAGAGAGATACGTTGTATTTCTCATGTTTTTCCTTCTTTTGTTATTTTCATTTTTTCCTTGGGCCTGCATGTAATTGTTCCCTGCCCCTCTTCCTGTATATAAGGGTTTACGATTTTGTTTGAGATACAGAAAATCATTCTTCTTTCCACACAATATCAGACAACCTAGGTCGAACCTCCTTGATTTCTCCATTCTTTCTTCCACCAAAATCTTTTTTCTTCTCTTGTATCAAGATTCTAGCTTGAATCCAACTAAGGAGAGGCCCTAAATTTTCTTCTTGGGGCATTGCGCCCTAAAGACACATGAAGCCTTTTGATTGATCAACATTCATCCACCAGCCAATAGGGGCTACCAGTCTCTAAATGACCGACTGCTTCGCCAGTAGCCCATTGTCGGCACCTGCTTCTTTGCCAGCAATGAGTTCCAGGCCAGAAACAACTCACCATCGCCATTGGGTCTGTTGTGCTTGCTAGGACTCACAACAAAACCCTAGATCAACTCATCTCCTTCAGCAACCCATCTAGGGTTGCCTACGTTAGCTTCCAAGCCCTAACACCACCCAGCTCTGTGCCTATAACCGGCCAACACTTCTTCAAGCCCAAATAATGCTGCCTCCTATCAGATCTCGCCATTAGGAGGGGTGTTCAGTGGATATAAGGGCATGATGGAGTGAGATGTACCTATTGGAAACTTTGTTTAAGAAGTATGCAAATCTAACTGTGTAGTTCTTTGTATCTACTGCGGGATTCCAATCTAGTTGACCATTGCATCTGAGGTGGTTCATTCTCCCACTCATGGAGATGGGACGATGGAAAATTCAAGAAATCGTTCTTCGTCCTGATCATGAGTTTGTAGGGGCCAATTATGCAGTTTGGTCATAGTCCATTCTTAATGTAGTTGAGGGACACAACAAAGAGCACAATCTAACTGAACCAGAACCCACAAAGAAGGTTAGGAAATATTTGTCATGGAAAAAGCGTAGCACCATGGTCAAGGCATAGATCATGAACACCACCATCCAATGCATCACGACAAAGATCACGTATTACAAAGCAACAAGGAGATGTGGGACATACTTCGTCAGACATATTCTCAAGAGAAGAATGTTGCACATATTTTACAGCTACACCATGAGATCGCTCACATGCATCAGGATGGTCGACCCCCTGCACAATACTATTTGGCCTTGAATCAACCTTTAAAAGGCTCAATTCGTAAATGCATGTGCGTTCCTGCGAGTCTTAGAAGACATACAGAACTCAAACAATTGTTGGACACTTTCTTGTTACATTAGACCCAACTAGACCCAACATTTGAGACAGCCCAATTACAGATGGTGATATTACAGGAAATTCCAACTATAAAGGAGGCACATGCAAACTTACACAACTTTTTTCCCTTTCATCAACATCCCGTATTGAGCACACTTCTCCTATGGCAACCTCTAAGGGAAGAGACAAAACCTCTACTCCATCTACTAATACTTTGTCTACTAAAGGTCGTAGGCATGGCCAAGGAGCTTAGGAGCGTGGTAGGCCTAAATGTTCTTTACTGCAGGAAGATTTCATATTGAGGATACGTACCAGACCAAGCACGGGAAGCCAGTTACTTCCCACCAAGTTATTGTAGCACCAAAGATGATACCAGAGACTACTCCTATCACTAGGGCAGAGTATGACGACCTAATTCAGAGGCTCAGCCAACATGGATTTATAGTCACCCTGCTTAGGCCACCTCGAGCTTATCCACGACAAGTTCTAACATTGCAGCTAGTTAGAACAAATTAATCAGATTAATTCTTACTCCATAACCCACCTATCAATATATAGAGGTGGAAAATTACACACGTTCTCCTCAAAGAAATAAAATACAACTCAAGAAATAACAAAGTAAACGTAACATAAATACCTCTAGCCTGGAACACTCCTCTTGAGTCTCATATCTTGGTGGTTGTTGCATGCACACCTCCTCCTATAAGTCACCAAAAAGGAAAACATTCTTCACATCCAGCTGATGAAGAGGTTAGTCCTTTCTAAACAACTACAAAGAATACGCATGGTTGGGAGTTGGGCCACAAGAGAAAAAGTATCAAAGAACTCTATGCCAAGGCGAGCCTTATACCTGGAAACTGTCCTGTCAGGGTTGTACTTGATGGTAAACACCCATCGACACCCAACAAACTAAAGCTCCTATAGGCAAGTCGGCAAGTTCCCATGCACCACGGGAACGGAGAGCAACCATCTCATCCTTCATAGCCTAACGCTGCTTCAGATCAAGCATGGCTTGTTGATGACTAGCAGGAACAGACGTGGCAAAAAGAGCATGGCATAACTTGCTATAGGCCCCTCTTAAAAATTCAGTAAACACTGCATGTGATATGGATATCAAGCGCAACTTCATGGTGCCTTACGAATTGCAATAGGAAGATTAAGATCATCTAGCACAGGAGACTCCGTCCCAGCACTAGGTATAGCCTCACCACTGTCATCCTGTAAACCTCCCGCATCATCACTATGCACAGTCTCATTAGTGTGTAAACCTCCTATGCTCACCTGAGGCTAAGGTTGAGCAAGTGCCGAAGGAGGTTGCTGCTGATAGGTAATAAGAAGCCTATATGTGACCGAGGGCTCGTGAAATCTCTTTGGCTCAACAGGTGGTGGCTCAGATGGTGATAGCATAGAATCAATGATCGAAATCACCTCCAATGGCATAGAAGGGATAAAAAGGTGGTGGCTTAGATGATGATGGCATGGAATCAATGATCAAAATCGCCTCCAATGGCATAGGAGGGATAAGCATAGGTGCCTCAGCAACCTCAAGAGAGAGACGTCTCCCAGCAATAGAAAAATAGGGAACAGATTTGTGGAAAGTGACATCCACACTAACATAGTAGTGTCCACTAGATCACAACATCCATATCCTTTCTATGTCCTAGAATACCCAAGAAACACACTTGACAGCATGGGGAGAAAGCTTATCCCTATTGGATCCATGGATATGCACAAAGGCATCACATTCGAAGACTCTAGGTGATACTCCAAAGAGTTCATAGTCCAGAAATAAAATGGAATAAGGAACTTGCTCGTCAAGTACTGTAGAGGACATTCGATTAATGAGGTAGCATGTAGTCAACAATGCGTCTCTCCAGTATCTATCTAGCAGGTACACTATTCTGAATCAAGAGTGTCCTTGAAACATCTAGGATATGCCGATGCTTTTGCTCTACCACAGCATTCTGTTAAGATGTATGAGGACAACTCATCTGATGGATAATGTCATGGTCTCGATAAAAAGTACATAGAGAAGTAGTGTAGAACTCTAAAGCATTGTCGAACCTAGTGACCTTCGCCTCATACTGATTACGTATCTCTACCAGAAAAATATGAATCATATCACTAGCTTCAGACTTAGCCTTCAACAAAAATATCCAACTAAGACAGGAGAAATCATCCACAAGCAAGATAGTATATGTGGCCCAGACGATCTGAAGTCCTACTAGGTCTCCAAATATCCATATGAAGCAATAGGAACAAGGCTTGTGACCCTCGATGTTGACTCCTCGGGAAGGTACTCCTATGGTGTTTCCCAACCTGAGACACGTTACATTAGAAGGTGGCAGTTGGAGGAATCTGTGGCAACATCCTCCGAAGTTTTGGCAGTAGGAGATGACCAAACCAAAGATGTCACAGGTAGCTGGAGGCACCTCCTATCGGGAGAGAAACATGGCCTGTATAAGGTGACTATAAAAGACGATAGACTTCACATTCTTCACGACCACACCCAATGGTGCATCTTATGAGAACAACCTCAAACGTAAGCGAAATGCATCAAAGACTACTCTATAGTTCAACTCCTTTGTAATCTGACCGAGAGTAGACTCAGTAGTAAATCAGGTGGCAAAAAAAATTCTCCAACTGCATATGTGGAATCACACGAACCTCCCCCTTACTAGATATAAAGGAATGCCACCCATCAGTAACCTACACAGTTTTGCTTGAAGGAACTGAACGAATATTAGAAAATTATCTTACATCATCATAGATGTGTTAAGACACGCCTGAGTCAACCAACCATTTGCTTCCTCTGCCCAAGGCTAACACAACTGCTCAAGACGCACCATGCTGACTACATGCACGAAGCAATGTCTCACTCACTCTTGGAAATAGTGACCATGTCATGTGATCCCTTTGTCACAGCAAAGGCCTGACACTTAGCAATAGGGACTTTCTTCTCCTATGGTTCTGGTCGACGCAAAGTATGCTCCTCATCATGACCCTTCACAATCACGAAACATATCTGTAACCATTGGGCGTAATTGGTTCCACCTAGCTTCACTATGGAACCAAAATTGGGTCTCTCGTACACCCCAAACTCAGACACGTGCTCCAATGTCACCTCAGAAAAATTCTCAGATGCCATCTTGATAAAACCAGAGCACAAACACAATCTCTATTGGCAGAAAAAGTAAAAGTCAGACCATCAGATCTACATTACGACCAAGATCGAACACTTGCAGTATGCCTTGGAAGACTCCCTCCCCCTGCACATCAGTCTAGTAGACAATAGAGATAAGAATCCCAAATCTAGTGACGCTTCCACCGGTGCTGCAATAAAATTAGATGATGCTGCAACCACTGGAGCAACCTCAAATCGGTGGTGCTGCAGCATCTACCAACCAACAGAAGCGGCACCAAGGATTTCAAGCACTGTTGCAGTGGTGCACCATCCTCCGAAGACTCAGCAGGAGGTGATGATGGGCCTCAAGAACACTACTAGGGGCTACGCAAGACCTAGCAAGAGGCGATGCTGGGCCTTAAGCGGCACTAGGGGCAGCGCTGGGGCTAGTCATCAGCGATGTTGCAAGGTAAGGAGAAACTCGTGGTGATCCACCGGCCAGCCAAGAGGGGTTGGTAGTGGTGGTAGTGTCCTCCAAGGCCTCACTAGGGGTTAGGGTTTTCTTTTTTTGGTGGAGGTACGAGAATCAAGGTGGGTATCAGACCTCGACCTAAGGCTGTGGCTCTAATACCAAGTTAAAACAAATGAATCAAATTAATTCTTATTCCATAACCCACCTCTCAATATATAAAAGTGGAAATTACATACTGTAGAGAATTTTTTAAGGGGAATATTTCTTGTTATTATTCAAAGGAGAGGCCCTAGCCCTCTTCATATAGAGGCAAGGGCAAACATGAAAACCAACCAAAACCTAAAAATAATAAATCCTAATCAAATATTCTTAATTGATTTATTTCCTAACACTCCCCCGCAAGTCGAGACGCGGGAGATGATGAAAACTTGGATCCTTAAGGTAGTGAAGATCCACTTTCATCGAGGTGGTAGTCCGCTCTTCGTATCTTCAACCCTAGGTGCCCATTCTCGTACGCCCTCACAGAGATAGTCAACACTTGGTTTCCCTTAATGTGCATGAGAGTGCTGCCCAAACTTTGACATCTTGAGGTGGCCCCTGTCTTTAATTCTTGTGTCTTCCACTCAACATATAAGAACCCAAACAAAAATAAACTTAAAACTTGAGAGGTTACACACAAAGGCCCTTAAAAACAAGACACTAAAATATAAACTTACAAAAACAACTGGACTTAATAAGCAAATAACCCCCCATTTTTTTTAAACCCTAAAACAATCACCGTTCACCCTAAAGAGCAAAGTCCCACTCCTTCGCACTTCATCCTCCTCTTTTTGCCGCTATACCTCCTGGAGGTGCCTTCGAGGATGGAGACTGGCCTGAGAATCGTGGCCACCGAAGGTGGCGACAAGAGCTCGCACTTCTCGCTAGCGAGCACCATTCCCAATGTCATGGGCCTCTGCCGCCACGGGTCGTCCTCGATGAGAACAGTGACGCTGCAGTGGACGTGGCGAAGCACGTAGGTGTTAACAAGCGTGAGCTATCCAATGCCCCTCGTGGTGGTTCTGCTACCACCACTAGGGTTGTGCGACACCCCACTGGCCGCTGAAGGTTGTGGCAGCGAGCATCCAAGCGTTAACAAGCGTGGGCTATGCAATGCCCCTCGAGGTGGTTCTTGGCGACGACAGTAACGATGAGGAATGAAGACGAAGCAGGAGTAGGGAAAGGAGAACAAGAGAGCCTCTCTGGTGGCTCGTCAAAGGTCGGCAACATCGCTAGAAGGCATCCCCCCTCTAGGCTTTCATTCCTCTTTCTTCTTTTCTCTTCCCACGCAATCAAACCCGCTCTGATACCTACAGAGAATTTTTGAAGGGGAAATATTTCTTGTTATTATTCAAAGGAGAGGCTCTAGCCCTCTTTATATAAAGAGAGGCAAGTGCAAATATGGAAACCAACCAAAACCTAAAAATAGTAAATCCTAATCAGATATTCTTAATTGATTTATTTCCTAACACACACATTCTCCTCAAATAAATAAAATACAACTCAAAATAACAAAGTATAACATAAATAACTCTAGCCCGTAGGAGCTAACACAGCTACATTGGCCCAATAGGTACAGCTTTAGCATGTGCAACATGTGAGTCTTTAGAAGACAGATTTGGTGGTCAATTCAAGTGCATCCCATCACATATGCGGAGATGCAAGCCAACTCTCTTTTTTTTTTAAAAGAGAAAGGGTAGTTATCTGGTTGATAACCACCTGGAAAATTCATTAATCAAATGCTAAAGGCCCACAAATTAGCCAAAGAAGATATACAAGCAACAAAATTCTAAGTGTAGAGAGTCTAACCCCTAAAGATGGCAGCATTCCTTCCAAGCCAGATGCCCTAGAGTACTACCAAGACCTTCCCCTTCTCCTTCCTCATCCTAAACACACTTTTCCCACCATTTTGGTTCCCATATCTGAATGACCTCCAAAAGTCAGCAAAGCCAGTGTAGGATAACCACTGAAAGGAAAACTGACTCTAAACCCACGAGGAGAAGGAACATCCAAAAAATAAGTGATTGACATCTTCATCTGCTACGAGACAAAGTGGGCAAGCCTTCTCTGCCTTCGACACCCATCTAGCCCTCCAAGTTCTCGTCATAAGTCTACCCCTCCTATGTTGAGAGATGGCGTGTTGTAGTGGTACGTTTAGTACCATATAGTGAAATGAAGTGTGATGTGTGTGGGATCCTATAAATCAACATTGTACTCGCCTCATTTATCTTTGAAAGAGAAGAGTAAAATCATATTAGCCCTATCGAGACCTTCCCTCATGGTTTTCTCCCAGTTTTTCGTGAGTGGGGTTTGCTATTTATGTTATGTTTTCTCATTCTTTATTTCTTAACAAGGTATCAGAGCAAGTCAATCTTGGGTTATCTTGTTTAAAAAATTATTATTATTGTTATATCTCTATTTGTGTTCTTGAAGGAGATGCCAACAAGGGCATCTTGCAGTATGCATTGCCGGGAGCCTTGTGATGGCGAGGCTGCATGTGATGGAGCTGCCATCGAGGAAGGAGGTACGGTGGTGCTGCAGCATCCCGCATGCCAGTGTGAAGAACATGAGGCACACGTGGCAATGCACATATCGCCTCCATCATCGCTCTAAGAGAAGCATAAGGCAGAGGTGAGATTGTAGCAGGCACATGAATGCGGAGAGAGCACTAATAGCAGTTGCAAGGTGAGGCAAAGAAGCAATGGCAATGGGCTACAATTCGCAAGAGCTCCAAGCGTCGATCATGGTGGCGACAATCTCACGCAAGATCAAGCAAAGTTGGAGAAGAGATTGCGCGAGATCCAATCTCCCGCAACATCAAAGAAGGCAACAATTTTGGTAATTTTGGGGCACACACGAGGTGAGAGATCGTGGGTGACGATGTGGTGCTGTGATTGGCAGTGATGATCTCGAACCCGATTGCAAGAATAGGAGATGTCATGGCAGCGGAGACGAGATCGTGGGAAGGCATCAACTATTGGAGGG
This sequence comes from Thalassia testudinum, assembly GCA_037157565.1. Classification (NCBI taxonomy): domain Eukaryota; kingdom Viridiplantae; phylum Streptophyta; class Magnoliopsida; order Alismatales; family Hydrocharitaceae; genus Thalassia; species Thalassia testudinum. The sequence continues at coordinate 113,032,984 of JAZHRO010000039.1, read as the reverse complement.
CTGCAGAAGTGGAGATGGTGATCAAGATGAAGTGGCGAGATCTTCGCCACCAACGTAGGCGCTGAGGACAACGCTCGATAGCAAAGATGCGCCTCCATGTTTTTTTTCGAAGATGCTGGTGGTGATTGAAGCTGAAGAAGGAAATTAGAGGTTTAACGTGATTTTCGAAAGGTATCTGTTGAGAATTGGTGTGGAAGCGGAGCGTGAAGGAGTCTAGCAGAGTTTGCAAGGACTGTTCTCTCACGTGGGAGAGAGAACAGGGAGTACGATAGCCTCCTCAAGGGGACAGCAATGTGGCCGGCAGTAGGAGAAGACCGACCTGCAGTGGGCGACAGATCTGTTAGTGGCTGGCTATTACTGTTCATGTTGAACAATATGGATACTGTTCACATGAACAGTAACATAGAGAGGAGAGGAAAGAGTTGGGAGTTTTGGAGTTGATGGAAAGAATTAATTCATTGACTCAACGAAATAACTTGGGAAGGCTCTCTATTTATAGACAGAACATATCCCAACAAATCAAGCAACAAATAATCATGTTTCCTAAAGAGATAAAATCTTCTCTCATTTGAAAAGATTTTCTCTTAACAAAACCAAATTCTACAACTTAATTCCTAACCAAACTAATTTACTAAAAATAGATAAGCACCAATATTAGTGCACTAAATCTAGTCCAAGAGAACCCCTTGCAACTGGCCCTGATGGGGGCCAGATGGCTGCTGTTGCTACTGCCACATGGCAGTGTCCACATGGCATCTTCTCCACGTCCCAACACTCCCCCTCAAGTCAAAGGTCAGGATGCCGATGACATGCTCTTCACGTGTGAGGCTATATGCCCCATCATTCTTCTTTTCTTCACTGAAAACTTGTATCTCTAATTTCACCACCATCCTCCAAGATAGTTTAAACCATAAAGAACTTCGACTCTGGTTGGGGCTGGGAAGAACTTCAGCCTAGTCGAAAAGAATGTCGACTCTAAAGAAGGTCAGGAAGAACTTCGACCCGAGTGGAGGATGATGAGGAAATCGGAAAGAACTTGTGTTGGAGTCGGGAAGAAAGTCAGCTTAGGGAATAATTGCCCAGAACGTTATTGCTCTAATACCATGTTGAGAATTGGTGCGAAAGTAAAGCGTGGAGTCTAACAGAGGTGGTAAAGACTATTTTCCCACGTGGGAGAGAGAATAAGGAGTACGATAGCCTCCTCAAAGGGACAACAGTGTGGCCAGCAGTGGGAGAAGATCGGCCTGCAGTGGCTGACAAATCTGTTGGTGGCTGGCTATTACTGTTCACGTTGAACATATGGGTACTATTCACGTGAACAATAACATAGAAAGGAAAGAGTTAGTAGTTTTGGAGTTGATGGAAAGAATTAATTCATTGACTCAAAAAAATAACTTGGAAAGGCTCTCTATTTATAGAAAGAACATATCCCAACAAATAAAGCAACAAATAATCATGTTTCCTAAAGAGATAAAATCTTCTCTCATTTGAAAAGATTTTATCTCTTAACAAAATCAAATCCTACAACTTAATTCCTAGAAAAACTAATTTACTAAAAATAAATAAGCACCAATATTGGTGCACCAAATCTGGTCCAAGAGGACCCCTTACAACTGGTCCTGATGGGGGCCAGATGGCCACTGCTGCTGCTGCCACATGGCATCTTCTCCACATCCCAATAGTATCTTTTAGGCCTTTTTTATTTGAGCGTTGTCATCTTTACCCTTAGGTTTCCTTTGGATATTTTTTTAGTATTGCAAAGGAGTAGAAAAGGCAAAGGAGAAAAATAAAAAAAACCAGAAAAGAAAAGGAAAAAGGAAGAAAGGAAGAAAGGAAAAAAAAGTAGAAGACAAATATAAAAAAAAAGGGGGAAAAGGAAATAAAAAAAAGGAAAAAAGTAAAAAAAAAATGATGAGAAGATGAGAAGCTCTTCTCTATATTCTATTTTTCTCTATGTTTATTTCTTATCCCATACGAGTATGGGAGAAAGGGAGTGTAAGAACCTATCAGATTGTACCCTATACGAGACTCTTAGAATCTTTGAAATGGAGGGCACAAGCATCAGAGTGTACTCCATATGAGACTCTTGGTCTTCAAAATGAAGGGCACAAACACCAACTTTAGTGACTCTTCTCCGACCGACCTATACCCACCTACAAGCAAGAATGACGATGCAAGGAAGCTGGTGACACGGGATGCAAGGAAGCAATGACCCGACAGCATCATTTGAGTTGTGTGTTGTGTTCTGCTATGTAGAATGAGGATTTCTTTTGTACAAGTTGAGCATTCCATGCTCCAGCTTCAGAGAGAGTGTTGAGAGATGGGGTGTGTTGTAGTGGTACGTTTAGTACCACATAGTGGAATGAAGTGTGGTGTGTGGGAGCATATAAATATGCATTGTACCCGCTTCATTTATCTTTAAGAGAAAAATAGAATCATATCAGCCCTATCGGAGCCTTTTCCCGTGGTTTTCTCCCTACTCTTCATGAGTGGGGATTTCATGTAAACCCAAGCATTCTTCATTGTTTATACTTTGATATTTATGTTACGATTCTACATTCTTTATTTCTTAACATCCTTAGCAGCCAAGTAAAGATCTTGACCTTCAATGGATAAGAGGCAGACCATATTCATCTGCAATCCCTGAGATCTAAATTCATCACCAGCCCACCATCGCCCAACCTTCTATGATCTCCTTTACAGAGAACTCACCCTCTTCCTACATGAACGCATCATTACCATCATCCGGCTTGATGCCCTCCAACTCCTGCAATAATACTTGGAGATCTCCAATCCTCTAATCGAACAGATTTCCCACGAAAGAAGGTCACCATGATTCCTCCCAACACTCAACCACACTGACTTCCTTATAAGCAACCATCACATATAATCTCGAAAATCAATCCTTCAACCTTCCTTGTCCCATCCAGTCATCTAACAAGTGAAACATATCACCCACCCCAATGAATGGAACAAAGAAGGATTGCAACTTCGGTACAACCAGAGGTAATCCTTTACAGAAATGGGAACAACCACTCTGAGGATATGTCAGAAGGTCCCAAATCATGGAGCTCCCATAGCAAGCCTGCATGACTCTTCCCAGTAGATCCCTCCTTTGCTCGAATAACCTGTTGAACCACTTAGTCAGAAGATTGTCATTCATTCTCCCCAGGTCCCTCCCCCCTAAACCTCCTTCCTTCAATGGACTACAAACCTCCTCCCAAGCCACCATCCTCACTCCTTTCCCAGCCAAACAATAGTTCGTCCAAAAAAAATCCATCTTCAAGCTGGAGGTCTTCCTTTCAACCTTCTTTGGTAGCTTAAAGTCAGATGTGAAGTAGGAAGGCATAGAAGCCAAGACTGCCTTCAGAAGCACCAACCTTCCCCCTCTAGACAAAACCTTGAAGGCCCACCCTACCAGCCTCATGTCTAGTCTATCAATCAAAGGCACCAATTCTTGAATCAACACCCTCCTATCTGTCAGACAAAGGGAGACCAAGGCAGGAAATAGGTAAACTGCCCTTTACCGTATACAATTCCAAGTTGCACCCTACAGCCTCCTCAAGTGACATCTAAATCGAAATAAAAGTTGATTTGGAGAAATTAGCCTTATCAAACAACTCCATAAGAAAGTGCATTCTTCGTGCTTCAACCTCTGATCCTTCCACAAAGAAAATAGTATCATCAGGATACTAAAGAACCAGTAAGAGCATTCCATCCCCTATTGAGAACCCCTTAACTAGACCCCTATCATAGATCATAGCAATGGATCTCATTAGAGCATCTGTGGCCAGAACAAAAAGCATAAGTGCTAAAGGACACCCCTGTCTAACCCCCCTTCTTAGCTTGTATCCATCCCCGTGTCAAGTTCCCATTAATAAGAATGAACAATGATGATATCATCACACACCTCTTTATCCAATCCACCAATCGAGAAAGGAAGCCCCTCTTTACCAAGGATGCCCAAATAAACGACCACTAGATCGAGTCATATGCCTTGCTAAAATCAACCTTCCAAAGGAACGCCTTCCTCTTCTCCCTCCTCTAGAAGGCCATCATCTCCGAGGCAATAAAAAACCCATCTAAGACATTACAGCCTGGGACAAAAGCCGTTTACACTGCTGATGCAATGCCATCCAAGACCCCTCTCAACTCGTTCGCAAGAACCTTAGCGATAATAAGATATATAGCGTTAGACAGCATGATGGGTTTAAAATCTTCGGTAGCCTCCGCCCCATCCTTCTTTAGAAGCAAGAATATATAGAACCTGTTAACTCTATTGAAACCTTGGCTACCATCCGCAAACTCGAAAACTTGCATGACATCCTCCTTGACCAAGGTCCAGAACTCCTTGTAAAAGTGCACCAGAAACCCATTAGGGCCTGGGAAGACATCTACATTCAATCCACAAATTGCCCTTCAGACCTCATCCTCATTGAAGGGTAGAATAAGATCATCTGCCTGCTCCATCGTTAATCCTGGTGTCCTTGCTCCTAACCACCTCCCACCTATCCTTCTGCCTGTGAACTCCCTATAGTACTCTACAACTGCACCTGTACAGCTTCCCTACCTAGGAACTCCTTGCCATTCACCTATAGCTTCTCTATCCAATTCTTTCTCTGTCTTCCTGAACCTACCATGTAGAAATACCTAGTATTAGAGTCACCCTCCAACCACTTATGCCTAGACCTGGTCTTCCACTTCAGCTCTACCTTCTGGTCCTCCAGCTGCACTGTATGTAAGTGTATGGCTCTAACAACCTGATCAGCCTCAAGCAAATTCCCCGCATCCTCTTTATCAAGCCCCGCAATCTCCGACAATGCTTCATCCTTCCTAAGTTCCTCACAAATATGCTTCTTGTAAGTCTTCAAAGACACTCGTAGGTTCGACAACTTGGCCTCCATCCTCACTGTTGAGCCCCTTGGCTGAGATGACTTCCACTACTCTTTTACCCTCATCTTGAAACCCTCCTCCAACAATCAAGATCTTTCAAATTTGAAGTATGTCTCACAGCGCCTTTCCTCATTTAACTACCACATCATGGGAGTATGATCTGAGAAAGGCCTTTCCATAGGTCAAACATTTACCAAAGGAAAGGCTTTTGCAATTCCACATTGGAGAGGAACCTATCAATCCGAGACATCTGGCCCTCCAAACTCCTCCAGGTATACACACATGAGCTGGGAAGCACTTCAAGGAAGACATGCATAGCAATAAATTTCGCAAACATGTCTGAGTCGTGATCTCTTCCCCCCTGTCACAAGGCTTATCCTCCGAATGCAAAGTCACATTGAACTCAATTAGCTAGGGACATCCAAGGACTCTCTCCATCGCCTGTTTCAAATACACCCATAGCTTTTGTCGAGCCCCATCAACATTAGGTCCATATATCGTCAAGAAGGCTAGCTTAAGGCCATCCCAATGCATCCTAAGCTGCACCATCACAACATAAGAGCCTAAGAAAGAATCTTCCACAGCAAAAGCATTCTCTTTCCACCCTATAATAACACTTTCGGATCCCTGAACAGCATCCAGCGCAACAAACTATCCACCCAGCTTCCCCCAACACAACTCCCAAGCTTAGTCTCTTACAAAACACCAACTCAGGGCCCTAAGAACAGATGTATTCACTAAGCGTCGCCTTCCTTGAGGGGTCATTCAACCCCCTGATATTCCAAGAAAGCACCTTTATCATAAAGCATCTGAGGTTCCTCCCACAGATGTGCGTCTGAACCCTGCCATGTCCACTACGCTCTGTCGTTCGTCCAAGTCGGCCTCCCCTCACACAACATGACTTGTTGTTGCTAACCCCTATCCTAACTAGCCTCCAGGCCTCCATCCTTGCCAAGCACAACCTGTCCAGTTGTCTCACTACCAACATCATTACCATCAATTGCTGCCCCATCTCCAACAGTGGCCCTCATAGAGGATCCCCAGTCGCAGTTCCTCCTATCCTGGCCCCCTTTCTTCCCCAAAGGCATCACATCAACCACCACTGCAGAATCCTCCCTCAACCACCCACGAAAGCTCCACTTTGGCTTGAAACCCAACCTCAATTCACGGCACCTCGAAGGTCTCCACTACACCAATTGCAGCTTTGCTCCATCTCTGAAGTTTTTCACTGTCGCATGTTCTCCCGAAGGTCCGAAAGGGCCCTTCGATAGGTCCCCTTGAAACCTCTTCGATTGACCACCCTACTCCCAAAGAGAAGTAGCTTACGTAGGCCCAACATAGACCAAAGCAAAAATGCCCTAAGTTGGGCCCTCACCATCAAACTTCACAGCTCCAAACACTAGGCCAGTGCCACACTGTTCCTTTCCAGATCCAAGTCCAGATCTGAATGCATCTTCCATAAGCAGTGGCTCTGACGCAACCCCATGAAGTACCTCCCCCACATCGGCCAACCACACTTGCTTTTTGTCTCACCCGCAATCACCTCCCGCCGAAATTGACGTGCCATCCTCGATGGGGCCGAAATTGACGAGAATTGCAACTGTTTCTTTGATATCATGCCCTTACTGCCATCTTCGGGTACCACAACTGATCCCATCGATTTCGCACCCCCACCACAATCTCCGCCTTGGCCTTTCGGTTTCCAAATCTTCACCTGCAGCTTCACAGCAGTGCCACTCGCCATCGTCGCGCCCAAAGGACTACCAACCTCCGCCTTCAGACCACCTCCAACAAAGGCCAATGCATACGACCTCCCAACAACATCAACATGCGTGAACATCACCACCCAGGACGACCCTCCTAGGCGCAACGTCACCTTTAGGACCATCTTCCTACCAAGGATGAGCTCGACCACGGCCCTAATGGTTGTCATGTCCCCATCAAGGAGATCGAGCCTAATTTAAGATATAACTCTCACAAAAGGCTCCACAACTGCCTCGAGCACCTCCCTCATGTAGAGCCATAGTGGAATCCCCTCGACCACCATAATAACTTCCACCTTCCGTAGTGGCCTCTCCACCAAGAAACCATCATGGATTGATGGCCACCTCCATTGACCATAGCCCCCTCCACCGAGGATACCTCGAAAGCCAACCTCTGCGCCAACTCTAACCTCAAACCAAACAATAGGAATCTCGAGGGGAAAATTGTCGCCACCTTAGGACTCACCTCCAAACGAAGCGAAGCCATTAACCCCCCCTTCAGCTTTGTTCACTCCAACCTCCCTTCCACCACATTCCCTAGCAAAGCTCCTTGAAGCTCTTTCTCAAGTGGTGGAACTTACGTTGACCAAGGAACCAAAACTTCGATCACCAAGGCCCCCTTCGAAGGCGAAGGAAGCCTCCCAAGCCCCACCTCCCCTTCCTTGCATCATCAACCGCACACGTCCTCCTGTGATGACCAATGTCGCTGCACCTAAAGCACCTAGCCGGGTCTCAACAACTCCCTGTAAGGTGTCCTCAACCAAGGCATTTGAAGCACCTCACCTCCTTCCTTAAATTCCTCCTTGCCCACCTAGACCAAACCTCCACCCACCCCACCCAACCATCCTTCATCACCTCTCACATCTCTCACGCTCATTTTTCAGTGGGATTGGAAGAAATTTGAGATGCCAGTGGGATGTTGTTTCTTATCCCATATGAGTACCAACTCTCGAAATTGAGGCCAATTCCATCAAGTCAGATTATCCTAATTGCTGATAGGTAGCATTCCCCCATCACTAGTTAGGGGGAGATTCAGATTGACACTCATATACGACTAGAGAATGTTTTATTAGCCCCTAATTTTCCTTTAAGTTTACTTTCTATCAACAGAATTACAAAGAGTAGATTTGCAGCATCATTTTTGACCTCGTCTCTCCTACTTTTTAGGATATACTGACAGGGCGAGTGATTGGTTGTATTAATAAGGAAGTGTCTACCATCTCTTACAATCGCCATAAGCTGGACACATTTCCATCCCTTCAGGGGGTGGTTCAAGTTATCTATGGCATCTATGTTTTTAGCCTTCCTCTACCAAAATTGTAGCACGTGATCCCTAAAATACCTCATGCAGCTACTTTCCAATTTGAGGCCTACCAACTAGAAAAACATCATAGGATTCCTTTCCCGATTGGCAGACTAGGAGTTCTGAGTCTTTTCAGTTACTGCATTTTGATTACTCTCGAGTCGTGCTCCTGATTAATCAAGGCACAGGTTTTATTTGGTTGTCATGGATTACTCTCAAGTGTCATGAGTTTTCTTGTTGAAATCCAAGTTTGATGCTAGAGATGTTATCAAAAACTTCTTAATGGAAATAAGAACTCAGTTTGGTGCTAATGTAAAAATTGTTTGTTCTAATAATACTTTGGAGTTTTGTACTCAGTCACTTCATTCCTTTTTTTAGGGGCACAGCATTCTTCACCAAACTAGTTATCCTTATACTTCGTAGCAAATGGCATAGCTAAGAGGAAACACCAAATTATCCTTGATGTTGCATGAACTATTCTTATTCAAAATAGTAGTGTTCCTCTCTCTCTTATTAGGGTGATGCTATACTCACCACTTATTTGATAAATCAAATGCCATCTACTATTTTGGATGAGGAGGTTCCCTGCTCAATCTTATTTCTTGATTGGGAGCTATTCAGGGTACCTCCTAAGATCTTCAATTGTGTTGCCTTTTTTCATCTCTTTGGTCCCAACTAGGACAAGCTTTCTCCTTGGGTTGCTAAATGCAACTTTCTTGGGAATTCCAGGACTTAAGAAAGGGTATAGGTGTTATGATCCTACAAGTTAGTCTCATTTTATTAGTACTAATGTCACCTTTCATGAGTTTGTACCCTATAATTCTACTTCTAAATCACGGATTAGTACTCCTCCATTTGAGGATGAGGCCGCTATTCCTACACCTACTCCTACAGATGGACAAGAAAGTAGGTTTAGGATGATTTATATTCACCACCAGATAGACCCCCTCCTCCTAAACCCAATTCATCTTCCTGAGGCCAATCCCTATACCTGAAAGCACCAATGCCACTTCTAGTTTTGATGTACCAAGGACTACCACTGTATTGTCTATTCAAGAGGACCCTAATATAGCTCAGCAACCAGAGGTAGTTGTTACAGATGCTCTGATGCTCCTAAACTAGAATCAATTAGGGTCGAGGATCCTGCATATGACAGTTTCGATATGCAGATGCATCTGATCTCTAAATACATATAGATGGACAACTTATCTTTTTTTTAATCATTACCGGTCAAAATAATGAGGCAAAGCCCTCAATGTATGGAGAGAATGCTCTAAGATTAGAAAATAGGAATATGATTCCTCTCTGCAAAATTAAAGAAAAATGGAAGGATATATGAGTAAGTAAAAGGGAGAGGGAGAGGTGGGAGAGGTGAAGAAGGGCAAGGGTAAGGGATCTTCCATTGAAGAGTGGGTGTGTGTCTCCACTAGAAGGTGCCATACACATGTGCATGGGGTTGTGTGCTTCAAATGTAGATCGCGTGGGAACTTCATAAGAGATTGCAGAGATCCTGTCATGTGCATTCTTTATAAGGTTTGTGGTCACTGACAGTGGTCATGCACACGTAGGGTATCAACTGTGAAGGAGATGTCCCTACTACCTCCGCCTTCAAAACCTCCAATGATGGAGCTTGAGGCCTCATGGTCTCCTGTTATGGATTCTATTGATGCAATTTCTCCATGCATCTTTGGTAGGGGACTTTATCGAGGGAATGATGCGTTTGTCAATGGTCAGGACGGAGTTGGAGAGCCTACAATTCTGCTCTAAGGATTAAAGGATTGCCTCTTCCTCAACCACGAGGGTTGTGCTCTTTGGGTTGGATGAGCGCAATCTAGAGGTATTACGTTTCAAGGAAATGGTGTTTGGTGTGACAAAGCTTCAATGGAGGTCTCCATTGCACGATTGTGCCTTGGAGGAGAGGTCTCGGTGAGGCATAATTTCTTGGCTTGCATTCAAGGTATTCCACTGAGATTGCACTCGATGGAGCTAGTAATGGCTATATGTGCTCCATTCGCGAGAGTTAAGAGATGTCATGACCTCCCTTTCCAAGGTAAGGATCTTTTTTTGAGAGAAATCTAAGGTGAGGATCTTTCGACTATTGTGGTGGAGGGTGAGTTGCTCACGGGTCAAGTGCCTCCTTTCAAAGGTGATTTTACATCATGGTAAATCCTCATGGGTCCTTAGTTTGGAGGAGCTATCATCCACAAGAGGGGAGCATCGAACTTATGTTGCGACATGGATGGAGCGTCGTCACAGGCGGCCTCATCGTCGGTAGTAAGGGACGATTGTTTGGTTTGGAAACCTATGGTTCGAACCATAAATCGTGGGCTTCAAAATTCAAATTCAATTGGGAATTTGTCCAATTCAAATTTGAACCGTGTTGCTTTTTTAGATGGAGATTTGGTTGCCAACGATTTTCCTAATTCATAGCAAGTGGTTATGGAAGGTTTAGAGAGTACAAAAGATGCCGAAAATGGAGGCACCAAGGTGGCAAGCGATATTTGTCCTCAAGTAGCGCAAAGAGAGCTTAAGGACTCAGCTGTTGGCCTTCCTTATTTTGCAGCCTTTGGTTACACAGGAGGTTGTGGATGCTGAAAGTGGAAATAAGGAGGTGGCAATCAATAACACTCCCAATTTTGGTCCACCGATCATTGAGGATTCGGCCATTGATGTAAAAATTAGAAAGGTGGCAGTAATTAATTCATTAAACCTACAACCACCGATAAATGAGGAGCTCATTAATGGCCTTCCAATTATGGCTTCTACATCTATAGATGTGGCATTGTCAGCTAGCGTTGCAAAAGATGTCGATGTAAAAATCGGAAAGGAGGTGACGGTATTTAATTCACTAAATTTTCAACCACCAATCAATGAGGAGCTCGTCAATGGCCTTCCTAATAAGGCGCCAACCTTTTTGGAGAGTTTGGCCAAGCTTGAAAGCATTACATAAAACATCGGCAATACTGATTTTAAATGCAAAGGGGAAATTGATATGGTCGTGCATGATTTTAACTCTCTAGGCAATGTTTAATTTCCTGTTGTGGTTTTAGACCCATCATTTGCAATGATGCCTCCTCTTGAGGACAAAGAACAGAAGTTACCGGTCTTGGATGATATGGGTGGTAAAGAACCAACTTATCGTGCATCTTCAGCCAGTCAAGGCTCTTATGGCAATGGTCATGTCTGGAGACCTGTCTTCCCTAGAAATTTGGTGTACCACACTAGGAGACAAAGGATGCATTTAGCGAAGGAAAAGAAGGAAATGAAGAAGATGAAGGAAGATGCACCTACAATGGAACAAAAATTGATGAATAAGGAGATATGCTTCTTCCCGGATGGTTAACTCGTATCTTGAAAGGCTTCATCGACGAGTGTCGTAGGATTAGAGGGTTATTTATAACTGTTGTAGGGGTAAGCGTGTTTCATGTTTTGATATTTTGCTTTGGATCATTCGATTGAGAGGGATTTTCTTTTTCATGGGTGTAGGGGTTAGTGTTTGTGTTTTTGGTTCTAAGATGTTCATTTTGAGGTACAACTAAAAGATCTCATGTGAGGGGGTGCAACCAATGCAGTGCGCTCGTTGTTGGTTGCTCGTCATTGTTTAACGGTGTGGGTGTGTGGTTTTTGCCACACTGAAGGTTGGTTTTCTTGTGCTTATTGTAAGTATCATTAATTAATGAACTTAGATGACTACTGAATGCCGGTAGCCTTCCTATTTTTCTCTAAAAAAGGAAAAAGAAAAACTCATCAGGAAGTTATTCCCAATTCGAAGTGGCAACAAACTATAGAGGATGAAATGCCAACATTCCGACACCTAGTGCCTTGTTAAGCCATCCTCAAATGCAATAATGGTTGGCTACAAGTGGGTGTTTATTGTGAAACATTGTCCAGATAGCTCAATCGAGAGGTACAAAGCATGTCCGGTGGCAAAAGGGTACACCTAAGCATATGGTGTTGACTACTTCAACACATTCTCCCCAGTGACACGCTTTCCTACAGTGCACATCCTTATACCCATAGTTGTTCACTTAGACCGATCTCTATACCGGCTCGATATAAAAAATGCATCTCTATGGCAATCTCCAAGAGAAACTCAACATGCAGCAGCCCATAGGTTTAAGGCTAAGGGGAAGTGTACCAAGGTCTGCAAACTGCGTAAGGAAATATATTATCTCAAGCAAATTCCATGGGCCTAGTTTCAAAAATTATTTGAAGCCATTCAAAGGATTGGGTTCAAAAGGTCTATTGAAGACAACTCACTTTTTATACAAGAGACAAGTACTAGGATTGTAGCGATGCTTGTCTATGTTGATGACATCATCGTAACTAAGGATGATGCACAAGAGATTAAAGCTACCAAGGAGTTGCTGGCTAAGCACTTTGTTACAAAGGATGTGGGCTTGCTCTGTTATTTCCTAAGGATCAAGGTATCCAAGAATGCACATGGAGTTGTTCTTTCTCAAAGGAAATATGTGATAGATCTTCAAGAAATCGATATGCAGGGTGCTAGGCCTACTTTATTCCCATGGCTCTGAGTGTACACTTGTATGATGATGACTCAAATCAAGGGGATGCTAGACAGTTTAGATGTCTTGTGAGAAAGCTACTATACGTTGTAATGACAAGATCAAATATTGCTCTTGCAATGAGCAAGGTAAGCCAATTTATGAACAAACCTAGGAAGGTACACTAGGATGCTACCTTAATAATTCTCAGAAACCTGAAATCCTCACCAGGAAAGGGCCTATTTTTTGCATGTAGTAGCTCTTTAGATGTAGTAGCATATACTAATGAAGACCATGCAAGATGTCCTCAAGATAGGAAGCAGACCACTAGATTCTACACCTTTGTTGGGGGCAACCTAGTCACGTGGAGGAGTAAGAAACAGACAATGGTGGGTAGGTCAAGTGCAAAATCCAAATATAGAGTCATGGCACAAGCTACAACTGAATTGATGTGGATTCATTCAATGTTGAAGGATCTCTATATCCCACTAGTTGGTCCCATGAAGATGAAGTGTGATAACAAAACAACCCTTTTCATAGCTAATAAACCAGTGTGCAACGAGAGAAGCATGTGGAGGTGGATTGTTGTTACACTCAAGAAATGATCCAAAAAGGCCTAATTTATACATCTCATGTATCTTCAATAGACTAAGCAGCAGATATATTCACTAAGGCACTTTCTTGTGCTACACAAGCTGAGCATGAAGGATATCTATACTCCATCATAAAGGGGAGTGTAGAGAGATATGTAGTATTTCTCCTGTTTTCCCTTCTTTTGTTATTTTTTTTTTTTCCTCAAGCCTACATGTAATTGTTTCCTAGCTGCTCTTACTATATATAGGGGTCTGTCTAGGATTTCTTTAAGATATAGAAAAACATTCTTCTTATCACATAAACAAATCAAAATTTCCATTTAATCATTTCAATTATTAAACGAATGAAGCAATTATGGGTACATAATTTGTTATACATACTTGGTATCCAAGTATGAGAAATCATTAACAGTTCATTTTAAGGTGAGTTACAGTGCTATTGCAGAATAAAATATTACATTCATCTGACAAGGAACTCTCAAATTACACCTGCTATGCAGTAAGGAAAATGATGGAAAGATGAAGCATAGGAAAACAAGGTTATATAGAAAATTACTGTCCAAATTTGTTTTTAATGGAATTTGAGACAAGGCTATCTGGAACGGAGGTAGACATGAATAGATGAGGAACAGACAAAAATAAATGCTGCCACAGAAAATATAATAGAAAGGACTGGCATGGGATCATGGTGCAGAAGCTAAAACTTTTAAACAAAAGAAAATCATAAATTGGGAGATTAAAAAGCCTTAAAATGGAAATGGCACAGGGAGAAGGTTGGCAACAAAGGAATCTTTCCCTTTTTGAGTAGTTGCAATGCAAATGAGAACAACTTTTGTGTGAAAACTGCATCACCAATGCAAAAGGATGTAACAGATGCCGGACTACTAACTTCAATCAACCTCTGATTCCTCCACATCAAACATAACATAAAACTTAAGATCCCACCAAGAATGCGTGGAATATACAAGTTTCTCCAATATATCTAAGAGAAGAATGCTATTTCTTTAGAACACCAAGAATGTCAGAGGGTATTGATAAACACTGTAAAGAAGAAACGAACATAACTATGGTTTATATTCTGAACTGTTAAATTCATGAATGCCAGATTTTCATTAGTTATATGCTCATGTTTCGAACTCATCTTCCTTTTCAGAGTAAAAGTTCATATATGGTACCTGGGAGTGCAAGCAGCCATCAGAAGACCACCTAGTCTCAAAATCGTCATACTCTGAATTCTCCGGAACGTCAAAGAACTCATCAGATGCATCATTCGAGTGAAGAAATGGTTTGTTTTCATTAACAGCATTAGATTCTGGATTGCGTAGCTCCACGAGTGAGCCTTCACTTCTACTACTTTGACCCATAGGTTGAGCAGTTATTTCCTCATGCCAGGTTCCATTCACCCTGGCAATTTCACCTGAGGTAGACTCAGGAAGTGAACAAGTCCCAAGGTTGGCTCTGAAAAACTCTCTCAGTGCTGTAACATGAAAAATAAGACATTAATACCAGCATATGAGAAAGTAGGACATGTCAAAATAATTGACAGGGAAAACATGATCCTACCTGCTATTCTTCCTAGCATCCTAATAGTTACATGCTTCGCTGATGAGGAAAACAGATGAGATTTCCAAAATCTCCAATCAATTGCCAGCATGTGCTTGACAACAGACTCCTTTCCCTGTTTCACAGGAGATATAACATATCCGCCACCTACATGAATTGCTGAATTACAGTAAGACTTCGAAGTATAATCTAAGAGATCAAGAAGAAATGATGCATGTAAAAGTCAAAGCATACATTACTTTTAAGGCAGGCCCGAACAAAGCCCCTTTGTGGTGGACAACTTTGATGGAACACAGAGTGGTATAATATAACTGAAATTAAATCAAAAGATATCGACTGATTTTTTTCCTGCTTTTCACACAAATGATTCATGAATTTATTCTTGATAAAGAAATCACCATATGTTCCGTCATCTTCCCTCCTCCAATAACGGCGCAATAGAAGATCTCTGCACTTCATCCACCTGAAATAATGTACAAATTGTAAAACAAAAATGTGTAGACTGGCTTACAATAAAACATGCTTGAGGCTTGTGAGATTCTGCATCTGACCAAGGCAGCCAATCGCCCTTCAGTTGTTTATAAATTATATCAGTGTGTCCATCCAAGTGTTCAACCACATTACCACGATAAAAACAAAAATCCCACCTGCAAGAAATTAACACAAAATATATTAAGAAAATTGATTGTTGCATTCATTACATCTAACCCTAGGACCCTATATATAGTGAAAGGTCCCGGGAAAACTTACATATGCCTTGGGGAGAAAGCCACAAGGAAAAATAACAGACATGTACTCGAAAAAAGAAAATGATATAGTGTGTCGAACACTTCCCTCAAGCTAGAGCATAGATGTTGATCATGCTCAACTTGGAGCTACACTTCTCGAATGTCGATCTGGGAAGCACCTTAGTGAACATGTTTGCAGTCTGTTCCTCAGAAGAAACATGAGAGGTGGAGATGCATCCCTTTTGGATCATATCTTTGGTGTAGTGGCAGTCAACCTCGATATGTTTTGTCCTCTCATGAAAGGCCAGGTTATTTGAAATGAAGATGGCCACTCAATTGTCACACCTCATCTCCATAGTCCCTCCAACTGGCACTTGTCCATGAGAACGGAGAGGATCCACATTAATTCAGTTGCTGCATGCACCATGACACGATACCAAAATTTTGCACTTGATCTAGCGACTACAGTTTGTTTCTTACTTCTCTAGGTGACTAGACTTCCATAAACAAAGGTACAGAAACCTAAGGTGGATTTTCTATCCTTAGGGTATCCTGCATAGTCTGCATCTACATTCACCATTATCCTAGGAGGACCTCTATGTGCAAAGAGCAACCCTTTCCCAAGAGCAAACTTAACATACCTCACTATCAAGATGGCTGCATCCCAACGCATTTTCTATGGCTTTTCCATAAACTAAGTAATCTTACATACTACCAATACAATGTCAGGCCAAGTTAATGTTACAAATAGTAACTTGCCTACCAAAGTCCTATATTGCCTTGCATCAACTAGCTCAGAATTATCTTCATGGAGGTGTAGGTTGGGATCCATAGGAATTTTGGCTAGCTTAGCTCTAAACATGTCAGTCTCTTAAAGCAAGTCTAGGATGTATTTCCTCTATGATAGTACAATTCTCTCAATATTCCGGGCAACCTCAATGCCAAGGAAAATATTTGAGTCATCCTAAATCCTTAATGACAAAGAGTTGCATCAATATCTTCTTGGTTGCCATGATTCCCTGCATACCATCTCCAGTAAAGATGTCATCCACCTAAACCAACATCACGACTCTTCCCTGTTTAGTTACTCGAACAAATAAAGAGTGATCCGCAACTGAACTCTTAAACCCAATTTCCTCCATTACCTCAAACAACTTCTGGAACCACACCCAAGGACTCTGCTTAAGGCCATAGATGTCCTTATGGAATTTGCATACCTTGCCACACTCCCCCTCAATCTCAAAACAGGGAGGCCACTGCATGTACACCTCATCAAGATCACTGTATAGAAAAGCATTCTTAACATCAAGTTGGTGAAGACCCTAACTGAAAGGTGTTGCAATAGAAATAAGGATTCGAATCGTAGGGAGACAAGCTACTAGGGGCACTGTATCGAAGTAGTCGATGCCATAGGCTTGGGTATATACTTTGGCAATGAGCCGAGTCTTGCATCTTTCGATTGACCCATCTAGTTGATGCTTGATTACAACAACCCAACGGTAGCCAACAATTTTAGATCCCATAACAGGGTCAACTAGGGGCCGTGTCCCCCTCAATGGCAAAGTTGACATTTCTTCATCCATTACCACCTTCCAATGGGGATCTCCCATAGCCAGTTGGTGAGATGAAGGAATTTTTATAGCACATAGCGCAGAGACAAATTGGCAATGCTCCGGAGACAACTAGGCCAAGGAGACTTGTCTAGACATAAGATGTAAGGTGCAATAGCTAGTGCCTTTTTGCAAGGCAATAGGCATATCAAGATCATCCTCATCATGAGTATCTAGTGAAATCTCTACTGAAGAAGCAGGGCCACCTGTATCAATAGAACTAAAAGTACCATCAGTCTCATTAAGGTTGGGGGTTACCTTAGGTGTGGGAGATGACATTAGCATAGGAGAAGGGGGGTCTTGAAGTTGTTGTGCATGTTGTGGCTACTATACAGGCATCTATTTTGGTCTGTCTATAGATCAATCGAAATCGTCGACCTTGCTCATCATTTGGTGTCACAGGCTACTCAATAGTAGGGACAGGAAATGGAATTTGGGCCTCTTCTTCAATTGTTGATACTTCTACACAGGACCCCATAGAGGAATAGTAGGGAATGGACTTAAAAAAGGAGACACCAACACTAACATAGTGAGGATCATAGCGCTAATACCCTTTTTGAGTTCTAGAATACCCCACCAAAATACACTTTACGGCCCTGGGAGACAACATATCTCTATTTGGGCCATGAACATAGACAAATGATACATATCCAAAGACCTTAGGTGGGACAATGAAGAGTTCTTTACAAGAAAAGAGAAAGAGCAGGGCACCTCTTCATCAAGAACTGTTAAAGGCATGCGATTAATCAAGTAGCATGCAGTGAGCATGGCATCCCCCCAGTATGAAGTTGGCACACTATGCTAGATAAGCATGCGCTACATCCAAAATGTGCCTATGTTTTCTCTCAGCCACACTATTTTGCTAAGAGGTGTAGAGATAACTAGTTTGATGAATAATCCCCTGGTCACAAAACACAGACTAAAGGATAGAGGAAGAAAATTCAAAGGCATTGCCAATTTGCACAATTTAATATGGGCATCAAATTGATTTTTTATTTCTACCAGAAAATGTTTAATGATAAATCCCACCTTAGCCTTGAGACTTTAATAAAAATACCTAGGAGATACAGGAGAAATCGTCAACAACAAGATTGAAACGGTGGCCCAGTCATTTAGGTGAACAATTGAAACCCCACACATCAAAATGCAAAAGTTCAAACGACTTAGAACTACCACCTTGTCAACTAGAGCTTTGGTTATGCTTCCCAAGTTGATAGGCCTCACACTGGAAAACAACAGTAGGTGGGATCTAAGAAATAACTTGTCTTAGCTTCTGTAGCGACAGATGTCCAAAACGTAAATGCTAGAGAAAACTTGAACCTCTAGAAGATGTTGAGGTATAACCAACATAGGGAGTCTACACCAGGCAATAGACCCCCACTTCCTCATGACCATAGCCAATCACCTACCTCGTCAGTAAATCCTAAAACACAAGAGACAGCATCAAAAAACGCATGACAATGAAGCTCCTTCGTAATGTGACTAACAAATAACAAATTTAATGGAAAATTAGGAGCATGTAAAGCGTTCTGCAACTGCATGTTAGGTGCTATCATAATCTCCCCCTGACCAATAACAAGGGAGTTCCTGTCGTTAACCACTATAATATTCCTTCCTAAGAAGTCAGGTCGCAATGTGGCAAACTATTGTGCCTTGCCACAGATGTAGCGTAAGGCCCAGAGTCAACGAGCCAATCTGCACTATCTCCCACCATACATGAAACAAAATCTATGCCTAAAGTCTTAGCAACAGCAACATTGTCACCACTACCAGAAAAGGAAGCCAAGAACCAGTCAAGAATTGGGAGAACTTCTGAACAAGATCGTCAAATTCTACTCTAGTGATGGGTGCTGAATCAGGTGCCATATCATGTCCAGTCATTGCCTAATGGGCACTCACAAGTTTTCCATGCTTGGTCTAGCATGACTCCATGTGCCCAAGCCTGCCGTAGTAGGTACACCACTCTACCTCGTCCAAAGCTACTGTATCCAGTGTCACCTCGACCACAACTTTGTCTGCAAGAAGCCTAAGCTCCTCCTCTCCCTCTACTCTAGGAGACAACCATGGTAGAGGTTTAGTCTACCTGCTTAGTAGGTGGAAGGGAAACAGCCAACCTACTAAGCTTGTTGTAGGCCTCCTCGATGGTATGTATCTCTAGTAACATCGGCATCTAAGATCGAGCAGCCTCGTAGGTCAAATCTAGTCCAACAAGAAAATGCCCAACCATGGTCTAAGCCTTGTACAGCATTTGTGACCTCACATGAATATACTAGCGTATATGCATTGAGTCTCTTGAAAGCTAATTTTAAACTAGAGTAATATTAAGTGGCTACCCATCTTGCCTTATATAGGCAATCTCATGGTGAAGTTACAAAATTCAGGCACCATTTTTATCTTGGGAATATGTTTAGCGAAGTATATCCCGCATCTCCTTTGCGATCCTTTAATACATCACCTCTGTTGCGATCCTCTACACAGCTATATTCATAATCCATGCCCTAACCATGGTGTTAACCTTTTTCCATGATGCATACTTCCTGGTCTTCCTAGTGGGCTTCATCTTTAGAAGGATGTGTTCCTTGTCATGATCCTTAACCACATTAAGGATCAATTACGCCCACAAGGTGTAGTTGGACCCATCAAGCTTGAGTATAGGTCCAAAGAAGGGATTCTTGAAATCCCCTTGTCCTTCCTCTTCTCATGAGGAGGAATCTACAAGTTCAGATACCATCCTTGTCTATCAGAGCCACTCCCCCTACCCTCGGATCAAAAAAACAAAAACAAGAAGATTACATCATACTCAAGCCCTAGATGGGCCTACTGACGATGTTGGGACTAAAGGTGGTCAGCAGCAAAGCTCCAATGAGCTGGCAGTGCCCCGGTAACCGTGGATCGATGGAGCACCTCCACAAGAGTCGACTCGACCCCTTAGAAGCCTGAATGGGGACCAGAGTTGGCGCTAGTGGTTGGTCCGATCGGATAGATTGGGTGGCGTTGCACAGATCAAGGAGAGTTGTCGATGATGATCTGTCAACTAAGCGACCGGCTAACAATGGGTTAGCAACCCCTCCAAAGGCAGAGGCAGATGCCAACGAGAGACAACTAGTAGAGGCTAATCTGGTCCAAGTTCCACAGGTGTGAATAGTATCGAGTTCAAGAACAGTTCACGAGTGATGCTTTTAGGGCACGGATCACAATGCGAATGAGTTTTTGGTGAAGAAGAAAAGTAATGCGTTAGGACTGCCACTCTGATACCGTACTAAAAAAATTGATTGTTGCATTCATTACCTCTAAGCCTAAGACCTTATATATAGCAAGAGCTCCTGGGAAAACTTACATATGCCCCTACTTGGGAAAAATCCACAAGGAAAAATAACAGACATATACTCAAAGCAAGAAAAAAAGAATATGGTGCATCGGACAAAATAGGTACCAACAATCATCAATATTAAATTTGCACAAATGTCTAACGAACATCAGGTGAGTCACTTTTTAGCTTTACCAACAATTGATCAAATTTCAGCATTTTTAATAGATGACTAGAGTAGTGTTCTTCCAGAATCTCCAACAAGTAGTTTTTACACTATATGTCCATATAATTCATTTTTAACTATGATGGCTATCAAAAAAGAAATGACAAGTAATTTCACACACACAACAATGTACGTAGAAAACCCTTGTCAACGGAAGGAAAAAACCGCAAGAACAGATACCTAGCGCTCACTAGTGAGTAGTGTTTTCTTTTCTTTTCAACCCACAAACAAAGGTAAGGGATGTTATAGTATTTATAGACACAAGGTTAAATCAATCCACCCCCAAGATCCAATTACCCAGTTACAAGAACTCAACCTCCCCCTCAAGTTGGGCATAGAAATCAAACATGCCCAACTTGCCCATGCATTCTTCAAAGTAGGATACAAGCACTCTTTTTGTAAAGACATCTGCAACCTAATCATTTGTCTTTATATATGGAAGACAACTACCCTGCATCGATCTTCTCACTAATGAAATGTTTGTCCAACTCAACATGTTTGGTGCGATCGTGGAGCATAGGATTATTTGCAAGATTAATGGCAGATTTGTTGTCATAGTAAAGCAACATGTGGGTCTTTGTCTACAATCTAATGTCACATTAAATATTTTTGTTCCATAGCATTTCAGTAACACCCAATGTAATAGCTCCGTACTCAACTTCAACACTAGATCTGGCAACCACATTGTATTTTGCTTCTCCAAATTAATGGATTTCCACCAAGATACACAATATCCTAAGGTAGACCTTTTGTCATCCACGGAACCAACCCAACCTGCATTAGTGTAAGTTTCAATCTTTAACTTAGCACTTTCGGTATAAAGAGTTCCCTTTTTCTTTAAGTAAGCCAATATCTGATGCATAACTTTCATGTAAGCACCTATAGGTGATGCATGAACTATCTTGATAGCACAGGAGATGTCAGGCATGGTAAGTGTAATATGTATGAGTTTTCCCATCAATCTTGGTCCAAAGTTACTCTTAGAATGACCAAGCTTCCCATGATATGTGCAAGAGAGACAGCCTCTCCCAACCTTTCTGTTCAAGTAGAGAGCACACCACATCCGCACTCCTGGATAGCTATCAATGCAGATGTCTATCCTGTAGATTCCTCATAGGTGAGGGAGACAACAATCCAACTCATCTTGTTGTATGCTTCCTCAAGACTAGGAAGCTCTGCCAGGGTGAGCAACTAAGAAGGACCAATAGAGTGTTCAGCCCCAATCCATCCAGTAACTGTAAAACTGCAGCTTCCCTATGGTACATCTTCTGTGTAACACAAGTACATATAGGGTGATAGGCATTGTACTTCTCAAAGAAACCTTTAAGCGTCAAGTAGTATTAGGACGGGTACACTTTTCCTAACG
The DNA here is from genome assembly GCA_037157565.1 of Thalassia testudinum. Taxonomy (NCBI): domain Eukaryota; kingdom Viridiplantae; phylum Streptophyta; class Magnoliopsida; order Alismatales; family Hydrocharitaceae; genus Thalassia; species Thalassia testudinum. The sequence continues at coordinate 113,011,127 of JAZHRO010000039.1, read as the reverse complement.
AAGATGTGACATCTTATTGTAAATCTAGAAGACGTGGCTGGAATTTTTCTCATATGAATTGGCATCTCTCAGACTATCCAACATCTCCTTAGCCGTACTTTAGTACATGATTTCATCCCCTATCCTAGGGATGACATAATTCATGATCCATGCACAAACCATTACATTATCTTTCTTCCAGGTGGCATTCTCGCCACTCTTCGCCTCTTATTCTAACTGAAGTAACACGTGCTCCTTATCATGGCCTTCCACAGTCATAAGGAAGGTCTGTGAGCATCGAGCATAGTTGGTCTCAATTAGCTTCACCATGGAACCAAAAAAGGAATTCTTGTATGCCCCAGCCTCTACGGCATGCTCCGATGTCACCTTAAAAGAACTTTCGGATGCCATTGTCTTTTCAACTAGGATCCAAACTAGACAATAGATATGGTATCTAATTTCAGACTACCAGAGATCACGAAAAATAATCACCAACTCCCATGCATGAAGATTCGAGCCTTGTAGATCGAACCACAGAGCCCTTGTGATCAACCATTGGATCTAAGGCTACATAACGGAGCAACACCAAACCCGAGGAGGCTGCAGCGACCACCAGAAGTCCACACTACGATGCAAGGAGGCACTAAAGCAAGGGTAACACTGTTGGCCGTCGCTCAATTGGAGGCTACTATGATAGAGTGATGTGGCCCCTCATAAAGGCATGAGACACTGCTGGGGGGGGGGGGGGTTTGGAGGTCCCTTATCGAGCACCGAGGCCAAGGAGGGCCACTAAGGGCAAGCCTCCTCCTTGCAGCGATGAGAAAAGTAATTAGGGGGCCTTGGCAGCGATACAATCAAGAACTAGAGGTTGATGGCAATGAGAGGAAGCTGCCCTAGTCGTAGGAGGTCGTTGGCCAGTCGAGAAGCTGGTGGCGGTGTGGCGGCAGCCCAGATCCCTCCCAGTGTTAGGGTTAGGGTTTTTTGTTTGTTGAGAAAGGGGTACGAGAATCAAGGATGGTACAAACTGCTGGGGGGGGTTTGGAGGTCCCTTATCGAGCACCGAGGCCAAGGAGGGCCACTAAGGGCAAGCCTCCTCCTTGCAGCAATGAGAAAAGTAATTAGGGGTCCTTGGCAGTGATACAATCAAGAACTAGAGGTTGATGGCAATGAGAGGAAGCTGCCCTAGTCGTAGGAGGTCGTTGGCCAGTCGAGAAGCTGGTGGCGGTGTGGCAGCAGCCCAGATCCCTCGCAGGGTTAGGGTTTTTTTGTTTGTTGAGAAAGGGGTACGAGAATCAAGGATGGTACAAACTACCGACCTAAGATCACTGCTTTGATACCAAGTTGACGGAAATGAGCTAATCTCATTCCATAGCCCTAAATCTCAACATATAGAGATATAGGAAAAATACCGAGCGATCCATACAAAATAAAGAATTACAAAATAGGACATAAAGAAACAAACTCCTGAATAATATAACTCTCAACACATATCTCATATACATAAAAATCCAAGTCTTCCCACTTATATTTAAGAAGGCCATAACATTCAGTAACAAACATTGTCCCTTGCTGAAGATTGCAAATCTCAAGTGTCAACTGAAAAATATGAATGTCCTTTTGGACAAACATGATTTCTAAGGTAGTCCACATCTCCCGTACATTTTTCTTCCATAGAATAAGGGATTGAAGTTCTGTTGAAACAAAATTTACAATCCAAGACTGAAAGATACCACGTGTCCCAAGCAGGGTCATCCTCTACAGGCTCGACTTTGATAATGTTAGATGTTGAGTTATTTATTTTCTATGTTGTTGCTTACATTACCTTAGTTGTTACTTTCTATTTCTTATTGGACTTTTCATGTAATTTACCCATAGCCTTCCTATATATAAGAGAGGTTAGGGTTTTCATAAGAAGAATGGATCATTCTTTCCCATTGAACACTTGTATAAAACCAATGTGACCACAGCCAACAAAACCTATCAGCGTTGCAGCAAACCATAAAATATAATTTAATCTATCAAGTTTTGTAGAAATGGGCTGCACCACAAGGCCTTCTTAGGACTTCATGAATCCCAACTCGACCTTCTTTCCCTCTTATTTTTATTCCTCTACCATAGTAAAAGAATCCATGCACAAAACTCCAAGCAATTAGACCACACGAACCACCAAACGTTAGGAATACAAAATCCAAGGTGCTGGATGAAACAAAAATGTAGAACACAGCACCAAACAATGTCAAAACACCAAAGCCCGCAGACAGAGTTCGCAACTCCCCTGTAAGAACAAGCTGAATCGACTGTCGAGGTCATCAAAGCGTCGCTGGCACCAGAACAGCCAAAGGTGGTGTTGCCTAAAGTAGCAGCCGAGACAGATTCGACCCATTCTTACTGATTTGTTCAAAACAGGTGGAGAACAAGGTTAAACAAGGGTCACCGAATCTCCACTGCCCCAACAAGGGTGATTGAAGCACTATTGGGGATGCTGGAACCCTAAATCCAATCACCAGAGATATCACTGAAGACAGAACGCACCAGAGGGACCCACGTGTGATGGGAGAGCCTCAACGAAACCCAAAGACCTTCACCACGCACAAGATTTGTGTAGAGATCTTCAACACGCACTACGTGTGGGGAGACCTCCACGAAGAACAACGGGATCAAACCTACTTTGATACCATATTGAAAAAGAAAAGAGAAGCAATATCACAAACACAACAATGTGCATGGAAAATCCTTCTCAACGAAAGGAAAAATCACATAAATGGATACCTCACTCATTGGTGACTTGGGTGTTCTTTCTTTTCAACCCACAAACAAAAATGAATGGTGTTATAGACACAGGTCCAATTACCCAGTTACAAGAATAACTCAACTATGGCATTGTTACATAGACATGTCTATTGCCCTTTTGAACCACGAAGTAACATTTTAATGATCATGCTGAAATGTGCATGTCAACATAAGCTGCCTATCTAAAAGCATTACTTCAAGAGAAAAAACAAAGGTAGGAACTAGAACAGCCTACAAGGGAGCGTACTCTGATCTTGATGAACCAAGCGACATAACAGTCTGGAAAATAGCTTCAGAAGCTGCATCGATGACTCCCACTGCCATTACTGCCGGATGGTCATCATCCCAACACTAAGCAGAGAAGTTCATGTCAAGTTTGAAAAGATGATAAATAGTTGTATCCTCTAAAATTAATGATACCTTTCTACGAAATTCAGCATCCTTTGCTTCTCTGAAAAGTCGCAATCCTGTATAGAGCCCCCATAGCTCAACACTCTCAATTCTTATTAATTTTAAAAAGTATAAAACAAAGATGTTACCATTTTTGCAGCCAAATATTGTCCAAGGAGATGGAGCAATAACATCAGATGTTGTGGGATCCGAATTCATAGATGAATAAAAGGTCCAATCTGTTAAAGTCACCAAAAGATCATAAATGTACTAAGGAAATAACGAATCGCAGGAATCCACCTAGAACTTAAAAAAGGAAAAACTATTTTCTTAAATTGCAACCATTAGGAAAACTACATTCAACTGCTTTTCAAGACTCAAATATCAATAACTTGGGAAAGAAGAATAGGGCCAATACCTATAGAATGCGTAGACCTTCTCACCCTTTTATTGCTAAATCTGCAAGCCCATTAAAAGTAATCAAGTATAAAAGATAAGTGGTAGATTAAATCATTATACATTAAAAGAATAAAGAAATGCCAAATAAAATTTTCTTTCTTCAGTTATATCTACATCTGTCAATTCCTCCATAACTAGCTAAATTAACAATACATGAGACATCCTTTCATCCAAACATGGTGGTTTTTGCCCTGGAGCATCTATCAATCCAATGTCAATGGTTTTCTTAGAAAGTGTTGAGTACTATTGTAAACAGATATATGGACCTTGGGCGGATTCATATAACCTAGAATACTATATATTGTACCCCCCCCACCTTGTTCCTTTTCCCTAGTGAAGACAAAAACCTAGCCTTTATGGAGCAAGGAGGACTAGGACTCTCACCCCCATGGTTTTCACCCTCCCATTAAGGAGGGTTTCCACGTAAATCAGTGCTTCCCCTTGTGATGCCTATACTAATGTTTGCTCTTCTCGCTTAATCAAGTTTATACATGGTATCAAAGCCTTCAATCCTGAGGGCATCTCTTGTTGTGGAGATCTTCCACTCACTTCTTGCGTATTGAGGATTTCCAATGATCTGTGCACATGCAAGTATCCGCAGTGTGTTGAGACTCTATAGCGCATGTTGGGTGTATCCTGGAGTTCTTGTGCTATTCGGCGGGAGTCCATGCTTGAAGATTGTTCAGGCACGGAGAAGATCAAAAAAGGAGGTTCTTCATCGCCATAGCGCAAAGAAAGATCACAATGAACCGGTTGGAACATCATCCAACCAGCTCGATCGAGAAGAAGAAAAACCAGGGAGACAACCTACAGATCTAACCAGTCAGTTGATCAACCAACCAGTCAGACAGTAGCTGCTCATTTGAACTGGTTCTCCCTGACCGGTCAACCAAGTTGCCAACTGATCAGGTTGTGACTACTTTCTTCTCAGGGCTACGGTTTGGGTTTAGCCAACCAGTCAGAACATTTATTGACCGATCAACCAGTTTCCAAAGGACACCTGCAGCTTCTGGCCAACCAGTTGGCTCGGTTCCCAACCGATTGAGCAGCTTCTTAAGGCGTTTTACCGATTGTGTGTTGGTTTCAATTATCTTGCGGACACGTCTAGTTGCCATTTAGTTGTTGCTCTACTTCTGATCGAATTTCGTGATTAGAAGGCTTCATGTGGGTTGTCTCCTTTTCGTTAGCCAAAGTTTGTGATATTTGGAATCACAATCCTTGAATAAGGTACATTTCTTTCTCTCATGAGATTTGTACACCCGATTGTATTCCCCATGAAGAGGTACAAGTGGTCTCGTTGGTTGTGGCACCTAGTTGTATTCCTGTGGTGAGCAACGAGTACAGGTGGTCCTATTTATCTTGTTGGAGCTTTTGATTCTTGTGGTTATTCTCAGTAATTGTGATCATAAACAATTGGATCTAAGACATCCTTAATGAAGTTAGTGAAAGAGATTCTAGGTGTGCTCTAGTTAACACAAGAAAGATCTTATGATCATGCTCCATCCCTAGACAATTGGATTGTTGATAATGGAGTTGCGAACCACATGACTGGAAATTCACGTTGGTTTTCACAATACAAGCTAGGTTCAAGAAAGGAAACTATCACCATTGATGGTTCTAGTGTAAAGGTGGTCAAGAAAAGTAGCATATGCCTTCATGTCACGGATCACTGAATTTATTGTTTGTTAGCAAGATTTACAAGGAATTGAAGAGCAAACTAATATGTTATGAAGATAGATGTGCCTTACAAAATCTTAAAATAGGAAAGGAAACTGAAATTATACTTAGAATGCAACAGCTTATGTAAATTGTCTGGAGATGTTGCTCTGGCACTTCAAGCAATGATACAATCTCGCGGGACAAGCACTACTAAGATTCAAGATTTCTTATGGGCATCTCAGTTTTTTTAGCTTTGCAAAAGTTACTTCCATAGAACATCAAAGAGTTTCATTTCCTAAGTATAAACATAGAAGGATGAAAATGGAACCAATTGATTTCATTATGGGAACCTTACACCACTTTATAAAGAAGAGAGGTGTGGGAAAAAATAACGACATACTCCATAGGAAATAAAAAAAACATAAATAACATCATCATCTAATACTCCACCTCAAGCTGGAGCATCAATCATGCTCAGCTTGGAATAGCATGCCTCAAAGGTAGATCTTGCAAGGGACTTTGTGAAGACATATGCAGCTTACTCCTCAGAAGTGACTCATGGTATATAATGTCCCACGTTGAATGAGATCCCGAGTGTAATGGCAGTCAATCTCTACGTGCTTTGTCCTCTCGTGGAACATAAGGTTATTGGCAATATAGGTTGCTGCTCTGTTGTCACACCGCATTTCCATAGAGCTATCCAGAGGAACATGAAAATCTGACAGAAATGACTTGACCCAGACCATCTCAGCAGCTATCTGGGCCATGGCCCTGTACTCTAACTTTGCACTAGATCTAAATACAGTTGCTTGCTTCTTGCTCCTACATGTAACCAGATTGCCCGCAGCAAAGGTGCAAAGTCCTGTGGTAGACTTTCTATCCCCAACATAGCCAGCATAATCAGTATCAGAGTATACTACAATTCCCATGGGTGTTCCCTTACAGAACAATAATCCTCGTCCTAATGCTTTCTTCACATACCAAAGCACCTACATTACAGCCTCCCAGTGCTGCCTAGTTGGCTTACCCATAAACTGGCTAAGCCTCCCAACAGACAAAGACAAGTCTGGACGAGTGATGGTGAGGTAAAGGAGCTTACCAACCAGCTACCTGTAAACCCTACTGTCAACTGCCTAAGATCCCATATAAATGGATCTTGGGATCCATAGGAATATTTGTCAGCTTAGCTGCTAGCATGCCAGTCTCCTGAAGAAGATCAAGAGCAGTGTTGTAAAAATCAGCCAACTTGGCCAAGTAGTTAGCCGAGTAATCCTATGTGGTGCCCTACCGATTGGATAACACATAGTCGAGCCTATAGTCAACAATACCGACTACTCAGCCGAGTAGTCAATGTAGTCCGAGTAGTCGAAGTAGTTGGCAAGTAGTAGGCCGATTTTTGCATAGAGGAAAAAATAGGTATGTAAGTATATTATTTTTTTCTAGATCAAATAAAACCCCACTCGACCCCTAATGTGCATACATTTAATTGGCCTAAAGTGTCTATTTATGCATGTTTCTAGGTCTATAGAAGCATCATGAATTATAAATATTGCATAACATGCATCATCATACACTTAAGTTATATCGTATAAATTATAAGTTAATTTCTCTTTTTAAGATCAAGGCGCGGCTTCAACGACGTAAGGGCTTTAGCAACGTGCATATCCGTCACTAAAGACCCTGCATTCATTATTAAGCTTGTAAAAAGACCTTTTTGCCCCCATGACTACACATATAAATAGCCTACCCCTCCTACACATTTCTTCATCCTTTCTCTTCTCCTCTCACCTCCTCCAAAGCTCAATGAGCTGATCCCATACACGGGATGCTCCATTAGAGCTAGAGTAAAATAATTTTCCATCTTCTCACCCCTTTCGTGGAACATCTTGCGGTTGTCCTCTCACCGCCGTTCGGGAAGTGAATCCTGCCACAACGTCGCCATGTTTCGCCCTCCATCCTACAACTTCGTCCTCCTTCATCCAGCATCTCACCACCCTCGTCCAAACGCTCTGTCAACGCGACTCATCCTCTAAGCAGCCATCGAGGAGGATAACTTCTCACCCCATTCTCTTTTTATCACTTTCTAGTATAGATTTATAGCTTTCTAGTGTAGCAAGTAGATGTAATGACATTATATGGTTATCAAATGTTGGTTCACTCTCTCTCTCTCTTTTCTCTGTAATATTCGATCTCTCTTTTCTATTAATTATTCTTTAAGTAGAATATCTAGTAGATTAATTTCAACCAGCTAATCTATTTTTGTGGAAAAAATTCCAACGCGATTTTTGATCAAACATTCGCGTCCCCGTGTTCAACTCGAAACTCACCTTGAGTTTCTGTTAAATTATCTGCTTGACAGATTTTTTATGCGACTACAACGATGGATTTCAAACTCAACTTTTAGCGTAGAAATCACGTTCAACAACCCCCTACCCCGACTACTCCCCTAAAATCATTCATTTTCACCCAAGACTCCTCTTCGACCAAGCAAAAACCCTCCATCACCTAAGCATATATTGCAATGTATTTGATTCAAGCATATATTAATTCTTGATTTATGTTGCTTTATCATTGGTAATGTATTTGTAATGGTTCATACATTGGTTTAATTATTAAATTTGTAATGAATTTGATATTGTTTGTACTTTGTAACTTATTTTATAACCTTGAACTTGAATATATTTACTTTTATGCAATTATATATTTTACTTCTTGATATGTGTTTAACTATACAAACATACATATATATATATATATATAATATATATATAATATTTAAATATTTAAAAAATGGCCGACTAAGTACTCTCCAACTACTCCCTCTCATACCGTATACTCCTTAGTCAGTGACCTGACCGACCGACTACCGACTTTTACAACACTGATCAAGAGCATACTTCCGTTGCAAGAGTACCACTTCATCCTTGCCACATGTAATCTCAATACCCAAAAAATACCTCAATTAGCCCAGATCCTTCACGACAAACTTTTCTGATAGGTGCCTCTTAACTTCACCTATCACATCTCTATCATCTCTAGTAATGATAAAATCATCAACATATACCAAAAGCACCATAGTCCCTCTGTCAGTCCTCCTGGTAAATAAGGAGTGATCTAACGTAGAGAGCCTCTAATAACTTCTGAAACCAGGCCCTTGGACTCTGCTTCAGTCCATAGATCGTTTTCCTCAATCTGCACACTCTCCCTGAACCTCAAAACTCGAGGGCTATTGCATATAAACCTCCTCCTGAAGATCACCATAGAGAAAGGTATTCTTCACATCAAGCTGATGTAATGGCCAGTCTTTGTCAACAACAACAGATATGAGTATCCGAACAGTGGCAAGCCGCTCGACAGGAGAGAAAGTATCAAAGAAGTCCACCTCATATGTCTAGGTGAACCCCTTTGCCATTAGCCTAGCCTTATACCTCCAAACAAACTCATCAGGGTTGTATTTCAAGGCAAAGACCCATCTGAAGCCAACTAGCCGCGTGCCAATAGGAAGAGGGGTGAAATCCCAAGTTTGTCTACTCCGAAATGCTACCATCTCATCCTCCATAACTTGACGTCATTTTGGATCAAGCATTGCCTGCTAGTAGGTAGACGGAATGTGTGATGCTGTAAATGCCTGACAGAAGCTGGTAAACTGAGGAGTAAGACCATCGATAGCCAAGCTACCTACAACACGATATTTAGACTCACCAATACTATCAATACAAAAGGCGATACCAAGACAACACAGCTCAAAATCGCCCGAGGGGAGAGGTGACAAAAAGGCGACAGCCTGAGTGATTTGAGCGATCGTTTTTTGTTTGCATATATACGTCTTATTAACTCAATTTAATAATACTAAGTTTACAAAAAACATATCTAATAACAATGTTGGAGACTTTAAATAGAAAAAAATGACAATTGTATTGTCAAAAATTATTTCACATAAGTTCAAATGGTAAAGAAAGAAAAACTTCTACACAATTAAAGTAGAAAAACATAAAAACCAAAATTATCATTGAAGTGAAAAACATAAAAACCAAAATTGTAATTAAAGTGAACAATTCTCAAATAATATAACACATCATCATCAGAATCTTCAAGATTCAATTCGTCATCGTCATCGTCACCAGCAACTTCTTCAATCTCCTCTTCTTCCTCATCATCATCATTGTCCACATACTCTTCCTCTTCTTCAATAACTATTGGAGCTTTCCCTTTTCCCTTAACCTAATTAAGATCATTTTTCTTCGTAGTAGCATAAGCCCGAGTACATCGAAAAGTGTCTTGCTCGTTAATGCGTAATACAAGTTCAACCATGCCCTAAGTGAGATCATCATCACCAAATACAAGATCATCACCTGCATTTTCCTTATCTTCCTCCATTCTCCCAAAAGCCATTCATCTGAACGATCAATTTCCTGGAGAGAAATGGGATCAAGATAATTCATATCTTCATATTGATCCCTCAAAGCTTTCAAAGCTTTATTGTACTTAACAAACACAAGATCATTTAACTTTTATTGTGCCAACGTATTTCTTTTCTTTGAGTGAATCTATGTAGATTTCCAAAATAAAAGGATTAATATAAAATTATTTAATAAAATTAATGTAATGCATATTATGAATTAGTTTATAACTTACATTTTCAAATACACTCCAATTCATTTCGCATCTCGAGGCACTACAAGTAAGACCTAGCACCTTCAGTGCCAATTTTGCCAAGTTAGGTGTAGACCCACCAAAGAGATTCCACCACTCCATTGTAAAAAGATAACAAGTTATATAATATTAATAAACACCTGGAAATGGAAAGTTACTATAAAAAATTTATACCACTTGACTACTTAGGGCAATGGTCTTCCTTTGTCTAATAGCCATAGGTGTTCCAAAGAGTCCTTGTGCATTTCTATAAATGAAAATTTCTCGTGTTATTTTATCTTGCACACTCTCATCCGACTCCAATTTTGCCAAGACATTGTAGAATCCATTCATAACCTCTAAATCAAAATCAAGATTCTGATTTTCATAACAAAATTTAGGATTGAGGAAATATCCTGTTGCATGTAGAGGCATATGAAGCTGGCAATCCCACCTCTTATCAATGATGTCGCAAATAGTCCAAACTTTTCAGCATTATTGTTGAAAGCCTTCTTGACAGCTTCCTTATCTCTATCCATTGCTTCATATATGTATCCCATTGCAGGCCTCTTCTCTAAGTCAACAAGACGAAGCACTCTCACAAGAGGAGACGTAGCCTTGAGAATGTAAACAACCTTATTCCAAAATGAAGGCATCATGATGATTGTTGCCACCTTTTTTCTCTTATCTTTTGCATTTTTAGAAATGATCCACTTATCTAAAGTGAACATCTTCCTTAAATTTGCCTTTTGTCTATGAAGGCTCTATAAGGTAAGGAAAGATGTAGCAAATCTTGTAACTGCAAGCTTCAACAACTCCCTACTTGTGAACTGCCTCATCAAATTTAAGACTGAAGGATGCATGTATATATAACTACTCAGTTGCATTACATGCCTGAGTGTCTTTCTTACATCCTCTAACTTCCCAAAATCTTCCATCATTAGATCAATGCAGTGTGCAGTACAAGGAGTCCAATAAACTTGAGGATGCTTAGCCTCCAGTAATTTGCCTATGGAAAAGAAAAATGATATTTTTTATATTTTACAATGCTTACATTAGTAAAGAAAATACATATGTTAAAATAAATAGAGATTTATTACCAACAAGAACATAATTCGATGCGTTATCACTGACAACTTGAATTACATATTCCTCCCCAACACAACTGATCATGCCACTTATCAGCTCGCAAAGCTTCTTCCCTGTCTTTACGTAGGATGAGGCATCAATAGACTCCAAGAAAACAGTTCCCATGGGAGAATTGACCATAAAATTTATAAGTGTTCTATTTTCCTGTCTGTCCAACCATCAATCATCAATATGCATCCATATTTCTTCCAAGCATCATGATGTTTAATGATGAAATCCTAAGTCTCATTTACATGATATCTGAATAAAGGAACTCTCACTTCATGATAAGGAGGCTTCAATCCAAGGCCAAAATGACCAATTGCCTCAATCATTATCTAAAATCAGATATCTTTAACAGCATTGAATGCAATGTTGTTACAGTACATCCATTTTGCAGTGATCCGTACAACTGCATCTCTTCCGTCCTTGAAAACTTTAAAAATTGTAGTTTGTTTTGTCAACAATCTCTTTTTTCGTTCACAAACCACCTTCTCAGGATCAACCTTTGTAAACTTATCTATTGATCCATGAAACTTATTCATTAGAGGAAGTCCACCACTTCCACTTCTATCAGCACCCATCATGATTCGAGCCTTCCTTGCATGTGACTGTGTAGGATTTTCTACTCTTTTAGTTGTGAATCTATCCATGGGTCCTCGTAAGACATTCACTTCTACTATTTCATCTCCATCATCATCATCATCATCGTTAAGCGGCTCATCGTAAATAAAATCTTTCATGAACCTTTCCTTATCTTCCTTTTTAGACTGTTGATATTCTCTTAATTCCTCTCTCACATGTTGTGGAGCTTTTGGACATATTGTTGTGTTCTTATCACCACCAGTAATGTCTAGTAGCTCTATGAATCCCCCCTTTCATTATCCTACCACAGAAAGTACACTTCGTATCATTAGTCTTTTTTAGGTCCTCCAATGTGACATACTTCCAACATGGGTGCTTCCTCATTTTAGCCCTCTACATAATTCAAAATACATGCAAAGTTGGAAACAATGTAGTATCATGTAAGTTGAAAACAAATATAATATACTAACAAATATCATAATCACATTATATAATAGTATATATACATAATTAGATACAAATATAACAATATATATACATACTTATACATATACATAGCTACAATATTACATACATATATAACAATATATATATATACTTATACATAGTTACAATGTTATTACAGACATATATATCAGAAATACTTATGTAGGTGTACATATAACATACAATTACTATTACATACAATACTTATATATATATATATATGTTTAGTACCCTTATATATATACATACATATATACATACCATATATATACAATACATATGTTATATACATACTTATATAACATATATATATGTTTACCCTTATGTTATATATATTGTTTAGATTTAATAATGCACATTATTAGAAAAGAGAAAGAACGAATATCAAAGCGTTTCGACAATGCTTCTTTTGTTCCCAGCATCGCGGAAACGAAGAAGCTCAGGCAAGGGACACTTAGGCGGTGCAGGTTGAGATCATACCTGGGAGATCGAGGTTAAGGAGGCAGTGCAGATGGCAAGTGATGCTCAGGCAGCGATGGTGGTCGAAGAAGCTCGAGCTACTCCGCCGCTCCAGCAGTAATGGCATGAGGGTTGGCGTAGAGAAGTCACGAACTCTTCACACACATAAATAAGGGTCTCGCATGAAAACTCAAAGGTCATTGAGGATATGATTAGTATGTAGGTCGTAGCGGTTTGTTGCCTTAAAAAAAAAAATGTGAATAGGCTAGGGTTCATGCAATGAGGCGGCAAGGCGACAAGGTGCCACCCAAGGCAAGGAGGCATGTCTCCTGATCGAAGGCCATAGCCTGGGTCTTCATCGAGGCGACAACTCCCTATAGCACCTTGCCTCATCGCCTCAATGCCTGAGGTGCTCGCCTCAACAGCGTTGGGACTCACATGTGCGAGGCACCTTCCTAATGGCAATAGGAAGGTCAGAATCATCTGGTATTTCTGACCGAGTCGCTGCATAAGGGGCCTCACTACTATGGTGATCAGCACCATCTGGAGGATCAAGGCGAACCAAACTGTCACCAGCATTAGATACAATCTGAACTACCTATGAACCATCATCTGCTGGAGAGGGAGGTCTTTGAAATGTTGTGTGAGGCCTGTGATAGGTACATAATGACCCATGCAATCTCTCAAAGTCATTCAAGGAGGAGGAGCTCATTTGTCCATCGGCTGGAGATCTAGACTGAGAAGCAAACACTTGAAACGAAACAGGCAAGGGAAGAAAGGTAGCATCATCACCAGAGCTCCTCTATGCAATGACTGAGAAATATAGTGTATCCTCATGGAAAATCACCTCAACGCTAACATAATGTCTGCTCTACAGAGGATCATAGCAATGGTACCTCTTCCGTGTCCTAGAGTACTCCAAAAATATGTATTTAATAGAACGAGGAACCAGCTTGTCATGACCGAGTAACGGCACATGAACAAAGGCAACGCATCCAAAGGTCCTGGGAGATACATGGAATAACTCGCCATTTGGATGCAGAAGAAGAATCGATATCTGCTCGTGAAGACCTGACCTGGGCATCCTGTTGATGAGATAGGTTGCTGTCAGAACTGCGTCCCCCCAATATCTCCGCGGCACATTGTGATGAATCAAAAGTGTACGAGTAACATCCAATAAGTGCCTGTGCTTCCACTTTGTGACCCCATTCTGCTACGAAGTGTAAGAATAGGTGATCTGCTGGACAATCCCATAGGTCCTATAGAACTCCTTAAATCTGGCAGTGCAAAACTCAAGAGCATTATCGATCCGCACCATTTTCATTTTGGCTGAATACTATGTGCTGATTTCTAGAAGAAGAGTCTCTATGCATCCTCCAACCTATGCCTTGTTCTTCAATAGCAACACCCAAGTTGCTCTAGAGATATCATCTACGACACTCAGGTAGTACCGGTGTCTCATCCAGTCTAGGACTCTGCTCGATCCCCATCTATCCATGTGAAGCAGCTGAAATAATGTTGAAGATCCAGTAGAGGTGCTAGCCGGAAAGGAAGATCGATAGTGCTTACTCAATTGGCAAGCATCACATTGTATGGTAGCAGCTGGGAAAATATATGGTATCACCCTCCTAAGGCGATCCAAAGATAAGTGGCCAAGACGAACATGCCACTGTAGAACACGTCCGCTATCATATAAGTAACTCCTGCAAATGGCTCATGTCCAAGGCGAAAAACGTCATTCTCCTCTGTACCTCTGACAACAATCCTCCAGGTGAGCTTGCCCTAAACAACGCATCCGACATCATCGAAGATCACTCGGCAATTGAGATCCTTCGTGATTCTACTCACGGACAATAGACTAAAAGGGAATTCTGGCACGTGTAATGCACCAGACAGCTGCAAGCCGGGTGTTACAGACACCTCCCCCTTACCCCTAACTGGGGTGTATCTACCATCAGCCACCTATACAGTCCTCCCTTGGGGAACAAGCTGTAGCGAACAGAAGTAGGTCTGATAACCGCATAAATGCTGTGACGCACCAAAGTCGATCTGCCACCTTGCTCCATGTTGGCTTCTGTAATGCTCCTGGTGCACCAGACTCACACACTCTGCCATTAGTTTCAAGCAGACCACATCCAACGAAAAAGGGAAACACATACCCCAAGAATCATCCAATAAGGGGAATACACATCCGAAAATCAGACCATAAATCTCGGAAAAATCATACCATTGTTCGGCGTTGCACCACTATCGCCAAGAGAACATCAATGGATCTGAAATAGGACATTTTCATATCTGCATCTTCAAAAAGAAGCCCCTTGGACAGGCGTTAGCTTAACCTGGGTGCAGGGAGAAAACCCGAGACGGCCCCAAGGGAACCAAGGGCTCCTTCCTGCATCTACGAGGGACGCAGCTCCTAGATCAGGGCTGCAGACTCCCTCCTGTCAATCACAGCAACTGCTGCTGGACCTACCTCTGCTACTACTGGCTGCCGCCGCTACCAAATTCGCGTTCGCCGCCACGACCACTGCTGCTAGCCTCCGCTACAGGCCCTCACGACAGCGTCACCCCTGCCACGCAAAGCCGTTGTTGCATCGCTCGTGCCACTCAAAGTCGCCATCGCGCCGCCCCTACCCGCGTCGCCGCTCGCCATCGATGGGAGGATGACAGCGCTAGGTTAAAGTGAGAGAGAGGGATTCGGTGGTAAGGTTTCAGAGGCCTTAGGGGTGGGATACCTAGAGTCACAGTCTAGGACCGATGCTCTAATACCAAGTAGGAATATGAAACCAGTTGATTTCATTGTCAGAGCCTTACACCTCTTTACAAAGAGAAGAGGTGTGGGAAAGAATAACGACATGATCCATAGGAAATAAAAGGAACATAAGAAATAACACCATCATCTAACAATGAAAGTACTACACATTTCTCTTTGGTTCATTCAGATATGTAGGGACCAACAAATGTCAAATCTAAGATGAGGTACAAATACTATTTCACATTTGTTGGTGACAACTCCAGGTGCACACTTGTTTACTTGGTGAAGAGTAGAGTAGAGATTTCTCATATTGTTCGGAGTTTTATTAATATGGTCAAGACTCAGTTCCAAACAAGAGTTTGAATCTTCAAATCATACTCTAATGAAATTTTTTGAAGAAAAAGGAATTGTACATGAGA
The DNA here is from genome assembly GCA_037157565.1 of Thalassia testudinum. Classification (NCBI taxonomy): domain Eukaryota; kingdom Viridiplantae; phylum Streptophyta; class Magnoliopsida; order Alismatales; family Hydrocharitaceae; genus Thalassia; species Thalassia testudinum. Next base: position 112,995,386 of record JAZHRO010000039.1, on the reverse strand, counting down.
CATCATGCTCCTATACTCAGCAAAATGGCATTGTCAAGAGAAAATATCGGCATCTTCTAAATGTAACACAAGCCTTATTACTCCAAGGAAAAGTTCCCAAGCATTACTAGCCTGAAGCAATACTGACAACAGCATACCTAATATGCCAAGTACACAATGGGAAGACTCCTATCTCATGCCAAAAAGAAATTTGTTTCCTCTTTCTCTGAAAATTTTCGATTGTACGTTTTATAAACATATCTTGCACCCTAGAGAGTCTAAATTTGACTCAAGAAGAATCAAAGGTGTGTTTATGGGTTACTCTAACACACAAAAGGACTAAAGTGCTTGAATCCATCTAAAGGAAAAAGAGATGTTACCTTTCTAAAGACTAATTTTTATTTTCGGGCTAATAATCCTTTTCAATGGGAGAGCAAAACTGAAGAGGATTTTGGCATACAGTTTGACAACTTTGATTTTGATGGCATGGCTAATGGTGATGAGAGAATGGTAGACAGCACAGTTCAGGAAATCAGCCATCTAGGCTACACATGTAGTTGCATATGCACAGGCGATCGCTGTCGAACCGCATATCATAGAGCAGTCCTAGTCAATCCAAACCAACTACTCGATCCAACTGCACGTATACTTGACCAAGTATAAGGCTAATTTTCAAATAGACCCAAAATGAATAAGCCCTTTTAATTTTCAAATAGGCCAATTTTTCAAAATGTTATGTTTTACATTCTCAATAGTATAGTAATTGAGTGGTGTGCTTTTGTGTTACACTACTTGAAGTGACTTTATATTTATAGCTTTGATTTTTCATATGTTTGGAATGCATAATACAAATTTTAGCAAGTTGACCAATCATTTTGTATTTTTTAATAAGTATAAAACCGCATATTCATCCACATATTCACCATTGTACCGCATACTCTTTATGTGGTAACCCAACCAACTAAATACCATGTATCGACTTTCTAAACCTTGACACATAGGTACCTTAAACTAGAAAAGATAATGAGCCTCAGACTAAGAAAACTAATGAGCATGTGATTGTTTCTCCAATCCCCATTCTTGTTATGAACAATGCTAATGAAAGGGACAATGGTATAGAAAATAATGATAATAGCAGCCAAGGAGAGAATAACAATGATGAAAGCATAAACAAAATGTATAAAAAAAGGTATCAACATCCCTATCCATACACCCTTTTTAAGAAGAATGCCAACATAGATGCCATTCCTTCATCTCAAATTCCAACACCAACTACTAAAGGTACTCCAGTTGTTAAACCTAATAAGGTTTAACTTACAGAAATGGGTGATGGAAATAATGGGAGTGCTGCGGCAAATGAGAGTATTGCCCAGAGATGTTAAAGAAGAGAAATTAGGCAACCTTCGAAATATGCAAAATGCTCTAGATATAACATTGGTAGATATGTGAGTTTCTCTCGATTTAGTCCACAATACAAGCGTTTCCTTTCTTCTCTTCTTGCTTCCATTATTCCTAGGATGTTGGTGAGGCACAACTTAATCCTTGGTGGATGGTTGTAATGCAAGAGGAAATGAAGGCATTGATAAAGAATGAAACTTGAGAAGTGATAGATATATCCAAGGGTACCCAAATAATGGGCTCCAAGTGGATGTATACCATCAAGTATAAGGCAGATAAATAGTTGGACAAGTACAAGACTCAACAAGTGTCCAACAAAGTTCTAACTACCGATTTCAATGCTATTTTAATAAATTTCTATGTGCACATTGCAAAGGCACATCAAGGGCATGCCATGGAAATGCATATATTTTGATGGCAAATTTCAACGATTTTGATGTCTTAAAAATAGTCCATTTAGGAGGTACGCCGAGAGCATGCCAACAAAAATGGTAAAAGTAGTCAAAATAATTAGAATTTCAAGAAAATCATAAGCTTAAGCTGATTTATATAAGAATAAAAATGTTATATCATAATATTCATATGCAACATGTTATCTACCATATCATGTTCAAATTCAAGAGTCAAATATCAAATAATTACCATCTAAATTAAATTAAGGTATACAAAGATAAGAGACTCAAATATACAATTTGTAGTAAGCTAAAGTAAAAAAATTAAAGCTGAAATTCAAATATCTAAGCAATTGATGCATAGGACATCGGAAAAATCGTATGATTAAGTTTTTATGTGCTTTTTATGAAGAACTCTCTCTCTCTCATATTTCCTTCCTAATGACACCCTCACATCTCATCTTTCTTCTCCACCAAAGTGACCAAACAATGCATCTCTTCATCCTTTCCCCCTCCTCTCCTCACCTCACCTCCTTCCCTACCGTAACCTACCACCTTACTCCACCACCAATAGATTCTCCACCTTGAACATTCTCCCATCTCCTTCATGTGACCCAATAGAGACCCACCACCTCTCCTCCCTCCCTGTGAGATGCAAGCCACAGTGCCACCACCACCAAAGTAACCAAACCCACTTCTACGGCCACCACAATGGTAGGCAATAGCTACCCCTATACCAAGGTTTTAAATATCAATATCGATATCATATCAACAAGTCAAAAAGGGAATATGTAAGGGATATATCGTTGATATATCACTGATATCAGGAAATTTTGGGGAAATCACTCAAAATGACTCAAAATAGCTCAAAATGTCACAAATTTAATCAAATTGACATTTTAATAACCAAGACATGTATGAAAAACTGCCTTAAAGCCCAAAATCATAAATTTTGAATGAAAACATAATGTAAATGTATTATTTGAGGTGTTTACTTGACTACAGGAAATAATCTTAAGTAGTTGTACTTGCCTTATGTCAATGAAAAATCTTTCTCTTGAGAAGATAAATTTGGGATAGGACATTCAAGTAGGGAGAGGAGAGAGAGAGCATGATGCTTAGTTCTTTCAGTAATCATTAGAGTTGGCATCAACTAAGGATGGAGTAAAGCTTTAGTAGAATCTTCTTTAGCAAGGTGTAAAAGAAAAATAAATTCCAATTTTCAATATAGATCGACAAGAACAGGGATTCAAAACATAGCATAGATCTACTCAAGTGAATGGCTAAAGAATGAGCAAACATACCCCTCAATATCAGCAATATATCGCTCGATATATACGAAAAATGATATGTAACCCATATCAATATCTTCCATGCTAGCAATGTGCGACATATTACGATATTTAATTTCTTTACTGACAAAGAAAAGCAATAACCAATAGCAGGCAGCAAGCAGGAGCATGTCCTGAAACAGTCATGTCAACCAACATACCATCAAAATAGTCAACATGGTCAAATTGTCAGCATACCATTAGTACCCCTACATTTCGATACCCCTTCTGTATTGATATGATCCTCCGCCCAAAATCCCTCATTTCATTAATATGTTGATGCCATCTTGATCACTAATGATCAAAGGGTTCAGACAAATTTAAAGTGTACCACATAAAGAGACTTCTGCATCGGTAGCAAAAATGAACTAAGTTTGGGTGATTCTTGCTTTGGCAGTTTAGTATTCTTAGTCATTATATCAACTAGGTGTTAAGAATGTATTCTTAAATGGGGACCTTAAGGAGAAAGTCTACATATATATTCCTCCAACATATGTACAGAAGTGTTACAGAATTAGAAAATCTCTTCATGGCTCAAATCAATCTCCAAGGGTTTGGTTTGAAAGACTAAGGGTTTCCATGAAAAATCAAAGCTACAAGCAAGGAAATGGAGACCATACCTTGTTCAGAGAACATTGTGGAGACAGTTACTCCTCTTGGTGTAAGTGATGCTCATAAAGAAATTCAGAACCTAAAAGGAAGACTTATCAAAGAATTTGAGATCAAGGATGTTGGTAATTTAAAATATTTGCTTGACATTGACATTGCAAGATCTAGAGATGGGCTCTTGTCATATCAAAGAAAATATGTTCTAGACCTATTGAAAGAAACTAGGAAGTTTGGGTGTATACCTGCTACAACTCCTATTAAGGCTAATCATCACTTGAGTATGGAAAATGGTGAACTTCTTGATGATTATCAAATGCACAGATATTAAAAAATCGTTGGGAAACTCATATATCTTACCCTAACCTAACCTAATATCACATATGCTGTGAATGTCATGAGTTAATTCATGCATGCCCCTACAAATGTGCATCTTAAGGTTGTGTACCAAATAATTTGTTATTTGAAGAAAAATCCCTCGTAAAGGATTATTTTTCACAAAAGATGATGGATTTCATATTGAATGGTATACAGATGTAGATTAAGCAAGATTTGTGGATGACAAGATATCTACCATAGGTTATGTGGTTTTTCTGGGTGGCAATCCCATTATTTGGAGAAGCAAAAACCAGAATCTATGTGCAAGATCAAGCGCAAAGGAAGAATATAGAGTTATGGTATATGGGATAACAAAAATGCTTTGAGTGAAGATTATGTTGACAAACATACATATCTCCTGATCTGCCTATGAAGCTTTTTTGTTATAATAAATTTATAAATTTGGCAAACAATCCGATTCTTTACAACAGGAACAAGCTTGTAGAGTTGGATCGACGCTTCATACGATAGAAGATTGACTTTAGCAAGGTGTACCACCTTTATATTTAGTCTGGTGATTAGATTGTTGATGCCTTCACTAAAAGACTTGTCACCACAATTTAAAGAAGATATAGGCAAGTTGGGCATGTTTGATATCCATGCCCAACTTGAGGAGTGTAGAGTTCTATTTTAAACAGGTATATGGACCTTGAGGTGAATTCGTATAACCTGAGGTAATGTGTGTGTGTGTGTTTGGAAAATGGAACGTGCAGGTGATTTGCACGTAAGTTACATATAGGTGCGGCAATATATCACACTACGAGTAATATTTTGGACTAAATTTGGGGATTGAGATCACTCCATATAAACATATTATACATCCAACACTCCTAGAACCCACATCCAATAGACCTAAATTTTGTAACACTTGGGCTGTCAAAAATAAGCTCCTTTCGATGTAGATGATAGAAATGTCGGATTAGCTTTAAATTTGATGCATAACATGTTTATATGAAGTAATCTCAATCCCCAAGTTTTCAGTCTAAAACATTAGTGGAAGATATCACACCTGTACGTAACTTATATGCAGGTCACTTGTACACTCCCAGCCCTCATATATATATTGGAGTCCTAAGGTACTAGATAATCTGTGCCTCCTCTCTTATTTCTTAGTGAAGGAAAATCCTAATCTTTATGGAGCAAGGAGAGCTAGAACTCTCACTCTCGTGATTTTCTCCCTCCTGTTGAGGAGGGTTATCATGTAAATCAATGTGTCCTTGTGTGATACCTATGCTTGTGTTTGTTCTTCTCAATCAAGTTTCTACACATAGGAAAAGTTGAATTGAAATATTCAAATGGTTGAAAGAAAGTAGGAACAAAAATAAGGAAAAGGATAGAATACACTTAGCAAATGCAAGATTGTAACATTCAATTAACTATTCTGGGATAGCTTATAAGTACCAACATACATGAAGAGGCCATTTGGTTTTAATAAGTGAAAAACAAGTTTGTAGAAAGTAGGTTGGAACATTAATAGTGAAAACTATTTTAACAAATAGGTTGGAACATTTAGCTTAGAGTCTTGTCGGTTCATTTATTTTCCTCATCCATTATTTTTTTTTTTCGGCTACTCCAATGCCACCCTCTCTCTCATTTCTTTTTCCTCTTATATCATTTTTCTTGCATATTGTTTAGTGTGTACGTCTATTTCGAATTTCGTCTCCGCCATCAACCTCCTCGTCTTATGCTCTTCCATTAAAGACCAATATTAAGTATGTTTCTACGAGAATATGAAATAATATATACACAAAATCAAGCAGTGTAAACACAATCTAAGGCACCAATTGGAAATCAAAATATGCCAGGCAATACATTTTGCAATGTTCAGTGTGTTTTGATTTTCAATCGGTGTTTTTTATTTTTCACCGGCTGAAAACCAAGATACACCGAGCAATACATTTTTCAACGCGTGGTGTGTTGATTTTCCACCAATCAAAAATCAAGATACACTAATTGAAAATCATATTAAACTTTCATATGATTGACTTTTGCACTCCCGTAATGATTGACTTTTGCACTCCCACAACAACGCGTGAGCTAAAAATTAGTAAGAAAATGAAAACAAAGTAGGCAAGCAAGGTTACAAGAAATGACTTGGTTTTGAGGAAGTTCCATTAGATGAAATTCATAATCAGATCTTCAATTTAAGAGGCATTGTATTCCACCAAGTCATTGGTGGTCATTAATATGATCAACCTACTTTATTTATTATATAAACATTTAATTAGCAAGCTACATTACAAAATTGTGTCAATTATCGTAGATAAATCCTCATTGTATTGCCCTTTACTACTAAACAAAAAATTTAAGATAATACTAGAACATTAGACTTGAATTTCATTATCATGGTAATGAAACATAATCAAATAATCTTGTTAGAGTTCTCATGAACCTCCTTCAAGAGATCACGAGATCATGTTGGGAATAAAAGGCAAGAGTCCCTTGACAAAGTTGTGTTAGTTTGGGTTTCTTAAGAGTTAAGTAATTATTTTTCTTATTTAGTTTAGGATTGGTTCCTTTGGAAAAGTTGTTAGTGGCTGTTATTTTGTTAAGGATTTATTAGCTAGATTAATTGAGATTGGCTCTCTACATAAAGAAACCAATAGCACTCGTTATTTAAGTTCTCTACATTAATAAAGTGTTGGTTCTCCACCGTGACTCCTCTCACTTTCACCATGAATGCTCTCTCTCTCTTCCTCTCAATATTCATGCACTCTAACATGGGATTAGAGTGGGTTCTCCTATGAACTACGCCCATCACCATGCATTTAGAGATCCGTAAAATCTCTCTATGTGGAGAAGATCTCCCCTGCATGGAGGGGAGAACATGACCAAAAGGATCTCCCTTAGTCTTGTAGCGTCGGCACGTAAAGTAGAAGAGGGCCACGCAACCCTCTTCCGCTTCTTATGCATGGATCAATCCACACTAGAGCAAGTGCGTAGGATTCTCCAACATGTGATTAGTTGTTTTTGACCGAGTAAAACTCAGGCTTTCGGCCGATCTGTGTGCAGAATATTCTGTGCATGTGCTATGATTGACACAGAGCAATCGACCGTTATCTCTGAGGCAAGAGGTAAAGATCACAGCCTCATTTTAGCTCGAGGCACAACCATTAAATTGGTTGGTGCCTCGAACTACAACCAATGCCTTTTAGATCTTCATCGATGGGTAAGAGAAGTTACATGTCCTGACCGACAAGGCTCCTACCTCCTAAGAAGGAAACAAGCACAAGACTTGGGAGCAAGAGAACTTCCTATTAAAGAATTGGTTGAACAGCATCGACCAATCCATCATGGCAAACATGTCATATAAAGACAGCAAAAGAGATCTAGGACATGCTTAAGAAGTGGTTCTCCCAAAAGACAAGTAGCACGAGGCTTGGCAACATTTACTGGAGGATGATATGGAATACAAATCAAGGGGATATGCCCCTTAATAAGTGTTTCACTACCTATGAAGCCCTGTTAAAGGAACTAGGCATCCACCAGGGTACTTGTTGTGATAAGCAAATTTCTAATCACTCTTAGTGACAAACCTACAAGTTCCTAGGATGTCTGAGCCCTAGGTATCAATCCATAAGAGATAAAATTTTAGCATCTAACAAGGGGCTCAATCTAGAGACGATCTATAGTCAACTCTAGAAAATCAAAGTAGAGGATCCTCTAATGTCTATGCCTACCCCCACTAAGACCTCTGAGTTGGCTGCAACAAGAGGCAATTCTGGATGTGGGCGTAGTTGAGGCTGCGATCATGGCAAGATCTTCTCGCCACGTGTTTACTGCAACCAAACAAATCACCCGTCCGACAAGTGTTGTGACATGTTCAGGTGCCCAGTATAGGAAAATAAGTTTGTAGCACTAGCAACTCAAGAGGAGTCCCCTTTCACGCCTGCCCAGCTAGAATGCCTACAGTCGCTGTTGAAGCCTGACGAGTCTACTACTACTGTTGTGGCAACCATAGCCAAGGTTGCACATGTTATGTCTGCTACTTCAACGACCATTCCTGCTCAAAGGAAGAAGCCCCAGATCGTATCCTCCATAAGGAGGATGATCACCAGTGGTGGGGAAATTAAGCCCCACCAATGGGAACCTTTATCCGATTTTTTATTCTCCTCCGAGGGGGTAGATGTAACGAACGCGTGCCCCAGACGTCTTTTAAGACGTCTGGGAGGTGGCCCAGACGTCTGACAAGACGTCTGGGAGCACATCCAGACGTCTGACCAGACGTCTGAGATCGTTTCCAGACGTCTGTAAAACAGTTATTTTTCGCACGAGAGATTCGTCTGCGCGCCTGTGCGCGTAGACCCGCGATTCCTCTCTCTCTCTCTTTTTCCCTCTCTCTCTGCGGCTGCAGACCTGCCGCGCTCTCTCTCCCTCCTGTCGTCTCCACCATCCCCTTCCTCTTCTCCTTCCTGTGCGCGAGAGCGAGCGAGCGCGAGGGCGGCAGCGGCGGCCGCAGTGAGTGCGGAGGTGCGGCGTGCGAGGGCGGAGCTCTGCCGTGAGGGCGAGCTCGCCGAAGCGGCTTGGCCGGCCGGCGGAGGGCGCAGGGGGCGCGGAACGACGCGGAGAGGGACCTGCTGTGGTCTGAGCAGCAGACGCGCGAGGTGCGACGCGGGCGGCGTCGCGAGCGGAGGCCGAGCGGTGCCCTGTTCTGGAAAAATTTCCAGAATCAGACGTCTGGGTTTATAGCCAGACGGCGAGGGAGACGTCTGGAAGATCATACAGACGTCTGAAAGGTGAGTATTCCGCTTTCTTCTTCCTTCCTATCGACTGACCGTACTGAGGGAGGGAGTTGGCTGTGCGCAGGCTCGCTGATTCGCCATCCTTTGCGAATCAGACGTCTGGAAGTTGTACCAGACGGCGGGAGTGACCTCCAGACGTCCGGGGAGACCATCGGACGTCTGTGAGCTAGGCCAGACGTCCCCGCAGACTTCTGGACATCTGGGAAACCACGCTGAGCAGGTAATTCTCTGATCCACTTTTTAAGACGTCTGGAAGAAGTTCCAGACGTCTGATTTTACACAGTGTCGTCGTTTTCGACCCGTTTAGGGCCCGTTCGGGCTCCGTTTTCCGTGATTCGAGTTGCGTTCTTTTCAGAATTAATTCCTCTACCCGTCTACAGTAGCTATACACTATTTTGAGACTTTCCTTGTGTTTGATCCTTGTGATAGGGCCTCGTTCAGTTGCAGTCTTGGGAGTCGCGGAGGCACGTGGGATTCCCGATCACGTCCCCATTACTCCCGTTGTACCTGGTAGAGTGGCTTTAAGTTATTAAAATCTGTTAAATTATGAAACCATAAATAGAACCTAAGACATTGCATGAACCCTATGAATGAGAAATAGATGGAATGATACCTCATAGGTGTTGCATGAATCTTAGGACTGGAAAACTAGATTGTATGATAGATCCTAGGATATGGCATAAATCCTACGATGGGAAAACTAGTGGAATGTATAATACTGCAGTCTTGAAAAATGGAAAGAGATATAAAGCTACCTATAATTTGAATTAACAGCTACCTGTTGTGAATAGATAACGTGGTTGAGAACATGGATTGTAAGAATGTGAAACTGGAAAGTGAAACCTGGATGTTTGAGTAAAAAGGATGGAACCTTACAGGGAAGTAGGAGTAGAACTCCTGGAAAGTGAATGGAATAGTTTTGGGGAAGTGAGCTGGCCCTTGAGTACGGAGTACCAAGGAAAGCGACTGTCCCCCTATTTAGTGCAGAGCGGAGCCAGCCGCCCCAGGGACCCGGGGTTAGGACTGGCCACTCTGTACCGACTTGCTGGCCCTCGCGTACGTAGCACCGAGGAGAGCTACTAGTGTAGGGAGGTACTAGCTACCCCACGGGCCCCGGGGTTCTGTTAGCCTCCCACACCGACTTGTTAGGTCCACTGGGGCAAACCAGGGTAGTCAGGCGAGGGTGCACGGACTGTGGAGGGGCAAGGCCCCAGTTTGGTTACTGTGGAGGGGTTGGACCCCTGTTACTGAGAGGGCTCTGCCCTGGACTGGTTCCGTGCTGTTCTTTGGACGCACCCGTTAACGGAAATAACTGACCGTGTGCCAGTACGGGTTAGCTACATGTGCGTTTATCGCGCGTGCCGTAGTCACCGTTACGTCTGTCAGTAACCTTGGGGTGGTTGACTGAGGGTAGGATCACCACGGAGGACTCTCCCGGCCAAGAGAGCACCACGTGCTACTTCTACTTTTTGGAAAAGACTGCAATCAAGATCGTTCCCACGAGGAACATTCGAGATCAAGTAAAAGATCTGAGAAATAAATGAAATAGTGAGACAATTGAAAGATGTAAATAAAAAAAGTAATAGAACATAACAGCTACTGTACACTCTACTGTTGTCTTTAGTTTTAGTTGCCACTCTACTCAGCGTTTTGCTGACGTGTTACACTCGTTACCTTTTTCAGGACCAGGTGTTGAGCAGCCAGGGTCAGCGGCTGCAGAGGACGCTGGGCCGAGTAGGGTCCAGTAGAGTTACTACTGTCTTTTGTACCTCTTTGTTTCCGTTATAGTGAGTAGTTCTTATTTCCGTTGTACTTTTCTTTACCTGCAGTTCATGTTATATGATAAATGTTGTTCTACTGTTGTGGTATCTACTGTAGTAGTTTCTTTCCTTACTGCTGTACTTTCTTACTGTTACTTATATTCATGCTGAATGGAGTTTATTTTACTGCTCTTTTGGTTACTTCCTCGTTGGACGACTAGGTCTTGAGATTAGTCGAGTCGATCCGGTTCTCGTGTCTCGTAGGGACTCGGGAACCGGGTCGTTACAGTAGATTTTCCCGAAAACAAGGCAACCATCAAGTGTTTAGGACCATGCCCCAAACTTTTGTTCGTGATTCACATAAGGATTGAAGAATTGTCCGCGCTTAAGTACTACTACTACTATTGAGCTCTCTCACAAGTTGAAGAAGTCCAACTTGGGGAAGAGTGTTAAGAGATCTCGTAGAGATCTTGTGAATCTCCTCCAAGAGATCATGAGATCACATTGGGAATAAAAGGCAAGAGTCCCTTGCCAAAGTTGAGTCGTGCTAGTTCGGGTTTCTTAAAGAGTCAAGTAATTGTTTTCCTTATTTAGTTTAGGATTAGTTCTTTTGGAAAAGTTGTTAGTGATTGTTATTTTGTTAAGGATTTGTTTCATATTTTCATTGGGATTGGCTCTCCGTATAAAGAGACCAATATCCCTCATAGTTATTTGAGTTCTCTACATCAACAAAGTGTTGGTTCTCCACCGTGACTCCTCTCTCTCACTAAGTGTGCGCTCTCTCTCCCTCTCAATATTTGTGCGCTCTCACAAATCTTATATTTGTCCAACTTTAGCCCACATGCACAAAGAAATGTGCTCCTCATTTCACACCCCCGAATAAAAAGGATAAGGTAATAAGAAAACCTAAAAGGCTGCCACTTTAGGCTCGAGCAGGCCACAGTATTCTCCTTCTGGCTGGAAGATTCCTGCAGTTAAAGGGCATTCTTTGATACCGCAGTTATGTAGTAAACTACATAAACAAGAATTAATCTTAAGAGGAATGTACATCAGGACCTTCAGTGTAGCCTCCATCAAGGAATGAATCCATCTAGCTGCTTCTTCAGAGCTCCTAGCTCCCAACTTTATGAAAGTAGTACAAGGTGAATATTCCGAAAGTTGGATAATAAACTATAGGAATGAACATTCACATAAAAATCATTTACCTTAAACTGATCACTGTGGTTAGAAGAATTATACAGGGTAAAGGCATACAAAACCTGGATCCAACAACAGACATGCAATGCTAACTTGTTAATCAAAATGGATATGAAGGTCCTGAATTATGATCAGGTATTTAGAAAGAATCTCCATTTTTTGAAGGTAATGTTGATATGGTATTACCTTTCTGTGGAGCCTCTCTCGACCATCATCTGTCACACGTATGGTGGAGTCAATTAGAGCACTTCTTTTAGGATCCTGGATAATGACAAAGGATATCCATGACTTCCGAAAGTTGGCTTCTATAATTACTCAAACACATTCCACGATCTTCAAAATGTGCAAAATAAACAGAAATAGGCTAATTATACCAATGCTTGTCTCCTTTTTTTCACTCAAAGAATCTTAACAAGTGTATTGGTGCATGCACCACACCAATCCCATTCAACTCATCATAACTCATCTGGCAATTCTCTCGAGTACAAAATCCTCGCCAATACAAGGTTTTCTAGGATGTAGTAACGGAACATTTAATAATCTCATGGTTATTGTGGTCCATGAAGGTCATATATTTAAGTGGTGCTACAAATCTGGTGTTAGGATTCATTACCACCACAACTTGCAATTGGAGAAATGAGATGTCTATTGTTTTTGCGAGGATTCGTGGAAGTGAGATGGGCCTAGCTGCATGGAAGATCCCATGCGTGGAGCATGGAGGCTGAGGGGACAGAGAGCTTGGGCCAGCGGTGAAGAAGAAAGAGAGAGAGAGAAGTTGTTATGATTGAAAAATAGTTTATTACAACTCAATTTAAAATAAACAATGTTGATCGCTTTTATAAAAAGATCCCCTATTTCTTAAAACAATCTAAATAAAATCAAAACAATCCAATCAATCATAACTCCTAAATTATCTCTTACTAAATTTGGACTCCTATTACTTAAAACAAAATTACCACATGTTGCATAACTTGTCATGCAAGCCACCAACTAGACCTAAGGCCACACAGCCTAACCAATTGGTAAGTTGACTGCCATGTGGCAATCCACGTGGCTAACACCATTCTCCACACTCCCCCTCAAGTCGAGGTTGAAAGGACGATGACTTGCTCAACTCGTGGTGAGGCTAGAGCCCCCACCATTCTTCATCTTCTTTGAGCTGCAAATTCTCGATCTTATCATAACTGGAAGTCATGGTATAGCCTCTTACAACCTCCGAAGTCGTTGCCTCTTAGGCAACATTAATAGTCGTCGCGACGGCCGCCGTATTCTTCTCCTTTTCTTCTTGAACCATAGCTCGAATCTTTTCGAGATCTACTAGTGTAAGGGCATCCACACGTGAGGTGCTAGTAGCCCCACGTCTAGGTTTCCTAAACTTATCCCAACATCGGTCTTGCGGATGATTAGTGCACCTACAATGTTGACATAATGGATAGACTACCCAAGCTTCGACCACGTCCTCTTTCGCATCCTGCACCTCCATTGAGAGTAACTAATGCAGTGTTTTCGAACACAACTCTGCTAGATGCTGTCTCTGGTTCTCAAAGTTTCTCGAGACTATTGCAAATCGTCTCAAGATCTATCTCCTTGTCCAGCACCAAGATCTGGTCACGCGTTGGACGATAGTGGGGATGTAACCTTGACAAAAATCTCGTAGCTCACCACCTTTCGCGTGTAGCAGTCCATTTGTCATAGCAGACAGGCTCGTAGATCTTGAGCTCTTCAAATAATGCCTCCATCTTTAAATAATACTTATCAAAGAGAAGATCCCCAGTCCAAATGCAGGTATATGTCGATAATGTGGATCTTGTTGGACTTCTTGGAGTATCTTTTCTCCAAGGAATCCCACTTCTTGTATAGCATATTTGAGGCAATGAATGGATCGACTGAGTTCACCAACCAATTCATCACCATGTAGTTCTCTTTCTCCTACTTCTTCGTCATGTCCTTGGACTCGGGCTCCTCCAATAGGACATGTAATTTGTCTCGACTACCTACCAAGATCTTGAATGCATGCACACATATGATATAATTTGAGGCACCCTAAAGCTTGATCATGGTGCCTTAAACTGTGACTTTCCCTTCTCCAGTGTTAATCTAATTCTCATTTTCTGCCATCTTCGCCTTCAAAGAACAAGTCCCCCTCTACTTGTACGCTTCACGCAAGGCACTAGATTAGTGATCTCTTCGTCTCCTTGGGCCTTGCATAAGGCGCCAAAGTCCTTCAAGGAGTTCTTTGATAGAACTCTCACATCGACGAAGATGCCTCAAAAATCAAGGCTCTGATGCATGTGGAGACTCACACACAAGACTGGGCCTTCTTGTGTGTGATCTTCTCCCCTCGCAACTCATTGTTCCATGCGTGGATGAACGGAGAGGCCTAGACCACTGGCTCTAATACATGTGAGGATTCGTGGAAGTGAGATGGGCCTAGGTGCATGGAAGATCCCACACGTGAAGTGTAGAGGTTAAGGAGAGAGAGGGGGGCCAGTAGTGAAGAAGAGAGAGAGAGGGAGAGAGTTGTGATTGGAAAATAGTTTATTGCAACTCAACTTAAAATAAACAATGTTGATCTCTTTTATAAAGAGATCTACTCATATTTCCTAAAGCAACCCAAATCAAATTGTTGAGAAACTTGAGTTATGTGAGGGTGTATTTTTCATTTGCTTATTTTTATAGGGAGTTGTGTTGTAATTTGTTCTATCTCTCTATAAAAGAGAAGCATGATTTCTTTGAAAAAATAAGACTTATCATTTTTCCCATCTTGGTATCAACGCAGCGGTCCTAGATTGATGCCTTAGGTACCACCACCTAAATAGGCCTCCAACACCTCCATCGCAACCCCTCTCCTTACCGGCAGCACCTTCATCTTGCTGCCTCCTCCCCAACCGGCATCGCCTAACACTGCCATCATTGGCAAGGCTACTAGCAGGGAGGAGGAGGCCCTTGTAGTCGCTGGCAGGGCCACTCCTGTGGCCTAAACCCTCAGATCTGCTGCCAGTAGGCCCAGTGGCTCTCTGTGTCGTCGCCTAGGTGGATGCCGCCACCTGCTGATCTTCGTATGATTTTTCAGATCTGAAAATTATTGTTTGAGGCTCTATTGTGCGTGTTGGACATTGGGTTTTTGCACTATGGCATCTTCCAGCTCGTCTGAGGTTACGTCGAACTCTTCAGTGAACACTGGGAGTTACAAGAGTCATTTCTTTGGTCCGATGGTCAAACTAGACAAGACCAACTATCCGCGGTGGTCCCAAATGTTTTTAATGACTATTCGGGGACATGACAAGGAGAAGATTTTTAAACAACTTGAGCCAATGGACAAGACAGGAGCCAATGCCTCATGAGACAGAGATAATGCTATGGTATATGCTTAGATGATGAATTCGGTTATTCCCAAGATAGGGGATGAGATTATGTATTATTCGACTGCCAAACAGATGTGGGAGTCTCTTGCTGAGACATATTCTCAGGAGAACTCTGCACGTGTATTTCAGATCTACCATGAATTATTTCAGCTTAGGTAGGAAATTAGATGAAATGACTTAGTTTCATTAGAAACCTATGGCTTTCTTATATAGAGAGACCGTAAGGTCAAAAGTATAGGAATGTCCCCGAGGGACAAAACACACCAAGCCCTTACAATAAGAAATAAATAACCACACTACATAAGCTAACACTCCCCTTCAAGCTGGAGCATAGATATCAATCATGCTTAGCTTGGATATAAAAAAATCAAATGAAAATCTGGCTAAGGGCTTGGTGAAAATATCAGCAGTCTACTCCTCAGATGCAACAGAGGTGGTATATAGCAACCCCTTCTGAATAATGTCCCTGGTATAGTGACAATCAACCTCAACATGCTTTGTCCTCTCGTGAAATGCTGGGTTGTTGGCAATGAAGGTAGCTGCTCTATAATTACATTGCATCTCCATGGAGCTAGAAAACTGCACCTGCTCTATAATCATCTCAACAGTTGTCTGAGCCATAACTCTGTACTCAGACTCGGCACTAGATCTCGCAACTGTGTCATGTTTCTTGCTTCTTCATATGATCAAATTTCCTACTAAGAAGGTGTAAAATCCAGTGGTGGATTTGCAATCTACACGGCATCCGACATAGTCTGCATCTAAATAGCCAACCAACGTCATAAAGGACCCCTTTGAGAAGAAGAGACCCTTCCCAGGAGCCTTCTTGACATATCTAAGCACCATCAATGTTGCATCCCACTGTTAATGTATTGTTTTAGCCATGAACTTAGTCTCCCAACTGCAAAGGAGATGTCCGACCTCGTGATAGTAAGATACAGCAGCTTGCCCACAAGCTGTTTGTACCATCCACTGTCCACCACTTATGCAACATCATCATAAAGTAGCATCTTGGGGCCTATAGGAATATTGGCCTCCTTGACCCCAAGCATACCAACCTCTTGCAAGATATCTAAAGCATACTTCTGTTGGGATAAGACCACACCCTCCTTGCTGTGAGCAACCTCAATACTAAGGAAATACCGTAAAGCTCTCAGGTCCTTCATGACAAACTGCTCTGCTAGGATACGCTTAACCTCAGTAGTACCCTGCACATCATCCCCTGTGATGATCAAATCATCAACATAAACAAGAAGTATCACAGTACCTCGTCTAGTCCTGAAAAAAAATGAAAAATTAGCTGTTGATCTCCTCAATCCAGCTGCCTCTACAACCTGTGACAATCTCTGAAACCAGGCTCCGGGACTCTATTTGAGGCCATATATTGCCCTCCGTAATCGGCATACACACTTCCCTTAACTTTCAAAGCTAGGTGGCTGTTGCATATAGACTTCCTCTTGAAGATCGCAACAAAGGAAGGCATTCTTCACATCTAACTGGTGTAAGGGCCGATCTAACTGAACTACCACTACAATCAACACCCAGACCGTGGGAAGTCTGGCAACTGAGGAGGTGTTAAAGAAGTCCACCCCATTAGTCTGGGTGAATACCTTTACCACGAGATGAGCTTTATACCTAGCAACACCACCATTAGGAATGAACTTCACAGTGAATACCCATCGACAGCCAACGAGTGCAGCACCATCAGGAAGTGGAGTAAACTCCCAAGTCCCACGACCTCTAAGAGCTACCATCTCATCCTCTATGACTACCTGCCATTTTGGATCAAGCATGGCCTCACGGTGAATGGTTGCAATCTGTATAGCAGCTAATGCCTAAGTAAATGTAGCAAATCGAGGAGCTAGACTATCAGTGGCAAATGCCCCCACCGTGGGGATAAGTTGTGCAAGTCCATGGTCACTTCCAAATGGCTATCGGAAGGTCAAGATCATCACCTGACACAACACCTGTCCTGTCCCTATGACCATCACATAGCAAACATACGTCAGTATCTAAAGGACTCACTTGGGAAGCCAATAGTAAAGGTGAGGATGGGGGTCCCTGATAGGTAGCATAAGAGTAGACATATGTCTGGAGGGGCCCAATCAGGTGTGGAAAGGGATGAATAGCAAGTGGTAATGGCGATGTAGTGGGGAGATGAATCTCAGGAAAGCTCCCAAAGCGAATGGGAGAATATGGCATAGGCGTCATATCACCCTCGAGAGGCATCTTAATAGCCATCATAGAAAATAAAGGTACAGCCTCATGAAAGATAACATCCGCTAAAACATAGTGCTGGGAAGTAAGTGGATCAAAACACCAATACCACTTTTAAGTCTGGGTGTACCCAAGGAAAACACACTTGACTACACTTGGTGCTAGTTTATCCTAACCTGGTCCCAACAAATGAACAAAGGCAACACAACCAAAAGTCTAAGGGGTGACGTGAAATAAGAGATGATCAGGATACATGACCTGAATAGGAATCTGTTCATGCAATGCAACATTAAGCATCCAGTTAATCAAAAAACAACCAGTTAAAACAGCATCACCCCAATAGAGAGAGGGGAAAAAGTGGTAAATCAACAAAATGCGAGCAACATCAAGAATATGGCGATGTTTCCTCTTAGCAACACCATTTTGTTGAAAGGTATGAGGACATGTCTCATAGATTATGCCACAACTAGAAAAGAAATTACGCAAACGCAAAATACAAAAGTCTAAGGCATTATCAGAACGAAAGTACTTCACCAAACAAGAATGCTGAGTTTTTATTTCTTTGACAAAGTTCACAACAATTTGTCCCACATTAGACTTATTTTTCAAGAGAAACATCCAAGACATACGAGAAAAGTCATCAACTAAAACAAGATAAAATTTGTTTCCAAGTCGATCAGAAGTACGATTGGAACCCTACACATCCATATAAATCAAATCAAAAATAACAGACGAAATAGAAGTAGAACTGGAAAAACTAGCCGTGTGATGTTTGCCAAATTGATAAGCATCATAGGTAAGAGCAGTAGTGGAGGGGATGTGCAGAACAACACATCTGAGGCGATGAATGGGTAGATGGCCAAGATGGTGGTGCCACTAGAGAGATCTAGCACAAGCAAGGCCCTAGGTAACAGAGGTAGCAAAAGCATTACGGCTCAGACGATACACCCCATGTTCCTCACGCCCTCCACCAATTGTCTTCCCAGTAAATTTGTCCTACATGACACAAGAAGACACATCAAAAATAACTCAGCAGTTCAGATCTTTAGTGATGCTGCTAATAGACAATAAACTCAAAGGAAAATCAGGCACATAGTAGACATCTACAAGTCTCAAAGTAGGAGATAAGGACATGTCTCCCTTACCAACAAGTGGCGAGTGTCTCCCATCAGCCACCTGTACTGTCCTGGCGAGTGTAACAGGTGCTAACTGAGAGAAAGAGTCTTGGTCGCCACATAGGTACTTGGATGCACCATAATCAATCAACCACTCACCAAAAGATAAAAGTGATAACATACCAATCGCAGGTGTCTCTGACGAGGAGACCATAGCTATAATGTCTGGAATCTGAGAAGGCACTTGAATCAATTGAGCAATCTACTGCCGTAAGTTCTCAATCATAGTGCTCAAGGAACTAATATCAGAAGTAGTATGAGTCGCATCGAAGATCTTAGCTGCCTGATTGGCCACAAGTGCCCTACCATGCTTCTGCCAACATGTAGTCTCAGCATGACCAAGTTTTCCATAGTAAGTACACGGGGTCCTGATACGTGTACCAGAAGAACGTCCACATCCATGACCACGTGCAGGATAAGTAGTAACCCTGCCACGTCCAAGAATTGCAGCCAATGCAGACGACTAAACAACAATGTCAGGAAGAGTGCGTACTATAACTCTGCTGAGTCTACTATATGCTTCCTCCAGAGTGGGAAGCTTAAGAGCAATAAGAATTTGATCTCTAGCTGCCACATACTCAGGTCCAAGGCCAACCAAGAAAAGAAAGACAGCCAATTGTCTCCTAAAACTCCTCTAGGACTCACAGGCACACCCTGGTAGGTAGGAGTAGTGCCTCTCCAACATTCCCTTCATAAGGGAGTAATACTATGACAACGTGCGTCCCTCCTGACGCAAATAAAAATATCATAGAAGACCTGAAAAACTCCTACAGAGTTCTTGGCATGTGAATAGGTGTCACGCAAAGACTCCGACATCCCTTTTGCAGTAGTGTAGTACATGATCTCATCCCCTATGCGGGAAATAACTATCTGTATCAGCCATGCACAAACCATCACATTGTCGCTGTCCCAACTAGCATTTGTACATGTCTTGTTCTCAGGCTCCAGATCCGTAAGAATATAGCTCTTTTTATGACTCTTGACAATCATAAGAAAGGTCTGAAACCACCGTGAGTAGTTGATCTCATCCAACTTAACAACAAGACCAAAGAAAGGGTTCTTGAGTATCCCAGTGTCAGAAGCAGAGCCCGAGGACACCTCGGACTGATCATCTGAAGCCATCTTCGCAATCTGGAAGCCTCGATCAAGCTTCTATCACCACGAAATCATCCATAAATCTAAGATCAGACAAATTCAGTCCTGCATCACGGACTTACGCTCCTAAATCAGGACAAAAAATCCCTTTTCAATCAGGACAAAAAACCCCCTTTCACATAAAACCACCACCCTATCGATCTACGCCACCAACCACTGCCGCCAAGCACTGTAGCGACGCCGCTGGAGGTCAGCACCGCCTGCAGTGCACCGACATTGGCCCAACAGACAGCCCTCATTGCTGCTGCACTACCGCTGACCACCGTAGCACCACTGTAGGCTCAATGAGCCACTGTTACGCCACCTCCAGAGATCAGATCAGCCTCCGAGAGGTCGCAGTGCCGCTGCGAATGGCTCTTAGTGCTACTACGCTGCCGCCGAGACCTAGGAGGACAGTGAACAGCATCATAGAGCCACCACGATCAGCGTGGTGACTGCTGTGCCGCCGCTAGAGGCCAAGAAAGCCCTAAAGAATGCCACTACGCCTCCGCAAGCGCCACCTGAGGGTGCTGTAGGCTCACCCACGTCGTGGCAGCACCACCGCGCGTGCTGCAACACGCCGCCGGAGCTCTGTCGAGAGTTGTTGCTGCTTACGAGGGAGAAAGAGAGGATTAAGGTTTAGTGGTTAGGGTTTTGGAGGCTGTAAGGGGTGGGATACCTAGAACCACCGTCTAGGACCGGTGATCTGATACCAAATTGGTTGAAATGACTTAGTTTCATTGGAAACCCTAGGGCACTCTTATATAGAGAAAGATCGTAGGGTCAAAAGTACAAGAATGTCCCTGAAGGACAAACACACCAAGCCATTGCAATAAGAAATAAATGACACACTACATAAGCTAACACAGGAAGGTCGCTCGTTGGCTCAGTACTACTCATAAATGAAGGGCTTATTGGAGAGGCACAACTCTTATAGACCAGGGTAGAGCTAGCTATCTCTCTTTTCCTCTTTGGTCTTGATCCTAGTTTTGCTGTAGCACAAGACCAAATCCTGACCTTATCTGAGCTTCCTTCCTTGGAGGAGACCTATAGTAGACTGAGTCGGATTGTAGTTCCTATTACTCCCATGGAGACTACAGGCCGAACCATTGCCTTGGTTGCTGCTTCTAGTCTTGGGCGAGGAAACCCTACTACTCGAGGTCGTGGTCGTGGCCGTGGTTTTAAAGGTCATTCACGTTCACCATGCACCTATTATGGTCGTCTAGGCCATTCTGAGGCTACGTGCTGGCAGAAGCACGAGAAGCCAGTGACTGCACACCAGGCTACTGAAGGTGATGATTCTGCTGATACTATTTCGAGAGCAGAATTTGATGAGTTATTGCAGAAGTTTAGCCATCTTTCCCAATTTGTTCCACCTCCAGAGACAATGGCTTCGACCTCTACTTCAGGTATAGAGATCGTTTGTTCTACTTCATATAGTCCTGGTGGTTGGCTTGTGGATTCAGGTGCTTCAAAACATTTGAGTGGTGATCATGGCGAATTCTCAGAATTGAAACTTGTTCCTCCAGGAAAGACAGTATAGGTAGCTGATGGCAAGTTATCGCAGGTTATTGAAAAGGGGGAGGTGTCCCTTCTAGTCTTAATTTGCTAAATGTGTTATATGTGCCTAATTTCCCACTTAGTCTTCTTTCAGTTAGCAAAATTTAATGTGTGCTGAATTGCAAGGCTATTTTTTATGCTCAATCTTGTGTCTTGCATGACCGTCTAACGGAGAAGATGATTGGTGGACATGAAGAAGGGGATTTACCGCTTGATTCACTCACCCATTACTGCTGCTACTGTAAGTCAGGGGGAGGTTGCCTTATTTTTTGGTTCTCCAACCCAATTGCACCTTCGTCTCGGCCATATTCATTTGGAGCGACTTAACTGTGTTCTACCCCACATACCTGCCAATACCACCATCACTTGTGATACTTGTCAACTTGGCAAGCACCACCATGCTAGCTTTCCTGCTTCCCGTCACTTTGAGTCTTCACATGTTTTTTATTTGATTCATATGGATGTATGGGGGCCAAGTCGTATTCCTGATAGACTTGCTCATAGTTACTTTTTTATTCTAGTTGATGATTTTTCCAGAGTTACCTGATTATTTCTCTTACAGAATAAATCTGATGTTGGGAATATTCTTGAAAATTTTGTTGTTGAAATAAAGATCCAATTTTCTCTTACTATTAAAATGTTTTGATCTAATAATGCTTTGGAATTTGTTACTACTCATCTACATCAATTTTTTACTTCTCATGGTATCATTCATCAGACCACCTGTGTTCACACCTCTCAGAAGAATGGTGCTGCTGAGAGGAATGTGGCATGCACCTTATTGATACACCACTCTATGCCTACCTTGGATTAAGGGGATGCGGTTCTTATAGCTTGTTTTCTTATAAATAGGATGCCCAATGCTGCTCTTCACAAGCAAATTCCTTTGTAGCTTTTGTATCCTGGGAGCCCACTTTTCCTGTGATTCCAAGAATTTTTGGGTCCGTTGTCTTTATTCATATTCCGAGTACAGGACGAGATAAACTGGCACCTAAGGCTGTCAAGTGTGTTTTCTTAGGGTATTCACGAACTCAAAAAGGGTATAGGTGCTTTGATCCTTATAATTCACGTCATTATGTTAATGCCGATGTTACCTTTCATGAGGCCGTTCCTCTCTTTTCTATGTCTAGGAGTGAGCTATCTCCTAGTGCTGATAATGACCTATGCCCATTCCTCCTATTCCATTTGGTGCTATACCTGATACCAAGCTTGATACTTCTACTAACCCAAAATATAATGAACCTATAATTACTTATCAACGACCTCACACTACCTTTCAAATGCCCCCTTCATCACTGACACCAGTCTCCCAACCTCAGGTGAGCTCAGGTTCTCATGATACTAACAATTCTGTGCCTAGTGGTGGTTCTACAAGTCCTAAAGATCCAACTTCTACTTCAAAGTCTTTGCAGGAGACTTTACCAGATGATATTGACCTTCCAATTGCAATATGGAAGGCACCTCGCCATTGTCCTAGATATCCTTATACAGGAGCAGTACTTACAGACAACCTGGGAGTTACTTTTGGGAAGTTCTGTCATGCCCCTTCTACTGCAAAGATTCCTTCTCATCATCAACAGGCTATGCTTGATCCAAAGTGGCGTCAGGTCATAAAGGATGAGATAGCTACTCTACAATCTCATGGGACATGCGAGCTTACTTCATTACATGAGGGAGCTATTATTGTTGGGTGCCGATGGGTGTTTGCCCTGAAGTACAACCCAAACGAGTCGATTGCCACACACAAGGCCCGCTTAGCGACAAAGGGGTTTACTCAGACGTATGAAGTAGATTTCTTTGACATATTTTCTCCTGTAGCTCACTTGTCTACTATACGCATACTTGTTGCAGTGGCAGTACATTTTGATTAGCAACTTCATCAGCTGGATGTCAAGAATGCCTTCCTGCATGGTGATTTACAGGAAGGAGTATATATGCAGCAGCCACTAGGCTATGAGAGGGAGGGGGAGTGAGTGTGCCGTCTGAGAAAAGGCTTAAGTAGAGCCCCCATGCCTAGTTTCAGAAGTTATCTCAAGTTGTTGAGACTGATGGATTTTAGAGGTCATCTGCATATCACTCTTTATTTGTCAAAAACATAAGAAAAGGAGTGGTAGTCATTTTTGCATATGTAGATGATCTTAATATTACAGGAGATGATACGAATAAGATTAGGCACATCAACGCACACCTGGCAGAACAATTTTTGATGAAAAACTTGGGACCCTTGAGGTACTTTCTAGGGATAGAGATAGCATGTAGCCAAAGAGGTGTTGTTCTATCCTAGAGAAAATATGCTCTTGATATTCTATAGGAGGCTGGTATGCTTAGAGTGAAGCCAGCCAATATTCCCATGGATCTGAAGGCTCATTTGTATGATCCTGAGTCACCACCTGTTGACAGTAGATAGTATAGACAGCTAGTGGGTAAGTTGTTATATCTTACCATTACCAAGCCTGATCTTTCATTTACAGTTGGTAGGCTGAGTCAATTTATGGCCAAGCCTACTAGGCAGAACTCAGACGCTGCAATGATGGT
Organism: Thalassia testudinum; assembly: GCA_037157565.1. Classification (NCBI taxonomy): domain Eukaryota; kingdom Viridiplantae; phylum Streptophyta; class Magnoliopsida; order Alismatales; family Hydrocharitaceae; genus Thalassia; species Thalassia testudinum. The sequence goes on along the minus strand of JAZHRO010000039.1, from coordinate 112,971,617 downwards.
CTTGCAGTATATCAAGAAGGCTACAAGACAAGGTCTTTTGTTTACTAGAGGGACTTCTATGTCAGTTGTTGCCTATTCTAATGCAGATTATGCAGGTTACTTGATAGATAGGAAGTCTACTATAGGATTCTGCACATTTGTAGCTTGCAATATTGTAACTTGGAAGAGCAAAAAGTAGGCTGCTATTTCCTAATCTAGTACATAATCTAAATATAGAGCCATGGCACAGACAGCTGCAGAGCTCATGTGGGTGAAGTCCCTCCTTACTGATCTGCATGTTCATATTGATGGAATTATGGAGATACGTTGTGATAATGTGGCTGCTACTTTATATTGCTAACAATCCAATATTCCATCAGCATACTAAACATGTAAAAGTGGATTGCCATTACACACAAAATCTTATCCAGAAAGGCTATTTGTACACAACTCCGATCACCACTGATGATCAAATGGCAAACATCTTCACCAAGCCTCTCAATCGTTCCACTTTTGATTCTTGTTGTTCCAAGCTGAGCATGATTTATATCTATGCTTCAGCTTGAGGGGAAGTGTTGAGAGACTTAAGTTATATGAGGGTGTATTTTTCATTTGCTTATTTTTATAGAGAGTTGTGTTGTAATTTGTTCTATGTCTCTCTCTATAAAAGAGAGGTAGGGTTTCTTTGGAAAAATAAGACTTATCATTTTCCCCATCTCAAATCAATCCTAATAACTCAATCAATCACAACTCCTAAATTATCTCTTCCTAAATTTGGACTCCTATTACTTAAAACAAAGTTGCCACGTGGCATAACTTGGCATGCAAGCCACCCAATTAGACCCAAGGCCACACGACCTGACCAACTGGCAAACTGACTGCCACCTGGACTATCCACATGGCTCACTATGCCACATGTCAGTCCACAAGGCTAACTCCATTCTCCACAGTTTTCAAACAATTCATACCAAGCATGCCTTTTGGCTCTTTTAATTTCAAAAGCTAAGGGATAAAAGGTGATTGTGGATACATACAAGTATTTTATGAAGCTAAGGGATAAAAGGTGATTGTGGATACATACAAGTATTTTATGAAGCTAAGGGATAAAAGGTGATTGCAGATATATACAAGTATTTTCTCAAGTTGAAACCTTAATTTTCAACAACGAGAGGTGATTGTGGCACAACCACACGTACACATATCCACCAAAGTAAGGTTAGGCTCCATCCCTTGTTTTGCGCATATTAATGTTCTTTACTCACATGAATAATATTAGAGGAAAAGGAGATGAGTCAAAAGCACACAACCTTGCACATAAAAATGTAGTTTAGGACCTGAAAAGCATAATTCACAAGGAAACAAGTGTTATCAGTGGCATCCAATAGACAGAATTTGGGTGGCTATAACGAGATGGCCAAAGTCCGACTCCCTTACAGCACAGAGAAAATTTAATATACTATTTTGTTGTTCTCTCTTCTGCAACTTTTCCCCATCTTGCATTCCATTTGAGGGACAGGTACAAGGACAAAGCTTGTTTATCAAAATGCACCCACAAATCCATGATGGGCAATTTACCAGGGTAAGACTTCCCCTTTCAATTTGCCCATTTCTTTCATCATGTTTGCATCTGTTACTGGAATGGAATTTTCCCAAAGATCTAATAACCTCACTCAGCAGGAAAATATTCAAACTCTGTTCTTTGGCTTCAACTACAATCCATGTACGTGCACAAAGCCCTATACATGCTTGATTCTGGCGTGAATCTCCTTGTTTGCTTGCTTGCATGCCAATGTGCAGGCACACGCGCACACCCACACAGAAGCCTCTGATTCTGACTGCAAGCTGCATAGATCTTCTATCTTCCATAGCTCTGTTATGGAAACTTAAGTTCAGAACTTCAACAACTTTTAAGCCACTGCAGGAATCTCTCATCATTTCTAAAGGTAATAGCAGGGTTGCAGGTCTCAAGCAATCTCCCTTTTAGCTTCCAAAGTAATCATTTCTAGAGGTCGTAAACCTTCCACCACTACTTGTCTATTGAGGGAAGCTGTGATTTATGGAGTCCCTATGGTTGCATGGTCTTGCAAACAATATTGCCAATATCGAGATATCTTGCCTATCATGCAATGGAACCTTCAATGTGTGACCTTTAGGGTTGATGGAGTGTTGATCCACCCTACATGACAAGGAAGACTAGTGCCATCTTCATTTAACTTGCCTCCAAGCTATTATGTCCACACAAGTCAAGTGAACGTGATATGGAGATGGCAACTGAAGTTGCAGTTTCCCTTTTTAGGGAATTCCATGATCATGGTGGATCCGCAATGAAATAGCAAAGTTCAAAGATGTAATGCAATAAGGTTGACAGCTGATCAGACCATTGATGATACTTCCATATTTGGACTAAGACGAACTATTATAGGAGATGGATTAAGAAATCTAGATGTGAACAAGATGAACTACTCGGGTGCTGCTATAACTCCATTGAGAGTCTCCCTGATTTCAGAAGTGAGATCAATGCGCATCACATCCCCTCACACCAGTTCTCTCCAAATAGTGGGTGAGCTAGCGTACTAAGTAGTGGAGAAAGATTGAAGCTTTTTGACTTGATTGAAAGATAGGTCCTTCAAGTTTATACAATTTGGGGGAGAGCATCGATGCTACCCTGGAACTCTCAGCATTCATTTTAAGTTGTTCGGACAAAGAATAATGTTCTCTCCAACATATGGTCCAACCCTTGGGAAAAAGTGATAGAACTAGCTCCAAAGGCTCATTACCATAAGGGCTTCTAGTCTAGCCGTCGATAGCATAGCTATTTACTATGTATGGTATTTACCTCTCAATATTGGCTATATATGGTGGGTCTCTCTTTACATCAATTTTAGAAAATGTTGACCCTAAACCAGCACTGGTTCACAAGTAGAGTATACTAGGGTGTGTGTAAAGAACAATGTTGAAGGAACTCGACAAAATGACCCTGTAACTTTGGGAGAAGGGGTGCTCTCCCCTCCTCCAAGTTGAGGAAAGTGGCATATGTTAGGGGGTAGCAACTGTTTATTAAAAACACCAAGCTCTACCAAGTGGTAACACGATGTATAGAGTTTGGCACCTGCACGGTGTCGAAAGGCCGGAAGGATAAGTGTGATAAGCTTTGAATGGAAGACCCAATAATGGCGACAATAACCCTAATCCTCCTAAGGTAGTGAAATTCCTTGTCACATAAGTAGTGACCTGCATGAATTGTATCACAATTGCCCCACTATATCTAACATGGATCCCATGAAATTGAATTATTTGCTGCCAGGCCCGACTCCAAATGTGGGTGATGATGCAGCTACTTTGGCACTACTATCTCCTCCCATTGACTTGTAAGATGGTTGCCTATTATTCTTATTCTGAGAAAGAGCTTATTATTACTATGTAAGAAAGTCACCACATGAGAGAAACTTAGAATTCTTGAGGTGTCCAAATGGACGAGATCAAAACTATTTGAGGTCGTTAAATGAGAGATTCTTGGAGGTCCTTATATGAGAGACACCAACTCTCTCTTAGAGGTCCATGAAGAGGAGAGACTCACTCTTGAATTCTTTGCAGGAGAGACCTATTGTCCTTGAGGTTTCCACGTGCAAGGGACTCTACTCAGAGATGGATATCTTTTACCAGCTACTATGGAGGCTCTACTCAGATATAGATACATGGGCTTTTTGCTCTCCTAATTAGATTGTATTTGATGATGGAGTCGTTTCCTATTACTACTCAAATTGGAGGAAAAATTCAAAAGAACATCTTTAACAATCCATCATAAACTTTACTCAAGTATTCACCTTCTTCAGCTCATCATTTGTTATGTCAAGATACCTCGTTTTATCTTCTGACAGTTAAGATGTTTTCACTACCTTTTTTTTTTTTTTCTGAAACCTCAAATAGCCATCCACTCCATTGCTTTCCAAGAAGGGGAAATTCCATATGTTTTGTCCAAAAGCAATGATGAGACACCAATTCCCTTACAACAGTTTCAACGCTCTTCCCCCTAAAAAAACACCATGTTTATTTCAAGCCATAGACATCAGAGGCCTGAAAGGTTCGCACAGCAGTCCTGAATTTATCCCATAAATAATTAGCTGAAAAGATATCAATAATAGGGAGCTGCAGGAGCCTCCGAGACTCCACAGCACAAGGACACCCAAGAAATAGCCTTTATATTGGACAAAGATGTCTTTATCTATCTCACTACTCTAAACGAGACTAAGACTTGATGCTGCAGACTATCTTCTTGGAGATAAAGGTCTTTGCTTATCCCAACACAACCTTGAAGAAGCTTGATGCTATGACTTGCTACTTAAAGCAACCAACTCTCTTGGAGAACAGCTTTGACAATAGATCCTTTGAGACTATGTACTCATTTGGAGGACACCTTTGACATATCTTCTTAGGAAATGTTCAGTCTATCTACTTACTACATGAGGAAGCACTCTAGCCAATCAGCCCACTCTTTGTACCTAAAGATCTATTCAGTAGGAGTCAGTATTTTTCAATCTTTTATGTAATAATATAAAACCTTTAGAATGAAAGTAGAATTACGAGTCATATTATTAGTTGATTAGGTAGTTGGATGATTTTGATCCTAATTAAGATCCAACTAGCACTATGTTAGTGAGTATGGTCCTACACCTTTTAGTAATAAAATTATGACCGGATTTTGCTCTTGAGATGAAGCAATGAATATACAGCTTTCTAGGCTGCTTTTCCTGTGGTTTTCCATTCAGGGTTTCCCACATAAGCCACAGAGTTCTTTGTTACCTATGATGCTGCAATTCTATATTTATTTGTGTAACCAGTGTTCCTGTTGCTTGGTCTTTTTCCTAAATCTACACATGTTTTCTTTCTTTTGAGAGTTCATAAAATTTTCATTCACTTCAAGTAAAACAATACAGTCTGCTATAGACAAAAGCCAGACCACAATAGACCATGTAAACTACCCGTCAGAAAGCAACCAAATTCTGAAGCTCAGTAACAGATCCCAGCACATCCAAGACAACCATTGTGGGTGATGAGGAATTCCGCTAGTGATGCAAAGCATTCCTCTCTTTCTAAATCCTCCAAACCACTGCTGCCAAATCCTATCATAATAATCTGCTATGGTCATCACTAACAATCAAAATTCATTCGACAGATCCCTTTAGATCACCAAATCAATTTCCAAACCTCCCAACTTTTGACGTATGTCCTTCCAAATAGAAGAAGCGGTCGGGCATTTAAAAAACAAACATGATCTATCTTCCACCTCAATATCATAAAATCCACACAATCGGATGCCCAGCCCCTAGCCCACAAATCTATGACCTGTAAGAAGACAGATTTTAAGTGTGAAGAGTGTGCAACATGACCTGCTCAGGACAAATTTGTTCAACCAAGTAGCCCAATAGAGGATCCATCCCACCTCTTTTTCTCATAGCCTCCAAAAGACCTTAACAAGTGGGAAGCCATCCACTCCCATAGGCCATTGCCACATAGCAGGACTTGTCCCCAAAGACAACCCAGCAGCAAGGCGGCACCACAACTCAACCAGTTGTCTCCATGCGTACAAATCTCACACTCTAATCCAAGACGGAGCATCTGGCTGAAACTGTCCATAGGCAGCCCTCATCTGTATTGCCCAAGAAGAGTTCCCAACAGCCAGCTTCCAGAACCTTTGTAAAGACTATGACTTCATCAAAGTGACAGGATCAATCACACCAGGACCTCCTTCAAACTTGGGTAAAGTTACCATTTCCCGGTCCAGTAAATGAGACTTCGCATCCCATAGAATATCTACTAGAATAGCAGCAGAAAACAATGATCAATCTTATTCTAAAAAGAAACCATATACCTCTTTATATAGATAGAGGTGTGGAAATAATTATAAAGCAAAACCAATCAGAAATAAAAAATGACAAAGTAGCCCTCAAAAGTATAAACAAAGACCAAAGGGGGACTCAACACTCCCCCTCAAATTGGAGCATAGATGTCAATCATGCTCAGCTTGGAATAACAGACATCAAACGTAGATCAAGGAAAAGGCTTAGTGAAAATGTCTATTGTCTAGTCCTCAGAAGAAACAAAAGTGGTGTCGATGACTCCACGCTGGATCCGATCCCGAGTGTAGTGATAGTCAACCTCAACGTGTTTGGTGCGCTCATGAAACATTAAGTTGTTAGCAATATAAGTGGCGACGCGATTATTACACCGCATCTTCATAGGCTCTTCCACCAGCGCATGTAAATATTGTAAAATGGATCTCACCCACACCATCTCTGCAACAGTCTAAGCCATAGCACAGTACTCAAACTCTGCACTGGATCTAGACACCACTCTTTGCTTTTTGCTCCACCATGTGACTAAGTTCCCAACAACATAAGTACAGAAATCAGTAGTTGACTTTCTATCTGCCAAGCAACCAGCATAATCCGCATCAGAATAGCCAACCACTGTCGTTGTTGTGCCTCTAGAAAATAATATGCCACACCTAGGTGCTTTCTTTAGATATCTAAGCACCTGCATCGCTACCTCCCAATGTTGTTTGGTAGACCTATCCATGAACTGATTCAACTTCCACACTGCTAATGAAATATCTAGCTCGGTAATGCTAAGATATAATAGCTTGCCCACTGGTTATCTATAAGATATGTTGTCCACAGGTGCTGACTCAGCATCAAATAGATGCCTCGTGGAATCCATGGGTATGTTGGCAAGCTTAACCCCTAACATCCCTGTCTCCTATAGTACATTAAGAGCGTACTTACGCTGTGAAAGTACAATGTCCTCTCTGCTTCTTGCCACCTCAATGCCTAGAAAATATCTCAACTAGCCTAAGTCCTTCATTACAAACCTATTAGCCAATGTCTTTTTCACCTCAACTATCCCAGCTTCACCATCACCAGTAACAATGATGTCATTAACATATACCAAAAGTACAACAACTCCCCTGTCACTCCTTCGAACAAACAAGGAATGAACCACAGATGATCTCTGAAGGCCTATCACATGCACCACCTCAGATAGCTTCTGAAACCACGCACGTGAACTCTGCTAAAGTCCATAAATGGTCTTCCGGAGTCTACACCCACACTCCACCTGAGTCTCAAATTCAGGAGGCTACTGCATGTAAACTTCCTCCTGAAGATTGCCATATAGAAAGACGTTCTTCACATCAAGTTGGTTGAGAGGCCACTCAAGATGGGCTGCAACAGACATCAAACTCTACACTGTCGGTAGTCATGCCACTGGATAAAATTGTCAAAGAAATCCACCCCATAGATGTGGATGAATCCCTTTGCAACCAACCAAGCCTTATGCCTTGAAATAGATCCATCAGGATTGTATTTCAAGGCAAAGACCCAACGACATCCAACCACTCATGCTCATGCAGGAAGTAAAGTAAGCTCCCATGTTGCTCTGGAACAAAGAGCAACCATCTCATCCTCTATAGCCTAACGCCATTTCAGACCAAGCATGGCTTGCTACTAGATGTTATATCATCAGTATGCAAACTGCCCATGATCACTTGAACTGGAGAGGGTGGTGCCTGTGTAACTACTGGAATATCTAGTATCTACAAAGTGTTGTGAGGACATCTGTAGGTAACAGTAGGCTCAAAAAACCTCACAAGTCCAATAGTAGTAGTAGGGGAAGTGAAAATAGGTATCTCCTCCAAGGGAACAGCCAGGATAAGCATGGGCACGTCCATAACCTTAAGAGATATTCCTCGAGCAACAATGGAAAAATACAGAATAGACTCATGAAAGGTAACATCCGTACTCACATAATGCCTACCGGTAATGGGATCCAGGCACATATACCCCTTCGGAGTCCTTGAATACCCCAAGAATACACACTAGACTACACGTGGCGCAAGTTTGTCTCGGCCTAGGGAAAGAAGATGAACAAAAGCAACACAGACAAATACTTGTGGTGGCACATGAAAAAGCTCCCAGTCAGGATGCAACATATGCCAAGGAATCTGCTCATGAAGTACTAAATTGGGTCTGTTGATCAAGTAACAAGCAATAAGAACGACATCTCCCTAGTATAACTGAGATACACTATAGTGAATCAACAAAGTACGAGCTACATCCAGAAGGTGACAATATTTCCTTTCAGCCACCCCATTCTATTAAAAAGTATGAGGACATGTGGTCTGATGTATAATTCCATGAGATCTATAAAAAGTAGAGAGTCTTGTGGTGCAGAACTCAAGGGCATTATCAGATCTCACTACTTTAACAACTGTTGAATATTTATTCTTTATCTCCAACAAAAAATGCTCAAGAATAGATCCAACATCTGATTTATTTTTCAAGAGAAATATCCATGATAGGTGTGAGAAATCATCAACAACCACCAAGTAATACCAGTGACCATGCATGTTTGGGATTTGACTCGGACCCCATACATCCATATGTAGCAACTCAAACAAAGTTGTGGATCCAGGATGAGTACTCACCAGAGATATGTGTGGAATAACACATCGAAGACTGTCTAGAGGAAGATGTCCAAGTCTAAGATGCCACTAAAAAATACTCCCAACAGTAAAATAGATGCCTCCGTGACACACATCAAATGGAGACTGAATCAGACGATAAACACCACCCTCTACATGGCCACTACCAATTATCCTTCCTATCAATTGTCTTCAAAGACGCATCCCACTTTATCAAAAATAACCCAACAATTAAGTTACTTAGTGATACTACTAACCGAGAGTAGGTTGATGGGAAAGTTTGGCACAAACAAAACATCAGGTAATTTCAACTTGGAGGCCACTGGCACCTCCCCTTGGCCCCCTATCCTGGAGTGCCTACCATCCACGACTTGAGCCGTCGTGCCTGCAGTAAACCAACTTCAATCTCCACTAAGGTATCTTGAGGCTCCTGAATCAACCAACCACTTGGTGCAATCATGTTTCTTGTCATTTGCAAGAGACACTAAGTCAATGCCTCCCCTGAAATCATCATAATGGCTGCAGCCTCGGAGTAGTCTCTCATACTCACTCCGTGTGATGGTTACTGTATCACTTTCCAACCTTCCGATCTCAATTCAGCAAAGATAGTTGCCTTAACATTAAGAGAGGCCATCTTCCTTCAACCAAGTCACACGAAAGACAAGAAGAATATGCCAAGAAATAAGATCTGAGATTAATTTTAAATTATGTTGAGTGTTGGAAGAAGCAAATCAGGAACTCAACATGAATTTCTAGGCAAAAGGGGACCCAAAATCCACCATAAAAGGGGCCCTCCTCTTTAGCCTGCGTGCCCTAAGCAAGCCGGTGCACCCAGCAGCACCAGCACTGCCCTGCATGGGTGGCACCAGCAGCCCTGCAGGGCAACGCCAGCTACTGCTACAGTTGGTGCTACCTGACTGCTGATGCCGCTGGCTACTGCTGCTACTGGTGGCACTTGGTGCCACTGGTGGCTGCTGGCAGCTCCGGTGGGAAGAGGAGGAGAGCAGAGATTAGGGTTATGGTGGACAGGTTTTGGGGCTTGATTTAGGTGAGATATCAAAACCCAACCTAGGATCGCGCTCTGATACCAAATGGGAAACAATGATCAATCTTATTTCAAAAAGAAATCCTACACCTCTTTATATAGAGAGAGGTGTGGGAACAATTGCAGAGTAAAATCAATCAAAAATAAAAAATGACAAAGTAGCCCTCAAAAGCATAAACAAGACCAAAGGGGCAATCAACAATAGCATTTACCTTGCGGTCGCGGAGAATCTTCCATGAAACTACAGCAGATTCCAGCCTTTATTTGAGCAACCACTCAACCACTGATGTATAACATCCCCAAAACCCCACGAATGTAAATGTTGGTTCTACTAATCAACATGCATAACATCCCCAAAAAATTTTTGACTTGTTATAGGTACATTTATTCTCTTTGCACCCAGAATTCAACAATTATATCTAAATCCACCCATGGCCAATAACCAGAACTCCTCAGAATTCAGCAAACTTAGTGATATAGAACCAAAAACCATCATCAACATTTTTTTCGTACCATGAATCGCACAGTAAAAAAGCAAAACATGCACACGGTACTAAGAAAAAGCAAAAGCTGGATAAACAGTAACCAATCCCTCCCTTCCGTTTTCACTAACGCATGCCTTTTAAAACCACGTCAGCTGGTTTCTCCCACAAATGGCTGCCAAGTTGGCCTCCACCTGGTCCATAATCTAAACAAAAGGAAGCATCTTTTTCTCTAATCAGCAAACGACCTCCTTAGACAAACAAAACCCAAATGAGTCAAGATGTGGGTACCTGCTCCTTCGAAGTGGGCGCTGAATTGAAGCAATTGAGGTTGCTCCCCTCGAGAACAAAGTACCTCTTTTGGGAGTAGTGGAGACCAAAGCGACCAGATCGGATAAGATGTAGCCAACCCTCCATCCTCCCCTCTTGTTCCTGAGGATTATTACCCATCATCTCAGATCAGCTCCTCCTACTCCCACCAATGATCAATCTCACAACCACCTCCTCCCCCTCTACTTCTCCATCCCTTCGCCAGCAGAAGGATTACGAGCAATTTTAGTGACTGGAAACGGAAAGTTTCCTCCTTCTGATACTCGAAGAACAGAGAGGGGATCAAATGGACCAAAATCCCCCAAAGGTCACGTCTTTTCTCGTCCTCCCCTGTAAAAAGGGGATGTCTCAGAGTGGTGGCAAGTATCAGCAGTTGGTGGTGGTGATGGTATTCTCCACTATTGTCGGGTTGCGTTCTAGAGTGGAATTTCTCAACGCCTATCAAAAAGTGTTGGCATCTGTGTCGATTAAATTTGGCGCAGATTTCAGCGCATTGATTGACGTTGACGCATTTGGAAAAGAATAAACCCAAAAAAAAGAGTAGCCCTTTGAATGACTTTACTGATGATTTTGGTTTGTTTGCTGCCTGTATACTGGTGGCCCCTCTTCTTGTCCACAAAAGACAACGAATAAGTTAAAATAACGTAACTGTTAGGGATGTTTGCGTAAATATCATTATAAACACGGATTGCATCTTTTGTGTGCACGTAAGCGGTGAGAAAATGCTACGCCCATCAACGGTCAGCCATTGAGAAGGTGTCCACACCCATCAACCATCTATAAGAAAATTTTTGCAACCATCAACACCTATTAATCATCATCAAAATAATTTCTTACGGATACATGCACTCATTCATTCCGATAGAAGAAATTTGGTCATCATTTTTTATAAATTTTAACGACTTATTAACAACGGTTATTTTTCTCAATTCGATCTTTGAAGTTTACGCACAAAAAAGAGTCATCCTAGTCTTGATCATTGCTTATGTTATTCCACTTCATCTTTTTTGTTTTGCGAAAAAAATATTTCATAAATGGAATCACAATTGCTAAATTAGGATGTATCCCTGTACGACGAGAGAAGGGAAATATCATGCAGGAACTAACAACTCAATTGAAAAACTTCAAAACAAAAACAACGGAAACAACCAAAACATTAACCCTCTCATGAAACTCACACCCCCTTTTGAGGAACTAGGAAAACAAGACAACCACATGAAAAGAAGAAAACAAAAAGAAACAACAAAGGTAAAAGAAGCATCTAGGTAATAAATGATCATAGCAGATAGAGAATCGCTTCATGCCACTAGTTGACGACTGCACCACTTCAAGAAATCCTTGACGATCTTCATGATCCATGTAAGCAAGTACCAGCAAGCCAAGGGTGAAGCGAGTTAGCCAACCACTCAATCATGTGAAGCATGGATTCAAGCATGATCCGCAAATAGAAGTGGTGCCATGGTGATGGGCAAATCCCAAGCAAATTAAACCCAATCTCGTTCATCGCAAATTCATCAACACCATTGCCATGTTTAAGAAGGAGCATTCACAAATTCACCAAACTAAACCTTGGTCACATAAGAGACTGTAATGACTCGAAATTCAAATCCACGCCCAAATCTAGACTGACCATGTCAAGATGAATTTGTCAACACTGGTTGAGCACTAATCAGGTTAGTGTAGCCTAAAAACAGAGAAACACATGTTTTGGTCAAACCTGATCAACTCTCAAGTAAAAGTTTACTTGGAATATGTCGTATACATTACCGTTGGATTTCTTTTGTCATAGCTTTCCAACAAAACCAATTTCGCAAAAATCTAAGTTATAAAGTAAAAGTTATCTACAACAATGCTTAACAAGGATGTAAGCGTACTCAAACAAAGGCAAGGGCATTTTTGTCCTTTTTCCACATTTTCCAAAAATCTAGGTCGTGCCTTCAAGCTATTTAAGGTCACTTGGGGTGCATCCCATTGTCATTCCATCATTATTGATGCATAGTTGTTAAAGTAAAGAGAGGAAAAAGGAGAAAGATGACAGAAGAGAGATTGAGAAAGAGAAGAGGATCACTCTTTTCTCGCAAGTGGTTGTAGCAAAAGGGGACTGCTTGGCATCCAACTTTGTCGCATGTGGTAGAGGCGCAGTGGTGATGTCAGCGACAATAGTGGTTGTGTCAACAGGAGGCACGCGCAAAGCGTAAGTGGATGCACAAGCAAGGTGGTCAATGCCCAATTGTACACACATAGTGCAAGTTGACACATAGGCGACCAAGCCGACACTTGATTGCAAGCATAATGTGGGTGGATCCAAGCGTGGCGCGTGGTGATAGGCACAAACTAGCAGGGGGATGATTAATTCAAATCGATCAACAGTTCAAGGATGGTTCAAATCAGCCAGCAGAAACAAATGAACTAATTGAAGATATATAAATACCACTGATAGTTTGGCAAATGAATTGAGCTTGAAGTAATGAATGGTTGAGTTAATGACAAACATGAAACTTTGTGAGAACTGATGAGTGCACTTTAGTGGACAAATATTAAGCCTAAAGCTGCTAGATCCTACATATTAGGATGTATTAATTTGTGCATATAGATATAAAATAAGCATATGCATTGTAATTGAATTTAAATTGTGTTTCCTTGCATTTTACATTTGTAGGGTTCATGTAAATAATTACACTTGCATAATTCTATTTGGTTGGCATTAGACACTTCCATATGACATATAAATAATAATGTTTCCATTTTCAATTGCAGGAGACTAAATAAGGCAATAGGAATCCAAAAAAATTCCACGTCGGAGCGTCCCTTGTAAATTGGTCGAGCCACTTTGGGAAACTCTTATGTGTCAACCCATCCCTGGATTCACGATGAAGACTTCTTCAAAAAGTGGCAATCTGAGAAGAATTTTGATTGCCGTGAGTTAAACATGGAAGGGCCTCCATTTATTTGAATTCTTTGCTAATTTTGGAGAAAACGAGATCCACATTTTAGGGTAGAATTGATTGGACGTGAGGGAGAGTAGAGGGGCCTTATAGGTGTGTTCATTTCATGTGGGAGGGGGATTGGAGGCACATCCATCATCTCCTCGCAAAAAGAGAAAGAGAAGAGGAGAGGTGGTCATCCCCTCCTCCACTTGACCACCCTCCTCTCCTCCCATGCATCACCACCACTGTGTCATCCTCTTCTCCATGGCCTTGGCATGAGGGGCACCGCCCCACCAACCCCTCTCACGCCACGAAGTTGTGTGCAAGGCACCACCCCACCACCCCCTTATCTCACAATAGTTGTGCATGACACATCGTACAACTTGGAGGAGAAGAGAAGCTATTGCCATCATTGCCACGTCGAAGAGCAAGAGGAGCACCATATCATACGATGGTGACAGCACCGTGCGATTCCACTGCATCGCCTTCGATATCGTCTATGACTCCACACCAACAATCCCGGGGTTGCCCTGGATTTGGCGAACTCTTTCCCTTTCATTTTTATTTCATGTTTTAATTGTTTTTGTGATGTCATGAACTTTCATACTATTTTGGTGATTGAATAAAGATTCGAGATATTATTTTACATGCCTTCTCTATGGTTTGACCTTGTTTATGCTCGACTTTGACGAGAAATTTTTCTACGCGCATGATTTGGGCCAATCAATGACAATTTATATTTTCTTTAACAGAAAGCACATGATCAAGAACAGTAACAGTAAGTCTCGTGCCTAGTATCAACAACATAGGTGGTCATACTTGTTTAGAGGTGGAGACTGATTCAAGGAGTGAACTAACCTCCATATGACTCTTCTGATAGGTTGTTTAACCAATCGAGTAGCTAGATGTAAGCGGATACATAATACTAGTTCTGAGATATTATTGTTGTTGTTTTGTCATACCTTGTAGTAGAGACGACTCATCATGTGTCAATGCGGGATAGCTCATCGCATGCATATTGCATGAGTCGTAGTCACTACTTCACCCAGGCTTGGACCATGGGGCAGTTAACAAAGTGGTGAGTTAGGTATGAGTCGTTCTCTTGGCATGTCCCATATCGACCACACTATTTAAGACATCGTAGTGATATCTCCTCGAGCCTTCTGAGGTAATTGATTTGAGCATTTGACAGCCAAAATGGTGGAAAGTCACAAATAAAATGAACTTAATTAATATATGGAAAATAAAAAGATTAATTTGAGAACAATACTTGTTTACCTTACTAGCTTCCTTTAGTTCTTGTAATTCTTTTATGTTGTTTTTCTACTATACTCAATTATTGCTAACGTTTCTCTCATTGGACTCTGTACTTAGGTTTTGGTAGGCCACAATCAAGTCCTACGACTGTAGTGGGTTAGTCTGAGTGTAACATCCTAGTGATTGGTAGCTATCGTAGTGTGTCTAGTTTTTTTTTTTTTCAATAGTTCCTTTAGTACTATTTTCTTCTATTATGTGCTCATAAATTATGATGGCTATGGATGACGATCATTTGCTACTATTTTAGTTCAGCTTATTCTTTCATTATCTATTATATATGTGATGTGATGCGTTGTTCATGTATATTATGTTCTATGTTTGTATTGTCGGAAATAAGCCTCGGACCCTCACGAGAATTAAGAGGGCACGAGGAGTTGAACAATTTAATCCCTGATTCCCATAGCATCATGGAAGTGTAAAAACATAGGTGTTAAAAAATTTTCTTCGAATAACATACTTGGGTCTATGCCCAAAAACCCGAATAATGAAATTCGAGAAAACATATAACAACCTATGTAACTAAAACCATATGGAGAGATCTAGTATCTCTCCATTCTAAGATCTTCACGAGTAAGAAGTTATACCTATTGGTAGAGTAGCACAACATCCCACGTGTTGTGTCTCCTATTATAAGTCTTACCTACAAGAACTCCCTCCTTCTTAGCTAGTAGATGAGACCCTTCGCACCTGATCGGGGTTTTCTTTCTCTCTTAGTTAATTTTGCAATTGTAGTATAAAATGTGCTGGAGAAAAATCTCAAATCAAAGATTAGTAAATATATGTTAAAATTGTGCCACAAGATCAAGTCGTTTACACAGGGAGGAACAAACCTAATAAATTTACGCATATATTGCATTCATGTTCACAAATACGATGGAAGTAAATGTCATGGTTAAAGAGAGAATTGAGAGAAATAGAGAGCAACGAAAAAGATAAAAAAAAAAAACAAAATAGAACAAAAAATTAATAATGGAATAGTGTTTACAATAAAAAAAAGAGAAAAAAACTAATTGAGGTAGTCCTGTAGCAAAATAGGCAAGCAGGTTCAGGCAGCCTCGCTCGCACGTGGAGGCCACAGCTAGCGACGCTCTCGGCGGGAGGAGATCTGCCAGAGATAGGAGGGAATGCGAGGGTGGTGACAGTGAGGCCTAAGGTGGCTAGAGCCAGCCAACTGGTGAGGAGGAGCAACCACTGGCATTGAGGCCATGGACAACGATGGAGCGGGCAGTCAGCGATTTCAACGGCAAGGGTGCGACGGCAAGCACCCAGCGAGCTCGCTAGTGGTGCTGGCAACGTGGATGGAGGTCGAAGATGGTCGGATGAGGGTTGCTGGGGACGATGGTGATGGGTTCTCGTGAAGTTACAGAGAACGAACAAGAAGAAAATAGATAAGGAGAAGGTGAAAAGAGGATGAGGTGCAGTGCGAGGCAACGCGCTGTTACCATGTGGGCGATGGAGATGGAGATCGCGGTGATAGACGCGGTACATGAGATAGCTGGAGGCGCAATGCAAGGCCTATGGTCGCGGTTGGTGAGAGGAAGGAGCACGCGATGGAAAAGCTCACAGAGGTCATAGTGCGCGCTATGGGGCTGCAGTGTACGCCATGTCCATGGTGCGGGTGGAAGAGGGTGCAACCACCTGCTCCAAGGGCTGGTTGCCCCTTGGAATCGACGACCGTCCTCTATCCCCCCTACTCTTCCTTTTTATTTGATCGGCCCACCATTCCCACAAACAAATCCCTTGATTCAAGGGATTATTTTAGTTCCTTTCCAAACATAGTCAAAACCAATTAGGCAAGGGGTTATGCCTTGTTGGATGGCCACAATTCATGCTCGTGACTTGTGTTGCATCTTGCAGAGACGCCCTCCAAATATTAAGTTTGGCTCTCATGGCCAGACGAATTTCTTCCCTCCTGCATACATCAAATTAATAGCATAAAACTATGTAATCAAATGCAAATCAAATGTAGAAACATATACTAACTCTGCATGTAGGTTAAGACAACTAACTCCTAAGACATAGGCAAATAAGCGTGTCCAGAAAATGCAATTAGACTGTACTTAGGTTGACTTGTGGTCAATTAAAGTGGACCCATCAATATCGAGAAGAGTTGATTCCTATGTGTGTAGCACGAATGCTTCATGCTGCGTGAACTCCTTCACAAACCAGGAAGTGACCCTCGCCTCAAAAACCACTAAAACTTGGCATAGAGAATCAAATCCTCTTGGCCAAGTACTATCCAGTCAATCAAAGTCCTTATCGGTTGACACCCAACACTATCAGGCCAAGGATTAAGCCTTCTTGGATCGAGTCCTCAATTTTGTGCACCGACTAGATGACCGAGAGGCTTCTTGGACGTCACCCATGTACTAGAAAAGGGAGGAGGGCATCTGCTTGCTTAGCTTATGGACAACTCTCTTCTTCTCAAGGAGAAGGGAGGCACCCATTTCTTGGTAGGGTCGACCTTCTTCTTCTCACAACGAGAAGAAGGAGAAGGGCATGGCATCTTCTCTTGATGGTGGTGACTGCACTCAATTAGGAAGCAATTAAGGCATCACATGTAGATTTTAGGATATATATATAGGGTTCCTTAAACTGAACCTAATATGATGAAAACTCGTGGATCTCCATCCAAGAGTTGGGATCTAATCTATATGAATTTTATAGGATTGGCCTATAATAATTTATGGGATGTTTTAATCTAGTATCAAAACATAAATTAACTGCAACCCAACCCTTGAATTTTGTACCTAATCAAATTAGGTGCAATTAATCATCAAATTGAATGTGATTTAACTCCTTATATCACATCCATCAATCCAATCAAGTAGGAACCTACCAAAATTATTATTGGTTTCTTCACACTAATAATCAAGGGTTCAAGTTTAGTGGAATTATGACCTACACCTCCCTCAGGTATTTCAAATACCTATGAATTCCTTACAGTTGAATATATATATAACCCCTAGGATTAACTTCCAAACTCATTGTCAATCCCATCATGAGTTACATACCTTTCACATTCTTTTTGTATCATTAAGACAAGAATGAAGACCATATTCTTTCCCAAAGGATTGTCTTCTTCTCTTCATGTATGGGTTAGATCAGTGTCGGTACAACCATGTATGGATGTTTGATTGCAAATTAGACTCATCTGAATCCTTAGGCTCACTTAGAGATGATCAATTTGATTTTGGGATTCCTATTAAACCTGAACTTTCCTTGAGTAGAACAAGGGCTAGATTAGTGCCTTTTGAGGATTTAAACCTAGAATATGATCGCATCATACTCACCCAAGGTCCTAATGAACTTACCCTTGAAAATATACCTATAGAGCTACACTCTAATCCACAATTGACTATGGATCCAAATTTACAAAATAATTTGTGCCAAAAATGATTAGGGTCCTAATCATTTAAGGAGCTTAAAAAAACAATATACAACCTCAATCAGAAAATGTTGCAAATTTTTTTGTTAGGTTGAAAGAAGAAGAACGATGACTTAGGGTAAAGTTGGAGAAAATGAAGGAGGCTAGCTTAAAGAGAAATGAAGGGAACCCTAAAACTAAGACAAATGACGAGAAACCAAGTGGATTTAAAATTGAATCATACAAGACACTTGAGGTTCAATTAAGGGAATCGAGGGTAGAGTCAAATCAAAATCCTAGAGAACAATTGCATCAGGTTAAAGATGACTTATTTGAATCTTCAGAGAGAACTTATTTTGATGATCCAATGGCTGTAGAGGATGAGCCACAAGAGTTGTCCTAGGATCATGAGGTTTTTCACATCAAATCTTCACCTGAATCTGAATTGGAAGACCATGAAGAAAAGATACCATCACTTGAGAAGTTTGATCTTGATGAAGGTAACCATTATGAAGAATATATCCATGAGATTGAGAAGTATTTGGGACAAAAAGTTGAAGAATTGCCTACCACTAAACATGATTCACATTGGGAGTTGAACCATGAATCAATTGAGTTGGAAATAAAAAAAATTAAACTCACTTGATCAAACCGATGATGATCAAAGAGGTGAAGTGAATGAACATTTGAATGCCTTTAAAGATTCTAGGTTTGACTTAATCACAATGGATATTGATGAGGCGTGACTCAACATAGTTAAAATGCCCAAGTTAACCTAGAAATTAGGTTAAACACTACATTATTAACATAATAAATGGACTAAGTGTGAGAATTAAGGAAAATGACCTAAAACATCAAATTCGTGTTAAAAACACATAATTAGGTCAATTAATGAGATTCTATTTACAAATGCAAAATGATGATCCAATTGCAAATTAAACACATGATTGAGTTCAAAAGTTCAATTCAAGAGATGAATTAACTTCTTAAAGGTTCAATTAAGTTTCAATAAAAACTTCATTACATTTGGACATCATTAGGTCCTGCATTATTGATTTTACATTTAGATCCTTCATTTATTCACATTTAAAACGTTGAGGGACCTATTTGAAAAGTTGCAAGGGCCTTTTTGAAAACATCCAAGGATCGCTTTGAACTTATTTCAGCTCCTTATGGGCTTGAGCACACTTTTTCCACCATTTTGCCCTTTTTGGACCTCTCTAGCAAATTAATTATATAACTATGTAACCCTATGTAAGGGCTTTACAATGATATATTTTGATTGAAATTTGGATCCCAATTGAGCACTCAATTCAAGGCTCAAATAGAGCCCTCCAGAACGCAGCGACCGCCAACTAGGCGTTGTTCTTTTGGTACGTTGTGTGACACAAAGCAAGTGATGCAATATGAGATGCTTGTACGTCGACGACTGCTCAGTCGTCCACGTAGGGCACACTTATTACCACACCCTCTCCTCTCTCGAGCATATTGATACATAAGTATATGATTGAACAGTGATGGGCCGGGGGCCATGCACTGTAGCTGGCCCATTATAGGCCTGTCATGGGCCTAAACCAAATTGAAATAAAATGCACGATAATTGGACTAGGGTTGGTCCTTAGTAATGGTCTGATCCGGCTCACATGGGCTGTGCAACCCACGAATCGGACTGGCCCGGCCATCAAAACCCAACTTTTGGGTAGATGAACAGTGACCCAACGCTAAGAGAGAGAGAGAGAGAGATCCAAGAAAAAACTAAGTGTTGAACAAAGAAGAAGAGAAGAAGAGGATGAGCATGAGAATCAACTAAGTGTGAAAGACTTATAGTGTGTGTGCTTGTATGTACATGTGTATATGTATACTTATAGTATAATAATAAATGTATATGTACAATAAATAAAATATATATAATAAATGTATACGGATGCATAGTATAAATTTATATGTATATATGTAGAATATAAGTAGAATAGAGTACTGTTTGAGCCTTATATTTGTATAAATAAAATCTTAAGGCTTTAGTGACAATTGAATCTGTCATTGTAGATACATATGTTAGTAAAAGCACTCTTTTTGCCTTATGTTGTGTACATATCTTACTAAGGCTATAACGACACATATTTATGTTACTGTATATATAGTATATGCTACTAAAGATATTAGTATGTTAATATAACTTAATATAGTATATATTAGTAGCTATTTTTGTATCTATACTTAGGCATTATTTAAAGTAGCTGTACATAACTAACATAGAGTAATCTAAGTAGTTTTTCATGCCCGATTGGTTGTAAATTTGTTTAAGGCATTGCAGGTAGAATGAATTGATTCTTTTGTACATAATTAACCCATTCTTTCATTATTTAATTCATTGATTTGTGTTGTAAATAAAATTGATATTTTGGAATAAAAGAATATTTTCGGACATAGAAAGTGATGTATATCAATAACTGACTCTCAGTGAATGACCTGAAAGCTAACCAATAAAAATTATAATTAAATAAAATGACGTAACATCTATTTACATTATGACAAATATACTATAACAATGACATTTAAAACATTATTTTTAGTACAACGTGATTGTTGAGTGCATCAAATGTGCAATTAGAATTTGAGGGAATTACAAAATCTATTAAGGATAATATTCAAGAGTTGAAATTTTGTTGGGAATTAATTTTGAGCAAACTAGGCTAGATTTGGATTTCATTATGACCCAACAACAAATTAATGACCTAGATTCCCTAGAAGATGGTTGGTTGATCCAAGTCCTAAAGTTTATTCTTTCTAGAGGGAACACCTGACTAACTCATATTCGGATTGAATGGCATGTGTGGATTGATGATCGCACCATTTAGGAGTTAAACCTCATACCACACAAACTTTGGAGAAGATGAATCATTTTCAAGGATCCTTATTATCCTTAAATTTGTGATTTTAGAGAGGATGTTTCTAATAGTCATAGACTTTTCAAACCTCTCGAGTTAGTCTATGAAATGTCAATGTCATTATCTATTGACAAGCATTTGGAATAACTCTTCATCAACAATTCGTCAATATTCTTGGCTATCTCTTCTATAAGCCCATTTGTTATGCTCATTCTTAGTGCTTACACCTGTGTTCATAAGTCTTGATTTGCAATTGTGAACACTATCTTGTTGTCAAAGTTAAATTTAGCACTTGTTGGGAGGCAACCCAATGTTGATATTACTAATTTTTTTCTTTGATATCATCTTAGGCTAGAGTAGTTGTACAGAGTAGTCGAAATTGGCTAAGCTCATTGACACATGGTTGTATTGTTCTTTTCTCCCACTGTCTCATTCAATGATTTACTACTTCATGCATATATTGAGGACAATGTTTGCAATAGACATGTGGGGCAGGCTTAAATTTTGTCGATTTCAACTATCTCTATTTTTTGTTTGTCCCTTGTATCTGTTTTTCTCATATTTTCAAAAAAAAGAATAAAAATATAATAATAATAATAATAATAATAATAATTGGTGTTTTTAGATCCTTGAGCTAGGAAAGGATGACAATACCTAGGCATTCAGAAATTACCAGCCTTAAGAAAGGTATGATTAAAGTCTTGTCACCTAGACTCTTCAAGTCATTTGCAACTTAATCAACTTGGGTATTTACTAAGATGCAAATTCATTTTTCAAGTCCTTGAGGAATCTTGCTAGCTAAGGTCTTAAGTCAACAAGGTAATAAGTATGTGACTTATCTTTCCATCATCTGATTTGAGTGATTTTTGAAAACTAAGCATCTCACCTTTAGCACTTACATACTAACTAGCTTGTGGGTGATTAGTGGTAGAAAGCTAAGTTTTCTAAGAGGTGTGAGATATGAAGGTTTATTCCTTAAAATCGAACTTAATCTCAAAGACCCTAATGGGGTATGGTTGTCGCATTACACTGGGTATACTCCCCAGATGTAGGGTGTTCAGATCCCAGCTTTCACTTCAATCTTTTTCAAGTTCTTGTTTAGTAGATGTTCATGAATCAGATTCGGAAAAGCCACCTACCCTATAAAAATGAATGGAAGTTCAAAAGAGAGAGAGATAAAGTAGGAGGAAGAAAAAAAAGTAAAAAAAAAAAGAGAAGAAAAAATATAATAATAAAAAACAAAGTGAGAAATAAAAAAGATGCCAAACGGTACAAGTGATGAAATATATATTGATTTTGATTTTGTGTTGACCTTGGGATAGAAAAAGGAGGGAGAAAGCTACTATTATGTAGTACGGCAAATCCAAAGATAAGGTTTGGGTGAAATGAAGGGTAGTCTTGTGTCTCAAAGAAAAATTAGTTTTCTAGAGTGAGTTTCCCACTTGTCAAATCAGTACCACGAGTATAGACACTTAGAATTTTAGTTTCTATTCAAACTTTAGGTGGATTAACGAGTCATAAAAAGTTTCTCTTGAAACCCAAAATTGCAACTAATAGAGTTTTGATAGGATTAGGAAATTTGCATTTTAGTCAACACTTCAGTACTGTTCACGTGCTGAATCGGTGTTTTAAAAGGAATGCGTTGTAGTATAGTCGATAAATCACGTAAAACACTTAAAATTTATAGCTCGAAAGAAATCCAAGGTCTAACGCAGGGAGCAATATGGCAATTTGCCTCAAGATCACAATTTTAAGCAAGAATATACCAATGTAATAGCAATTTCAAGCACAAATGATGTAAATATAGATTCAAGAGTCAATGTGGCAAAAAGATTAGGGTATAAATGATGATTTGAATCACCAAATTAACCCAAGAATATTAACCCACAAATATCTCAAATATATGAATAGTATTTTCAATTCAAATGCCACGTTAGTGAGTAACCAAATGTTTCCACAGTGGCTTTAATCTTTCAAGGCCTCAAAACTCAGATGCTGCAGCAACCTCAAGAGACTCAAGGATCTCTCTCCTTTCTTCTTTCAAACCTCAAGAGAGAGAGACTCAGCAACGGAGCACCACAGAGGCAGAGGATTCTCAATTTTGACTAAGTGTCGAGAGATAGGGAGGCAGTGCAAAAACCCCCCTCTCTCTCTTGCCTTCTCTTCTCTTATCTCTAAGATTGACTCGAGGTTAACCGGGTAGTCGGTTATGAGCAGTATCGGGTCCAGGGCTACCAGACGTGGTGGTAGTTGAGGAGTGAGACTGGTCAAGTCAATTGAACAGGGTGTGGGGACCTCACCCCAGTGTGTCGAGGCGATAAAGCCTCGACACAAAAATAATTAATTTGCTGCAGGGGGTGCACCGCTCTACGATGTGGGACTAACGTTCACTCCCTTCGCATGAGTCTACTGTGATGAAGCTTCTCCAATTACAGCAACTATTGAGGGCGTGGGCTTCTGTTAACCACCTAGGAGGATGCCTGGGAGTATTCCGCATCACCTAGAGCTGGATTGGCTGAGGAACAGGCAAGAACGGTGCTTCAAGGTTGCTTGACCTTGAAGCTCCTCCGTTAGTGGTGCTATGGGCTCGAGACCTGAAATGAAGAAAACAGCCTAATGGCCTCGTCAGAATAGCTCAGTAGATGCGCATAGGTGCGGCGAAGGTGGTGGTGGCGGTGGCGTGCCATGCAAGTGGTTCACTACTAGGAAAGGGAGAATTGGTGACAGATATTTGGTGACGATTTTGAGAACTGCCACCAAAAGTAACCTATGGTGACAGTTCCACTCAAAACCGTGACCATAGAGGGAGAATGAGATTTGCTTTCTGCTTTGGTGACGGTTCCAAGTGGGATCGTGACCATAGGATACCTTTGGTGACGGTTCCAAGTGGAATCATGACCATATCCTTTCCTTTGGTGACGGTTCCACTTGAAACCGTCACCATAGCCTTCCCTCGTGAGTGCACCCTCTCCGGCATATCCCTTTGGTGATGGTTTCAAGTGAAACCGTCACCATAGCCTTCCCTCGCCTACCCACCCCCTCCCGCATTTCCCTTTGGCGACGGTTTCAAATTTTTCACATCCCTCCCGTACACCCACCTCCGAAATTCCTTGCCGTCGACTTCCTCAAAAACCCGATCCTGCCCCTATCACCTTCTCCCTCCCCTGACTCACTGGCCCCCTCCTCAATGGCGTCAGCCCCCCTGACCATCGCCTGCCCCCTTCCCTCTCTCGACGATGGTGCTTGTCCTGACTCCCCCTCAAGGTCGCCTGCAGCACCTCGCCTACCCCTCAAGATCACCACCAAAAACCAACTCCCGCTGCCATTACCTTCCCCCTCCCTCGACTGTTCGACTTAATCCCCGACGATGTCACCTCCCCGGACCATCCCCAACCCCCTTCCCTCTCCTAACGAAGGTGCCTCCCCTGACCATCCCCACCCCAGCAGCACATCTCCTCCCCCTCAAGACCACTACCTCTCTCCCTCCCTCATCTTCCCCAGCAACACCTCCATTACCACTGCTGCTACTACAAGTAGGGTTAATCCGCCACTCTTCCTTCATTTTATTTATTTGCTTATTTCATACCTCCTCCTCCAACTCCACTTCTCTTGATCTCCTATTATTATTGTTGTTGTAGTACTTGGTGGATTTATTAGCTACGGGGTGGCTCAACGAGATCTATTGATCTTGGATTGGCTCAAGGGTTTACACGTAGGCCGGGTGTTTGATGGTATGCGAACAAGTTTTGAAACTAGGAAGCTTTTATTTATCATAAACAACATGCATCTAGGAAGCTTCTTAGATAATCTTATCTACATCATGGTAGTTTTGCCACAGACCAGACCATTATTAGATGGTTAATCCCTCTAGCCATGATGTGTTTTGTTAGTGTGGAGATGAAGAAGAAGAGGGTGTTTGTTTCTCATGACCATAAAGAAATCCTCCTGTTGCCTTCTTTTTTTTTCTCTTCTAGTTTTCTTGAGGTCACATGATGAGTTTCCAATCTTAGGTCTTTACAAGGCTCTGTGAGTTTGATTCTTTTATTGCTACTATTGGGTGGTGTGTGTGTGCGCTTTGAAATATCTCCAAGGGGGGTTGTTGATTGGTGGACGTGGTGGATGGATGTATCATGTAATTAATGGGGTGTAAAGTATAAGGGAATAAAGTTCCAGATCAACTGCAATGCGCCAGTGGTGGAGGGTCGGGGGAGGAGGGGGCCGAAAGGCTAAGGGAGATTGTGATGGGAGGAGGGGAGATCTCCATTGGTTGGAGTTGATCCCAAAGGGGAGGAATCTGGATGGTACCTCCAAAGTTGTTAATGGAAGAGTCAAACATGCAGTCTACTTAAAATGTTATGCCATTGATCCATGGAGAGACAGGAATCGAAGCTTATAGCCTACAAAAAAAAAAGTGTTAGCTGTGAGAAATGGAACATTCTGCAAAGAAGTAATTAAAATTGTCAGTGGCCTTTTTGACCATCTCTCGTGAGTTGATAATCATATGCATGGTTACTGTGTGCGAAGAGGTGGGTGTCAGGGTGTGATGTCTCTATGAATGGCTGTTAAGTTGGGTGGCAGCAAGGAGATGTATGTAAGGAATATTATTTCAAGCTTGGATACTTATTCTGTTCATTTAACTTGGGAACTGAAGGAAGATGCAAGCGTTGTTGGTCTGCTCCTACAGGTCCATTTGTCATAGAATTAAAAATGAGGCATTATCTTTCACCTCAAGGGTAGTTACTGCATAAATGAATAATATATGGTATTAAGGGACATCATATAATTTTTTTTTATTCTTACTTTCATCATCTCAAAGTATACTTTACATCTACCTTGACAAATTTTTATTACAAATGAAAACAAAAATTACTTGCATCATATCCACTTATATATTGTATCTATTTTCGTTAATCTACTCGTAATACAAATGAAAACAAAAAGAAAGAATAATATAAGAATTTAATCATCACTTCTATTGTTTACTAATCCATCACATACTTCATCACTTTTAAACCCTACATCTTTCTAAAGTTTGTCTAGTTTTGAACTTTAAACCTTTATTAAGTGAGGCTTTAAGTTTTTTCACTGCTGCATTCGGTAAGAGTTGAGTTTACATAAATGTGACCCAATTGGAGAGGTTTGTAATTATCTTCAAGCTTAGATCTTTTAAAGTGTGGCCCTTCATGTAATTCCAAGCTTGGATCTAGGCAACGTCCCTTAGCCACATTGATAAGGCTATGGAAGAGCATCTGGGCAGCAGAAGAAAAAAGACAAATTGACTTGGATCTTTTGATATGCATTAGGGTGGACCACGCATCTAATATTCTGTGGGTAAAGAGTATCTGTCTTACAATCATGTATTGGATGCAAATGAAAAATTGGTCTTGCTTATAATGTCTAAATACAATTTACTCTGAAGTTCACGTAATATGATCCAAGTGTCCACTATTCTAAAAAACTTATCCTATCATTTGATACAATTCGAATACTTCTTGATTTGGTTGGGTTTTTTTGGTCAATTAATACAAAACTTGTTTCCTTTGTTTTCTTTCCCTAATGTACATCATGAACTTTTGAAAGTTTATGAATGTTATTACTACATTTATATTATCCCGATAGAATCATAAATGTTGGGAAGAGAGGGTGGAAGAGAGGAGCATCATTATCCAAGTTGAGTAGGATAGGTTGAGTTAGGTAAACTAGTGGCTCAACTTGGATGGGCAAACTGGCATGGGAGGTGTTACGCTTGAGAGGCTTAAGCAATCTTGGATGTTTTAATTTTGGTCCAGTTGCCATATTATTCTAAATAAGAATCCATATAATCATCCTTTTAACAAGTAGATCTGGACTGAATCTACTTCAAATTGACTAAGAAGATATTCCATTCTTGGTAGTAATACGTTTATGATGCTGACTTATGTTATTACTGTTCTTTTCTTTGTTAGTATTTATTTATGCAATTTGTAGATATCCACATTTGCACAACTTTAGATGCACTCGATGACAAACAATAAGAAATATAATAATTAGGGTATAAGTTGAAAGAGCAGGCAAAATTGTATTAATATACCTGGTCATTCAAGACTTATAATCATGTCATACAGACAATGCGTTAATGTATGTGTATCTCACATACATGAATGATGTGTTCTCTTTATAATATGTCATAAGTTTTGATCATCCTTAATTCGGTAAAGTTCCAAACTAAGGAGGGTTCTTGAAGATTTGATCACAAGTTAGGTGTGACTTGTTACATGTACTCTATGTTTGGAGAAATCTCGGTGACATCTTGATGCTCTTCTTTGGTATACTAACTAAAATTACCTAGGTTTCTTAAGCACCTTAAATTGGGTGTTAAAGGAATCTAGTTGAGGTTAATCTTAGGGATATACTGGAAAAGTACCTTAAATTTTATCACAACTTAGGTGTTAAATATCTGATGTTTCTTTATGTAACTTACTTTCACTGTTTGTGGGTTTATTTGATTAGAGGTTTCCATGGATAAGTCTTGGATTGGTTTGAGGATTTCTGATTATTTTCGATATAAGAGCGGAGTGATTTCATTCTATTCCATGAAGATAGGAAGCAATATAGAAGAGGAGACTTCTACGAGAGAATTTGTTGTCCATGCAAAAGTTGTTTGAATGGATTCATGTATGATCGTAACATAGTACTTGAGCATCTAATTTGTACTGGTTGGTGGCCTCACTACACAGTTTGGACCTTGCATGGAGAAGAAATCACTTATCCTTCTATTGATAATGATATTGGAGGTGATAATGTTGCAGAGATGTTGTAACGACCCGATTCCCGAGTCCCTACGAGACACGAGAACCGGACCGACTCGACTAATCCCAAGACCCAGTCGTCCAACGAGGAAGTAACCAAAAGACAGTAAAATAAACCACATTCAGCATGAATATAACTAACAGTAAGAAGTACAGCAGTAAGGAAAGAAACTACTACAGTAGGTACCACCACAACAGTAAAGCAACATTTATCATATAACAAAAACTGCAGGTAAAGAAGGTACAGTGGA
Source organism: Thalassia testudinum (assembly GCA_037157565.1). Taxonomy (NCBI): domain Eukaryota; kingdom Viridiplantae; phylum Streptophyta; class Magnoliopsida; order Alismatales; family Hydrocharitaceae; genus Thalassia; species Thalassia testudinum. Next base: position 112,943,764 of record JAZHRO010000039.1, on the reverse strand, counting down.
AACAAAACTACTCACTAGAACAGAAACAAAAAGAAGGTACAAAGCTGTGGTAACTCTACTGGACCCTACTCGGCCCAGCGTCCTCTGCAGCCGCCGACCCTGGCTGCTCAACACCTGGTCCTGAAAAAGGTAACGAGTGTAACACGTCAGTAAAACGCTGAGTAGAGTGGCAAACTAACTAAAGGCAACAGTAGAGTGTACAGTAGCTGTTATGTTCTATTACTTCCTTTATTTACATCTTTCAATTTTTCTCACTATTTCATTTACTTCTCAGATCCTTTACCTGATCTCGGATGTCCTCGTGGGACGATCTTGATTGCAGTCTTTTCCAACAGTAGAAGTAGGACGTGGTGCTCTCCTGGCCGGGAGAGTCCCCCGTGGTGATCCTACCCTCAGTCAACCACCCCAGGGTCACTGACAGACGTAACGGTGACTACGGCACGCGCGATAAACGCACAGGTAGCTAGCCCGCACTGGCACGCGGTCAGTCGTTTCCGTTAACGGGTGCGCCTAAAGCACAGCACGGAACCAGGGCAGAGCCCTCTCAGTAACAGGGGTCCAACCCCTCCACAGTAATCAAACCGGGGCCTTGCCCCTCCACAGTCCGCGCACCCTCGCCTGACTACCCTGGTTTGCCCTAGTGGGCCTAACAAGTCGGTGAAGGAGGCTAGCAGAACCCCGGGGCCCGTGGGGTAGCTAGTACTCTCCTAACACTACTAGCTCTCCTCGGTACTACGTACACGAGGGCCAACAAGTCGGTACAGAGCGGCCAAGCCTAACCCCGGGTCCCTGGGGCGGCTGGCCCCACTCTGCACTAAAACAGGTACAAGTACTTCCCTTGGTACTGGGTACCCAAGAGACAGTACAAACTACATCTCAGTTCCATTCCTTTTCTTTCCAGGAGTTCCACTCCTAATTCCCCGTAGGGTTCCAGCTCTTTATCTCAGAACATCATATGTTTCACTTTCCAGATTCACGTTCTCACATTCCATGATCTCAACATGATTCTTTATGCATAACAGGCAGCTGTTAATTAAATTTACAGGCAGCTTTATATATATTCCTTTCCATTTTTCCAAGACTGCAGTAATATACATTCCACTAGTTTTTCCATCCTAGGATTCATGCCATATCCTAGGATCTATCATACAATCTAGTTTTCCGGCCCTAGGATTCATGCAACACCTAGGAGCTATCATTCCATATATTTCTCATTCCTAGGATTCATGCAATGCCCTAGGTTCTAGTTATGGTTCCATACCTTAACAGATTTTATTAATACTTAAAACCACTCTACCAGGTACAACGGGAGTAATGGGGGCGTGATCGGGAATCCCGCGCGCCTCCGCGACTCTCAAGACTGCAACCGAACGAGGTCCTATCACAAGGATCAAACACAAGGAGTGTCTCAAAACAGTGTATAGCTACTGTAGGCGGGTAGGGGAATAAATTCTGAAACGAACGCAACTCGAATCGCGGAAAACGGAGCCCAAACGGGCCCTAAACGGGTCGAGAAAGATAATACTGTGCAAAATCAGACGTCTGGAACTCCTTCCAGACGTCTTAAACGGTGGATCAGAGAATTACCTGTTCGGCTTGGTTCCCCGGACGTCCAGAAGTCTGTGGGGACGTCTCTCCTAGATCCCAGACGTCCGATGGTCACTCCGGACGTCTGGAGGTTACTCCCGCCGTCTGGTACAACTTCCAGACGTCTGATTCGCAAAGGATGACGAATCAGAACACCTGCGCACAGCCAACCCTCCTCCCTCAGTACGGTCAGTCGACAAAAAAGAAGAGGAAAGCGGAAACTCACCTTTCAGACGTCTGTATGATCTCACAGACGTCGACCTTGCCGTCTGGATATCAGTCCAGACGTCTGATTCTGGAAAATTTTCCAGAATCAGAACCTTGCTCGGCCTCCGCTCGCGACGCCGCTCGCGTCGCACCTCGCGCGTCCGCTGCTCCGCCCGCAGCAGGTCCCTCTCCGCGACGCTCTGCGCCCCCTGCGCCCTCCGCCGGCCGGCCAAGCCGCTCCCGGCGAGCTCGCCCTCACGGCAGAGCCCCGCCCTCGCACGCCGCAGCTCCTCCGCGCCTACTGCGGCTGCCGCTGCCGCTGCGCCCTCGCGTCCGCTCGCTCTCGCGCACAGGCAGGAGAGAAGGAGGAGGATGGTGGAGACGGGAGGGGAGGCGCGCCCCCCCTTTTAACGCCGTGCGGAGAGGAGAGAGAGACGGTCGCAGTCGCCTGCCGCCGCAGAGAAAGATGCAGGATCGCAGGTCTGCGCGCACAGGCGCGCAGACAAATATCCCGTGCGAGCATAACTGTTCGCCAGACGTCTGTAAACTATCCCGGACGTCTGGTCAGACGTCTGGATGTGATCCTAGACGTCTTTACAGACGTCTGGGCCACCTCCCAGACGTCTTAAAAGACGTCTGGGGCACGCGCTCGTTACAGATGTTATAAGAGATGAGAGCTGCAAATGCTGATAATCATGAAAATGATAATATGTTTGGAGATTGTAATAATTTTTATGATGCACTGAGGGCAGCAGAGGAACCCATTGCTCTTGGAATTAATTCCATGTCAAGGTTGTCATTTCTTTTGAGAATGTTTCAAATTAAAGTGATGAATAAGACAGCATCTAAGTTAATGTCTGATGTCCTTAAGTTCATAGAAGAGTTGTTAAATAATCTCAAAGATTTTTCTCAGTCGTGGTATGATGCGAAGAAATAGTTTCGCGTACTTAACTTGAAGTGTGAAAAGATTGATGCTTGTAAGAATGACTGTATGTTGTACACTAAAGAAAATGCATGCTTGAATAGTTTCCTGCAATGTGAAGAAGGAAGATATGAAGAAAATGCCAGTTCAAATGCACGAGGAAAGAAATGATCAAGGAAGGTACTGCGCTGCCTTCCTTTTATTCCTAGGCTATAACGTCTTTTTATGTAGAGTAAGATTGCAAAGTGGATGACATGGCATCATAATAACAAATCACAAGATGGACTTATGTGTCATTCGACAGATTCTGATGAGTGGGCTGCATTTGATAACAAACATGCTTTATTTGCAGAGGAAACACGTAATGTTAGGCTTGGTCTTGCAAGTGATGGATTCAATCCTTTTAAAAATATGCATCCATCATATTCAATATGGCTAGTGGTGATATTTACATATAATTTGCCGCCATAGATGTGTATGAGATCTTTGTTTATGATGTTGACGCTTCTCATCCTTGGAAAGAAAGCACCAGGAAATGCAATCAATGTTTACATGCAACCACTCATCGATGAGTTGAAATTGCTATGGTATAACTGGTTGAAACATATGATGCAGCTAGAGAATAATTTTTTAAGATGCATGCAGCACTATTGTGGACTATTAATGATTTCCCAGCTTATGCAAATTTATTTGGTTGGAGTACTAAAGGCAAGTTAGCATGTCCTGTATGTATGGATGATACTCATTACTTGCGTTTACCTGAAAGCAAAAAATTGTGTTATTTAGAGCATCATAGATTCCTACCAATTGAACATAGATGACGATAATCCAGTTTTAAAGACAAATTTGATGGTAAACCATGCCGCTATTCATCAAAAAATCCAAAAAATTTTCAAAGAACAGATACAATCAGGTTGTCAGGATACAAGATAATGAAGAAGTTACAACAGATTGGTAATATTTGATTGGGTCGTCTATTTCAGAAAGATCTTAAAGACTTACGTAATTCTAGATTTAAAAAGAAAAGCATATTCTTCATGGATCTCCCTTATTGGCAAGATCTCACGGTTCGTCACAATCTTGACGTGATGCATATCGAGAAGAATGTTATGGATAATATTTTAGATCTGCTAAACTTAACGGATAGTCCAAAAGACACGTTGAAGACCCGTACTGATTCGAAGATGTTGGGCATTCGTCCTGAGTTGCACGTAAATCACAAAGATGATGGCAGTTATGACTTTCCTCAGGCATTATATACTTTGAAGGATGAGCAATGACTGAAGATATTATCTTTTCTTAAAAATATCAAGGTTCCAGATGGATTCTCGTCACAACTTTCTACATGTGTAAATGAAGCATTGAAGAAGGTAAGTGGGTTAAAGAGTCATGATTGCCTTGTTTACATGCAGATCTTGTTTCCATTAGCAATCCATGGAGTGCTTCCTTAACCAGTGATTGACTCTGTGATAGAGATAAGCCGATTCTTCAAGGTTATATGTTCAAAGATATTGGATTCTCAACTGTTAGACTATTGGGACAAGCAAATTGTGATCACACTATACAAGATGGAGCAGTTTTTCTCTCCTGCATCTTTTGATGTCATGGTACATCTTATACTCCACCTAGCGAATGAGGCTAGGATTGCTGGACCAATTCAGTATAGGTGGATGTATCCAATTAAGTGCTTTTTGAAAAAATTGAAAGACTTCGTCTTCAATAAGTCTAAGCCAGAAGGTTCAATTGTCGAAGGGTATCTTGTAGAAGAATGTATCAACTTTTGTGCGATATATATGGATGGTCTAGATAATCGATTCAATCGATTGGAAAGGAATGATGATAGACAAAACAGTGAAAATGTGGAGGATTATTTTTCTGTATTTGATATCCGCGGAAGGCCAATCATATGAACGAAATTTAAACCAATGTCTGAACATGATCAACGATTAGCTCATATATATATATTAAAGCAAATTCCAGATTTTTACGATGAATGTCGACAATCTTCGCACATTTCTAGATGTGAAGAAGACTTCATTGACTGGTTCAGAACTTGTGTGCAAGAAATGAAACAAACAATGATCCATAATGGATAGAAGATTTTGATGTAATAATGAACATACATTTAAGTCATGCACATTATCACTCTGGATATATAATAAATGGGTTCAGATTTAGAGTGCAATCAGTTGATGATGTGAAGGCTACACAATATTTAGGCGTTGTTGTGAAATGTAATGGCATACAAACTGGTTATGATGGTTACTATGGGAAAATCAAAAAGATTGTGGAAGTTAGCTATAGTCATGATTGCCGAGTCATGTTATTTAAGTGTGACTGGTTTGATATTTTTAACAGCAGATATGATGTTAAGGTTGACAAAGATACTGATTTCATAAGTTTGAACAAGGATCGTACAATTCTTCAAACATCTGAACCATTTACATTAGCTTGTCAAGTTGAACAAGTTTTTTACGTGCCTGATAATAGTATAAATGGCTGAATGCTACCAATAAGAACAATGCCGCGTGATTATTATGATATAGAACATGATAAGGATCCTGACTTTGATTCTGAAGCATACCAAGATGTGCTACAAGATGGAGGAATAGGTCATAGTGCAATGGATATTGATATTTGATGTAAACGTTTTCAATTAAGCTATTTTGTAGAGTTTAATTATTTCTTTCTTAAAATTTTTTTCATATATTTTCTCCCTTGCAGGTTTTCTTATTGTATTGGGTTGATCTTTTACTTTGGCACACTTCTTTTGTTATAGTTGATTATATAAAAAGTATGACATCATCCTTTTATAATTTGTAGCTCCTCTCTTATTTCACGTATCCAAAGTTATGATTTTTTTTTTAATGAATCATATAAGAGCAAGCTTTCTATTTTCAAGTGGCATGAAGCATAATCAAACTGAAATTATTCTATTGGAATAATTAAAGTGAAATTTAATACAAAGTGGCATCAAGTTGGAGTAAATAAGTTGATTACATTTAGTAGTAAATTTTCTATTGTATTTTCTTTAATTAATTTTTTTTTTATTTGTAGATGGCACCTAAGAAGTTGATGGCATACAAAAAGCGTCGTCTTGATTCTATATGTCATGACTCTTCATTTGAGCCAGATGACCAGGTCCAAGGACATGAGGATGGCATCGACACCCAGCCTGAGCCCCAACATGAACCTCAACGCCACTCACAGCATGACAATCAACTCCAGTTGCCTTCCCCCATGCCACTACCTCATACTTGACATGCTATGATCCCACCTCATACTCTTACAAAATCTTGGCCTCAGTATAAACCTCAACAAAATACACAGCCTCACTCTCAGCTTCTACCTAGGCACACATACCCTCAGCCCTTAGACCCTCCCCTCAGCCAGTCCCAGCAGTGGACACCAGCTCAGCCCCTACACCCTCCCCAGAGCCAGTCCCAGCAGCAGACACCAGCTCAGGCCCTACACCCTCCCCGGAGCCAGTCCCAGCTACGGACACCAACTCAGCCCCTACACCCTCCCCATAGCCAATCCCAGTAGTCGACACCAGCTCAGCCCCTACACCCTCCCCAGAGCCAGTCCCAGCAGTTGACACCAGCTCAACCCCTACACCCTCCCTAGAGCCAGTCCCATCTACGGACACCAACTCAGCCCCTACACCCTCCCCAGAGCTAGTCCCAGTAGCCGACACCAGCTCAGCCCTTACACCCTCCCCGGAGCCAATCCCAGCTGCAGACACCAGCTCAGCCCTTACACCCTCCCTAGAGCCAGTCCCAACAACGGACACCAGCTCAACCCGTACGCCCTCCCCAAAGTCGATCCAGTAGCAAGCACTATCTCAACCCCTACACCCTCCCCAGAGTCGATCCCAACAACAGGCACCATCTCATTTTGTAGACCCTCCTCACATCTAGTTATATGGCCAATCTCAGCAAAATAGTCAGCCGCAGAGTTAGTCTCAGAGCCAATCTCAGCAACAGAGTCAAGCAGGATCTAATGGTATATAAATTCTCACATTAATTTTCTTTGATATTAATTCTTTATAATAATTTTATTTTGACTATTTCTTTACTGAAGGCATAAAATCAAAGCCAAGGGGAAAGATAAGGAATTTGGAATTGAGAAAGTTAATTGAAGGGACTCGAATAACGGTTGATGTAAATTGTAGCGGAAGATGTTCACGTTAAGCACCCTTTAATAGCAGGATCCCTACACTTGTGAGACTGTTGATACCCCCATGTTCTTTTGATTGGAGGCAGGTCCCTCAGCAACATAAGGATGAGTTCATTCGTGAGTTAGGGGTATTAATATGATATTGTTGTTATGTCATTCATTTGTTTTACTTAAAATCCTTTAACTATTTATTCATTATAATATAAAATGCAGTTGACGTATGATTGGGGAACAAATCTGATGACGACTGCATATATTCTCTAAGCAGCAGGGAGGGCACTTCGTAGCTGGAGAGAAGAGCTTAAAAGCTAAGACATAAGCATAAATTTAGAATTCATAATAACACAATTTACTTTTAGGTGTTGCTAACTTTTCTGTATATATAAATAGTTCTTTATTGGTAAGAATTATGAGGATGCACTGAGAGACGTGCCATCAGGAATACAAGCTGGTCATTGGGTGGAGTGCTACGAATATTAGGTTCAGGAAAACACAAAGGTATTTAATATTTTATATTAATAACTTCTATTCTAACAGCAAAATGATTAAGTACCAATTTCCATAATTTGATGTTATAGGAGCAAGCTAAGAAAAATAAAGCTAATAGGGTGAAAGCTCCAACTGCAACCCACTGCTTGGGACAAATGAGCATAGATACCTTGACAGATACTTATGTAAGTACATTTTCATCGGCTTAATTGACGATAGAAAGCTTATTGATTATAATATCTATTATAAAACTTACAAGTTACGAGATTTAAATAAGAGAAGCTTAAATTTAGGATAACTTAATTCATAACCACATCTCAAATATGCAGTCAGATACCCATAATGGTGTACAACTTGATCGTGTTTTGATCTATGAGAGGAGTCATAGCAAGTCTAATGCTGATGGCCCCCGTGTTTGGATTGATCAATTATATCAAGAGAGACATGTAAGCTCGTTCAAACAAGTAATGAATAACTTAGTGATAAACATTTAGGAGAACTTACCATAAGCTCAACTATGTGTAGGGTCGCATGATGGAGTTGATGCATCCTTCTAGTGATGATATGGATGAGCAATCAGAGACTGGCCCATTACAGCCTATGACATTAGAGCAAGCATTTAGGACAATTATGCCCCCCAAGCATGGTGGTTTTGTTCATAGTGCTGGTGCAAGTGAGACTATTACTAGTTGGTATGGAAGAAAGGGATGGGAGGGTTTAGAGAGGTTGCAACAGTTACAGACACAGGTGGAGACATTTCAAGAGAAACTAAATGATGTTACGTCAAAATTGGACAAGACAAATGATATACTAGAATGACAGAGACATGAAGCACAACAAGAACGAGAGAAGATGCAGGCATAGATGCAGGCACAATTTCAGGCAATCTTAAGTGCATTGGGGTGAGGTGGTGTAGATCATGCTTCTTTTCACTTCCCACCTCATCCACCTGATGATGACTGCGGAGGTTCTGGAACTGGGGGCATAGAAGCTACTACATAGTTGCTTGGATTTTTTTTTTATTTCACGTCTAGTTTTATGTATACATTTCAAAACATGTGATATATACATGTTTTTTATTTATGAATGAGTATCATGTATGTGGTGAATGATGGAATATATATATGAATGGTAGAATATACATTTGCACTTGTGGTATATGAATGTGGAAAATAATGATATGCATATGTTTGCATTTGTAGAATATGAATTTGGGAAACAGTGATATCAGTATGTTTGCATTTGTGGTGAATGTATGAGACAGGTAGCATAATAATGATATAAAGAGCTCAGGTATCAGATCTACCTACCATTTGTTCCTTCGTTCACCCTTTTTTGTTTAACTCTGATTTGTGGTGTTGTTCTTTTTGTAGCGGTTACCTAATAGGTGAACAACATGGATCCTCAACTGGAAACAATGATTCAACATAATTCTTGGGATGGGTCGAGGGCTTGCTTATCTGCATGACGAGGGAGCCAACTCCCTGGGTTCGGTACTTTCCATTGCCTTTGTGATCATGTTTTCCAGTAGTTGTGTATGTTGATTAGTCATATTGTGCATTAGTTCACTCTCAAGTAGTGCTAAAGTAATATTCATGCTCGATCTGTTTGATAAAGAAATGCTTAACTATAAACCTGCTCATGTGGTTATTTGACATTTTTCTTTATGCATTTCGATACCTGCTCGGGTTGCCTTGGCTGGAGATCTGACACGTCACCAGGAATGAAAAGGTCAAGACTCACATTGCGTTGATTATATACCCTATCATTTGTTAAAAAAATAGTGAAATTATGCGTCTCGTTCCAATACCACTAAAATGTATAGCTTCTTTGAGATAGTGCAAATGCATGTTGGGTCTTTGACACAGTGCAAATCATTTGTGCACTAACTAGCTTTTTTCATTTTACCATGAAGGTCTATGATTCAAGTCTATATAGATTCTATTTATATCACCATTGTTTTCATTTCTCCTTTACTGCTTGTTTGTATGTTCCAATATTTGGAGACATTGATGGGCAACATAAAGTTTAATCTTGACCTTAGATTGTTGTGGCCCCCATGCCATGCAAGAGCATCCAACTCTAACCAGTTGGCTTTAGTGGAGAAACCCTATCTATTAATATTAACCACATCTTAATGTCTATGACTCTACATGTAACACTATCTTGTCTCTACATGAACTCTAATCAGTTGGGATGTTCTTGAATTTACATGAGCACACAGGCTTGTCCATCACTCCAAGAAGAGCAAGATTTATGATGCAAGGTTTAATTTGATCAGAGTTCTGTTGGTCTCAAATAATTCATGTGTCACTGCAACCTGTAAAACTTAGGTTAGTTTTACAATTAACCAAGAACCATAACATTATTCTTTTTATTACTTTGAAAAAGGATAGCTCATTAATCTTGAATAGAAGTTAAATATGGATGTTGTTTTAATTTTTCATGACAAAAAGTTGGATGGGTCTTTCAACTAGTGTGGGGGATCTTCCTATGAATTTCAAGGGGGTAAGTCTAGGAATGCTTTGATATGGTTAAAGACTTTAAAGTTGGGTGGATCATTTCTAAGGAAACTTTGCGATAAATTCTCTGACATTTCCCCCCTGCCCCCCAAATATGCAAACACACACAAGAGAGAGGGAAGGAAGCAGAAACTGTGACATTGATGACACAAAACATATCTGAATGGAGGGAAAAAATTCCATGTAGTTGCTTGTTACCTCTCTTTGCTTTGTAACTTTACTAGAAAATGCACCCTCTTGTATGTGGTCCTTCTAAGCATATATTTCTTTGAGAAGTTATCAGTTCATTGAAGTGTAAGGGCTTAAGATGAAGAAATGGATAAGTAGCAGTGGTTGAGACTTTTCTCTGCTCAAGTTGAGAATCCCATCATTAATGTATGCCACTTGTAAATTTCTCTACTTTAGGTAATTATTGACTCAATAACTATCTTTCCTTGTTTATTCAAGTCGGAATGGCAATGGAACAGAAGAGTTCAAAGTAGGAAAGCACATTGTTTAGTTGAAGTTCCAATTCCTGACCCAAAGTTACACTTAACATGGAAGTTGCTTCATTGAAGTGTAAGGGCTAGAGTCAGAACTTCAGTTGTGGAGAAGCATGATGCATTACAAGAGGCTTTTAAGAGTTAGACTGCACCTTTTTCTGGGGAAGCTGAATGTAGCATAAAAAGTCTCTTCTGCGCATTCTTTTGTCATCTTATTGTTTTTCTATATGTTGATTGTTGCAGCATAAGGTGTCACTTCAAGGTATGGTTCTTTGTCCAATGTAGTTGTTTTTGATCTCTTGCTTGTTTTTTCTGGAGATTTTTAGTCAGGCTGTTAATGTTCAACTATTTGATGTGATTTTGCTCCATGCATTTAATCGACATAACCAAGCCTGCCTATTTTTTGTCAGATATGAAAATTTTGATCCCTAACAATTCTAAGCTTCTCTTTGTGTAGGTTTAATTGCTAACATAGTTTGGCTAACGGTGATATTTTTCAAGTCTTTCTGTTCCTGTGAGTATCAGTTCATTATTTGCTGGGTTGGCAAATGAGGCAAATCATTCTAGAGATTGCAAGTTCACTATTACTTGTTTTCAGTCCCTCAGCTTGTCCTTTATATTCTCTTTTTATTGGATCAATTGCTCTGAAGGTTAAATTCATGAAATGGCTTTCTAAAGGGAAACTAAATCATTAAAAGGTGAATCCACTACTCCTCATGCCTATTTGATTAAGGGGTTCTAATCAGGCAATGCAAATCATCACTGGTTAATGGTTCTTTGTGGCTCATCTTTTCAACTTTAGGGGCCCTATAAGTTTTGCTAGGGCTTCTTGCTTGTCCTTTTTCTTTCCCTACCTATTGGAAATAGATTGTTTCTATAAGATTTCAAAAAGTAGATCACTTTCTCATTTATGTGGAAGTGAAGGTACAGCTGAAGCCTTTTAAGTTGGGTACTTCGAATAATTTGGGTGTGCTTGTGCTTTGTACGAGATCCTACCTCCAAGCGTTATACTTGTTATATCACTGGCAGGGTTAGATTTGTTGAGCACTATTTATTTGTGATGTGGCAGCAAACCATGGAGAGAGAAGACTTTGTGGCTTAGTTTGTTGAGTTACAAAATAGGGCACCAGTTATCTAATTCAGTAAGGTACTGGGTGTTTAAATCATTATGGAGGCTGTCTGCTAATTAAAGAAAAAGGCTTTCAAGATAAAAGCATTCTGAGCTATATACCATGTCCTGTGTAACTAATGTTAGACTTTGAGAATTATTGACTTGATTGGGTGGCCTCAATTCAGTCCTGGACTTTTGATTTCGATTTATGTAATTCCAAATTTTAAACTCAAAAGTTCTATTTATTTGAAGCGTAAAGGCAAAAAGAAAAACATTCTTGTAAGATGCCTAATATGAGGAAATTAGAAGAGATCTCTTTGAATCTACATTTAGCTATTTTTGATAGAAAAGCATTTGCTGTCGTTCTGCCTTCGAACGATCAGAGGTCCTGCATAGATGCTTCTAGAAATTTATAGATGTCTGCCTTATGAAGTTAAGCCAATTGCAGTCTCTTGGACACACCGCATATTATTTTTTGTAGATGTTTCCTTTCATTACAAAAGGTTCTTTGATATCATTTGGTATGATTTTCATCTGGATTTTCTATTGGTTCTAATCCCGAGGAGAGCTTTGATGTTTGAATGGTAGTTTGGATGATAGGAATTGAAGAAAAATTGTCATTGGCAGGAAGGAGACACACAATTTGCAACTGCTGCAGAAGTGGCTAATAGCTTCTAAAGGAATTTCATATTTCAGTACGCTGTATTGTACAGTCATTTCTACTTTGCCCAAGAAAATTCATTCCTTTTTGGTGGGTCTGTCTTTGTCCCGCCTTTAGAAGCTTATTCATGTGGGTCTGTCTTTTTGCAAGTACTTATTCCACGACTCTGGGTTTCATGTTTGTTATGATAATTGTCAGGTTAACTGAGATAAGAACTTTTTGCCATTTTATGCTATTTATGATGGTGATGTTGTTCCATCTTCCAACTGTTCTGCTCCTTCCACTTGTTGCTGGGGAAAAAGTTGCATGGAAGAGTGTGTTGAAGGCTGATCATCTTAACAAGCAATATTCCTCCTCTGGAGATTTTTAAGGGAGAATTTTAAAAAGTTCATCGAACTTGTTTTCCTGAAACATATAATTTTCAGGAATAAGTAGCTATCAAGTTTTGTTTTTGGAGTCCTGTTGGTTACTTTTAGGTTTTGAAACATATAATTTTCACGTTCTTTTATTGTATTCTTCTTGTTTCCCTTTTTAGGTAAAATATCAATTTATCCATCAGGAATTTAACTTGTCTACTACCATCTTCATCTGTCTAGGTTTCATTATTCTGATTCGTGAGTCCGACTTATGTGAAGGAAGAGAAAGAAGGCTGCCAAGAATGATTCTGGGGAATAAAAAAACTTGCATTCCAAAATAAATCCGGTAAACACATATGGAGCTACACTTACAAACTTCCGAGCTTCTTGTTCCTGATGAGATTGACATGTCCATATCTTCAAAGAAATATTTTTGTATTTTTGTTGAAAATTCCTTCTCATCATTAGCACAGATAGATTTCTAAGAGAAAAATGAAAATAAGATTCCAAGAGAAAAATAAAAATAAGATTTTCTTTTAAATAGTTCCAATTAAATGTGTACAAATAAGTGTCGATGGATTCTGAGATCTAGTTTGATAACTAGAATAACCAACAAAAGTTGAGCTTATCCCCATTTGAGAGACGGGTTAGTGTAAAGTAGTATAAGGATATTTAACCTGTATTTAACACTTCTCAAGGATTAACGGTTTGTTGGAATAGAATGAGGCTTAACTATCTCATACTGTCAGCCATTCAACTATTTATAAGAGAATTTGTATAACCCCATGCATTCCCTATATTTACAACACATCCCATTGTATATCACAATGCCTCCCATCAAGCTAATGCTTTAAAGAAGCTAATTTAGCTTGTCTCGATGACGAAGAAAAGGAGAAGGTAACACTTTGGTTCATATATCAGCCACTTGATCTTTACTAAAAATAATTTGCACTCGAAGATCTCTGCGAGCTACCTTGTCTTAGATAAAGTGAAAATCAATTTCTATATGCTTGGTGCGAGAAAGAAACACATTGGATTCAAAGTCATATAAGTAGGTCCAAGATTATCACACCAAAGAGTAGGAGGCTGATGTACAGGAATGTGCAGGGCAGAGAATAAAGACTATAGCCAAGTCATTTCGATAGTAGTATTCACCAGGCCTGATATTCAACTTCAGTGCTCGACCTAGCCACTGTATGTTGCTTTCTACTAGCCCAAGAAATGAGATTGCAGGAGAGATACACAGCATACCCAGTGATGTAGCGATGATCATCTAGGTTACTTGCCTAATTAGCATTTGAATAATCAAACAAAAGAATGGAAGACTGCTTAGAATAGAAAAGGCTAAGGTGCATAGTTCCCTTAAGATAGTGCAGTATGCACTTTGCAAGCATAAAATGATTTATAGTTGGTTGATGCATAAATCATGACAATTTATTGGTAGCATAAGTGACATCAGGACTTGTGAATAATAATTATTGTAAGTTCCTACTAAGCTGCCCATATAGGGAAGGAAAATCAAAAGGGGCTGAATCATTTTACTGAGTACTTCTATTGAAAGAGGTGTGTTAACTGGCTTTGCTCCATCAAGCTTGAATTTGTACAACAAGTCATGAACATATTGCTATTGAGATAAGAATAGACAATTGGTTGTTCAATGAAGCTCAATTCCTAAGAAAAATGACGGGTAGCCCATGTCTCGAATAAGAAGGAAGAGCTCAAGGAAGACAAAATAGTGTCCAATGCGGACTTGTTGGAACTAAGCACCAAGATGTCATCAACATAAATAAGAAAATACATGTAAACATCTTTGGCGTGGTAGATAAATAGGGATGTATCAATATGAGAGCCTGAAGAGCCATGTGTAAGCAAGAATGAACTCAGTTCCTTAAACCAAGCCCTGGGTGCCTACCTAAGCCCATAAAGAGATTTATGGAGATCACAGCATAATCAAGAAAATCAAGGTACACAAAACCTTGTGGTTGTTCCATATGAACTTGTTCTTCCAAAGTGCCATGGAGGAAAGCATTCTAAATGCTAAGTTGATGCATATGCTCGCCTTGACAGATTGCAAAAGAGAAAAGTACATAAATAGTAGTAGATTTAATAACATGGCTGAAGGTGTCAAAGAAATCCAACCCTTCATGTTGATGATAACCTTTGGCCACTAATCTCACTTTGTAGTGCTCAATAGAGCCATCTTGATTTCTTTTAATCTTGTAGACCCATTTGTTACTAAGACCATTCATAGAAGATGTTCTTGGAACCAAAGACCAAATTTTGTTTCGTAAAAGTGCATTCACCTCTTTACTCAAAGTTGTGACCCAAGCAAGATCCTTAGAAGCCTCAGAATTTGTTCATGGTTCAGTAGCTGCAGTCTAGAGATGAAATAGTTGAGGCATTGGATAAAGAGTACTGAAAAAGACCTTCTTGACAATTTCCCTCATAGATCTTGTAACCATGCCATGAGTGTGTGGCTATTGTTGTGGTGGAACCATACCTG
Source organism: Thalassia testudinum (assembly GCA_037157565.1). Classification (NCBI taxonomy): domain Eukaryota; kingdom Viridiplantae; phylum Streptophyta; class Magnoliopsida; order Alismatales; family Hydrocharitaceae; genus Thalassia; species Thalassia testudinum. The sequence goes on along the minus strand of JAZHRO010000039.1, from coordinate 112,928,745 downwards.
AAGGCGATTGTGGCTGTTGCGAGGAAGAATTGGGTAAAGTATCAAAAGTAGACAATTGTGGCTATTGTCGTTGCTGCTATATAGAAGGTGCTAGTGAATTGACTACAAATGTGGATGGAGGTAAACATTGATAGGAAGGCACACAATCAAGAGCAGGTGGAGATAAAAAGTTTGTTGAAGTGGAGTTGCTTGGGAGCAAATTAGCAAGGTGTTGGCAGTAAATGTACACAAGTAAAAGTAGGCACAACTACTGAGCTTCCAAAAATAAAATTTTTGAGATGGGGAGTTTTCCCATTGAGGTGAACTCCACTTACATTGCCTTAGTTCCTAAAAGTAAAATGCTAAACAACCAAAGGAGTTTAGGCCCATTAGCCTAACCAATACTCTATCCAAAGTAATAGTCAATCTTATTGCATACAGAGTGAAGAAAGTATTTCTCAGGATTGTTTCATTAAATCAGAGTGCTTTCTTGAAGGGGAGACAAATCTCAGATAATATCATTGCAACTAAGGTGATCTTGCATTCTATGAGCACTCGAAAAACTAAAAGAAAATTCTTGGCTATCAAGTTAGATATGGAAAAAGCATTTGATCGCATTAAATGGAGGTTCATCCTGGACCTTTTGTCCCTATTAAGTTTTTCTCCAAATCTTATTAAACTTCATTATTTTCATTTGAGTACCTCAAATATGGATGTTTTGGTGAATGGTTCTCCCATATCTCCAATCTCACCAAAAAGAGGTATAAGGTAAGGTTGCCCACTCTCCCCCTTCCTTTTTATTCTTTGCACTAAATTTTTGTCTCGATTATTAATTAAGTCTCAAGTCTCAGGATGTATTGGTGGCTATAAGGTCACAAGGCAGGCAAAGCCCATCACTCATCTTATGTTTGCAGATGATACGATAATCTTTGGCAAGGTCAATCCTCTGGAAGTAGTCAAAATAATCCTCTGAAACTGTAGGCAAAAAAATTCACTTCACTATTAAGTCAACATATAATGTGATGATGGAAGGAAATGGGAGTTGCTCAAATAAGAAGCTTAAATATTCAAGCTACATTTAGAAGTGCAAAGACCTGTCAATAAGAGTGAAATTGTTCATGTGGAAACTCATCAATGATTGCATACCCATATCAAATATCATGGGAAGAAGGATTCGCAACTATCCTAGGGAATACACACCCTACCCAAAGTCGCTTGTCTGGCATTTTGCTAAGCACTTGTCTGGCTTGCCCACTGGCTTCAATACTCACTTCACCTCTTGATGAATCATCTGCACGGTTTTCTATAGCATCAATTGTAATTGCATTGGAAGAATTACACAAGGTTATTGACATTTTCTGACTTCCATGTGCTTTAGACATTTGGTTCACTGGTTTGATGGAGTTGCAGTGTTATGGTGCAATACACTTTAGTTGCATTTTTTTCAATTCAGAATTCAGTTCTTTACAGAGGTGTTTCTCCTGATATCTTAATGCTTGACCAATGTGGACATCTACAGGTCTGTATTTTAATTATATTTAACAAACTTACTTTGGTATTGCAACAGGAAATGGTTTTTCTCCTCTGATCATGTTTTTATCCTAAAATGTAGCTTATAGACTTTAGATTGGCAAAGAAATTGGCCAAGGATAGGACTTTTACTGTATGCGGGGTAGCAGATTTTTTACCTCATGAGATAATTCAAGGAAAAGGACATGGCTTTGTAGCTGACTGGTAAATGCTTTGCTAGTTCTTGATAAAATTTGTGTTTCCAAAACATAGTTCTTTGTGCAATACCTGCCTATCTGTAACAAGTTGTCAACCTTAGATATATTTACTCCTTTAAGAAAATAGCAAGTTAAATGTTAATGAGATGATTGAGTAGTTTGTGCATGGATTCATCACCATCATTTTCTGGTTCCTAAAGTCTGATTGACCTGTTAGTGCTGTTGAGGTTGTTGCCCAAGGCAACCAAGCAACTGCATGAGGCAAGGAACAGGCCCATTGCCTCAAAGGTGAGGCTCTTTACCTAGGGGATCGCATCGTTGCCTTAAGCATGCCTTGCCTACCTCTTTCTCCCTTTCTTGAGTCACACTACAAGTTCCAGAGTCGAAGCTATACTCATGGGATCCCAATTCAACTTACATCCACGATCCCCCATATTTTAAGAATATGACAATGTCTCCTCCTTGTCCACATGGAGTAAAAGATGCATATTGTTTGCTCAACTTAGGATATTGTACATTTGGAGGGATTTAGGGAGAATGCAAGTGGTAAGGGAGGAGAAAGGTGGTTTTTGGTCTAGAGGAGGGGTAGGATGGGGCCACTAGGAGGTGCTCTTGCTCCCCAGGAAGGAGTGATATACTATTGCTGTAGGAGGAGAGAGCCTTTGGCAAGTCTTGACCTGCTCAATGTCTTCAACCTGGGACCATTGTCAAGAGTGGTTCAATTTGTATAATAGGAACTGCAACAGGATATTTTCAAGTAGATTTGCTAAACAACAGGCTACAAATTAACTTTCCTGGTTAATTAAACATATTACATGATGATGCAGGACCCAAGTAAGTTTGCTGTTGCTGCTATTGGACCTGTTGATGCTGCTGGACCTGCTCCTTTTCCAGATCAACCAAGTGCTCATTTGCAGCCTTTAGCTCCTCCTTCATAGCATTCAACTCAGCAATGCAGTAGTAGAGATGCAGCAGAGATGCTCCTCCTTTTCAGTGGTCTATTTCCTAGGTAGATAGATTTTGGAGCTTAATAGGTATTATATATATTTTCTTTTTTTCCATCCTTATTCCATAAATAGTCACCTTTCCAGATGCAGCAGTAGCAGTAGCAAATGCAGATGCAGCAACAGTAGTAGCAAATGCAGCAATAGCAGTAGCAAATGTAGATGCAGCAGCAGCAGTAGCAGATGTAGCAATAGCAGCAACAGATGCAGCTGGAAGTGGAAGCTCCTGTAGTAATTCACCCAAATCTTAAGTTCTATTTTTTTGGATGGAGCTCGTTCTTGGCATGAGGTTTTTTGAAAGGATCATTCTTGGCATGATATCTCTAATTGCAGGTAGTTCAGTCCAGTGTCCTGCCAGACATGTTCAGAAGCACCTATGAGGCCATCACAAAGGGCAACCCAATGTGGAATCAAGTACAAGTTCCAAAGTCGAAGCTATACTACTTACATTTGCCAATATTCGCCTTGTTAACAAGCTGCTAATGGGTGAAGTAGGACCAAAGACAATTAACATTCCTTCAGGGGAGAAACTTTATGTATTTGATGCTGCAATGGTTAGTATGAAATTTTATTCTTAATTCGATGTTGATTTTTAGTTCAAGATAGAAAAGGATATATTTCCCTGATGTATTTTTGGATTTCTGAATTTTATTTGAAGTGCCCTGTTCAGGAAAAAAAAACATTTCATTTGAAATGCCCTTTGCATTACGTTGATTGTTTATGTGACATCTTGCATTGATTTAGGGACATAATAAAATACCCCGCACACTAAGAATTATACTGCCATTAATGAAATAGTCTCCCCTTCTCTCACAACTTTGCATCTATGTATCCATAAGGGGTGCAACAAATATACTATCAGTTCTTTTTTGAGCCCTGCCAGTTGGAATAGCTCAGTCAATTTTTCCATCTCATCCATCCAGCCATCTTGCTTAGGCCATGCTGTTATACCCTAATAAAATCAAATTGCCTTTGCAAAGGGGCGATTTTTAATCATATGCACCTAATTCTCTTTATCAATTCAACAAAAGGGGCACAATGAGTCTTCAATCTGCAATTTTTTCAATAATGTTCCCTTTAAGGGCAGAGCATTAGTCGTTGCTCTCCAAGAAGGAATAACTTTGTTTTTAGAGCTATATCCTTCATATTCCAAACCTTTTTACAATAGGCTATTTGTTTCTCTGTAAGACTAGAATTGATTCCCTCTTCATTTAGCAAGGTCATATACGCAGACTTAACTAAGAACTTCCCATTAGGATGTGGTTTCCATATTAGTAAGTCTTGTCTCATGTCTATTGGAGTATTTAAAATTTTTTCTACAGCCTTACAGTCAAAGCTACTGGAAAGTTTTTCTTCATTCCAATTCTAATTTTGTTCATTTATCAAATCTACCACCTTTAATTCCTAGAGTATACTCTATCTAATCGACTTTTACTCTTCAGCCTTCAACCATGGATCACTCCAAATATTTATATTCTCCCCATCTCCAACTAACCATAACACATTGCTGAAAAGCATACTTTTTATGGCTGGAAGCACCTTCATGAAGGAAGAATCTGGTGACTTGGGCATATATTTCCAAAAATTATCATCTGGGAAATACTTGCTTCTTATCTGATTTTGTTAAAGACCCTCCTTAGTGCACAATAACCAGCCCATTTTTAGTAAGAAAGCTAAAATTACTAGCCTTACTAAAGAGAATCTTTCTTGATGGTTGGTTAACTGTCACCAAAGGTAATTCCTTTAGTCACGATGACCCTTTGGTGATGGTTAGGGAACCGTGACCAAAGGAACCTTCTTTCTTCCATGCCAACCTCTGGTCATGGTTATTAACTATGGCCAAAGCTCTCTCTTCAGTCATGATTCTACATCTGTGACTAAAAGTCTTTGGTCACAGTTTATAACCATGACTAAAGCTGTAGAATGTAGCTAATGGTGGGCTTTGGTGACGGTTTTGAGTGGAACCATCACCAAAGCCCTATGCTTCGGTGACGGTTCCACCAAAATCGTCACCAAAGGCTCGTGAACAAAGCTGCTGAGCCTATCTAACAGTGCGCTTTAGTGATGGTTTTGGGTGGAACCAGCACCGAAGCATAGGGCTTTGGTGACGGTTCCACCTAAACCGTCACCAAAGCCCCATGACAGAAGTTGTAGAACGTAGCTAACGGTGGGCTTCGGTGACGGTTTTGGGTGGAACCGTCACCGAAGCTTAGGGATTTGGTGCCGGTTCCACCCAAAACTGTCACCAAAACCTTGCAGCTTTGGTGACAGTTTTGGGTGGAACCGTTTCCAAAGCCTTTGGTAACGGCTTTGCGTGGAACCGTCACCAAAGACCCTTCCACAATGCAACTTTTGCTGTCGCTAATTGGTGACAGTTATGAGTCATTTGGTTACGATTTTTAATCGTGACCAAAACCCTAATTTCTTGTAGTGGTTGGAAGTGGTTGGTGAAGGCGGAGAACGATGACGGAAGTTGGGTTGTTTGGCGGGGCAAACAAGAGATCAAAGCCTTTTGATCAGTGGAGCGAGGCGATGCTCGTTGACTTGGTGCCAAGCGAAGAGATGGTCTGTAGTGGTTGGAATGTCTCGCCGGAGGTACGCTGGCGAGGTGAAAGATGGAGACGTGGACGATGTAGGAGCAATCGAAACAACAAAGTAGTAGCACGATGATGATGTGCGGAAGATAAGGAGTTGAGGAGACTGAGTAGTGGTCGACGAGGGGGAGGAGCAACTCCAGGTCTGGTGTGGCCGGCGTCGAAGACGAAGCAAGCTTCGGTGGGAGAGAACGGCAACGACGAAGGGGGAGGGAGTGCCTCGGGGGTATGTCAAGGTGTGGAAGAAGCTGGGGAGTCGAGACCGGTTGGCCATGGTCCAAGACGGCTGGTGAAGAAGCTCAGAGGAAGGGGTCACCAGAGTGAGGTGGAGCGAGCCAAGGAGGAGAGGAAATAGGGCTAGATTTGGCTCAATTTCTCACTAAGGAGGTAGGGAATGCCGTGGGGGGTCTTTTATAGGCCAAAGGGCAAGCTTTCAAGCTTGGAAACCAAGCTTGGAAGCTCCCAAGCTTGGAAACCAAGCTTGGAAGCTCCCAAGCTTCACGAAATAGGAGACCCAAGTCTTTGAAGGATTCGCATGAGCTTTTTAGAGAGATTTGTAGCTTGGACATGGCTCAATAGGAAGGAGATTACGTGAAGAATCTCCCTTTCAATTTTTAGAGGGATTCGTCAAGTAATCACAGAGTTCTTGCCAAAAGAAGCTTGCCGGAGTAGGACTTCTCCACGAAAATGGTTGAAGGACCTTTTTGTAAAGAGTGACGACAATGATAGGGTCCTATTTGGAATGAATTTCAAAAGCTATGGGCACTTGTGAAATAGAAAGAATTAGATAGGACTGAAATGTAAAGTAGGTCAAGACGATCTTTGATTGGGCCCAAATTTTGATACAAACCTCATTTAGACCTAAGGAATCCAATGGTAAAGTTGGATTTTGGTTTTGACCTAGTTTGTCTAGGTAATTTATGTAGAAATCCAAATTAGGGCAATAGTCTATCTAAGATTCTGTTTTAGGTCAAAATGAGTTTAGATGGTCAAATCAAGGATGCCAAACCCTAGAGAGTATTTTTCTATGATTTTTAGAAGGTTTAGATAAATTTTATCCTGATCAGAACCTCAGTTAATTAAGCGGATCTATTTTTTAGGGTTTCAGATGTCCATTAATTCTTCAAATGCGTGAAAACCCATTTCTGTCTATATGGACCCACTTATTAGACATTACTGACTAAATGACCCTTAATAAACCCCTGGAATACCCTGTGGTTATTCTGTATTTGTGATAAGATGGTAAAATTGCAGATATAACCCAGTTTTCATCTTTTCTTCTCAAAACAACTTAAGCGGATCATGTGATAATACCCTCATGCCTAGCTTTTTTTTTTTGAAACATTGAGGATTGATATCAAGATCTGATAGCAATCCGGAGGGTAGTATATTCCATATCAAAAAAGCAATTACAGGTATGAATCCCAACTATGTATGAGAGACCAGCACTCCTTTACAATATTCTCACACCTCACTGATCTCTCTTGAAAAAGCTTATCATTACGTGACCTCCATACACACCACAACACAGCTGCCATAGCCCCTACAAGTAGACCAGGAGTGATGAACCTCTGCCACATGGAATCCTAGGAAGGAAGGGGTTCTAAACAAACCAACCTCCAAATCTTATCTGTGATCAAACAGGAGGAAAAAATGTGTGATGCACTATCAGAGTGAAATCCACAGAGAGGGCATACATTTAGCACAGTCCCCATCCTTCTGTGTAATAGATCACCAGTGATCAGCCCATCACGTCCGCATAGCCACAAGAAGATCTGAACCTTCAGAGGAACTTTTAGGAGCCAAATCTTTCTATCAATGGGGTTCCATTCCACCTCATTATTTGCTCTAATAACTTTCTCATATGCTTGCTTCACTGAAAAACCACCTTGCCAGCAGTAAGTATCTATCCCATTATTCACAAGTTGCAGCTGCTGTAGACTCGCCATCAATTTCTGCCTCTCCTCCCACAGACGGGTGCCCTGGCTGCATTACTGTAATTCCTCCAGCCGCCAGCATCCTTCTTCCTGAGACCACAGACTGCTAACTGTGGCTGTCTTATCTGCAGCAGCACCATACACCCTCGGATAAACCTCTTTCAACAGGCCCAAGTCAGACCACCGCTCATTCCATAAGCTGAAGCCTCTGCCATCTCCTAGCTTTGGTTGCGGTAGATGCCAATAGTTGATGACAGCAGCAATCACTGAACGCCAAAATGGAGATGGCTTCTTCGGTTGAATCCTCTGCAGACTGCTATTAGATTGCCCATAACAGTCCCCAATCAGGTCCTCCATCAATCCCTCCTTGCCATCCATAATCTTGATGGCCCATTTCTACAACAAGGCTTCATTGAACTCCTTAAGAGCTTTAATTCCCAGCCCCCCCGATCTCCTTAGGTCTGTAGATACAATTCCATCTGATGGGCTGCCTCATGCCTAGCTTTTGCTAATCCATCAGCAAAAATTCTATGAATCAAACCTATTATCTAGGTCGGATGTAACCATCAGGATGCCCTACTAAGCCGCATCTCTAAGAATCATATCTTACTACCAACAATAGGCCTAGATGTACTCAAGTACCAGCCCAGATCCAGAATTGACTAGCTTTCACCTCAATTTGCTGTGAAGGTTTCTAAGTCCCACAGGAACTAACCTAAGGTTTGTTGGACCCAGCGGTTAAAGCACCCATGCTTGAAACATGGTTAGTCCAGGTTCAGTTTGCCAGTACAATTTGTAAAAGAGATGGAAGAATTTTCATTTGTGGAGAGCTTTTCTTTGTCTTTTTCTTTTCATTATATTTTTCCTTAGATCCATTCTTGGATTAGCCCTAAACACATTCTGTATCGGATTCCTGGTCCCTACCATCAACCCTCGCAGGGTCCCTAGCAATCGACATTTCGAAATAGCACCACCCATGGCAACCCCCAGAACTCTAGCTTTCGACACTTCGGAATAGTGCCGCCCATGGCATTTTGAAGCTAAATTCAGACCCTGGCAATCGACATTTTGTGATAATGCCGCCCATGTCATCTGAACTAGCACAAGGTGCTTACATGCCCTTGATAGGATATTTAGATATCCTACGAGACAAGCACCGAAGAGACGATATGTTATTGCGCATCTTCGAGGGGAATTTCCTATTTTCGCACCAGAAACTCATCCAAATCAACTTGTGTGTTGGAGCCGCTCCTAATCTAGATCTTAGGACCATTTTCAGAACAGATTAAATGACCTTTGGCATGATTTTATATTTAAGCGCACTGAACTGGACTATGTGTGGTTTTTTGGTGCTTAAGTTATCGAGTCCCGCAAACTAGAGGTCAGTTAACAAGACCAAATACTCCCTAGGCCTTAGACCTAATACACAAGCTTTGCATTTTCCCCAACCTCTTGAGGACTAATTCGAATCGTGATAAGTATGTGAGTGTTTAAATCCAATCAGATCCAAGAGGCCTAAGGTTGGTATTCGCCACTAATCCCTTAAGTTTTAGCCTTCCAGGTCTTAATTCATCATTCGATCCAACCAAGAAGTTAGGTAAGTTCATATTACTTTGAAGGGACTCAATTTCATTATGTTTTGCTTCGTTCTTCTCTTCAATTTTTCTTCCCTCCTTTTCTCATTTTTTCTCAGAAGTGGCTTTCCTTTTTCCTCAACCTCCTTTTTGATGAAACCCTTTTTGTGAATTGATTCTCACGACATTTTGCACTTTAATGCCCCCATGCTTACGATTTGAAATGTCCTCATTGTAAATTAAGTGGGTTTGAGTTTAGCTTAGATCGTACATTAAAACAGGTTTGAAGGGTGGGTGGACGGGTCGGGATGACTGTTGCAGATGATTTCAAGCTCTGGTATGAGTATTAGAGGTGGAGTCAGCTATTCTAATGGATGAACCCTAAAGTGCAATATGAGTTCAGCAAAGAGATGTGTCAAAAGGGTTTCAGGTTTTTCAAAAGATGACGGGTTGCCTCTCGTTAAGTGTTGAGTTTGACGCCATCAGCTAGGCACAATAACCTCAGGGAGAATGGAGATCAAAAGATACCTCAGCCAAGTTCGTGTCAGTGAGTTCAATGAACGGCTTGAGTCGCTGGCCATTCACAGTGAAAGGTTTAGAATCAAGGCTGGGTTGACTGATTTCGACGGCTCCATTTCCAAAGATTCATCTCACCAAGAATGGTCTAATCCAATTAGATATGAGTTTTCCTGGGAAAAGTTTTAGCTTGGCATCAAAGAGTAGGACCTTCTGACCAGGATGGAAAGTTTTTCTAGATATGTGTTTGTCATGAAAAGCCTTCACCCGCTCTTTGTAAATTCACAAGTTCTCGTTCACATCATTGCGTAGTTCCTCGATCTCGCTCATTTGAAGTTGACGGTGGGTTCCGGCCTTAAGTAGATCTAGATTGCACTTCTGTACTACCCAATAGGCTTTGTGCTCCATCTCGATGGGGAGGTGACATGCCTTCCCGTACACCAGTTTGAACAGAGACATACCTAATTGGGTCTTGTGGGTGGTCCTATAAGCCTACAAAGCTTCTGGAAGTCGGGCCGACCAGTCCTTCCTGTCAGGCCGAACAGTGACCTGGAGGATTTTCTTGATCTCCCGATGAGACAGTTCAGCCAATCCATTGGTTTGGGGGTGATAAGGAGTCGAGATTCGGTGCGACATCCCGTACTTGGTCATCAGGGATCTGAACTATGCATTTGTAAAATGGGTCACTCCATCAAAGATAATGGCACATGGGACACCGAACTGAGAAAAGATGTGCTGATGAATAAACTTGATTACCACCTTATGATCATTGGTTCAAGTCGAGATAGCTTTGATCCATTTAGACACGTAGTCTTCAGCAAGGAGAATGTAGTCGAAACCGTCCAATTTAGGGAAGGGTCCCATAAAATCAATCCCCCATATATCGAAGATTTCTTATACGAGAATCAGCTGTAAAGGCATCATATCGTGGTGACTCATGTTGCCCAAGGTCTAGCAACGAGTGCATGCCTTACAGTAGTTGTATGCATCTTTGAAGATCGTGGGCCAATAAAAGCCACACTGGAGGACTTTAGCTGCGGTCTTATGTCCGGAGAAGTGTCCGCCGTAGGCCTAGTCATGGTAGAAGGACAGAATGTCCTGAATTTCCACTTCCGGGATGCATCGTTTGATGATCTATTCAACACCAATGCAGAAGAGGTACGAGTCTTCCCAGATGTAGTACTTGGCATTAGAAAGCAACTTGTCCTTCTTGGCCTTCGGCCAATCAGAGAGGATCTGATGTGACGCCAAGTAGTTAACCAAATCAGCGTACCAGGGAAGTCCTGCACCGATAGTCAGGTGGTGGTCATCAGGAAAGTGTTCTGTGATTGGTCTGGAAGGGTCGATGATATCAGAAGGAAGGTGGGACAAGTGATCAGCTACCATGTTCTGTTTTCCTGCCTTATCGCGAATCTCAAGGTCGAATTCTTGCAATAGCAAGATCCAGTGGATTAGTCGAGGTTTCACATCCTTCTTCTTAAGGAGGTGCCTCACTGCAGTGATATCCGGGTATATGATAACACGGGAACCCAAAAGATAGGATCAAAATTTTTCGATGCCAAATACTACAGCTAGCAGCTCTTTCTCAGTAACAGTGTAGTTACGTTGAGCCTCGTCAAGTGTCTTGCTAGCGTAGTAGATGACCATAGTTTCCCACCTCTTTTCTGCCCAAGTACCGCACCATTGCGTAGTCAGACTCATCGCACATGATCTCAAAGGGTAGAGACCATTCAAGGGATTGTAGGATTGGTGCTTGAGTAACTCGATCATGCAGGCTCTCAAATGCATGAGTGCACTCCTCGGTAATTTTGAAAGGGACATCCTTTGAGAGAAGATTAGTCAGGGGTTCACGATTTTCGAGAAATCAGGAATGAAACGACGGTAAAAATCGACGTGCCCCAGAAAAGAACGAATGCCCATGAACAAGCTAGGCATGGGTAGTTTGTAAATCAAATTAACCTTAGCTCGATCAATCTGGATGTCTTTTTCAGAGATGAGGTGACCCAGGACAATTCCCTCAGGTACCATGAAGTGGCTCTTTTCCCAGGAAAGAACTAGATTCACGTTGATACAACGCCTAAGGATTTGGACCAAGTGCAAGAGACAATCATCAAAAGATGCCCCAAATACCGAGAAGTTATCCATGGAGACTTCAAGGTACTCCCCTACCATATCTGAGAATATGGCAAACATGCATCGCTGAAAAGTGGCGAGTGCATTGCAGAGACCGCAAGGCATCCTATAGAATGCGTATGTCTCGTAGGGGCATGTGAAGGTGGTCTTTTCTTGGTCCCTAGGATGGATTGCTATTTGATTATAACTAGAGTACTTGTCCAAAAAGCAAAAGAAACTATTTCCCGCTAGTTTCTTGAGTATCTGATCAATGAATGGAAGTAGGAAATGATCCTTCTTCATGGAGGCAGTCAGTCTTCTGTAATCAATGCAGACTCTTCACGAGTTTGCTATACGGGTCGGTATGGTTTCTTCGATTTCAATCATGATCACGATGAATCCTACCTTCTTAGGCACAACCTGGATTGGACTCACCCACCGACTATCGAAGATTAGGTAGATGATACCTGCATCTAACCACTTGATGATCTCCTTTTTCACGACATCCTGTAGGTCTGACTTCAAGCTTCTCTGCATTTCACAGGATGATCGTTAGCCCTCTTCGGTATAAATGTGGTGTGTGCAATAGGAATGGCTAATGCTAGTCAGATCATCGAGAGTCCAACCAATGGCTCTCTGATGCTGTTGGAGGACAGAAATCAGACGTGTTTACTGATCAGAGGTGAGGTGAGAATTGATAATCACAGGAAATGTATGATCAGAACCCAAAAAGACATATTTCAAATGATCAGGAAGAGGCTTTAGTTCCACAATGAGATTATCAACAGCAGCAGGTGGGTCGGGATGGGCCTCAAAAGAAAAGGTGGGAGTTGTATGTGGGTCTAGATCGGTGCTAGGCTCCTCTATTTGCAGGGTATGATCTGCTTGGGGCTGAGGACCAGAAATAATCGGGTTGTCCTCGAGAAATGTGTCCTCAACCACAGAACTGATATTGCATATTTTTTCCACTACCCCACAATTAATTCCTTTCTTTGCCTTAAATATATCAATTTTTAGTGTCTTGTCCCTGAATTTCAATTCAATTTGGCCCTCCTCGCAATTAATGTTTTCCCTAGCTGTTGCTAAGAATGGTCTACCAAATATAATCGGTGTATTCTTCAGATTTTCAGGAGTCTCCATATCCAACACAATGAAATCCACAGGAAAGTAGAAATCGTGGATCTGAACCAAAACATCCTCGAGAACTCCTCTAGGTGACTTGATTGATCGGTCAACTAACTGTAAAGTCACTTTAGTCGATTTTAGCTCAGTTTCCTCAAAATGATTTAGTAGGGACGTAGGGATCAAATTGATGAAAGCTCCTAAGTCTAAAAGGGCTCTGTTGAATTCTAAATCACTAATTTTGCATGAAATCAGAGGGGTACCAGGGTCTTTTGCCTTAGGTGGGAGTTTACTCAAGATGATGGAGTTGGCTTGCTCCGACAATACGGTTGGATTCCTGCCTTTGGTTAGCGGCTTACACTTAAGTGTACATACATCCTTCAGAAATCTTGCATAAGCCGGTACGTGGCGAATTGCATCCATCAACGGGATGTTTATTTGGACCTGCTCAAAGAGATTGACCAGGTCTTCCTCAAGAGCCATGGGTTTGGGTTTCCTCTTTCCTTTGGTCAAGGCCTCGGGAAATGAAGCCTCTGCAGGTTCCTCTAGAATTGGTCCAGGTTCTTGATCTGGGATAGGAGTATCTTGGATGACCAACCTAGGGTTTAGGTTTGAACTACCAGGCTGAGAGTGGCTCAGGTAAAGTGGTTCCTGAGTTATTTTGTCACTACAGGTGGTAACAGAATTCAGTCCTGCCTGGTTTTGGGTTGGGGTAGTCAAAAGAGGTGGTTGCTGCTGATAACCCACATATGATGCCGAAGCCTCCATCCTGTTGGGTGATGGAGCATGTTAACGAGGAGAGATCAAGGATTAAAAAGATGCGTGTTATAGTATAAATGAAATCGCCTTGAAAACAAATAAGAAGTTTTTATTACTCGAAAACCTAAGTATCCGTGGTCGAACACAGGGAGCAAATGGAATCTATTCACTAATCTCAATCAATATAATTGAACACTTAAGTCTACTCAAAACCTAATTCAGAATATAATACGAGAGTTTATGAATTAAAATGTAGCAAAAATAGAAGAGAAATGGAGAGGAATAGAATAAAAAAGTTTCTTTTCTTGGCTCTCTTCTTTCTTCTTTCTTCTCTTTTAGCTTTGGCTCTTTCTTTCTTTGACTTTCTCTACCCTTAGCTCTTCTTCCTTCTCTTGCCTTGGTAAATTCACTACCTTTCTTCTTCTTCTTATGTTCTTTGGCCTTCTATTTCTTTCTACCTTCTCTTGCCCTTCTTTCCTTTGGCTTCTTCTTCCTTTCCTCTGCCTTATGCTTCTGCCTTCCTTCTTCTTCCTTTCCCTTCCTTGCTTTGCTTGTAGTTGCACCTTCTTCTTTTCCTTGGCTTCAGCTGCCCCTTCTAATCGTTCATTACGTGACGAGATCATGTTTTAAAAAGATATCCACTGTAGTATATTTGAAATCACCATGAAAACGATTATCAATTTTATTACTCGAAATTCAATACTTCTGAGGTCGAACTCAGGGAGTAAATTAGTATTCTAGAAACAGAAATGATAATTCTCAAAATATGATATTTAACAAGGATATAAGTGAAAGTTCATGTATAAGAAAGCTAAAAAGAAAATAGCAATGGAAGAGGAAATTGAATATTCTCTTGATGGCTTCTCCATTCTTCTCTTTCTTGCTTTTCTTTCTCTTCTTGGCCGCACCCTTTTCCTTCCTTCTTTCTCTGTCTTTCTTTTCTCAGACATCTGATTCTATGAATCAGACGGCTTATCTGGCAATTGCTATAGTGCTCACTTCTCTTCTGTCTTCTTCCTCTTCTTCTCTTGGCTTTCCTCCTTCCTATCTTCTTCCTTTGACTTCAACTGCTCCTTTTTTTCTTCTGCGACTTCCTCTTGGCTTCTTCTTCTTCTTTCTTGCACTCCTGCTTCGCCTTTCTTCTGCCCTTACTCTCTCCTTGGCTTCTTCTTTTCTTCTTCTACTATTCTGCGGCTAAGTCCCTGCCTTGACTTTGGCTGCGTCTTCAACTTCTTCTTCCTTGGCCTCCGCAGTCTCCTTCCTCTTTCTTCTTCTTCTGCGGCTGCTTGCTCTTCTGTTCCTTCTTCTTTTTCTTTTCTTCAACCGCACCTTCTCCTTCCTTCAGCTTCTCCTCTTCTTATTTTCTATTCCTCTTCCCCGCAGCTACTTTCTCCTCCTCCTTCTTCCTTGCACACACACAGGAGCAAAACCTACCCCCTACCCTCCCTATGTCTTTCTCTCTCTATTTTGCTCTTAGGACTACTCTCTCAGAGCCTTCTCGGGTTATCAGGTCGGGTATGTGCTCTCGGGACCAGGCCCACCGGCGTGTGTGGTGGGCAAGGAGTGCACGGGTAGTCGGGTTAGGCAGCCAGCTCCGTGGAGTGTGGGTCGCGGGCGAGGCGGGTATACGAGCAAGTGGGACCTCACCCCATGGTCAGGAGACAATAAGCCTCTGTCACTTTTACAATTTATCTCACAGCGCCCGCTTGTCAACTTCCGAGATGGGACTAAACGTCCCACTTTTCTTCGCGAGTGCCTGCAGCAGAAATCCTCCTCTGATTGCAGCAGCTGCTGGGTCTGCAGTGCCAATTGCTTGGTCAGGCTTTTGCGTGAAGGGATTCCGCGTGACCTGGGGCACTTCACCTGGAGCGGAAAGACCTGGAGGAGCTCGCAAGCAATCTCCTTACTACGTCAATGGCGGTGGAGACCCTCAATACCTGTCAATAAGCAAACGGCCTTGCAGCCTCGTCAGAACACATGGGAAGCTTCGCTGAGGTACGGTGAGTGTGCTGCAGTGGTCGGGGTGGCATGGGAATGCCTGTGTGAGCGTGCCTAGGGCTTACTGTGGCCATGTAGGTGGGTGTGTTCGGGGGTACTTTTGGGTGGTCGATGTAGAGATTGGAGTAGGGGGAAATGGTCAGTGAGGTGTTGCAGAGGTCGTAGGGTGGTTGGCGAGGTGGATGGAGGCGTGGAGCAGCGGGAATACCTCGTTGGTGGTCTGGTCGGAGATGGGAACAATGGTGGCGGTCTACGACGTCAAGGGGATAAAAACAGTAATAGAGATAGGGGAAATAAAGAGGAGGGGGAGAGGAACCTATCTGTGGTGATTGGAGTGAAGGGGAGGTGAACGAGACGTACGGCACGTATCTGCTATTGTCGGAGAAGACAGCCCTGAGGTAGAGATAACAGCGACGGGGACAAGGTTGGAAGGGCACGCACAGGTACGGCGCGATGCAGAAGAGCACAGCGGAGATGACTCTACCACTTGTACAGTGGAAGAGTGACGAGAAGATAGAGGGAGAGTTGCCGGAGCCTACGGGCAGATGACCGGAGGAAAATGAGACGAAATTGGGTGGAATTCTTCGACCAAAACAGGCTTGGAAGAAGCAGAGGGATCTAGGCTTGCTTAAATAGGCACGGGTAGAGGGAGGAGTCGCGAGGAGGTGGGCAAAAGCCCTCGCCGGAGGCATGGCCGGAGCGGAACCCATACCTCTCGAGTGTTCGCACGGGAGGTATGGGGTGATTCAGGGCATGGGGAGCTGCTCATGCGGTAGGAGGCTGTGCAGAGAGCTCCCCTTTCAAATCTGGGAGTCGCTCCCTAGGGGGTCGAGGAGAAAAATCACCTCGAAACCTCGCCAGAGGTATGGATCCCAGCTGCAATGATAGAGGGACCTAAATGAAGAAAGTGATGAAAAGTTGAGGGGATTTTTTCAAGGGTTTTCAAAAGTTAAGGGTCAGAATGTAATTGGGTGGACCATTTTGCAAAGTAGGCCAAAGTGACCTTCCATTAGGTCCAAATTTTGGTAAAAACCTAATTTTGACCTAAGGAATCCAATGGTGAAGTTGGATTTTAGGTTTGACCTCGTTTGAATGGATATTTTACATAAAAACCCAAATTAGGTCAAATATTGGGCTTGGTCCCCATTCTAGGTCAAAATAGGTTCCAAAGGCCAAATTGAAGGTTCTAAACCCTAGGGGATATTTTTCCATGAATGTTAGAGGGTTTAATAGATTTTTATCCTACCTACAAACTTGTGAATTTAAGTGTGTTTGTTTTAGGGTTACAGAATGTCATTTAATTCTTAAATTTCACAATAACCTTTTTCTGATTGAACCAAATGCTTGAGTACATTCCTTGGAGATTTCAAAAGATACATCCTTGGAGAGAAGAGTGGTCAGAGGGCGAGCAATTTTCGAAAAATCAGGGATGAATCGACGGTAAAGACCGACGTGCCCCAGAAAAGATAGGATGTTCTTAATTGAGCTAGGCATGGGGAGTTTGGAAATCAAGTTAACCTTGGCTCAATCAACTTGGATGCCTCTCTCTGAAATTAGATGTCCCAGGACGATCCCCCCAGGCACCATGAAGTGGCTCTTTTCCCAGGAAAGAACCAGATTCACGTCAATGCACTGCCTGAGTATTTGAACCAAGTGCTGGAGGCAATCGTCAAATGATGCCCCAAATATTAAAAAGTCATCCATGAAGACTTCCAGATAATCACCTACCATATTAGAGAATATGGCAAGCATGCACCGCTGAAAATTCGCAGGTGCATTGTAGAGACTGAAAGGCATCCTTCGAAACGCGTACATCCTGAAAGAGCAGGTGAACGTGGTCTTCTCTTGGTCCTCTGGATGGATTGCCACTTGGTTATAGCAGGAGTACCCGACAAGAAAGCAGAATAATCTATTTCCTGTTAATTTCTCGAGGATTTGATCTATAAACGGTAGTGGGAAATGATCCTTCTTGGTGGAGGAATTGAGTCTTCTGTAATCTATACAGACTCTCCATGAGTTGGCTATACGGGTTGGTATGACCTCTCCGATTTCAGTCGTGATGGTGGTGAGTCCTACCTTCTTAGGCACAACCTGGATTGGACTCACCCATCGACTGTCGGAGATCAGGTAGATGATCCCTACATCTAACCACTTAATGATCTTTTTCACAACCTCCTGCAGATTGGGGTTCAAATGTCTCTACATCTCACGTGAAGGTCATGTGCCCTCTTCGGAATAAATGTGGTGGGTGCAATAAGGGGGGCTTATTGTAACGACCCGATTTCCGAGTCCCTACGGGACACGAGAATCGGACCGACTCGACTAATCCCAAGACCTAGTCGTCCAACGAGGAAGTAACCGAAAGAGCAGTAAAATAAACCACATTCAACATGAAATATAACTAGCAGTAACAAAATACAGCAGTAAGAAAAAGAACTACTACAGCATGTACCACCACAACAGTAGAACAACATTTATAATATAACAAGAACTACAAGTAAAGAAAAGTACAGAGGGTAATAAGAACTACTCACTACAGTGGAACAAAAGGGGTACAAAAGAACAGTGGTAACTCTACTGGACCCTACTCGGCCCAACGTTCTCTGCAGCCGCTGACCCTGGCTGCTCAACACCTGGTCCTGAAAAGTAACGAGTGTAACACGTCAGCGAAACGCTGAGTAGAGTGGCAGCTAAACTAAAGAAACAGTAAAGTGTACAGTAGCTGTTTTTTTTCTTTCTTCCTTTATTTACGTCTTTCTATTTTCTTCATAATTTATCTATTTCTCAGATCCTTCACTTGATCTCGAATGTTCCTCGTGGGAACGATCTTGATTGCAGTCTTTTCCGAACAGTAGAAGTAGCACGTGGTGCTTTCCTGGCCGGGAGAGTCCCCCGTGGTGATCCTACTCTCAGTCAACCACCCCAAGGTCACTGATAGATGTAACGGTGACTACGGCACGCGTGGTAAACGCACGGGTAGCTAACCCACACTGGCACGCCCTCCACAGTAACCAGTATAGGGTAGAGCCCTCTCAGTAACAGGGGTCCAACCCCTCCACAGTAACCAAACAGGGGCCTTGCCCCTCCACAATCCGCGCACCCTCGCCTGACAACCCTGGTTTGCCCAGTGGGCCTAACAAGTCGGTGTAGGTGAGCTAGTAGAACCCCGGGGCCCGTGGGGTAGCTAGTAATCGCCCTACACTAGTAGCTCTCCTCGGTACTACGTACACGAGGGCCAGCAAGTTGGTACAAAGTGGCCAGACCTAACCCCGGGTCCCTGGGGCGGCTGGCTCCGCTCTGCACTAAACAGGTAACAGGTACTTCCCTTAGTACTACGTACCCAAGAGACAGCACACTTCCACGTCTTTCTTTCTCAGTTCCATTTCATTCTCTTTCCAGGAGTTCTACTCCTAATTCCCCGTAGGGTTCCAGCTCTTTCAACTCAGCACATTTAGGTTTCACCTTTCTAGTTTCACGTTCATACAACCCATATTCTCAATCATGTTCATTTATTCATAACAGGCAGCTGTTAAATCAATTTATAGGCAGCTATTATTCCTTTCCACTTTTCCAAGACTGCAGTATTCATATATTCCACTAGTTTTCCCATCCTAGGATTCATGCCATACCCTAGGATCTATCATACAATCTAGTTTTCCAGCCCTAGGATTCATGCAACACCCTAGGATCTATCATTCAAACTAGTTTCTCATTCCTAGGATTCATGCATTGTCCTAGGTTCTATTTATGGTTCCATAGTTTAACAGATTATGCTAATAAACTTAAAAGCCACTCTACCAGTTACAACGGGAGTACTGGGGGCATGGTCGGAAATCCCACGCGCCTCCGCAATCCCCAAGACTGAAAAGGAACGGGGTCCTATCACAAGGATCAACACAAGGAGTTTCTCAAAACAGTATATAATTACTGTAGACGGGTAGAGGATTTAATTCCGAAAAGAACACAATCGAAACGCGGAAAATGGACTCCGAACGGGCCCTAAACGGGTCGAAAACGACGAAACAGTCCAAAATCAGACGTCTGGAACCTCTTCCAGACGTCTTAAAAAGTGGTTCAGAGGATACCTCCACTCTGTGTAGTCTCTCAGATGTCCAGAAGCCTGCGGGGGCGTCTGGCCTAGTTCCCAGACGTCCGATGGTCACCCCGGACGTCTGGAAGTCTTTCAAGTCATTTGGCACTGCAGCCAGACGTCTGATTCGCGTTGGATGCGAATCTCAGCCTGCACGTACCCACTCATCGCTCTCAGTACGACGATCGTAGAAAAAGGACGAAGGACGGAAAATAATAACGTACTTTCCAGACGTCTGGATAGTCCTCCAGACGTCTTCACCGTCGTCTGGTTGGAAGACCAGACGTCTGATTCTGGAAAAATTTCCAGAATCAGGGCTCGACGCGCTCTCCGCCCGTGACGCACGGCCGCGCCGCGCCTCGTCCGCCTGCTGCTCGAGCTGCAGCAGCCCTCCAGCGACGCTCCACGCCCGCAGCTCCCCCGTCGGCCGACTCCAGCTGCCCCAGCAATCTCGAGCCCTCACGGCTGAGCGTCTCCTCCCTCGCGTGACACCTCCTCCCGCACACCCGCCACGGCTGCTGCTGCCGCCGCTCACGCTCGCACTCGCACTCCGGCTGGAAGAGGAAGAAGGGAGCGGAGGGGATGAGAGTGAGGGGGAGGGCGAGGCCTTTTAAAGCCGCACAGGGAGAGAGAGAGCGAGAGAAGGGGGACCAACGCTGCGCCTGCGGAGGAGAGAGGGGAAAAGGGGCATCTGCAGGTCTGCGCGCGCAGGAGCGCAGGTGAAATGCACACTGCCGCAGAAAATCAAATCCCAGACGTCTGGTCAGACGTCTGGGCCACCTCCTAGACGTCTTAAAAGACGTTTTGAAACTGTGGTCGTAGCAATATAACAAACTCAAAGGAAGTTTCGTCCCCGAAGCCGGTCCGAAAACGTCATATAACTAGGGTGCGGGAAAACGTCATATAAACATAACAAACTCAAAGAGGACCGAAGCCGATCTGAAAGACGTACCCATGAAGAGCTCCGGGTACCGCTCCCGCATTACCGCCTCAGGCTCCCAGGTAGCCTCCTCGTACCGCTGGCTCCTCCACAAAACCTTTACCAGGGGTACTTGCTTTCGTCTCAAACTGTGGACGGCTCGATCAAGAATCTGCACTGGCCGCTCGGGGTAGGTCAGGTCATCGCCCACCTCGACGCCCTCGTGACTCAGTACGTGACTGGGATCGGCTACGTACTTCCTGAGGTTGGACACGTGGAACATGTCGTGCACACTAGAAAGCTGGGGAGGGAGGGCAAGCCTGTAAGAAATGGGTCCAACCTGCACCAGGACCTCAAAGGGCCCCACAAACCTCGGCGCGAGCTTCCCTCTCACCCCAAACCGCTGCAGGCCCTTCATGGGCGAAACACGAAGAAAGACGTGGTCCCCAACCTCAAACTGCACCTCTCTGCGTCTCCGATCCGCATAGCTCGTCTGTCTGCTCCTGATAGTGCGGAGTCGCCTGTGAATCTGCTCGACTACCTCCTGACTCTGCCGGATCAACTTGGGGCCAACCTCCCACTTGGTCCCCACCTCAACCCAACTCAAGGGTGCCATACACCTCCGTCCGTACAGAGCCTCATAGGGAGCCATGCCGATGCTCGAGTGATAGCTGTTGTTGTATGCAAACTCCGCCAGGGGCAGGTGCTCCTCCCAAGAGCCCCTCCAGTCCAGTACACAGGCACGCAAAAGGTCCTCAAGTGTCTGTATCGTGCGCTCAGACTGCCCGTCCGTCTGGGAGTGGTAAGCTGTACTAAGCCTCAACCGCGTCCTCAAGGCCTGCTGAAACTCAGCCCAAAACTGGGACGTAAAGCGGGTATCCCGGTCGGATATGATTTCCCACGGAACTCCGTATAGTCGTACCACATCGCGGATATACCTCTCTGCCAATTGTGCTGGTCCCAAAGTGACTCGGATCGGCAAGAATCGTGTTGTCTTCGTTAGTCTATCCACAATTACCCAGACTGCGCCGTGTCCTCGCTGAGTAACAGGTAAACCCACCACCAAGTCCATGGTGATGCTCTCCCACTTCCACTCTGGCACCGGAAGCGGCTGTAGCGGCCCTGCAGGCCTCTGATGCTCGGCTTTCACCTGCTGACACACTAAGCACTGCTGCACGAATTCACCCACATCCCGCTTCATCCCTCTCCACCAAAACTCGCGTCTCAAGTCTTGGTACATCTTCGTGTTTCCGGGATGTATGGTGAATCTAGAACCGTGTGCCTCAGTCAAGAACTCTCTCAACAGCTCCTCATCTCTGGGAACGCACAACCGTCCCCTCAGGCGCAGCACCTGGTCTGTGAAAGAGAAGTCCCCTGGGTCTCCCGACAGTACTCTGTCGCGCAAGGACTACAAGTACGGATCGGCCATCTGTCCTGTGATGATGCGGTCTATCAGCTCTAGCCTAGTCTGTCGTGTCACAGTCACTGCCCCATAGTGCCCCTGTAACCCCAGGGGTCGCCAACTGCCCACCTCCTCCAAGAGGCTCCAACTCTGTAACTTTAAACTGGCCAAGCGTGAGGGCACCTTCCAGCTCAAGGAGTCAGCCATCACATTGGCCTTGCCCGGGTGATAAGAAATGCTGCAGTCATAGTCCTTCAGGAGCTCCAACCAACGTCTCTGTCTCATGTTGAGCTCCTTCTGATCAAAAAGGTATCTGAGGCTCTTGTGACCTGTGAAAATCTCGAAGGTCTCACCGTACAAGTAGTGCCTCCAGGTCTTCAGCGCGAAGACGACAGCTGCCAACTCCAGGTCATGGGTAGGGTAGGTATGCTCATGGGGCTTCAGTTGCCGCGAAGCGTAAGCGACAACGTGACCCCTCTGCATGAGCACACCTCCTAACCCCTGCAAGGAGGCATTCGTGTACACAACGAACCCGCCACTACTGTCAGGGATGGTGAGCATGGGAGCCGAAGTCAACCTCTCCTTCAGCTCCTGAAAACACGCCTCACAGGCGTCTGTCCAAGTGAAGGGCACGTCCTTCCGGGTCAATTGTGTCATAGGACGTGCAATCTGTGAAAAACCTCTGATGAATCGTCTGTAGTATCCTGCCAGTCCCAGGAAACTGCGAATCTCAGTGACTGAACGCGGTCTGTCCCACCTGAGCACTACCTCAGCCTTGGCTGAGTCCACCGCCAAGCCGTCTCCAGAGATCACATGACCTAAGAAGGTCACCTCCCTCAACCAGAACTCGCACTTGCTGTATTTGGCGTACAGCCTACGCCGTCTCAGCGTGTCTAGAACCATCGGCAAGTGCTGTCCGTGCTGCGTCCGATCTCAAGATTAGATGAGTACATCATCAATGAATACCACCATGAACTGGTCAAACAAGTCGTCGATCCTTGGCAGCGGATATCTGTTCTTGATGGTGACCCTATTCAGCTGTCGGTAATCCACACAAAGGCGTAGGGTACCATCCTTCTTCTTCACAAACAGTACCGGGGCTCCCCAGGGAGACGCACTAGGCCTCACGAAACCCTTCTCCAAAAGGTCCTGCAACTGAGACTTGAGCTCTCGTAGCTCAAGCGGTGCCATCCTATATGGAGCGGTGGAGATGGGGCTGGTCCCTGGTACTAGTGAGATCTCAAACTCGATCTCACGCTCGGGCGGTAGTCCTGGTAACTCGTCTGGGAACACGTCAGGGTAATCTCTGACCACCGGGATGCTCTGGAAGTCTGCCACAGGGCTGGGCTCTACCACCACACAAGCTAGGAAGCCCTCACACCCCTGGCTCAAAAGTCTCGCCGCCCGTCCCTGAAGCCTTCGTCCACTGGCTGTCCATGAAACTCGAAAGAAGGCAACTCCGGCATGGAGAAGACAATCTTCCTCTCAAAACAGTCCACTAAGGTGTGGTAAGCAGACAGCCAATCCATCCCCAGAATTACGCCAAAGTCCTCCATCTGTAACATAATCAGGTCAGCTGGCAGGCTATGTCCCCCGACGCTGACCTCCCAATCCGTGTACACCTCCTCAGCTACAAACAGCTGACCACTTGGACCTCTGATTACGAACGGATTCTCTAACAGCGTATAGTCCTGATCCAAACTAACTGCGAAACTGGCTGCGACAAACGAGTGCGTAGCGCTAGAATCGAAAAGTGTGTAAACGAGTCTACCGAAAATTGAAACCATACCTGCCACCACCGAGCCCGAAGCTCTGGCATCCCTGCGTGTCAGGGTGTTGATACGCCCCTTAGCTCTAGGTGTGGACGAAGCAGCCACACTTTGCGTCGGACGGGCAGGTGCTGGCCGGTACCCTCCTCGTGACTGCTGTCCTCCTCCTCGGGCCTGGGAACCGCGGCCTCCAGTGCTCTGCACGAGAAGTATCTGCTGACCTCCTGCCCTAGACGGGCAGTCCCTCCTGATGTGGCCCGGCTGGCCACACTGGTAACAGAGGGGAACCCGACTCCCACCCTCAGTGGGTCCCTGCTGTCGGCTGGGCAGGGGTCCGGTGCTGGCGACTGGCCTCTGTCGAGGGCCCCCAAAGGCCACTAATGGCCCTGCAAAACGTGACGGCTCTCCCGCGGACGCCACGTGCCTCCTCTCTCGCCAGCCCTATGAAAAGTCTGGCTGAAAGGGCCTCTTCCGCCCGCCGTCAGTGTCTCGCGCGGACGGGTTGGTCTCCTAGTAGGTCATGGCTGCCTCCACCACCCTCGAAAACGTAGGCTGCTTTAGGGGTTTGACATACCCCCGAATCGCAGGCCGGAGCCCCTCGGTGAACCTCTAAAGGCACTCCTCCTCAGTAGCTACCGCTGTCGCTGCAAAGCGAGACAGCTCCAGGAAATGCGTGCGATACGCGCTCACGATCATCATCCCTTGGCGGAGAGTGTGGAACTCCTGCCTCCTCTGGTCCTGCCACGTCTGGGGAAAGTACTGCTCACAGAAGAGGGCGACGAACCGATCCCAGGTCGGCTCGTCCCTCTCCTGTCCCCGGACCGCCCTCCACCACCTGTGTGCCGCACTCTCCAGCTGGTACGTGGAAAAGGCCACGCGGCACTCCACCGGGGGGGTGAAGGGTGTCAAAAATCTTCTCCAGCTGCTCGAGCCAGTCCTCTGCCTCGGTCGGGTCCTCATCCCCCTTGAAGGAGGGGGGCTTCAGCTTCCGGAACTGCCTGAAGAGCTCGGAGTGGCGCTGTAGTGGGGATGCTGGTGCACCTTCAGGCAAAGGTGCCTCATGCACAGAAGTGTCGGAGGAAGGTGGGGGTGGCGGCGGCCCATCCCCTCCCCCGTGTCCAACGCCGCATCCGTCGGGTGGTCCCACAGAGGACTCCCCCTCCGTAGCCCCAGGGGGAGGCGCTCGGGGCGGTGGGTGGAGTTCCTCTCGCACAATATCCCGTATCAGCTGGGCGAGGTCCTGGGCTTGGACTCCCAGGAGTAGTGGCTGGTCCACTGAGGCGTCGACAACGGCACGCCCACCTCGCCGACCTCGTCCTCTGCCGCGCCCGCGGCCCGCCTTACCAGTCCCGCGACTAGGCATCTCCTGCAAGGAGATGCGAAACAAAACGGGACCCGTCATTAAGGAACGATACCTACGGAAACGTCTAAGAGCTTATGTCAAAAGGTATGTTGTGGTGGCTACTCTAGTTATAGACATGTGAATTAGTTATTTTCCAGTCAGTTGATTCACTTCTCGGGACGACCTTACTCTGATACCATCTTGTAACGACCCGATTCCCGAGTCCCTACGAGACACGAGAACCAGACCGAGTCGACTAATCCCAAGACCTAGTCGTCCAACGAGGAAGTAACCAAAAGAGCAGTAAAGTAAACCACATTCAACATGAAATATAACTAGCAGTAACAAAATACAGCAGTAAGAAAAAGAACTACTACAGCATGTACCACCACAACAGTAGAACAACATTTATAATATAATAAGAACTACGAGTAAAGAAAAGTACAGAGGGTAACAAGAACTACTCACTACAGTGGAACAAAAGGGGTACAAAAGAACAGTGGTAACTCTACTGGACCCTACTCGGCCCAGCATCCTCTGCAGCCGCTGACCCTGGCTGCTCAACACCTGGTCCTAAAAAGTAACGAGTGTAACACGTCAGCGAAATGCTGAGTAGAGTGGCAGCTAAACTAAAGAAATAGTAAAGTGTACAGTAGCTATTTTTTTTCTTTCTTCCTTTATTTACGTCTTTCTATTTTCTTCATAATTTATCTATTTCTCAAATCCTTCACTTGATCTCGAATGTTCCTCGTGGGGAACGATCTTGATTGCAGTCTTTTCCGAACAGTAGAAGTAGCACGTGGTGCTCTCCTGGCCGGGAGAGTCCCCCGTGGTGATCCTACTCTCAGTCAACCACCCCAAGGTTACTGACAGACGTAACGGTGACTACGGCACGCGTGGTAAACGCACGGGTAGCTAACCCACACTGGCACGCGGTCAGTCGTTTCCGTTAACGGGTGCGCCCAAAGCACAGCACGGAACCAGTATAGGGCAGAGCCCTCCCAGTAACAGGGGTCCAACCCCTCCACAGAAACCAAACAGGGGCCTTGCCCCTCCACAGTCCGCGCACCCTCGCCTGACTAAACTGATTTGCCCAGTGGGCCTAACAAGTCGGTGTAGGTGAGCTAGCAGAACCCCGGGACCCGTGGGGTAGCTAGTACTCGCCCTACACTAGTAGCTCTCCTCGGTACTACGTACACGAGGGCCAGCAAGTCGGTACAAAGTGGCCTGACCTAACCTCGGGTCCCTGGGGTGGCTGGCTCCGCTCTGCACTAAACAAGTAACAGGTACTTCCCTTGGTACTATGTACCCAAGAGACAGCACACTTCCACGTCTTTCTTTCTCAGTTCCATTTCATTCTCTTTCCAGGAGTTCTACTCCTAATTCCCCGTAAGGTTCCAGCTCTTTTAACTCAGCACATTCAGGTTTCACCTTTCCAATTTCACGTTCATACAACCCATATTCTCAATCATGTTCATTTATTCATAACAGGCAGCTGTTAAATCAATTTACCGGCAGCTATTATTCCTTTCCACTTTTCCAAGACTGCAGTATTCATATATTCCACTAGTTTTCCCATCCTAGGATTCATGCCATACCCTAGGATCTATCATACAATCTAGGTTTCCAGCCTTAGGATTCATGCAACACCCTAGGATCTACCATTCAAACTAGTTTCTCATTCCTAGGATTCATGCAATGTCCTAGGTTCTATTTATGGTTCCATAGTTTAACAGATTATGCTAATAAACTTAAAAGTCACTCTACCAGTTACAACGGGAGTACTGGGGGCATGGTCGGAAATCCCGCGCGCCTCCGCAATCCCCAAGACTGAAAAGGAACGGGGTCCTATCACAAGGATAAACACAAGGAGTTTCTCAAAACAGTATATAATTATTGTAGATGGGTAGAGGATTTAATTCCGAAAAGAACGCAACTCGAAATGCGGAAAACGGACTCCGAACGGGCCCTAAACGGGTCGAAAACGACGAAACAGTGCAAAATCAAACGTCTGGAACCTCTTCCAGACGTCTCAAAAAGTGGTTTAGAGGATACCTCAGCTCTGTGTAGTCTCTCAGACGTCCAGAAGCCTGCGGGGGCGTCTGGCCTAGTTCCCAGACGTCCGATGGTCACCCTGGACGTCTGGAAGTCTTTCAAGTCGTCTGGCACTGCAGTCAGACGTCTGATTCGCGTTGGATGCGAATCTCAACCTGCACGCACCCACTCATCGCTCTCAGTACAACAGTCGCAGAAAAAGGACGAAGGACGGAAAAGAATAACTTACTTTCCAAATGTCTGGATAGTCCTCATGACTTCTTCACCGTCGTCTGGTTGGAAGACCAGACGTCCGATTCTGGAAAAATTTCCAGAATCAGGGCTCGACGCTCTCTCCGCCCGCGACGCACGGCCGCGCTGCGCCTCGTCTGCCTGGTGCTCGAGCTGCAGCAGCCCTCCAGCGATGCTCCACTCCTGCGGCTCCCCCGCTGGCCGGCTCCAGCTGCCCCGGCAAGCTCGAGCCCTCACGGTCGAGCGTCTCCTCCCTCGCGTGACACCTCCTCCGCACACCTGCCGCGGCTGCCGCTGCCGCCACTCACGCTCGCACTCGCACTCTGGCTGGAAGAGGAAGAAGGGAGCGGAGGGGATGAGAGTGAGGGGAGAGGGCGAGGCCTTCTAAAGCCGCGCGGGAAGAGACAGAGCGAGAGAGGCGGGGGCAACGCTGCACCTGTAGAGGAGAGAGGGGCAAAGGGGTATCTGCAGGTCTGCACGCGCAGGCACACAGACGAAATCCACCCTGCCGCAGAAAATCAAATCCCAGACGTCTGGGAGGGGTTCCAGACGTCTGGTCAGACGTCTGGGCCACCTCCCAGACATCTTAAAAGACATTTTGAAACTGCGGTCGTAACACTTATGCCAGTCAAATCATCGAGAGTCCAACCAATGGCTCTATGATGTTGCTGGAGAATAGTAATCAAATGGGATTCCTGATCAGGTGTGAGTCTGGAGTTTATAATCACAGGAAACATCTGATTGGAACCCAAAAAGACGTATTTCAGATGATCGGGATGGGGCTTAAGTTCCAAGATGGGATTATCAGCAGTAGCAGGTGGTTTAGGGTGTATGTAAGGAACAAGGTTAGGAGATATGGGTGTATCTTGATCAGGTTCAAACTCCTCTAATTGCGGATTTTGATCTTCTTGTGGTTGATCGGGGCTAATCAGGTTGTCCTCAATATGCGGCTCATCAACCACGACTTTGATATCACATATTTGTTCTACAACACCATAATTAATCCTTTGTTGAGACTTAAAGATGTCAATCTTAAGAGTTTGGTTTCCAAATTTCAATTCTATTTGGCCCTCCTCACAACTAATGTCGGCCCTAGCAGTGGCCAGAAAAGGTCTCCCTAGTATAATCGGTGTATCCCTTAGGTTCTCAAGTGCATCCATATCGAGAACTATGAAATCCACTGGGAAGTAGAAATCCCATACCCTAACAATGACATCCTCGAGTATTCCTTTAGGTGACTTGATGGATCGATAAACAAACTACAATGTCACTTTTGTCGGTTTAAGCTCAAACTCTTCAAGGTGGTTAAGCAGGGATGTTGGTATTAGGTTTATGGAGGCACCTAGGTCTAGTAATGCTCTATCGAATTGGGTTTCACCAATTTTACATGAAATCAGGGGAGTGCCTGGGTCTTTTGCCTTGGGTGGGAGTTTACTCAAGATTACAGAGTTGGCTTGCTCTGACAGTATGATCGGACTCCCACTTTTGGTTCATGGCTTACGCTTTGGTGTACACATGTCTTTCAAAAATCGTGCATAAGCCGGTACGTGGAGGATTGCATCCATCAAGGGGATGTTTATCTGGACCTATTCAAAGAGCTTGATCAGGTCCTCCTCAGGAGCCACGGGTTTGGTTATCCTTTTTTCCTTGGTCAAGGCCTTGGGAAATGGAACCTTGGTTGGTTCCTCTAGAATAGGTCCAGGTTCTTGATCTGGGACAGGGACATCTTGGATAACTATCCTAGGGCTTGGTTCACTACCAGGCTTGGAGTGGTTTGGATAAGGTGGGTCTTTGGTTACTTTACCACTACAGGTTGTTACAAAGTTTAATCCTGCCTGGTTCTGGTTTGGGGTTGGTAAAATGGGTGGCTGCTGTTGAAATCCTACATAAGATGTTGAAGCTTCCATCCCGTCAAGTGATGGAACAGAAGGGGCCTGGTAAATCATGTGTGCGTGGCCTAGATTTGGGTTCATAACGCGCCTCTGAGTTGGCACGTTATTTGGGTTCAGCAAAGGTTGCGAAGGAAGAGTGCCCGGTTGGCGGGAATTCTCCATCTGGGCGAGTTGGTTGTGGACCTCTGTGATCTCGTCCTTGTGTTGTTTTTGTATTGCCACATTCATTCTCTAAATGTCAGCTAGTGTTTGGAGGATAAGAGACATTTGATCTTGGTTTGGCCCAGATTGACAGGTGGGGTTGGGCCGAGGCTGAGGCGGCTGATATGGATTAGGGGCTTGTGGACAGGGTTGATAAGGTAGTCTTTGAGTCTGAGAATTTCCCACCCACTGGAAGTTGGGATGATTTCGCCATCCAGGGTTGTAGGCGTTGGAAAATGGGTCATTCTGGATGGAGTTGAGGTCCTCGTAGGTCTGAGTCTCAAGAAAGTCAGAATATGGGGGTTCAGAGTTCCCCTGATTGGAATAGAGCAGATTGGAGGTCCCTCCGGTCCTGGAGTCAGACGGGGATGGAAACAGGTCCATCCCCTGAGAAGATCGGTGAAAGATGTTTTGCACAGTTTCCCTCATGAGAGGTGGCTGTGTGAAAGAGTTCTGCGTAGAGGTGGCTTGCTGCAAATGTCGAGTCAGCTCATCCACCTCTTCTCTATGATAGAGACCTTGTCCAACCGACTAGCTATTAGCTCCAAGTCAATGGATGCGGACAGGCCTTGCATCTCATGTGCTCCCCTAAGATTCGTCGATGCACGGGCATTCGTCCGGT
Organism: Thalassia testudinum; assembly: GCA_037157565.1. NCBI lineage: Eukaryota > Viridiplantae > Streptophyta > Magnoliopsida > Alismatales > Hydrocharitaceae > Thalassia > Thalassia testudinum. The sequence goes on along the minus strand of JAZHRO010000039.1, from coordinate 112,898,900 downwards.
CGAATAAGCCCACGGAGTCATTGTTGATGGAGTTCTCGCACATGTTCTTGAGAATCTCCCACATCGTGTCCTCATGCTGACCCATGATGTTTCTTTCGCAAGTTGCATTGACAAATAATCAAATGTCCTCACGGAGTCCCTGGTAAAAAGACTGGACTTGTTCCCATTTAGGAACTCCGTGATGGGGGCACTTTCGCATGAGTTCCAAAAATCGGTCCCATGCCTCATGAAGAGGTCCTCCCGTCTATTGGGTGAAATGAGTTATCTGATGGTGCAAGGCGTTTGTCCGACAAACGGGAAAGATCTTCTTCAAAAACTCAGACTAAAGTTCATCCCACGTGTTGATCGGACAAGTCTGAGTTTGATATCAATGAGCAACCTTGTCCATGAGGGAAAAAGAGAACATCTTCATGAGCAGAATATCCCAATTTTGTGCGTCTGACCTGAAGGTTTGAGCCAAATGCTTGAGCTGTTTAATATGCTGGAATGGATCATCGGAGTTAAGCCCATAGAATTTTGGTATGGCATGAATCATATTGGACTTGAGTTCGGAATTAGGACCTGCAGCCGGAATTCGGACTCGAGGCTCGTTGCCACCGTAGCGGGATTATAGCGATCTCGCATCATGGGACTCTGCAGTGGGTTCATGAAGTTTTGGAAGAGATCATTTAGACGCTGAAGCTGGTGCTCAAGATTGTTTTCTTCTTCAACAGGTTATGCCATGATGGAAGAAGGGGAACTTGGTTCAGAATCAGAGGAAAGATCTATGTGGTGATGTTGCTGCACAAACAAGGGTACCGAGGCTTGGCCTCAAGGAGAGTGGATCTCTAAAGGAGGTTTCAAGAACCTCCTACCAAACATACACTGATGGATTGGATAAGATCAGAATGTGCTAGACCCAATCGAGACACCCAAAATATGCTAGGTGACTATAGAGGTTTGGGGCGGATGATACCCTTGGATCAGAAGGTCGTCCACCTAAGAATTACCTAGGTAGCCAGAGAGGAAGAGTCTCACAAAGACCCCTACATGGTAGAGGGTCCCCATAGGTTACAGGGTTTCCTCCACCCGACCTCTCTTGTCACTGAGATTCCAGGTAGACCAGAATGGGGACCTTGACCTCTTAAGTCTACCTCTTTTAGTTAAGATTAAGGTGCTTAGGGTTCCACTTGAACTTTAGGCCTTTTGAGTGCAAAGTGACCTAATTTAAACGTTGGTTGACCCAAAGGAACAACTTCACCTCTTTGTTCCTTGGAGAGCTTTTAGGTCCTTGCTTTTAGGGTTTAAGTAGATTAAGAGCCTGATTTGCTTAGGGTTTCTCTTGGATAGATCTCTTCAAATAAGGCTTAGGCACACCTCTTTTTGGAACTTTTGATTCTTTTCTTAGAAGAAGATGTGTCTCTAAAACCCTAGCTTGTAATCCTTAGGTTGGCTCTATTTGGTCCAATTTAGTTGACTCACAAATGGGTATCTAGGGAGCAATCAAGAAGGTTTTAGCCCTAGTTGCCTTAAGTGGATGTTCAATCAAAAATGTGTTGAAATTAAAAATCAGGCAACTTTTGTGAATTACTAAATATAGAAACAGGTAGCCCTAGATTGATTTTTTTTTATTTTCCTTTTTAGATTTTGAGGGGATTAAGAGAGAGGGCTAATAAGAGTTTACCTGTTTCTTGGTGTGGTTGTTGTGCGGCTACTTTTCTCTCCTTGGCTTTCCTGCAACAAACACAACAAAAGAGAGACATTAAGTCAGTATTGAACCAGAAATTGTGACCAAAGCTTCTAAAATGCCCGTTGCTCCCCGGCAATGGCACCAAAAATAATCATTCGTTATGCGACGAGATCGTGTTTTAAAAAGATATTCGCTGTAGTATATTTGAAATCACCGTGAAAACGATTATCAATTTTATTACTCGAAATTCAATACTTCCGAGGTCGAACTCAGGGAGCAAATTGGTATTCTAGAAACAAAAATCACAATTCTCAAAATATGATATTTAACAAGGATATAAGTAAAAGTTCATGTATAAGAAAACTAAAAAGAAAATAGCAATGGATGAGGAAATTGAATATTCTCTTGATGGCTTTTCCCTTCTCTTTCTTGCTTTTCTTTCTCTTCTTGGCTGCACCCTTTTGCTTCTTTCTTTCTCTGTCTTTCTTTTCTCGGACGTCTGATTCTATGAATCAGACGGCTTATCTGGCGATTGCTACAGTCCTCACTTCTCTTCTGTCTTCTTCCTCTTTTTCCCTTGGCTTTCCTCCTTCCTGTCTTCTTCCTCTGACTTCAGCTGCTCCTCTTTTTCTTCTGCGGCTTCCTTTTGGCTTCTTCTTCTTCTTTCTTGCACTCCTGCTTCGCCTTTCTTTTGCCCTTACTTTCTCCTTGGCTTCTTCTTTTCTTCTTCTGCTATCCTGCGGTTAAGTCCCTGCCTTGACTTTGGCTGCGTCTTCAACTTCTTCCTTGGCCTCTGCAATCTTCTTCCTCTTTCTTCTTCTTCTGCGGCTCCTTGCCCTTGTATTCCTTATTCTTCTTTTTCTTTTCTTCAGCCGCGCCTTCTCCTTCCTTTAGTTGCTCCTCTTCTTCTTCTCTTCTCTTCCTCTTCCTCTTCCCCACAGTTGCTACCTCCTCCTTCTTCCCTGCACGCACACAGGAGCAAAACCTACCCCCTACCCTCCCCATGTCTCTCTCTCTCTATTTCGCTCTTAGGACTACTCTCTCAGAGCCTTCTCGGGTTATCGGGTTGGGTATACGCTCTCAGGACCAGGCCCACCGGCATGTGTGGTGGGCAAGGAGTGCGCAGGTATTTGGGTCAGGCAGCTAGGTCCGCGAAGCTTGGGTCGCGGGCGAGGAGGGTATACGAGCAAGTGGGACCTCACCCAATGGTCAAGAGGCGATAAGCCTCTGTCACTTTTACAATTTATCTCACAACGCCTGCTTGTTAGCTTCCGAGGTGGGACTAAATGTCCCACCTTTCTTTGTGAGCACCTGCAGCAGAAATCCTCCTCTGATTACAGCAGCTGTTGGGTCTTCAGTGCCAATTGCTTGGTCAGGCTTTTGTGAGAAGGGATTCCGTGTGACCTGGGCCACTTCACCTGGAGTGGAAAGACTTGGAGGAGCTCCCAAGCAAGCTCCTTGCTACGTCAATGGCGGTGGAGACCCCCAACACCTATCAATAGGCAAACGGCCTTGCGGCCTCGTCAGAACACATGGGAAGCTTCGCCGAGGTATGGCGAGTGTGCTGTAGTGGTCGGGGTGGCGTGGGAATGCTTGTGTGAGCGTGCCTGGGGCTTACTGTGGCCGTGTAAGTGGGTGTGTTCGGGGGTACTTTTGGGTTGTCGATGGAGAGATTGGAGTAGGGGGAAATGGTCAGTGAGGTGTTGCGGAGGTCGTAGGGTGGTTGGCGAGGTGGATGGAGGCGTGGAGCGATGGGAACACCTTGCCGGTGGTCTGGTCGAAGATCGGAACGATGGTGGCGGTCTACGGCGTCGAGGGAATAAAAACAGTAATATAGATAGGGGAAATAAAGAGGAGGGGGAGAGGAACCTTTTTGTGGTGATTGGAGCGAAGGGGAGGCGAAGGAGACGAACAACGTGTATCTGCTGATGTTGGAGAAGATAGCCCTAAGGTAGAGATAACGGCGATGGGGACCGGGTCGGAGGGGCGCGCGCGGGTACCGCGCGATGCGGAGGAGCACAGTGGAGATGACTTTGCCACTGGTACGGTGGCAAAGCGATGAGAAGAGGGAGGGAGGGTCGTCGGAGCCTGCGAGCAGATGGCCGGAGGAGGAGGAGACGAAATTGGGGGGAATTCTTTGGCCAAAACATGCTTGGAAGAAGCGGTGGGATTTAGGCTTGCTTAAATCGGCACAGGCAGAGGGAAGAGTCCCGAGGAGGCGGGCGAAAGACTTCATCGGAGGCATGGCCGGAGTGGAACCCATACCTCTCGGGGCGTATGGGGCGATTCAGGGCATGGGGAGCTGCTCATGCGGTAGGGCGCTTTGCAGAGAACTCCCCTTTTAAATTTGGGAGCCGCTCCTTGGGGAATTGAGGAGAAAAATCACCTCGAAGCCTCGCCGGAGGTATGGGTCCCTGTTGCAATGGAAGAGGGACCTGAATGAAGAAAGTGGCAAAAAGTTGAGGGGTTTTTGCAAGGGTTTTCAAAAGTTAAGGGCCAGAATGTAATTTGGTGGACCATTTTGCAAAGTAGGCCAAGATGACCTTCCCTTAGGTCCAAATTTTGGTATACAAACCTAATTTGAACCTAAGGAATCCAATGGTAAAGTTGGATTTTAGGTTTGACCTCGTTTGACTGGATATTTTACACAAAAATCCAAATTAGGTCAAATATTGGGCTTGGTCCCCAATCTAGGTCAAAACAGGTTCCAAAGGCCAAATTGAAGGTTCTAAACCCTAAGGGTATTTTTTCATGAATTTTAGAGGGTTTAATAGATTTTTATCCTGCTTGCAACCTTGTGAATTTAAGTGCGTTTGTTTTAGGGTTACAGAATGTCATTTAATTCTTAAATTTCACAATAACCTTTTTCTGACTGAACCATCCCACTTTTTCTCTTATTAAGTCCAATTGACCTATGTATAGACCCTTAGAAATCCCGTTGATGCACTGCAATGGTAAAATTACAGTTTTACCCTTTGTTTCATGTTCTCTTCCTAGATTAGTGATCCCTTGAATTAAGCTTTTCTCTTGGTTATGTAGGAGCTTTTGTTCATTTTATTAGGTTAAAATATGCTAGTTAGGGCTCATGATGAGGTTCTCATCACCTTCCCCTTCCTTTCTTCTTTTCCTTAGCCTCTTTGCCTTTGGCTTCCTTCCTTACCTCCTCTTCCTTACCTTCTCTTCCTTCCTTCTTCTTCCTTCCTTAGCCTCTTCTTCCTTCTCTCCTTCTTTCCTTGCACAGCACAGAGCAAAACCTACCCCTACCCTCCCCCGCATCACTCTCTCTCTATTTCTCTCTTGGGTTCGCTCTCCCAGAGTCGGGTTTCACTCGCTTGGGTCCAGGCACACCGGCGTGGTGTAGTACGTGAGGAGTGCTAGGTAAACAGGCTGGGTACTAGGTTCGCGTGGGTGTGCGTCGCGGACGAGGCGGGGGTGTGGGTGAGGGACCTCACCTCGTGTACTGAAGCGAAGAGCTAGAAACACAAATTCAATTTATCCTACGCACCTGCGCTGAGCATTTCCGTGGTGGGGCTAAAGTCCCACCCGCTTCTACTGGCGCCCTCGCAGGAGACGTTCCTTCAATTGCCGCTGCTGTGATCTCTCTCAAAGCTAATTTCTTGGCTGGGTGTATGCACAAGGCCAACCCGCACCTCCTGGAGCGCAGCACCTGGAGCGAAGCGCCTGGGTTAAGCTTGCGAGCTCCTTCGAGCTGTCGCTAATGGCAGTGGAGGGGTCAGACCTGTAGTCACTAAATACAGCCTTTTAGCTCCATTAAAGCACATGGGAAGCTTCGCCATGTCAAGGCAAAAGTGCCTAGGTGGGGGGCTGGCTGTGGGGCGGCCTAAGCATGCGTGCTTAGGTCTCTCTATGACCATGTTTATGGGTGTGTTCGGTGGGCGTGTGTGGAGGTGTTGGCAGTCGATGGAAGGGCGGATGATGATCAGTGGGTGTTGGCAGAGGTTTTGAGATGGGTGGAGAGGCATGTGGATGGGTGGAGCGACGGGAGCACCTCCGCCGGTTGTCGGCCGGAGATGGAGAAGGTGGTGGTGGTCTACGGCGTCGAGCGGTCGAGAGTAGAAATTAAGAGAGGGGAAATGAAGAGGGGGGGGAGAGAGGAATAGTTCTAACCTACCTAAGTGGACGAAGGGGGATAGAGAGGCGGCTGGCCGTACCTGCCACTGCCATAGAAGAAGATGTCCAGAAGAGGGAGAACGGCGATGACGAATGGGCTAGAGCACGCGCGCGGGTATTGCGCGACGCGGAGGAAAGAGATGAAGATGGCTCTGCCACTGGTATGTGGTAGAGTGACGAGAAAGAGGAGGAGGACTTGCTGGAGCTCGCTGGACACCTGGCCGGAGGAGAAGGGAAGAAATTGGGGTGGTTCTCCGGCCAAGTCAAGCTGAAAATATGCGGCTGGAGGTGGTGGTCCTTATATAGGCATTAGCAGGGGCTCTTGTGCTTGGAAGACAAGCTTCTAAGTGCGAGAGTCCTCGCCGGAGAAGGAATCGGTTGGAGACCCAAATATCTCATGCGTTCGCAGGAGAGATTGGGTGCGAATTACTGATTGGGATCATGCTCAGATGGAAGGGAGTTCCTCAGAGAATCTCCCTTCCAAATCTGGGAGGAGATCTCTGAGGAATCAGAGAGTAATCCCCCTTCATTCCTCGCCGGAGTAGGATTCCTCCACTTTAATGGTGGAGGGACGTAATTGTAAGGGTGGCAAGGAGGTTAGGGGGGTCTACGTAAGATTTTTCAAAAGTTAGGGGCCAGAATGTAATTGGGTGGATTATTTTGCAAAGTAGGTCAAGATGACCTCTTCTTAGGTCCAAATTTTTGTACAAACCTAATTTGGACCTAAGAAATCCAATGGTGAAGTTAGATTTTAGGTTTGACCATGTTTGACTAGATATTTTACACAAAAACCCAAATTAGGTCAAATAATGAGCTAGGACCCCAATCTAGGTCAAAATAGGTTCCAAAAGCCAATTTCAAGGTTGTAAACCCTAGGGGATATTTTTCCATGAATTTTAGAGGGTTTAGTTGATTTTTACCCTAACCAGAACCTTGTGAAATTATGTGAGTTTGTTTTAGGATTACAGAATGTCATTTAATTCCTAGCTCTCACAATAACCCATTTCTGATTGAACCAACTCACTTTTCATCTTATTAAAGCCATTTGACCCATGTTTAGCCTCTGAGAAATCCTATTTATGTACTGCAATGGTAAAATTACAGTTTTAACCTTTATTTCATTTTTTCTTCTTAGAACACTTATTCCTTGAATTAAGTCCTTCTCTAGGTTATGTAGGAGCTTTTATTCTCTTTCTTAGGTCAAAATGAGGTAGTTAGGTCTCATGATAAGATTCTCATCAGAGCAGAAGGGGCCTGGTAGACATAGTGAGCCTAGCCCTGAGTTGGGTTCATAACACGCCTCTGGTTCAGCATGTTATTTGGATTGGGCAAAGGTTGCGAAGGGAGTGCACCAGGTTGGCGGGGATTTGCCATCTGAGCGAGTTGATTACGAACCTCTGTGATCTCATCTTTGTGTTGTTTTTGCATAGCTGCATTCATCTTCTGAATGTCAGCTAGAGTCTGAAGGATAAGCGTCATTTGATCTTCTCGAGTTGGCTCAGTTTGGTAAGTTGGGTTGGGCCGAGGCTGAGGTGGCTGATATGGACGAGAAACTTATGGTTGAGGCTAATATTGAGGTCTCTAATTTTGATTGTTCCCTGACCATGTGAAATTAGGATGATTACGCCATCCAAGGTTGTAGGTGTTTGAGAAAGGATCGTTCTGGATGGCGTTGAGGTCATCGCAGGTCTGAGGAATTTCAAAGAAATCAGAAGACTAGGATTTAGAGTTCCCCCAACTAAAGTAGGTGGATCTGGAGTTTCCTCTAAACACTAGATCAGACAGGGGTGGGTATGGATCCATCCCCTGAGAAGATCGGTGGTAGATATTGTGCACAGCCTCCAGAGGGTGGTTGTGCGAATGGGTTTTGCGCAGAGGTGGCTCGCTGTAGATGTCGAGTCATCTCATCTACCTTCTTCTCAATGATAGAGACCTTGTTCAGGTGATTAGTCATTAACTCCAAGTCGACGAAAGAGGACAAGCCCTGCATCTCATGTGCTCCCTGCAGATTCGTCAATGCACGGGCATTCTCCGATCGAACATGCCCATGGATTCATTATTGATGGAGTTCTCACACATGTTCCCGAGAATCTCCCACACGATGTCTTTGTGTTGACCCATGATGTTTCCTCCACAGGTCGCATTAACGAACAATCGAATATCCTCATAGAGTCCCTGATAAAAAGACTGGACTTATTCTCATTTAGGAACTCCATGGTGGGGGCACTTTCGCATGAGATCCAGAAAGCGATCCCATGCCTCATGAAGCGGTTCTCCTACTTGCTGCGTGAAATGTGTGATTCGGTGCCACAGAGCATTTATCCGACCAATAGGGAAGAACTTTTTCAGAAACTTGGAGTGTAGTTCATCCCTTGTGTTGATTGGATGAGTTAGGGTTTGGTACCAATGAGCAACCTTGTCCATGAGAGAGGAGAACATCTTCATGAGCAAGATATCTCTATTTTGGGCTTCTGACCCGAAGGTCTGGCTAGATGCTTGAGTTGCTTGATATGCTAGAAGGGATCTTCGGAATTAAGCCCATGAAATTTAGGAATAGCATGAATCATGTTGGGCTTGAGTTCATTATCAAGACCTCCAGTTGGGATTTGGACTCGAGGTTCGACCGCCACTGCAGTGGGATTGTAATGATCTCGCATCATAGGACGTTGTGGTGGATTCATGAAGGCCTGGAATAGATCGTTGAGGTGCTGAAGCTGATTCTGGAGATTGTTTTCTTCTTCTGCTGGTTGTTCCATGAGTATGGATGAAGGAGATCTAGGCTCAGAGGAGTCAGAAAATATGTCGATTTGGTCGGGTGGTTGCACAAACAGGGAAGTCGAGACTTGGTCTCGACGGGAGTGAATAGCTAATGGAGGCCTCAAGGGTGGTCTTAGGGACCTCCTCCCAAACATGCACTGATGGAGAAGATGAGGGATAGAAGGTGTGATGGACCCAATCAAGACACCCAAATATCTTTGGATGACTATAGAGGTTTGGGGCGGATGATACCCTTAGATCAGAAAGTCATCCACCTGAGAATTACCTAGGTAGCCGGGAAGGGAGAGTCCCGCAAAGACCCCTACACGATAAAGCATCCCCACGAGTTACAGGATTTCCCCCACCCGACCTTCCTTATCACTGAGGGTCCAGGTAGACCAGAATGGACAACTTGACCTCTTAAGTCTACTAATTTTAAGTTTAGAGTGTGGGTGCTTGGGATTTCACTTGAACTTTAAGATGTTTTTGTGAGTGGTAACCTAATTTGAAAATTGGTTGACCCTGCAAGATGGGTCAACTTCACCTGATTTGTCCTTGATTATTAGGTCCCTGCTTTTAGGATTTAAGTGAGATTTAGAGCTTGATTCTTAGGATTTGCTTCTTAGGTAAGTTCAATCAAGGCTTAGGACACACACAGTTTGGGAAGATTCATTCTTATTTTAAGCAAGTGTGTCTCTAAAACCCTAGAATAGAAACCTAATTGGCTCTTAATTGATCAATCAATTAATTCCAAATCTGGCACCTAGGGTTCAATCAAGAAGGTAGTAGCCCTAAGTGTCTTAAATCCCTAAGTAGGTGAAAGAATCAGGTTTGGGAAGTTTTCTAAAAATAATGCATCAAATCAGGCAACTTGTGATGATTAATCTAAGAATAGAATGCAAGTTAGCCCTAATTGATTTTTTCTTCTTTTAGCTTGTTCAGAATCAGGGGCTTAGGAGAAAGTGGATGGAGTTTACTTGCCCCTGGAGCGTTTGGTGCTTGTCTAACTCTCCTTGATTGGATTCCCTTGCATAGATCACAACAAAATAGATAGAGCAAGTTAGCATTAAATTAGAAATCACAATCCAGAGATCAAAATTGCTCGTTGCTCCCCAACAATGGCTTGAAAATGTTCACGCACTGAATCAGTGTTTTAAAAGGAATGAGTTGTAGTTTAGCCGATAAATCACGTACAATACTTAATATTTATAGCTCGAAAGAAATCCGATGTCGAACACAGGGAGCAATATGACAATTTACCTCAAGATCACAATTTTAAGCATGAATATAGCAATGTAATAGCAATTTCAAGCACAAATGATGTAAATATAGATTCAAGAGTCTATGTGGAAAAAAAATTAGGGTAAAAATGGTGATTTGAATCACCAAATTAACCCAAGAATATTAACCCACAAATATCTCAAATATATGAATAGTATTTTCAATTCAAATGCCATGTCAGTGAGTAACCAAATGTTTCCAAAATGGCTTTAATCTTTCAATGCCTGAGAACTCAGACGCTATAGCATCCTTAAGAGACTCAAGGATCTCTTGCCTTCTTTCTTCTTTCAAACCTCAAGAGAGAGACTTAGCAACGGAACACCACAGAGGCAGAGGCTTCTCAATTTTGACTAAGTGTTGAGAGATAGGGAGGTAGTGCAAAACCCCCCTCTCTCTCTTTCCTTCTCTTCACTTATTTCTCAGATAGACTCGACGTTAATCGGGTAGTCGGGTACGAGCAGCACGGGTCCAAGGCTACCAGGTATGGTGGTAGCCAAGGAGTGAGCCGGGTCGGGTCAGTTGAGCGGAGTGTGGGGACCTCACCCCCAGTGTGTCAAGGCGATAAAGCCTCAGCACAAAAATAATTTATTCGCTGCAGGGGGCGCATTGCTCTATGATGTGGGACTAAACGTCACTCCTTTCGCATGCGTCCGCTGTGATGAAGCTTCTCTAATTGCAGCAACTGCAAAGGACGTGAGCTTCTGTTAACCACTTGGGAGGATACCTGGGAGTATTCCGCATCACTTAGAGCTGGATTGGCTGAGGAACAGGTAAGAACGATGCTTCAAGGTTGCTTGAAGCTCCTCCGTTAATGGTGCTATGGGCTCGAGACCTGAAACGAAGAAAACGGCCTAATGTCCTCGTCAGAATAGCTCAATAGATGCGCACAGGTGTGACGAAGGTGGTGGTGGCTGTGGCATGCCGTGCAAGTTGTTGGAAGTGGCTGGCAAAGGCGGAGAACGGTGACGGAAGTTGGGTTGTTCGGTGGGGTGAATAAGAGATCAAAGCCCTAAATTTATTTGGGGCTTTTGATCAGTGGAGCGAAGAGATGCTTGTTGACTTGGTGGCGGGCGAAGAGATGGTCTGTAGCGACTGGAATGTCTCGCCGGAGGTACGCTGGTGAGGTGGAAGACGGAGATGTGGCCAATGTAGGAGCGGTCGTAATGGCAAAGTAGTAGCACGGTGATGATGTGCAGAAGATAAGGCATTGAATAGACTAAGTCATGGTTGACAAGGGGGAGGAGCGACGCTGGGTCTAGTGTGGTCGGTGCCAGAGACGAAGGGAGCTTCGTGGGAGAAAACGACGACGATGAAGGGGGAGGGAGCGCCTCGGGCGTATGTCAAGGTGTGGAAGAAGCTGGGGAGTCAAGACTGGTCTAGCTGTGGTCCGTGACAACCGGTGAAGAAGCTTGGAGGAAGAGGCCGCCGGAGTGAGGCAGAGCGAGCCAAGGAGAGGAAATAGGGCTAGATTTGGCGCAATTTCTCGCTAAGGAGGTAAGGAATGCCATGGGGGGTCTTTTATAGGCCAGAGGGCGAGCTTGCAAGCTTGGAAACCAAGCTTGGAAGCTCCCAAGCTTCACAAAATAGGAGACCCGAATCTTTGAAGGATTCGCAAGAGCTTTTTAGGAAGATTTGGAGACTTGGACATGGCTCAATAGGAAGGAGATTACCTAACTAATCTCCCTTTCAATTTTGAGAGGGATTCTTCAAATAATCACAGAGCTCTTGCCAAAAGGAGCTCGCCGAAGTAGGACTTCCCCACAAAAATGATGGAAGGACCTTTTTGTAAAGAGTGACAACAATGATAGGGGCCTATTTGTAATGAATATCAAAAACTAGGTGCACTTGTGAAATAGAAAGAATTAGACAGGACTGAATCTAAACTAGGTTAAGATGATCTCTGATTGGGCCCAAATTTTGATACAAACCTCATTTGAACTTAAGTAATCCAATGGTGAAGTTGGATTTTGGTTTTAACTTAGTTTGACTAGGTAATTTATGTAAAAACCCAAATTAGGTAATAGTCTGTCAGAGGCTCTATTTCATGACAAAATGGGTTCAGATGGTCAAAGCAAGGATGCTGAACCCTAGAGAGTATTTTTATATAATTTTTAGAGGGTTTAGATAAATTTTATTCTGACCAGAACATCATTTAATTAAGCAGGTCTATTTTTAGGGTTTTAGATGCCCATTAATTCTTGAAATGCGTGAAAACCTGTTTCTATCTGCATGGACCCACCTATTAGACATTACTGACTAAATGACCTTTAATAAACCCCTGGAATACCATTGCATAGGATAATTAGTTATATCATGCTTAATTATGCTAGTTCTGTAGCATTAATTGCATTAAAACCAGTGCATTTTTAGGTATTAGTGTATGCATGCGTATTGGAGTTAAGAATGTGTAATTTAGCCTAATTATTTCATAACTATTAATAAGTGCTCTATCTCTTTGTAGGAGTGCCTGAGGGAGTTAAGCTAAAGGAGGAGACAAGAGCTGGAAGCCTTTTCCAGTTGACATGTTAAGCCACCTCATCATGCCACTTCCTTACTAAATTCCATGCAACTCACCACTATAAAACCCTACCTCCACACCATCTAACCCTAACCCTATTCTCCCCTCCACCAAATAAGCCCACCTAACTCTAATTCCAACCTAAAATGCCACACCACTTATAGCCCTAACCTAAAATCCCACATCACCCTTCCCCTTCTATTTCATAAATCCATGTCCTTAACCAAAGCAAAGAAGAAGAAGTATGTTGATAGTAATGAGGAGCTTCTGAATTTATTTAAGAATGTTGAGATCAATATCCCGCTCCTTGATGCTATCAAGCACATACCGGCTTACACAAGATTTTTAAAGGAATTATGTACACAAAAGCGTAAGTCGAGAGAATCTGTTCCGAGGAAGGTGGTACTCTCCGAGCAGGCTAGTTCTATTATCCTGCACTACCTCCCTTAGAAAAAGAGAGATCCTGGTGCTCCTTTGAATTTCTTGCGTTATCGGAGATTACACATTTGATAAAGCACTTTTGGATCTCGATGCATCCATCAACCTAATTCGACTTCTCTTTATGAGAAGTTTGGGTTAGGTGAACTTCGGCCAACTTCAGTAATGCTACAATTAGCAGAGCATTCGGTCACAAACCCACGAGGCGTTATTGAAGATGTTATAGTTAAGGTCAAGGATTTCTATTTTTCCTGTAGATTTCCTTGTCCTTGACATGGATGTACAGATAATCTGAGGAACACGCCATCATTCTGGGGCGCCCGTTCTGGCTACCGCAAAGGCCAACATTAATTGTGAAAGCGGTAGCATGGAAATCGGGCCTTACTACCGATGGTTGTCAGCGACACTCCCCACCTCCGCCATGAGTCCTCCATCTTCTCTATTATTCACTCTCCACAATTCTACTCATTCTTTTTCTTCTGTCCTGCTTTTTATGTCATGTTCTTTTCAAAAGTTTGGACATAATTTGTAGTTGTTCACATTTTCTATCAATAAAGAATCATGTTTTAGTTCTTTCCTTCTTGATATTTCCTTCATTAATTAACAATGCATGTTAGCATAGTTTCTTATTTCCAAATTTTAGTCTTGAATTTTTGCATTTATTTTTATGCATACAAAAACCCCAAAAAAAAAATATTTTGTTGTTCAAATTTCGTATGAAAATTCTCTCAATATAAAAATTAAAAGCTCATTACATTCAAATCCTCTCATTATCACGAATTAGTCCCTGCATTTATTTACGAATTTATTATGCATATATAGATGTCAATTTTGCGTAAAAATTAGTAGGAGCTTTATTTAAGTTGTAAAAAAGTTTCATGAATTTTATTAGGATTTTTCCATTTGTTGAAAATTAGTTACATGGTAATTACGTTTAGATCCTTACTATTGTAATGCAGTACCTACCTTTAGCTCATTTGACTTATCCCTTCTTTAAAAATGGCAAAAAAATCAAAAAAATCAAAATCCAAAAAATACATTAGTTAGGTCTAGTTAGGAATCAATTAGATCCCATGCTTCCTTGTGAGACTACTCGAACTTCCATCTTCGCTTAAATCTTTACACGTTTGAAAGATATAAATTTAAAACGATTGTGATTTTCATGCTACGACAGTATTATCACTTGACGGATTTTGTACATCAGTTTTTGGCATTGTTGTTGAGGAGGTGATGTGTTCGAGTTGCTTTCTATTGCATGCATTTGGTCGATTTAGTTTGCATTTCTTTTCATTCTAGATTTCTAACACATTTGCATTTCCTTGTCTATGCATTTTGCTGGTGTAGGTTTAAGCCTTGAGTCGTGCCAGGTCCAAATAAGTTCTCTCATGCTTAGATCACACACACAAGAAAAATTATGCATACCTAGTTAGATAGTTATATTTTATTGTTGCATTTCAAATAAATAAATAAGAAAATAAAAACTATCTTATGCCCTAGAACCAGCATTTGATTAGAAGTTATCTTGTGAATAGGGCATTCATCTTAGGGTTATAACTGCCTCTAGAAGATTCAATATCTTTAGCGTGTAATCTTCCTGAAATCATCACACATGGCTTTGAATTTGGACTCAATTGTTTAAAGGAAGTTACATCACCAACAATAATTGTCTTTGAAAACTCTAAAAGGGGCAAGTGAAACCCTAAAATTCACTAAAACCAACTGGAACCCTAAAAGCTTATAAATCTCAAACTAAAGGCTTTGTTTGATGCGGTATGGCTTATCATAGCTAAAATGCCCAAGTTAGGCTAGGAACTAGGTTAAACACTACATAATTAACACATAAAAAGGGTTAAGTGTGGGAATTAACAGAAATGCCCTAAAACATCAAATTTGTGTTAAAAATGCAAAATTAGGTCATAAAATGAGACATTCTATTCATTAACACAAATTGATGATCCAATTGCAAATTGAACACACATTTGGGTTCAAAAGATCAAATTGAAAGAGAAATTAACTTCTTAAATGTTCAATTATGCTTCAATAAAAATTGGTTACATTTGGACATCATTAAGACCTTGCAATCACTACATTACACTTAGGTCCTTTAAGCTTTAACATTTCATTCATTTAAAACATGCCAAGGACCTTTCTGGAAGTTGTGGGGACCTCTTTGTAAGACTATAGGGACTGCGCTACAACAATTCTCACCACTTATGGGTTTCTTTGTAAGCTTTCTACCCCTTTGACCTTGAGGGCCCTCTTCATAAAACCACCAACATACCTGTAGCTGCGGTGCACCTATGGTGCACTGTTCACCCGAATAACTCATCTCATCTCAGTCGTCGCTCTCCTACATCCATGATCTAATGGCCAATCCAAATCCATTTTTTGCACGCAACTGAGCGTGGAATCACCACCTGTGTCAGATCGCATCCAACGGTTGATTTTTGATTTAAACCTTCGCGTGCCTTCTTTAGCTTAAATCCACTGCCCATGACCTAAGCACCTGTTCTCACCACTGCGGTGATCGCAATCACTCTAGAGCCCACTTAAGCTCCTCCTTAAGGTTGCGCACAGGAGATCGACCTCCCCTCCTACTTTCTTGAGGGGATCCCTTTGTCCTCTCCAGCAACTCCTAACCCCTTCACTCGCCACGCCTATGACAGGGGCGTGGTTCTTCAGCTTCAATTCCTCCTTGTCAAGTTGGATGTTGTAACACCAAGAGACGACCTTGGAGCTCCACTAGAGGACTCTTCACTTGCTGGAGACCTTCCACCTTTCTTCCTCCTCAGCTGCCACCTTTAGATCCACAGTTCTCTTTCGTCTGATTAGATTAGGATTTTAATTACTTTCTAGATTAATGTAGTATTAGTTAGTGTAGTTTAGATTAGCTTAGGAATAGATCAGTTACCTCGATTGATGAATGATTTAGTGTTAGCTAGGACTAGATTAGTTTAGAGCCACTCCAACCTCTCTGATCAATTCAGATCAAAGAGGAGTTTTTCGCACTTTCGCATCGACTCATACAGCTTTCCCTATGCCTCGCAATTCATTTTTGATTTTCCCCTGCATTTTTATTCGTCATCCACCCATCCATCAAGGTTAAATTCAGATCTGAAGTCTTGGCTTCTAGATATGAATTTACAACTAAAATTCATTTGGGGGGTCTCCCATTCATTCCATAAACTCACAAAGACCCCCCGATCTGATTTAATTGTCTCAATTTGCTCGATTTCTTTCATATTTGTGTTTCACACCCAATCTCGCGATTTGGAGTCAATTTGGGTTTATTCGAGTTTAATCGAGCGATTCAAGCTTTTAATCGCTAAATTAGGTGTAATGCAATGAATCCAAGGTTTTGGATTTGGTTTTCAATTTGTGGATAAGCATGCACTTAATTTAAGCCTTGTTTTGGATAGTTTGACCAAGGAGAATCAATTATACTGATTTAAGGTCAAACGAGGACCCAAATGATTCTGAGTTAATCACTAGATCACCTTGAACACCAATTGCTGGTGTTTAAGCAGATCAGATGATTCATTCAGAAATCAAATCACATTAAAAGCCCAAATCAAGGGCAACATGGGTTTTTGATCTAAACAATATTCAATCTGGAAAATGATGTTCATTAGTGGTTTTAAGAGATTTTAATGAAGGTCTGGAGTTGTTTTGAAATGATTGCAATGACCTAATATGATCTATTTCCTCTACATTATCTATAATGTAGGGAAGGGATCATATTAGGGTCTTTTGGGATTTCAAAATATACAGATGGATTTTTATGTTTGCAGATCTTTAAAAGAGCATTGGAGTTGATCTCTAAGTAGTTTTACAAGGATTTGATTTTATAGACTAAGATCAGCTATGATGAATTCAAGTCAAACTTAAGAAGATCTAATTGAATCCATCTAAGCTGGTCTAAGTCATCTGATTAGAGCCATTTGGGTAGCTGCTGATCTAATTCACCAGTAGCAGCTGCTGGGTTGCATGGGCAGCAGCTATATAAGTTGTTGCATTTGTTGGTAGTTGATCAGCAGCTACATTGAGCACCTACATTAGTGTTTGATGCAAACAGCAGCAGCAGCAACTTTGAGCAGCTAAATTCAACTGCCCTTTTGAGCAGCAACTATCACTATGTTGAAAGGAGATTGAGTTGATTTGAGAATCTTTGTGAGCTGACGTTGTTTTTGTATGGCTAGAACTGAATGTACAAGCTTTCATGTAGTAGACTTCGAATTTAAATCTGATCTGAGAGAGCTTGTAATACTTGTTTGATACCTTTGTCAGCATTTTAGAGCTTCAAACTGTTCAATTTTGATTTAATCTAAGAATTGACGTACAAACCCTGTATAAATGCTTGAACATCTGTTATAGGAAGTTTGAACATCTTTGAGAGGTTGGAAAGTAGTTCCCAGCCATTAGAGCTCTATTTTGTGCCTTAGGTTTCATTATCCAGCATTCTTTAAGGCCTAAAGTTAGGTTACTTTGTATATAAATAAAAATCATAAAAAAATTCCAAAAAAAATAAAAGAAAGGTGTCTTGAGTAAGATTAGGTATAT
Source organism: Thalassia testudinum (assembly GCA_037157565.1). Classification (NCBI taxonomy): domain Eukaryota; kingdom Viridiplantae; phylum Streptophyta; class Magnoliopsida; order Alismatales; family Hydrocharitaceae; genus Thalassia; species Thalassia testudinum. Next base: position 112,881,546 of record JAZHRO010000039.1, on the reverse strand, counting down.
TTCTAAGTGTATGCTAAGTTTCAAGGTAATCTGAACCCTTGGCTTGGTAGAATATACCAGCCGACGATTTAGTACACCTTAGAATTTAATAAAAGACCAAACTTGAAAAACACAAAACTAATTCTTCTTCTCTCATCTCACTCTTTTTCCGTCATCTCCTATCTCTATTCTATATATAAAACCCATAAAAATCAGAAAAACCTTAAAAATACCCAAAAATACCCTATATATTATGTATATACTTGTATATATAAGTTAAAGCTAAGCTTTATGTATATAATGTATAATATGTATATAATATGTAAATATAACTTATATCTATATTATATATATTAAATTAAGTATTTAGAATGATTTATTGTATATATAACCTTATTGTATAATTATCAATTAATTTATATTAACTTAAATGTATAATAAACTAAGTAATTATATAAACCTATCATATGTACATAACTAAGTCTACTATTGTATATACACATTTAAACATGTAATATATACCATACAGTACCTGTAAGTTAATTTAATTAAGTAATTACAGTAAATAATTAAGTTATTAATTTAATTAAGTTATTTATTAACTTTAAATAAAATAAATTAGCAATTTAATCTAATACTGAAGTAAGTTATAATGTACACTTGTATTATATTATATTAAGTATTTTCAACTTATTTATATTGTATTTATACTATATTATAGTATTTATAAATCATTTATATGAAAAACTAACTTAAACTAGTGTTTACATCTATATAAATTAAACTAAAGTTTCTAAAATATAATAAAAATGTGTAATAAATAATTCATTATGTATATAAACACTGTATAAGGTTAATTGTACAATTACTTAACTAATTTATACTTTAATTAAGTAATTAATCTCTAAATTAACATGTATAAATAGTCAACTTTAGTTAATTTTATTATATAATTAAATAACTTATTTATATAAAATAATTGTACAATTAGGTAGCCCTATATAAGGGTTTTGTAACCCTATAATTTATTTTTAATTTAAAATAATTTATGGTCATCAAATCGAGGGCCAAAACCCTCTCAATCGAATGCACTGTAGCACTAATTAGTGCTGGAATAGTCGCTCCTTTAGTGCCACATCATATGGCGAAGAGGCGACGATGTGGTATTTAAGGCTTTTGTGACGCCAGCTACCCAGTCATCACAGGTGTTGGTACCCACACACACCATACCCTCTGATCTGAACCTATTGCGAGCATATATATTGAACATTCGAACAGTGATGGGCCAGGGGCTACACACTATGTAAGGCCTCTTGTGGGCCTGATATTGAATCATGAATCGGATTAGAAATAAACCTAATGATGAACTAGGGCTGGCCTAAAGTAGAGGTTTGGTCCCGCCCTTGTGTTGTTGTGTATCCCTCGAAATGGCTAGTGTGCCCATTAAAAACACATTTTTTGGGTAAAGGAATAGTGAACCGATTGTGTGAGGGGATAAGGCCTAAGTTTTGACACAGGAGAGGAGAGAAGTGAATGAGCATGTGTGCGTAGGTGTATATGTATAATATGTACAGTATACATATAAAGTATATATGTACATAAACAATGTAAATAAATAAGTACAAGTATGAAAATAAATAACGTATATTGCAATATACATATATGTAATCGTATAGGTATAGTAGAATAATATAAGTATTGTTTGAGCTCTTATACATGTATATAAATAACTAAGAGCTTTAGTGACAGATTCATCCATCACTGTACATTTGTATATATGTTAGTATAGATAACTATTTTACCTTATGTTATGTATATATTTTACTAAGGTTACAGTGATGCTTATATATGTTATTGTATATATAATATATGTTACTATAGACATTAGTATGTTAATATAATTTAGTATAGTAGATATTGCTAACTATTTTTGTACTTATACTTAGGTATTACTTATAGTAATTGTATATAACTAATATAGTGTAGTATTAGTTAGTTTTTTATGCTTGTTTGTAGTACAGTTGTTTTAGGCATTGTAGTGAACAATAATTAATTCTTTTGTAAATAATTAACCAATTCTTTCATTTATTGATTGATTCATTCATTTTGTAAATAAAATTAATATTTTTAGAATTAGAGAACATTTTTGGACTTAGAGAGTGATCTATATCAATAATTGCCTCCCAGTTAACGACTTGAAATAAATTAGTAAAAATTGTAAATAAATAAAATTGACGCGACATCGGTTTGCATTTGTGACACAAATACTTCAACAATGATACATTAAACACCATTTTTATTGCAAATTGAAAGTTGATGAACCAGCAACAACCCCCCTAATGCCCATCATCTCCTAAGCACAAAAATCCCAAGCCTAAAATTGAGTAGACGTGCCCCTAAGGTTGGTCAAATTCAAGTCTTGACGGTTCGACTGGGGTTGTTGAGTGGTTTGCATTGATTCCTTTTATCAAATCCAATGTCTAGGCTATGGATCCAAAAGTCTAACTACTTAAGTGGTCAAGAGGTTTGCAATTAGCACCTTCACGAAAGCTTTGGAAATATTCCCTCTACCCCACCTGTATTCAACTTGGTTGGATTTATTTGAGGAAAAGAGGTGGAATTACTTGTAATCTTGCTCGTATCTTTTAAGGCTTTATAGGTCCAATAGGGTCAAACTCTTAAGGTAGACTTGTGTGCTTCATTGCATAGGTAGGGCATTATTTTCTCTCATCAGTTTCTCCTCTCATCTAGTATTCTTCCAATTCTCATATGGATTTCAATTATCATCCCCCAACCACACATATCCCTAGAATAACTATAACTTCAATCCCAATCCAAATCAATATTGTCAATCATCAAATTGGTGTTATTCTACATTAAATTGAGGAAGTGGATTTGATTATAAATTGGGGTCACAATAGCAAGATCAAACCTCATACCCTCCCATTAATAACTTTCAATATGGGTCATTTTGCTCAATTGATTACTCAAACATGAGCTATAATCAAGGAGGATATCCTGAACTTCTTTCTCAACTTGAATTTTTTGACCCCCAGCATTTTTGCCCATACCCATCAAATCAGGGATGGATCAATGGCCCTAATTTTAACCCAACCTCATATGGCTCATCCAACTATGGATTTAATCAGACTACATCTTTCTAAAATCATAGCTGGTTGAGTCAAGTTCCTTCTTCCTATGAGCCACTGGTGACTCAATCAGAATTTTTTGAGTCCATGTCTTGACCTAAATTTCAAAACCTAAAATATGGATGTCATGCCAACCTTAATTGCAAATTAGACTCATTTGAATTCTGGGACTCACCTACCAATGATTAAGTTGCTTTTGAGATTCCTCTTGAACCTGAACTTTTCTAGAGCAGAACAGAAGATAAATTAGTGCCTCTTGAAGAATTGGACCTAGAAAATGATTGCATCATACTTTCCCAAGGTCCTAGTGATTCTACCCTTGAAAGTCTACTTATAGAGCTAAACTCTAATATAGAATTTACGACAGAACCAAATTTGCAAAATAAGTGATGCCAAAAGCAATTAAGGTCCCAATCTATTGAGGAGATGAAAAAGAAATTATATGACATGAATAATAATTTGTTGCGGTCTTTCATGGATTGGATGAAAGTGGAAGAACAACGAATGTGGGCCAAGCTAGGCCAACCTGAAGGGAAATGTCGAAAACCATGAAATCAAAATAAATGATGACAAGTCCAATGAAATTAAAGATGAATCATACATAAGACTTGGGGTCCAATCAAGGGAATCAAAGAAAGAGTCAAGTTAGAGACTGATGGGAACACCATCATGAGCCATAATTAGCTCATTTTGACCCAATTAAGTCAGCAAATGCTCCTACATAACCGCCAGAGAGTCACAAGTCATTGCATAATCATTCTGAAGGAAAAATAAGAAACTAGGGCTAAAAACTATAATTTTAATAGCTTATCATAAATGCAGTACAACCATGGATTTTCTCAGGGGTTGAATGAAGGTCAATTGATCATAAAAAGATAACAAGTGGGATAGAACAATCAGAAAATGGTTTGCACATGTTCTGGGAATTAAATGACTTTTGAAATCCTAAAAATAGACCTGCTTAATAAACTGAGGTTTTAATTAGGATAAAATTCACCTAAATCCTCTAAAAATCATATAAAAATACTCTCTATGATTTAGAATCTTCAATTTGACCATCAGAACCCGTTTTGACCTAAAACAAAATCACAGACAGACACTTACCCTAATTTAGGTTTTTTCATAAATTACCCAGTCAAACATGATCAAAACTAAAATCAAACTTCACCATTGGATTCCTTAGGTTCAAATTAGGTTTGTACCAAAATTTGGACCCAAGATAAGTTTGTCTTGACCTAGTTTGCAAATTGGTCCTGTCTAAGTACATTTCTATCCTTAACTTTCAAAATCCTTACAAAAAGGCCCCTAACTTTGTCATTATTCTCACAAATAGGTCCCTACACCATTATCGCATACGAATCCTTCTTCGGCGACCTTTGATTGAAGAGAACTCCTTCTATGTTCAATCAATTCCTTCCAAAATTGGAAGGTAAATTCTTCGAGGAGTCCTCTTCCTCTTGAATCCATCCATGAGCTCCATAGACTTCCTAATCTCTCATGCAAACGCATGAGAGATTCGGGTATCTTTCAAAATCCTACTCCGACGAGAATTCCTAGCTTGGAAGCTTGTCTTCCAAGCTTAGAACCCTCTCTAGAGCCCTTTATAAGGACCTCAAACCTCGCCAAGTTCCCCAGACTCATTTTTGGCCGGAGTTACCCCATGCTCTTCCCTCCTCTCCAATCGAAAAACTCCGTGAGCTCCAGCAATATCCTTGACCTCCTTCCTCGTCCATTCTCACAAAACCAAAAATGGATTCCTCATCCTCAAATTTTTCCACGTGCCGCAATACCAGTGGCCATCCCCTTCCATGTCTTCATCGCCACTCCTTCCTATCGGAGAATCCATCTTCCGCGACGGCGACCATACCAGCCGGTGTCGTCCTCCCCCTTTTCATCCACTTAGAATAGGTAGTTAGGTCTCTCTAGGTTCCTAGGTTAAGTTCCTACCCAAAACACCAAAAATATCCCCTCGACACACCCATTCACCTTCATCCTCTCCTCCTCCGGTCACCCTCCGGTGAGGTCATCCACTCGCTACACAACTCCATCCACCTCGCCGACACTCCCAAAATCACGCCACTCATTCCCGCACAAAACCCCTCTCCTATTTCATCCTATTGACCTCTTACAACCACCACCGAACAAACCCATCACCAGCCTCCGTCCCCAACTCCGTCCGACCACCACGCACCTCCATCCTCCACGAAACCACAACCGTTACACTCTCCAACATCCGACGAATCTTCTAAGGTGTTTTGACGCAGTCGAAAGGCCTTATTCTCTATTTCAGGTCCCACGTTGATGCTCCCCCACCACGCCTTATCTTCGATGTCGTTCGTGGTGTTCTAACTACGAGGAGCTCAGGTGATACCTCCAGGTCATGCGGAAGGCTCCCAGGCATCTCCACAAGTGGTCAATTGGGAGCATTAACCACTCCAAGGACTTCAATTTGAAGTCACCTACTGCTGTTGTTTGCTCACGTGAAGAGGCCTGTGGGAATAATCCCACATTGTGGAAATACAACCACATGCCTATGCATAAAAGGAATTTGTGTTTGGGGCTTGTTGCCTCAAGACACACGGGGTGAGGTCCCTCTCACCCACACACGCCTCGTCCGTGATCTCTGCCTGCAGACCTGGCCTGACCCATTAACCTGCCTAGCTAAGCACTCCTCGGCTGCTATTCACTGCAGGCAGCTCTAGACCCGGGTACGTTAGGTCCGATAACCCGATTGTCTTGAGAAAGGCCCTAGGAGGGAGGAGCCTAAGAGAGAGAGGGAAGGAGAGACTGCGTGGGGGTTAGGGGGGCTTTGCTGCAGAAGACACTGGCTGACACTTAGCTAATTTGAGAAGTTCCCCTCCGTTGTGTGAAGAAGGGGAAGGAAGCAAAAGAAGAAGAAGAAGGAGAGGGAGCCGCAGCAGAGAAAGAGGAAGAAGAAAGCAGAAGCAGAAGAAGGAAGGAAGAAGGTCTGGACAGTGTGAAGAAGAAGAAGGAAGGAAGAAGAAAGCAGAGGAAAAATCATAAAGGGGTACTGTAGCAACATCTTTTAAGACGTCTGATTGCAAAATCAGACGTCTAATCACATATTCTTGCCTTTGATTGAGATTTGAGTAATTAGCCTATGTGTTAGGCTTATAATTGGTGATTCAAATCACCATTATTTTGTCTAGAATTCCTTTTTACTCTTCCTATACTTATATTCTACATTGCAAATTAGATTTTGAGTAATTAATTATGCTTATTTACATTAATTATTGAAATTAGTATGTGAATTCCTATTTGCTCCTTGTGTTTGACCTCGGAACTTTTTTGAGTAATAAAATTTATTTGTTTGACTGCTATTTTGGCTATACTACAACACGACAATCTTAAACATCGATTTAGCGCGAAGAACAGAGCCTTAGAAAATAATCAGATCAGCTTAAAAATGACTTATTTGAATCTTTAGAAAGAACTTATTTTGATCATCTATGGGTTGTTGAGGATGAGCCACAAGAGTTGTCCCTTGATCATGATTTGATGGGTAATGTAGAAAATGAAAAGATCATTTTGAAGTTGGCAAAAAATAATCTTGAAAATCCCCTTTGGATGGAAACTGAAATTGAAAAATCCCACATCGATTTAAATGATATAGAAGGAGAAGTAAATTAGGATTGCAAAATAGAAGACCAGGAAGAAAAGATACCATCACTAAAAAAGTTTGATGTTGATGAAGATACACACTGTAAATAAGACATGCAAGAGATTGAGGAAAATTCAGGGGAAAAAATTGAAGAATTGCCAACCATTAAATATGATTCTTGATGTAAACATGTTTATATTACATAAAATGTCTATTTATGCATGTTCTTAAGTATAGAATTGCATTACATATTATAAATATTGCATAGCACACATCATTTTGCATTTAGATTAGTTTGAATAAAATGGAGGTTAATTGTCTCCTTTTATGTTCAGGGACAGGGCAACTTTTTATTGGGGTCTCGGATCGAAGATCCAACCATACAGATCTGATCAGGGCGATGATTGGAGTTCAACGACTCCAAAATCGCCCTAATCAGACATTTGTAGTATCAAATAGAGATTGAGGAACCATAGAAGATCAAGGGCCAAGATGATGTGAATCCACACTTCAGATGACAAATCTAATTGCACGAATGGATTCGGATCGATGATCGCAACTTAACGACGTGAAAATCTATTCAATCCGACACCCGTGGCACCATCTACATCATTTAGAAGATGGACGGCCAAGATGGTGTCATGTGACGCCATCTCGGTCGCCCAAACCGGCCCAGCCAATCTTGGAGACCATCTCAACCTCCCACCGCATGTTGGATCTTGGTCGTTGGATCGCCATCAAACGGCCATAGATAGCCGCACCTCAAAACATCTGAGCACCAACTTCACCACTGTAGCGTAGTGGTTAAAGGACTTATCGCGGACAAGAGGCGCGAGTTCGAAACCTCGCGAGCCTCAAGTGAATGCAGATGCATGGTTTGGCACGAATTGGGCTGTTGGATCTTGGATGAGCGGCTGCGAGGGCGAAGACGTGGCGCGCTCAGATGCTGCGTTGCACGGACGCGGGATTGCACGCAAAGGCGCGCTCGGTTGAGGTGCTGTGGTTATCAATCCTTAGCCGTTCGATATCACGATCGAATGATCGAGGTTTGATGAACATGGGCGGCGCAGGAGGTGAGCGGGTGGCAGGTGCGGTGCACGTCACCCACAACCTAGGCTTTAGTGACTCTTAATTCCATCACTAAAGGCCATTATTTAATATTTCGAAATTGTAAAGACCAAATTTCCCTCACTCCTTGCAACTATAAAAGGAGACCCCCTCAATACGAAATTCTCATCCCTTCCTTCTCTTCTCTCCCTCTCCAAAGCTCAAGAGAAGCTTGTCCCGCACTCGGGATGCTCCTCGAGAGATAAAGTCAAATTTTCGCCCTCATTTCGAAAGTGGATCCTGCGACGACGACGATGTGCTGCCCCATTCTCGTTCCTCTTGCCTTGACCTCCTTCTTCCCGCTCCATCCTCTATCTTCCAGGTGGTGTCTCATCCAGCTCATCGTTCAAGCGATCGTCAAGGAGGATAACTTCTCTCTCCCATTCCTCTTTTCAGCTTTCTAGAGTAGAATTTTCCTACTTTCTAATGTAATAGATTTCCCGCTTTCTAGTGTAATTTTTCTCTAGTTTTTTTGTATAAACATTTTGAAATATTAAGTGCATATTTTCTCTCTCTCTCTCTCTCGTTTATTCTGATTGTTAATATTACTTCATTGTAATTACCTCACTTCGCTTTTCAACAAAAACTCTAAAAATATATATATATAATTGTGAATATAGATCAACGTAGCCTCCTTGAGTTCGACCCAGGATTTCTATTCCGGTACAAATTTTATTTGTTGAATATGAGTTCTTCGCTTTCAAACTACGACGACAGATTTTTCAAAACCAAATACGATAGCATAGTAACCCATAGCTTCAACATTTTGGTGCTATTACCGGGGAGGCAATAATTTTCGATCTTTTCCGCATTTCACATACTTTATTGTTTTCTAACTTGCTTCCTCTTATTTCTATTATTTTGCAGAGACCTCCATCAAGGAATCGTCAAGCGGTAGGCCGAAGTAAAGTACAGTTGAAGACAACTGTAAGTGCTCCCCATTCTTCCCCCCTCCATAGATTTCATTAGTCACATTAAATCCAAATTCCAATTAACCTAGGTGTTTGCATAAATCCTAGGATTAGTTTGGTTGTTTGGATTCTCACTCACACTCATTCCACCCTCGTTTATGAAAAAAAAATAAAAAGATAATCTTGTGGGGTAATTTTCAACAGACACGCAACGTACACCCACATTCAAGGCACTTAACCAAATTGATTTGTTTCTACTCAACCGAGTTCTGATCTGTGGAACCGATACACAAAGCAACACATAAAAGAGTAGAAATCATTCTAGGTTAACCATCTCTGTGTGCCTAACTTAGTGGTGCAGTTGTGGCTAGTTGTTTAAGTTGTTTGGGCCGCACCACTCTACCTAAAATCAACTCATCAAGTAGCTCCTCCTTAGGGTTTTCAATCTAGGTCTATTCCAGGCACTCCACTTTATTTTTGGTTTTAAAGGAAAGCAATCTTCACCAGTGTTTGAAAACCTGGTTTGCCTCAAACTTGATTGGAATCAACCTAATTTTAAACCCTAAAAGCTACTTAAGCAAGATTTGAACATTAAAATCCACACATCACAAATAATTTTGCTTGAAAACCCTGGTTGTGCACGCACTTACATAATTCTCAATCAATCATTAAGGGCAAACCTATTTTAAGGGCCCATCACATTCCGTAAGCACCACAATCCCAGGCCTTAATAAAATTGAGTAGACGTTGGCCTTATGGACTGATTCACTCTTCAAGGCCTAGTCTGAGATTGTCTTTGATTAACCTACTTGTACTAATTAATTTAATGTCTAGCTAGGGGAGTAGCATCAAACGATCGCGGCTGGGGGGTGCACTAGGAACCGGAAGCAAAAGCCGAAGGAAGAACCTTCTCCCCAGTCCCTCCTTCTAACTGGTTGGATTGAGCAAATACAAGTAGAGTAAATCATTTACAATCTTAAGGTGGATTTTGGGAGTCTGTAGATCCTTAGGCCATCCCACTTAAGGACAACCTTGTTTTGTTGTGCTGTAGGGTCCCTATCCCCAGTCCTTCTGACCTTCTCCTAGTTTATGCTGGGAAGACGGTCATTGAATCCCCAATTGGAAGGACCACTAGAGTATTTTAGGAGACGCAAATTGGATTTTGGTCAAATTGATCCCATGGCCGACCAACAACCTCCTCTACCTCAGGATCCACAGGAGGAATTCCGAAGGTAGCTGGAACAAATGCAGAGAATGCAGGAATGGTTCCAGAGAATGCAAGGTGCTCATCCCTTGAAGGATTTTTATGATCCTTCAAATTACGGGGAACGTCTCGGCGTCCAGATTCCAGCCGGAGATGTAGAAATCAAACCCCAGGTGTTAACCCTGATCAAACATTATCATGGGCTTGGCTCCGAAGACCCGTTTCAGCACTTGGAGGACTTGACCACTTTGGTCCAAATCACCAAGGCACGAAACATGAACGAGGAGCAAATGATCATGAGGCTCTTCCCCCAATCTCTTAGGGATAAGGCCACTCATTGGTACAGGACAATAGGAAGACCAATTGCAACTTGGAATAAGTTGAAATAGGCATTTCTGAAGAAATTCTTCCCAGTCGGATGTACCAATGTCTTAAGATGGGCAATCACTATCTTTACCCAGCGGTCGGGGGAGCAATTTCATGTGGCTTGGGAGCGATTCCAGAACCTATTGCAGAGGTGTCCACACTACGAGGTGCCGAAATGGCAACTCGTGCAGATCTTCTATCATGGGTTGACTCAGCAACTCAAAAATCATGTGGACGCTTCTTGCGGAGGTAATTTCCTCAACAAAGACGCAGATAATGCACATGATTTGTTAGAGGAAATGAGCGAGAATTCAATCAATCATGCCTCTATGGATACTTTTAACTGGCCCCTGCAGCCCAGATCAAATGTTAATGAAGTCCATGACTATCATTCATTTGATATGGAATTGGTTTGTAACAAACTTGACAAGGTGGACTTGGTTGCTAAGAGAATGGAAGAGTGGATGGCTGAAAATTCTATGAACAACTCTTGATCCACTCAATCCCAAAATTTGAGATTCCATTCTTCGCGAGCTCCTTCTGGACGGGAGTTCGTGAATCAACTCGATGCGGCTCAACCTGTGAGTAAGCATTTTTCGGAACCTCATGGGTTCCAAACTGGGGCCTTTGATCCCAGTTTTTCTGATCCTTCCCTTTCTTTTTCTCCATCCTCATCCTATGAGGATGTTTGTGCTGTACAGGAGAACGTTAGATATAACCCATACTCTAATGCTTATAATCCGAGTTGGAGAATCCACCCTAACTTCTCCTGGAAAAATCCAGGGCAACAGACCCGATTCTGACCCGGAAACTATGCTCCGCAACGACCAAAGGGACAGGGTCATGTGTATACTCAGTTGCCTCCAAATCAGGTCAATTAGCCAGCTTGGAATGCCCGTCAACCTGTAGGGTAGGCTGCTTTGAACCGGCAAATGGTAGAGATGCAAGGATCCATGCTTCAACTCATGCAGCAAATGAAAACCTCGCTGGACAACTTGCAAACCGGGCTCATTGCTAACTCTTGTCAACCCAGATCTCTACCATCCCAACCCGTACCCAACCCGTGAAATATTCTGAATCTAGGTAATCAAGCCCATGGGTACGGAAATCAGAGGGACCCACATGCACATGCTCAGGTGGTTGAACAGGGTTCCTCCTCTTCTTCTTCTTCTGCACATCAATAATTCCTGGCTAATCAAGCTCCTCCAATCTTTCCTAACCCTCCCCAAGACCCAAACTCTTATGCTTCTGGAAATTCTGTCACCTTGAGGAGTGGTAAGCAGACTCAGGATCCACAACCACACTGTTCTAATCTACCAAATCCTGAAGAACCTGAGGACAGAGAGGAGAATTCTGGAGAACAAATCAAGGCTTAGGAACTTGATTCCAAAGATTTGACTCATGTTCCTTTTCCTGAAGCCTTGATCAAATCAAAGAAGTCTGTTGATAGCAATGAGGAGCTTTTGAATATATTTAAAAATGTTGAGATCAATATCCTGCTCCTAGATGCTATCAAGCATATACTGGCTTATGCGAGATTTTTAAAGGATTTATGTACACGAAAGCATAAGTCGAGAGAATCTGTTCCGAGGAAGGTGGTACTCTCCGAGCAAGCTAGTTCTGTTATCCTGCACCACCTCCCTTAGAAAAAGAGAGATCCAGGTGTTCCGTTGATTTCTTGTGTCATCGGAGATTATACGTTTGATAGAGCACTTCTGGATCTAGGTGCATCCATCAACCTAATTCTAACTTCCCTTTACAGTAAGTTTGGATTAAGTGAACTTCGGCCAACTTCAATAATGCTACAGTTAGCGGACCATTCGGTCACAAATCCATGAGGCGTTATTGAAGATGTTATAGTTAAGGTCAATGATTTCTATTTTCTTGTAGATTTCCTTGTCCTTGACATAGATGTACCTGAAAATCTGAGAAATACGCCCATCATTTTGAGGCGTCTGTTCCTGGCTACCGCAAAGGCCAACATTAACTGTGAAAGCGATAGCATGGAAATCGCCTTTGGGGATCAAAGAATGAAATTGGATATTTTTAAGGCGATTAATAAATTTAAGGATTGTGGATTTACTGAGGAACTTGAGAAGGATAATGTAAACATTGAAACTTGTTTGATGGTTTCTTCAATTGAAAGTTCCTTTTTTGATGATGAATTCGACCCGCAACCCTTTATGGTAGACCTGTCATCTTCTAAAGAGGTTATTGATTTTGTTCACTCACAACCGCTTCCTCTTGTTGAGTCTTCAACGTCTTCCTTACCGTTAATCATCAACTCACCCCAGCTTGAATTGAAACCATTGCCTGAGAATTTGAAATATCAATTTTTAGGACCTCAGAAGATGCTCCCTGTGATTATTAGTGCTAAATTAACAAAGGAGCAAGAGATTAAATTGATCAAGGTCCTGAAGGAACACAAGGGGCAATTGGTTGGACCATTCATGACCTTAAGGGGATCGAGCCATTTTATTGCAATCATAGAATATTCTTGGAAGATGGATCCCACCTTTCTCGCCAGATGCAGAGGAGATTAAATCCAAATATGCGAGAAGTGGTCAAAAAGGAAATCATTAAGTGGCTCGATGTAGGAATTATTTATCCAATCTCTGATAGTCCCTGGGTAAGTCCCATACAGATTGTTCCTAAGAAAGTCGGGATTGCCGTTGTGACTAACGAGAGAGGAGAATCTGTCACAACTCGTTCAGCTTCTCTTGGAGGGTTTGTATTGATTACAAGAAGCTGAACACGGCCACGAAAAAGGATCATTTTCCCCTACCTTTCATTGATCAAATCTTGGAAAGACTAGCTGAGTAGAAGTACTTCTATTTTCTTGATGGCTACTCGGGATACAACCAAGTTCCTATCCATCTCGAGGATTAGGGAAAAACTACTTTCACCTGTCCCTACAGAACCTTTGCTTTCCGTAGGATGCCTTTCGATTTATGCAATGCACCTGCGACTTTTCAAAGGTGTATGTTAGCCATATTCTCTGACATGGTGAGAGAGTTTATGGAAGTCTTCATGGATGATTTCTCTATTTTTGAAGAATCGTTTGACTCTTATTTGGCTAATATGGAAATGATTCTTAAGCGATGTATCAAAACACGATTGGTCTTTAGCTGGGAAAAGAGTCATTTCATGACCCAATAAGGTATCGTCTTGGGTCATGTAATCTCTGAACAGGGAATTGAAGTGGATAAAGCTAAGGTTGATGCTATCACTATACTTCCTCCTCCTACATCTGTTAAACAAATCTGATCATTTCTTGGTCATGTGGGATTCTACAGAAGATTCACAAGGATTTCTCGAAGGTTGCTCATCCCTTGAGCAATCTTCTCACCAAAGAAACGCTGTTTGTTTTCGACAAATCATGCCGTAAGGCATTTGATTTCCTGAAAATAGCAGTCACTTGTGCTCTAGTGTTGCAACCATCGATTTGGATAGCCCCTTTTGAGATCATGACCGACGCTTCTGATTATGTGGTCGGGGCTATCTTGGATCAGAAAATAGATAGAAAGTCCTCTGTCATCTACTACGCTAGTAAAACTCTGGTTGAAGCCTAGAGGAATTACACTGTTACTGAAAAGGAATTACTAGCCATAGTATTCGCTTTGGAAAAATTTAGGGCTTATCTCTTAGGGTCTCATGTTATCATCTATACCGACCACTCGACCTTGAGACATCTCCTGGCCAAAAAGGATGCCAAACCCCAGTTTATTCATTGGATTCTTCTGCTTCAAGAATTTGATCTTGAAATCAAGGATAAAACCAGGGTACAAAATGTGGTGGCGGATCATTTGTCAAGACTCCTAAGTGATTCTTCTCATCTGGACATCTCGATTGCTGACACCTTTTCGGACAAAGCTATCCTTACAGTTTCAGGTGTCCAAACCCCGTGATTTGCTCACATTGTTAACTATTTGGCCATTGGTCAAATCCCCCAGGATTGGACCAAGCAACAACAGGATAGACTCAAATCTGAGGCCAAATGCTACTTTTAGGAGGACCCTGAACTGTATCACATCGGCTCTGATCAGATTATTCACCGATGTGTTCCAGAGAATGAATTCAATAGTATACTCAAGTTCTGCCATGCATCTGCATGTGGTGGACATTTCTCCGAGAAAAAGACGACTGTAAAAATTTTGCAATCTAGCTTCTATTGGCTATCTTTATTTAAGGATGCCCAAGATTTCTCAAGGTCATGTTCTTGATGTCAGGCACTCGAGATCATAACTAAGAGAGATATGATGTCCCTAAACCTAATTTTTCCTGTTGAAACCTTCGATGTTTGGGGCATCAATTTCATGGGACCCTTTCTCCCTTCATTTGGACATCTGTACATTCTTGTTGTGGTTGATTATGTGTCCAAATGGATTGAGGCAATTCCCACCCGAACCAATGACCACAAGGTGGACATCGATTTTGTCAAGAAAAAGATCTTCAGTAGGTTCGGGATTCCGAGGGTCATCATCAGTGACGGTGGAACTCATTTTAGTAATGCCCAATTTTGGAATTTTTTGGCCAAATACGGGGTTAATCATCGAATTTCCACACCTTACCATCTCCAGATGAATGGACAAGTCGAGATCTCCAATCGGGAGATCAAGAACATTCTACAGAAAACGGTTAGGCCTGATCTCAAGGACTGGACTCAAAAGCTTGAGGACGCTCTTTGGGCCTATCGTACGGCGTATAAAATGCCCATCGGCATGTCTCCGTTTCATTTGGTGTATGGAAAGGCGTGCCATCTACCTGTAGAGATTGAACATAGGGCATTATGGGCGATCAAGCAATGCAATTTAGATCTAAATTTAGCTGTGAAGACTAGGAAACTCCAACTATCTGAGTTGGAAGAGCTTAGAAATGATGCATATGAGAATGCCAAGATCTACAAGGCTTGGACCAAAGCTCTACATGATCAATTGATTTCCCGCAAGAGCTTTGAGCCGATCCAGAAGGTCCAGTTATTTGATTCTCGACTTAAGCTCTTTCCTGGCAAACTTAGATCTAAATGGAATGGCCCATTCATTATTGACCAGATTTTTCCAAATGGAGCCATTCAGATCTCTGCCCAAAAGACGAGTAACACATTTAAAGTTAACGGTCAACATCTAAAGCCTGTTATTGATCGTACTCTTCCAGAACCCATCTTAGACATGGTTGTTCTAGCCATATTGTGACTTCTTTGGCTGGACTTCGCCTAGCTGACGGCATTAAACTCAGCAGTTGTACATATGACACAAAGCTGACACGAGCTTCATATTCAGGTGACATTTTTCATACTCTACCCTTTCTTTCATGTCTCTTTCTCAATGTGGACATTGCATCAGCTAGGCATGGGGGGGTGGATTCATTTTTGAATCATTTTGTCAGCTTTGTGAAATTCTTGTAAATTGTATTTCTCTTCTTATATAAAAAAAGAAAAAAAAATTGAATTAGGAAGGAATATTTGGACATTAGGACTTTTCAATCTTAGGAAATATTACATTAGGATCTGAACACAAAGACCCTTCAGGTCTTTGGACTTAATCGGCTCATGTATCCACTAAAATGTGGATTTATTTTTCGAGTCCTCGCCATCTTAATTCTATAGTAATTTGAGTAAATAAGTTTGGGTGATAAGTACACGACTTATCAACTCATCCTCCGATTTGAGGGAACTTTGAGTCTTAAGCATCTACACACTTTCTTTTCACTGATTCGTTGTTCGGTGATTTTAACAGAAATTAGGTAGCTAATGAACCTTCTAGGGTGATATGGCTAGCAAGTTGTCGTGGGTAATAGCCTATAGGTAGGTTGTCCAGAACCCAGTCACTAGACCATTCTCTTCTTACTGCCTTTAGGTAAATCTTAGACTAGGGAAGCCACCTACTAAAAAAAAAAATAAAAAGAAAAAGAAAAGGAGAAAATAAAATAAAATAAAATAAAAGAAATAAGCCACACTTCGTTGCACGAGTATGGCTGGCAAGTTGTCTGTGGTAACAGCTCATCGACCGGTTGTTCAGAACCTAGCTCAAGAAATGCACTTAAAAATTCCTAAAACACTTAGGAAGAAGCAGAGAAGTAGAATAAATCGAGGAGATATACACTGGATTCACCCATGTGTTGACCCCATAAAAATAAAAGTAGGGAGAAAGCTACCAGTTGAAAAGATACACCTTTAGGCAAAACTCGCTTTTTAAGGTCACCTAGAGGCGTAGAAACCCAAAGTTCGTTCTAATTGCCGATCAGCGAGTCTATCACATTCGCAATAAGATGCTTAAAACTTAGGGTTCTCATAAAATCTTGGGTGAGTTGAATGGTCGTAGAAAGCCACTCTTGAACCTTAAACTCAAAAAGAAAAAAAAAATAGAAACGAAGAAAAAGAGAAAAAAAGAAAATTTTCTTTAAATAAGGCGAGGGCTTGAGGTAGTCTGCATTTTGGCAGATACTCGAGCACTATTGTGTCTTTGAAAGTTCAGATCCTAAGTAAACATTTTCTTAGTGATTGAAAATAACTTATGCTTAAATAATCCAACCTAATTCTTTTATAAATAACATATAATTTTTGCTAAGGATTAACAAAAGATAGGAATGGGGGTGTGATGTAAACATGTTTATATTACATAAAATGTCTATCTATGCATGTTCTTAGGTATAGAATTGCATTACATATTATAAATATTGCATAGCATGAATCATCTTGCATTTAGATTAGTTTGAATAAAATGGAGGTTAATTATCTCCTTTTATGTTCAGGGATAGGGCAACTTTTTATCGGAGCCTTGGATGAAAGATCCAATTGTATAGATCTAATCAGGGCGACAATTGGAGTTCAACGACTCCAAGATCGCCTTAATCAGACATCTGTAGCATCAGATAGAGACCGAGGAACCCTAGAAGATCAAGGGCCAAGATGGTGTGAATTCGCACTTCAGATGACAAATCCAACCGCACAGATGGATTTGGAACGACGATCGCAGCCTAACGACACAAAAATCGACTCAATCCGACACCTGTGGCACCATCTACATCATCTAGAAGATGGACGGCCAAGATGGTGCCACGTGGCGCCATCTCGGTCACCCAAACCAGCCCAGCCAATCTTGGAGACCACAGCAACCTCCCACCGCACGTTGGATCTTGGCCGTTGGATCGCCATCCAACGGCCATGGACAGCCGCACCTCAAAACATCCGCGCGCCAACTTTACCACTATAGCGCAATGGTTGAAGGACCTATCGCAGACAAGAGGAGCGGGTTTGAAACCCCGCAAGCCTCAATTGAACATAGACGCATGGGCTGGCACAAATTGGGCTATTGGATCTTGGATGAGCGACTGCAAGGGCGGAGACATGGCGCTCTCAAACGCTGTGTTGGCGGACGCAGGATGGCACGTAGAGGCACACTCAGTTGAGGCGCTGCGGTTATCAATCCTTGGCCGTTTGATCTCACGATCGAACGACCGAGGTTTAATTAACATGGGCGGTGCGGGAGGTGAGCGGGCGGCAGGCGTGGCACACGTCGCCCACGACCTTGGCTTTAGTGACGCTTAATTCCGTCACTAAAGGCCCTTATTTAATATTTTGAAAGCGTAAAGACCAAATTACCCTCACTACTTGCAACTATAAAAGGAGACCCCCTCCATACGAAATTCTCATCCCTTCCTTCTCTTCTCTCCCTCTCCAAAGCTCAAGAGAAGCTTGTCCCACACCCGAGATGCTCCTCGAGAGATAAAGTCAAATTTACGCCCTCATTTCGGAAGCGGATCTCGCGACGACGACGACGTGCTACCTCGTTCTCCTTCCTCCTGCCTCGACCTCCTTCTTCCTGCTCCGTCCTCCATCTTCCAGGCGGCATCTCGTCCGGCTCGTCCTCCAAGCGATCATCGAGGAGGATAACTTCTCTCTCCCATTCCTCTTTTCAGCTTTCTAGAGTAGAATTTTCCTGCTTTCTAGTGTAATTTTTCTCTGATTTTCTTGTATAAACATTTTGAAATATTAAGTGCATGTTTTCTCTCTCTCTCTCTCATTTATTTTCATTGTTAATATTGTTTCATTGTAATTACGTCGCTTTGCTTTTCAACAAAAACTCTAAAAAATATATATAATTGCGAATATAGATCAACGTAGCCTCCCTGAGTTTGACACGGGATTTCTATTCCGGTACAAATTTTATTTTTTGAACACGAGTTCTTCACTTCAAACTACGACGACAGATTTTTCCAAACCAAATACGATAGCGTAGTAACCCGTAGCTTCAACAATTCTTATTAGGAGTTGAACTATGAATCATGTCAGTGGAAAATTAAGAAATCAAATTATGTCTCACTTGACCTAACCAATGATGATCAAAAAGGTCAAGTGGATGAACATTTGATTACCTTTGAGGATTCTGGGTTCAATTCAATCACCATGGATAGGCAATTAAAATTTAAGGCACTTGCAAAATCTACTGTGGAAGATATTAAAGAATTGGAAACTTTGCTGGGGATTGGTTTTAAACAAACTAGACCAGATTTGGATTTCACTAAGACCCAACAACAAATTAAAGACCTAAATTCCCTACAAGATGGTTGGTTGAGCCAATTTGTAAAGTTTACTCTTTTTGGAGGGATCATCCAACCAACACATAGTGGGATTGGCTAGCATGTGTGGATTGATGATCGCCCCATTCAGAAATTAAAGCTCATACCGCACAAATTTTGGAAAAATCAAATCATTTTCGAGGATCCTTGTTATCCCCAAATTTTTTATTTTAAATAAGACATCTTAAATAGACTATTATTATTCTTCAAACCTTTCTTGGTAGCCCTTAAAGTTCCTAGAATTATTCTCTATTGAAGAATTTTTTGTTTAATAATTCATCATCAGCTAGCCAATATTCTTGGCTACCTCTTCTGTAAGACTATTTTATTATGCTGATTTTTAGGTTACCTCTTCTATAAGCCTATTTTATTATGCACATGTGTCCATAAGTCCTGACCTGCAATTGTAAACACTATCTAGTGGTTGACATTAAATTCAGCACTTGTTGAGAGGCAACCCAACACATTTTTTCTTCTACATATATATTAGATTAGATTTTTAGGTTTGGAGCTAATTGAGCCTTAATGCATCCACTCAGAGTTATTTAGTTAATATCTGCCCTTTCTCATGCACATTTATGACATACAATGAGGACATTACGTGAAATAGGGGGTAGGTAATTGATGAGGTGTGGCTTATCATAGCTAAAATGCCCAAGTTAAGCTAGAAATTAGGTTAAACACTACATAATTAGCACATGAAAAGGGTTAAGTGTAGGAAATAACAGAAATGACCTAAAACAGTAAATTTGTGTTAAAAATGCAAAATTAGGTCACAAATTGAGATACTCTATTCAAAAATGTAATTTAATGATCCAATTGCAAATTGAACAGTTATTCGGGTTCAAAAGTTAAAATTAAAAGTGAAATTAACTTTCTAAATGTTCAATTATGCTTCAATAAAACTTGGTTGCATTTGAACATCAATAGGACCTCGCATTCATGACATTACAAATAGATCCTCCATCATTAACATTCTCATGCATAAAAACCTGCCAAGGACCCATTTCATAACCATAGGGACCAGCTTGTTACTTCTCAGGGACCACGTTGCCACACATTTCACCACTTTTGGGTCTCTTCCTAATTCTTCTACCGTTTCACCTTAAGGGCTCAAGTGCAATTTCTCCTTTACACCTGTGGGCGCGAGGACCACTGTTTACTCGAATGAACTTGCCCAATCTCAGCCATCGTCTCCAAACATCCCTTGATCAATGGCCGATCCCAATCGAATCTTCGCACACACCTACGGGTAGGATCACCGTGCCCCTCAGATCCTATCCTACAGTGGGTTTTTGATATAGAGCTTCCCGCGCACCCTTCCTCTTCATCCCACTACCCATGCCCTAAGCATCTAAACCCACCTTAGAGGTGCCTAGATGTAACGACCTGATTCCCGAATCCCTACGAGACACGAGAATCGAACTGACTCGACTAATCCCAAGACGTAGTCGTCCAACGAGAAAGTAACCAAAAGAGCAGTAAAATAAACCACATTCACCATGAATATAACTAGCAGTAACAAAATACAGCAGTAAGAAAAGGAAATACTACAGCATACACCACCACAACAGAAGGGAAATAAACATATACATAACATAAAGCTTTCGATAAAGAAAGTACAGGGAATAACAAAGATATCTACTCACTATAGTGGAAGAAAAGTACAGAAAGTACTACAGGTAACCCTACTGGACCCTACTAGACCCAGCGTCCTCTGCAGCCGCTGACCCTGGCTGCTCAACACCTGGTCCTGAAAAGTAACGAGGGTAACACATCAGCGAAACGCTGAGTGGAGTGGCAACTAAAAGCTAAAGAAGCAGTAGAGTGTACAGTAGCTGTTATATATTTTTCTTTTTTCTTTCTTTATTTACGTCTTTCTATTATTTCACTATTGATTTATTTCTCAGATCTTTCTCTTGATCTCGAATGTTCCTCGTGGGAACGATCTTGATTGCAGTCTTTTCCGAAAAGTAGAAGTAGCACGTGGTGCTCTCCTAGTCGGGAGAGTCCCCCGTGGTGGTCCTACCCTCAGTCAACCACCCCAAGGTCGTTGACAGACATAACGCTGACTACGGCACACGCGATAAGCACACGGGTAGCTACCCCGCACTGGCACGCGGTCAGTCGTTTCCGTTAACGGGTGTGCCCAGAACACAGCACGGAACCAGTATAGGGCAGAGCCCTCTCAGTAACAGGGGTCCAACCCCTCCACAATTCGCGCACCCTCGCCTAACTACCCTGGTTTGCCCAGTGGGCCTAACAAGTCAGTGTAGGAGGGCTAGCAGAACCCTAGGGCCCGTGGGGTAGCTAGTGCTCTCCCTACACTAGTAGCTCTCCTCGGTACTGTGTACACGAGGGCTAACAAGTCGGTGTGCAGTGGCCAAACCCACCCCGGTCTCAACCTGAGGGCGGCAAGCTCCACTCTACACTAAGAGGTAATGTGTGCTCTCTTTGGTACCACGTACCCAACAAACAACACACTTCCACGTTTCACTTTCTCAGTTCCATTCTATTCTCTTTCCAGGAGTTCTACTCCTAATTCCCCGTAGGTTTCATGTTCTTTTCGTTTGGCCATTTTAGGTTTCACCGTTCCAGTTTTACGTTCATACAACCCATGTTCTCAATCATATTTATTCCTTCATGACAGGCAGCTGTTAATCAATTTACAGGAAGCTATTATTTCCTTTCTACTTTCCAAGACTGCAATGTCTGTATATTCAAGTAGTTTTCCAGTCCTAGGATCATGCCGTAACCTAGGATCTATCATTCAATCTAGTTTTCCAATCCTAGGATTCATGCAATACCCTAGGATCTATCATTCAATCTAATTTCTCATTCCTAGGGTTCATGCAATACCCTAGACTCTATTAATTATTTCAGAATTGTAACAAATTTTGATAAATAAATTAAAAAGTTACTCTACCAGCGAAACCGGGAGTACTGGGGGCGTGGTCAGTAATCCCGCGCACCTTCGCAACCCCCAAGAATGAAACGGAACGGGGTCCTAAGATAAGGATCAATCACAAGGAGTTTCTCAGAATGGTATACAATTACTGTAAATGGATAGAGGAATTTATTCTGGAAAGAACGCAACTCAAAATGCGAAAAACGGACTCCGAACGGGCCCTAAATGAGTCAAAAATGATGAATCTGTCCGAAATCAGATGTCTGGAACCTCTTCCAGATGTCTTAAAAGGTGGGTCAGGTTGTACCTCAGTTCTGCGCAATCCTTCAGACGTCCAAAAGCCCGCTGGAACGTCTGGCCTTGGTTTCCAGACGTCCGATTGTCACCCCGGACGTCTGGAGGTTCTCTCCGTCGTCTGGCACTGCGGCCAGACGTCTGATTCTCGTGGGATGGCGGGCCCTTGCGCTCTCCCGAGCAGAACCTGCGCACACACTCCTGCTCTCAGTACGATGAAACGCAGAAGAAATCGCGGTGGACGGCTGCATGGCCGTACACGCGAAAGAAAGAGAAGGCAAGAATTATCTTACTTGTCAGACGTCTGGACCGTCCTGCAGACGTCTTTGGCGTCGTCTGGACGTAAGTCCAGAAGTTTGATTCTGGAAAATTTTCTAGAACCAGAGCCCGATCCGCTCTCCACCCGCAACACACGGCCACGCCGCGCCCTGTCCGCCTGCTGCCCGAGCTGCAACAGCCCCTCCGTGACACCCTACGCCCTCCGCTCCCCCGCCGACTGGCTCTAGCTGCCCCGGTAAGCTCGAACCCTCGCAGTCGAGCTTCTTCCTTCCGCTCACAACCCTCCTTTCCGCACGCTCGCCGTGCCCGCCGTTGCAGCCACCGCTCACTCGCTCGCTCGCGCTCTCGCTAGCAGGGAGAAGAAGAGAAGGGTGGAGGAGATGAGGGTGAGGGAGAGGGCAAGGGTTTATAAAGCAGCGTGGGGAGAGAGAGAAGAGGGACGACGTGTGTGCAGGAAGAGAGTGGAAAAGAAGACGAAGGCGGCAGGTGCAGTCTGCGCGCGCACGCGCGCAGATGCAACCCGGTACGCCGAAAAAATTTATTACCAGACGTTTGGAAAGGGTTCCAGACGTCAGAATAGACGTTTGGGCCACTTCCCAGACGTCTTAAAAATCCATTTGATGCCCACGTTCTTAACAATATAACAAACTCAAAGGAAGTTTCGTCCCCGAAACTTGCGCTAACTAGGGTGCGGGAAAGAACAACATATGTATGCATAACAAACTCAAAGAGGACCGAAGCCGGTCCGAAGAGATGTACCCGAGAAAAGCTCCGGGTACCTCTCCCGCATCGCCACCTCAGGCTCCCAGGTAGCCTCTTCGTACCGCTGGCTCCACCACAAAACCTTCACCAGGGGTACTTGCTTTCGTCTCAACCTGCGGACGGCTCTGTCAAGAATCTGTGCTGGCCTCTCGGGGTAGGTCAGGTCGTCGCCCACTTCGACACTCTCGTGACTCAGGACGTGACTAGGATCGGCGACGTACTTCCTGAGGTTGGACACGTGGAACATGTCGTGTACACCAGAAAGCTGAGGAGGGAGGGCAAGCCTGTAAGCAATGGGTCCAACCCGCTCTAGGACCTCAAAGGGCCCCACGAACCTCGACGCGAGCTTCCCTCTCACCCCAAACCGCTGCAGGCCCTTCATGGGCGAAACACGAAGGAAGACGTGGTCCCCAACCTCAAACTGCACCTCTCTGCGTCTCTGATCCGCGTAGCTCTTCTGCCTGCTCCTGACAGTGCGGAGTTGCTTGTGGATCTGCTCGACTACCTCCTGACTCTGCAGGATCAACCTGGGGCCAACCTCCCACTTGGTCCCCACCTCAACCCAACTCAAGGGTGCCGTACACCTCCGTCCGTACAGAGCCTCGTAGGGAGCCATGCCGATGCTTGAGTGAACTGTTGTTGTATGCAAACTCCGCCAGGGGTAAGTGCTCCTCCCAAGAGCCCCTCCAATCCAGTACATAGGCACGCAAAAGGTCCTCAAGTGTCTGTATCGTGCGCTCAGACTGTCCGTCTGTCTGGGGGTGGTAAGCTGTACTAAATCTCAACCGCGTCCCCAGGGGCTGCTGAAACTCAGCCCAAAACTGGGACGTAAGGCGGGTATCCCGGTCGAATACGATCTCCCGCGGAACTCCGTGTAGACGTACCACGTAGCGAATATACCTCTGCCAATTGTGCTGGTCCCAAAGTGACTCGGATCGGCAAGAATCGTGCCATCTTCGTCAATCTATCCACAATTACCCAGACTGCGTCGTGTCCTCGCTGGGTAACAGGTAAGCCCACCACCAAATCCATGGTGATTCTCTCCCACTTCCACTCTGGCACTGGAAGCGGCTGTAGCGGCCCTGCAGGCCTCTGATGCTCGACTTTCACTTGCTGGCACACCAAACACTACTGTACGAATTCACCCACATCCCGCTTCATCCCTCTCCACCAAAACTGGCATCTCAAGTCATGGTACATCTTCGTGTTTCCAGGATGTATGGTGAATCTGGAACCATGTGCCTCAGTCAAGAGCTCTCTCAACAGCTCCTCGTCTCTGGGAACGCACAAACGTCCCCTCAGGCGCAGCACCTGGTCTGTGAATGAGAAGTCCCCTGGGTCTCCGGACAGTACTTTGTTGCGTGAGGACTGCAAGTACGGATTAGCCATCTATCCTGTGATGATGCGGTCTATAAGCTCTGGCCTAGTCTGTCGTGTCACAGTCACTGTCCCACAGTGCCCCTGTAACTCTTGGGGTCGCCAACTGCCCATCTCCTCCAAAAGGCTCCAACTCTGTAACTGTAAACTGGCCAAGTGTGCGGGCGCCTTTCAACTCAAGGCATCAGCCACCACGTTGGCCTTTCCGGGGTGGTAGGAAATGCTGCAGTCATAGTCCTTCAGGAGCTCCAACCAACGTCTCTGTCTCATGTTGAGCTCCTTCTGATCAAAAAGGTATCTGAGGCTCTTGTGATCTGTGAAAAACTCGAAGGTCTCACTGTACAAGTAGTGCCTCCAGGTCTTCAGTGCAAAGACAACAGCTGCCAGCTCCAGGTCGTGGGTAAGGTAGGTATGCTCATGGGACTTCAGTTGCCGCGAAGCGTAAGCAACAACGTGACCCCTCTAAATGAGCACACCCCCTAACCCCTGCAAGGAGGCATCCGTGTACACAACAAACCCGCCACTACTGTCAGGGATGGTGAGCATGGGAGCCGAAGTCAACCTCTCCTTCAGCTCCTGAAAACATGCCTCACAGGCGTCTGTCCAAGTGAAGGGCACGTCCTTCCGGGTCAACTGTGTCATAGGATGTGCAATCTGTGAAAAACCTCTGATGAACCGTCTGTAGTAGCCTGCCAGTCCCAGGAAACTACGAATCTCAGTGACTGTACGCGGTCTCTCCCACCTGAGCACTGCCTCGACCTTGGCTGGGTCCACCGCCAAGCCGTCCCCAGAGATCACATGACCTAAGAAGGTCACCTCCTTGATGGGTCGGCACAGATAGGTTGTTAATATGATGATTTTATCGTTGAAATATATATAGTGGTTAACCTAATTTGAACCTAACCATCTCTTTACAAAAATTTTTAACCTGGCCTAATTGATTTTATCTTGTCACTTTTAGGCCCAGGGTCGAACTCAGGGAAGTGGGGTTCAAGTCGAGTTCCTACGTTGTCCTTAAAACGCGTCTCTTCCGTTCGTTTATTGTGTTTTTGGTATTTTTCTTATTTAGGTTTTTTTCTGGTAATCCTTGTTCTTGAGGCACACCCTCAAAATTATGTCCTTGGCTTTTAGCCAAAACAGAGTTCCAAAACACGCCTTGCTACTCGCAAGACGGGGTACCTGCAAATCAAAGATTATCTTTTCACTTTTATACCTTTTTTTATCTTTTTACTAAGAAGGAAGATAACAGATAGAAAGTAAATATAGTAGCTATAGATATATATTTATATGTAGTATATATATAAAGGGGTGGGGGTGGAGGTGGCGATGGAGTGTAGCACTATGTCGAGTCAATCGACGTCTAGAGAGACGCAACCAACACGACTATGTGCCGCGTGTAGTGTGGATGGATGATGGATGATGAATGCGAACACGCTTTCTGTACACGTGTATCGGGGAATATCAGCAACTGATGCAGATATTCCCGCGATACAGCGTATAGTAAATAACGTGAAAATATATGTACATATGTATGTATATAAATGTATAAGTATATATGTATAGATATATATAGATATATATGTATATATATATAGGTGTATATGTATATATGTATATAGCTATGTATATATGTATATAAGTTTATATATATAATACTATATAGATGTATATATATATATGTATATGAGTATGAGTATATAGATATATATACATATATATATATATAGATATATGTATGTATATATTATATATAGATGTATATAAGTATATATGTGTTACTATAAGTGTGTGAGTGTGTGTGTGTGCGTCGGTGAATGTGTGTGTGTGTTGCTGTGAGTACAGAGAGAGAGAGAGAGAGAGAGTACGTGAGAGAGAGCAGAGAGCGCCAGACAGAGAGAGAGCGGGCGAGAGAGATCGGGAGAGAGAGAGCGGGCGAAGGAGTGATCGCGGACGCGCGAGTTAAGACGTCTGCCGGAGGCGGCAGACGTCTGACTCTGCGTCGTCTGAAGGCGGAGGCGGACGTCTGAAGACGGCGGGTGCGGGCGCGCCTTCGCGTAGGGTTCCTGCAGACGTGAGCGAAGGCGACGGGCGGGCGAAGGCGTGGATGAGGGAGCGTGGAGGAGGTCTGCAGGTGGTCGCGGAGGGTCGCGGAGGTCGGCGCGAGGCCGTAACCGGCCGCTGCAGTGCGCGCGGCGGCCGGCTGCGGGTGCAATGCGGGGTGGACAGAACGGAGACGGAGGCGGGGAACGGGCCTGCAGGCGCACGCGGAGGGTTGCGCGCCTGCGGGGAAGGTCGCGGAGGAGGCGGGGGGTGCTGCTGCTGCTGCTGTCGCCGCGGTTTAGCTGCTGCTGCTGCTGCTTCAAGCTTCGGAGCTTGAAGCGGCAGCAATGGCGTGGAGACGAAAACGAAGAGAAAAGAAAACACCACGCCCACCGGCTCGTTGAAGAGCTGGGCGGTGGTGCTCCCACTGTGGTGGTGTGCACCACAGTGGGTTCTCCTGCTCGCCGGGTGCCTCCTCGACGGAGGGCCGGCGTATGGGAGGGGAGAACGGTGGAGAGGAAGGTGGTGGCTGCGGGGTCTTTGCAGCAGCTCCCCTTGCGAGGATGAAGCTGCAGCTACTTATAGGGGAGGGGAGAGTGGCGTGCCGGCTGCAGCAGGGAGAGGTTGTGCGAGTTGCAGCTATAGGGAGCGGCGTTGGCAGGGAGAAGTGACGGGAAGAAGTGCTGCGTGGCTGCTGCATGCAGCTGCGGGAAGAGTGCAGCCGCGGGAAGGGTGCAGCTGCGGGAAGGAGAGAAAAGAAGAAATCAAGAGGAAAAATAAAAAGAGGGTGATTTTGCAAGGAGGCACTTGAAGAAAAATGTAACTATGCAGGCGATTGTTTCACTCCTCTTCCTCTCTTGATTAAATGCATGCATGCAAGTGTTTTTACAAATGCGATTACAGGATCCTATTATGCAATGTTAATGCTAGAAAATAGCACAAGAAGGCGTTATTACAGGCGTGTTTTGAGGTGCAAACATATACCCCCATGCCTATCTTTTGCTAGTCCCTAGCAAAATAGTATTTAGAAATGATCTTAAGCTGAAGATTTTCTTCTGAGGTGATACAGGTGTGTTTATTATCGGATATTGTGAGAACCAATTGTAGAGAAGATTACCAGTACTTTAAGTCTTACATGACAAAGATCATCTCTCAACTAACCAGGACTCTTGATATTTAAACCCTAAATACGATTTCCAGGACCCAGGAGGTTTTTGCTGTACTCGAGAGCTCAAGAGGTTATGGTTTGTGCATAGTGAAGGATCAAGATTGACCAGATGAACCTTAAGACTCACTCCCAGGGTTTCACGAATTTTTAAGTACAGGTTGGTCCCAGTTTCAACTCGTGTTTTCGGATTGACCCTTAAGATGATTACAGAAAACTCAACTCCCATTTTCTGATTTTTTTTTTTTTTTGTGGCTCACCGAAAAACAAAGTATACAGACATTTATGAGATATACTGACTCTTTTAAAACATCTTTTTTTTTTCTTTTCTTTTTTCTTTTTTTCTTTTTTTTCTCTTTTTTTTTTCTTAACAACTCTTTTTTTTTTTTTTTTTTGAAACACGTGTCAGTATATCTCTTACAACACATTTTGAAGGAGCACACTTATTTTTCTTTTTGGTGGGAGAGTTTCTTTTTGGTGGAAAGAGTCACTCCTAAACACAAGACTAAATGCTGGGATAAAAAGTCTACCTGCACGCACAGGTAAGGACTCCACCTTCCCTAATGAACACTAGGGTTGGATCTTATGTTCACCTGGTCTTTCCTGATATGTGTAGTGTGAACCAAATTTACTTAAGCTCTCAAGAAAAAGCAAACCAACGGATCCTGTACTGGTGTCTCAGGTACAAGAATACGTCCTTAGTTAAGAGAGATTTTGATCTATTTCGTCAATACTTTAAGTGAATTAAGCCGAGCCTGAGGGAATCAAGCTTCTGTGGCCTGGAAATTCTTCAAAACAGAGGTTGAATATCCATAAACACTTATTAATTTTTTTGTTTCAGCTTTCAAATCATTACTAAACATCATTTATTATTAATATATATATTTTTTTTTTCTTTTTTTTTTCTTTTTCTTTTTCTTTTTCTTGCATATTTATAAATAGGTGGTAATTGTCTGATACCATAAAATACCCGGATCCTATGGATGCCTATCCACCCCCCCATGCCAAACAATGCTATGTCCTCATATGCATGCAGGGAAAGGCAGAGAACGGACGACAGATCGGGTAACAGGAGCTGAGGTTCAGTGTATAGATGAGGGTGGAAGGGTGGGTGGATGGTGGGTGGTGAAGAGAAAAGCGAAGTAATCGCGATAGAGGCGTGAAAAGTAATGGTGGATGGTGAGAGATTTGGCGTTTTCTGGGACGAGAGTGTCCCAGGCGGATCAGAAAACAGATCAGGAAGAGGAAGTTGGCCCTTAGATTGGCCAAGAAGGGGGGCTTTTTGGATAGATGGGTCCAAAAGGGAATAGCCTCGGTGAGTAAGATGTGGGCTCAAGGTCCCAGTGTGGATTTGCAAATCTGCCTGATTTAGCGGGAAAGAAAGGGCAATCCGGTCTTCCATAGTGTGGACCGGCGGTGAGCAGCCAGGCGATGACTCAGACCACGAGGTATGGGAAGCGGAGAAAACCTCGTCAGAAGTCTGGTCAGGAGATGATACAGGAATAGGGAGGGATTGGGGAACGTCACAGTTTGTATAGGTCAGGCAGTCATCAGGTAATTTGCAGCAGTCTGAATTGGCTCCAATAAGTTCGATACACGTACTGACAGTCATGTCCTCGTCAGACGTGTCATCCTTGATGTAATCGCTATCAGTATGAGAGTGCGATGCTACAGCGGGATTAACCTGAAATCCCGGAGGAATACTCGGAGCTTGCAGAATTTGATGAACCTGTTCCTGAGAAGGTTGTACCTGTGGTTGCGGACCACAGGGTACAAAGTTTTGCGGGTTTGGAACAGGTTGGGCGGGAAAAGTGCCCTGAGATCGAGTCGCCATGCTTAGTTGACTGATCTCAGCATTCTGCTGCGCCAAATGCTGAAGAGAGGTCATGTTCTCTTTATGGCGCTTTGACATTTCCGTCATCATTCGCATCAATTTATCAAGAGGTTTTGATGCGTGTTTGGTTTTCTGTACGCAAGGGCCTAATGGAGGATTTGCCATAGGATTAGATTGGGCCCTTGGGATGACGGGTGCGGACGATCGCCTTGGTCCACCAGCGGGGTTTTGGCGCTGCGGGTTGTTAGACCATGCGAAATTTGGATGATCGTGCCACCCTGGGTTATACGTGGCAGAAAACGGGTTGTTCCCCAGGGTGCAGGCGTCTTCTATGCCAGAAGACGTGTCAGCATATGTGTTCGAGCACACGGAGGCTTGGTCCTCCATGTTGAAATACTGGCTCGCAGAAGCCAATTCCACATGACTTACCGAGTCGCTTGGCGCGACACTCGATAAGGAAGGTCTTGCAGGGTTTCTCGGGATAAGCCTGGTGTTGAAAGAATTGGAATTGTGACGAAGTGGTGAGGTGGGGGTGTGTGCCATGTTTGTGGAGGAGGAGGATGATTCGGCTCTTTTTCTAGATTTAGCAGTCAATTCAAACAGTTCAGGGTTTTGTGGCCTCCTCCAAAACATGCACTACGCAGGAAGAATTGGGGGGGATAAGAGGGGAAAAGAGATGAGAGAAATGACGCCGCAAAGGTACACTTGATTACAAATCAAT
Organism: Thalassia testudinum; assembly: GCA_037157565.1. Lineage (NCBI taxonomy): Eukaryota > Viridiplantae > Streptophyta > Magnoliopsida > Alismatales > Hydrocharitaceae > Thalassia > Thalassia testudinum. Next base: position 112,851,251 of record JAZHRO010000039.1, on the reverse strand, counting down.
ACAGTCAAGTTCCTAACCTCTACAGTGTGCCCTTAGACCTAAAGATCTAAGTTACCTACTATCACGAACTACGGAATCGAATGCGAGCACCACGGAACCACTGGGCCAGATTGAAAGGCCGTTTGCCCCAGTCTTAGACGCCCGATAGCACGCGGGAACTCTCACCAGCACGTAGCCGCTACACATAGGTAGTTAGACCTCCAATCCTTAAAAAGGGTGAAGTTACTACCAGTTTTAATTAGAGGCTTAGGGTCAAGTGCTTTTGGAATGTGAAGGGCGTTGTTTACGGGTAATGCCCAAGTGATTGATTTTAAGAGTGTGTAAGAACAAGGATGCAACGGAGAAATCTCCCCGAATTGAAGTTTTTATTGGCGAATGGTTTTTAGAGTTCAGCCTTAAGTAGTATGACTTTTTAGGGTTTTGTTGAATTACCAATTCAACCAATCTCCGGGTTTTTGCAAAAATACAGGTTTTCCTTCTATAACCCAAGAAACCCTTCTTCAATTATCAGTTAGTTAATGCATGCTAAAATGCACTGGGCTACCCTAAATGGAGATTTCTAAGTGTGGATGCATGAATCAATTTTATATAAATGTGAAAGGGAGCCAAGGCACTTCAATTCAAGTGCTCCCAATCACAAAGAAGAATGTCCACACAAGGCTCAACCAACAGATAAAGAAAATAAAGTTGTTGGTGTTGAAGTATTCAGGATCGAATCACAGGCAAGTTGAAAAAGTCGTGGTGAGGTTGGAATTAACTCAATTCCAAATCTCCCCACCAAAAATGTGATCCTGAATTAAAGATAAGTGAGGCACAAGATGGATAGAAGCAATCTTTTTCTTTGCCTCAAAGAATACTTCACACGGCGAAAAATACAAGAATCAAAATTCTCGAATTTTTCGCTATGCGAAGTAGGCGGGAAATCCCGAGGCAGTGGGAGTGAAGACAACAAATCAATCAAGTGAATTTTAATCCACTTGCCTCCAAGAAATCCCAAAAAGTTTTTCTAGTTTTTAGTTTTTATTTTTATTTTTTTTTTTGTGTGGTGGCAAGTTAATCCTAATTTGTTGAGAAAAGAAAACCTACATGTTCGGCAACGTGTGCGAAGCTCCAATGCGGTGTCAGCGTCTTCACGCTTTCGTTCCCGCCTTGGATCTACTCACGTCCTCGACTTTGTCAGCCTTCTTCTCCTTCCACCAGGTTCACCTGCACACCAAAAACAACAATACCCGTGAAGAGAGAAGAGACAAATTTAAAGGAATTAGATAGAAACTTACTCGAAAGCGCACTTCCCCGGCAACGGCTCCAGAAAAGTTATGATGGGTCGGCACAGATAGGTTGTTAATATGATGATTTTATCGTTGAAATATATATAGTGGTTAACCTAATTTGAACCTAACCATCTCTTTACAGAAATTTTTAACCTGGCCTAATTGATTTTATCTTGTCACTTTTAGGCCCAGGGTCGAACTCAGGGAAGTGGGGTTCAAGTCGAGTTCCTACGTTGTCCTTAAAACGCGTCTCTTCCGTTCGTTTATTGTGTTTTTGGTATTTTTCTTATTTAGGTTTTTTTCTGGTAATCCTTGTTCTTGAGCACACCCTCAAAATTATGTCCTTGGCTTTTAGCCAAAACAGAGTTCCAAAACACGCCTTGCTACTCGCAAGACGGGGTACCTGCAAATCAAAGATTATCTTTTCACTTTTATACCTTTTTTTATCTTTTTACTAAGAAGGAAGATAACAGATAGAAAGTAAATATAGTAGCTATAGATATATATTTATATGTAGTATATATATAAAGGGGTGGGGGTGGAGGTGACGATGGAGTGTAGCACTATGTCGAGTCAGTCGACGTCTAGAGAGACGCAACCAACACGACTATGTGCCGCGTGTAGTGTGGATGGATGATGGATGATGAATGCGAACACGCTTTCTGTACACGTGTATCGGGGAATATCAGCAACTGATGCAGATATTCCCGCGATACAGCGTATAGTAAATAACGTGAAAATATATGTACATATGTATGTATATAAATGTATAAGTATATATGTATAGATATATATAGATATATATGTATATATATATAGGTGTATATGTATATATGTATATAGCTATGTATATATGTATATAAGTTTATATATATAATACTATATAGATGTATATATATATATGTATATGAGTATGAGTATATAGATATATATACATATATATATATATATAGATATATGTATGTATATATTATATATAGATGTATATAAGTATATATGTGTTACTATAAGTGTGTGAGTGTGTGTGTGTGCGTCGGTGAATGTGTGTGTGTGTTGCTGTGAGTACAGAGAGAGAGAGAGAGAGAGAGTACGTGAGAGAGAGCAGAGAGCGCCAGACAGAGAGAGAGCGGGCGAGAGAGATCGGGAGAGAGAGAGCGGGCGAAGGAGTGATCGCGGACGCGCGAGTTAAGACGTCTGCCGGAGGCGGCAGACGTCTGACTCTGCGTCGTCTGAAGGCGGAGGCGGACGTCTGAAGACGGCGGGTGCGGGCGCGCCTTCGCGTAGGGTTCCTGCAGACGTGAGCGAAGGCGACGGGCGGGCGAAGGCGTGGAGGAGGGAGCGTGGAGGAGGTCTGCAGGTGGTCGCGGAGGGTCGCGGAGGTCGGCGCGAGGCCGTAACCGGCCGCTGCAGTGCGCGCGGCGGCCGGCTGCGGGTGCAATGCGGGGTGGACAGAACGGAGACGGAGGCGGGGAACGGGCCTGCAGGCGCACGCGGAGGGTTGCGCGCCTGCGGGGAAGGTCGCGGAGGAGGCGGGGGGTGCTGCTGCTGCTGCTGTCGCCGCGGTTTAGCTGCTGCTGCTGCTGCTTCAAGCTTCGGAGCTTGAAGCGGCAGCAATGGCGTGGAGACGAAAACGAAGAGAAAAGAAAACACCACGCCCACCGGCTCGTTGAAGAGCTGGGCGGTGGTGCTCCCACTGTGGTGGTGTGCACCACAGTGGGTTCTCCTGCTCGCCGGGTGCCTCCTCGACGGAGGGCCGGCGTATGGGAGGGGAGAACGGTGGAGAGGAAGGTGGTGGCTGCGGGGTATTTGCAGCAGCTCCCCTTGCGAGGATGAAGCTGCAGCTACTTATAGAGGAGGGGAGAGTGGCGTGCCGGCTGCAGCAGGGAGAGGGTGTGCGAGTTGCAGCTATAGGGAGCGGCGTTGGCAGGGAGAAGTGACGGGAAGAAGTGCTGCGTGGCTGCTGCATGCAGCTGCGGGAAGAGTGCAGCCGCGGGAAGGAGAGAAAAGAAGAAATCAAGAGGAAAAATAAAAAGAGGGTGATTTTGCAAGGAGGCACTTGAAGAAAAATGTAACTATGCAGGCGATTGTTTCACTCCTCTTCCTCTCTTGATTAAATGCATGCATGCAAGTGTTTTTACAAATGCGATTACAGGATCCTATTATGCAATGTTAATGCTAGAAAATAGCACAAGAAGGCGTTATTACAGGCGTGTTTTGAGGTGCAAACACTCCCTCAACCAGAACTCGCACTTGCTGTATTTGGTGTACAGCCTACGTCGTCTCAGTGTGTCCAGAACTATCCGCAAGTGCTATCCGTGCTGCGTCTGATCTCGAGAATAGATGAGTACATCATCAATAAATACTACCACGAACTGGTCCAAGTACGATCTAAACACCTGGTTCATCAGGTCCATGAAAGCAACGGGGGCATTGGTCAGCCCAAACTGCATGACCAAAAACTCGTAGTGTCCGTACCGGGTGCGGAATGATGTCTTGGAGACGTCTGCCTCCCTGATCCTCAACTGGTGGTATCCAGACCTCAAGTCTATCTTGGAGAACACTGTGGCACCTCGTAACTGGTCAAACAAGTCGTCGATCCTCGGCAGTGGATATCTATTCTTGATGGTGACCCTACTTAGTTGTCTGTAGTCCACACAAAGGCATAGGGTACCATCCTTCTTCTTCACAAACAGTACCGGGGCTCCCCAGGGAGACGCACTGGGCCTCACAAATCCCTTCACCAAAAGATCCTGCAACTGAGACTTGAGCTCTCGCAACTCAAGTGGTGCCATCCTGTATGGTGCGGTGGAGATGGGGCTGGTCCCTAGTACTAGTGACATCTCAAACTCGATCTCACGCTCCGGCGGTAGTCCTGGTAACTCATCTGGGAACACATCAGGGTACTCTCTGACCACCGGGATGCTCTGGAAGTCTGCCACAGGGCTGGGCTCTGCCACCACACAAGCTAGGAAGCCCTCACACCCCTGGCTCAAAAGTCTCGTCGCCCGAAGTGCCGAAATGCACCTGAAGCCTCCGTCCACTGGCTGACCGTGAAACTCGAAAGAAGGCAACTCCGGTATGGAGAAGACGATCTTCCTCTCATAACAGTCTACCAAAGCATGGTATGTGGACAGCCAGTCCATCCCTAGAATTACGCCAAAGTCCTCCATCTGTATCATAATCAAGTTAGCTGGTAGACTATGTCCCCCGATACTGACCTCGCAACCTGTGTACACCTCCTCAGCTACAAACAACTGACCACTCGGACCTCTGATTATGAACGGATTCTCTAATAGCATATAATCCTGGCCCAAACTAACTGCGAAACTGGCTGCGACAAACAAGTGCGTAGCGTCGGAATCGAAAAGTGTGTAAACGAGTCTGCCGGAAACAGAAACCATACCTGCCACCACCGATCCCGAAGCTCTGGCATCCCTGTGTGTCAGGGCGTTGACACGCCCCTCAGCTCTAGGTGCGGACGAAGCGGCCACACTCTACGTCGGACGGGTAGGTGCTGGCCGGCACCCTCCTCGTGATTGCTGTCCTCCTCCTCACGCCTGGGAACCGCGGCCTCCTGCGTGCCCTCTAGTGCTCGGCGCGGGAAGTATCTGCTGACCTTCTACCCTAGACGGCAGTCCCTCCTGATGTGGCCCGGCTGGCCACACTAGTAGCAGAGGGGAACCTGAATCCCGCCCTCAGTGGGTCCCTACTGTCGGCTAGGCAGGGGTCCGATGCTGGCAACTAGCCCCTGTCGAGGGCCCCCAAAGGCCACTGAAGGCCCTGCAAAATGTGACAGCTCTCCTGCGGATGCCACGTTTCTCCTTTCTCGCCGGCCCTATGAAAAGTCTGGCTGGAAGGGCCTTTTCCGCCCGCCGTCAGTGTCTCGCATGGACGGGTTGGTCTCCTCGTAGGTCATAGCTGCCTCCACCATCCTCGAAAACGTAGGAAGCTTCAGGGGTTTGACATACCCCCGAATCGCAGGCCGGAACCCCTCGGTGAACCTCCAAAGGCGCTCCTCCTCAGTGGCTACCGCTGTCGCTGCGAAGCGGGACAGCTCCAGAAAACGAGTGCGATACGCACTCACGGTCATCATCCCCTGGCGGAGAGTGTGGAACTCCTACCTCCTCTGGTTCTGCCACGTCTGGAGAAAGTACTGCTAGCAGAAGAGGGTAACGAACTGGTCCCAGGTCAGCTCGCCCCACTCCTGTCCCCTGACCGCCCTCCACCACCTGTGTGTCGCACTCTCCAGCTGGTACGTGGCAAAGGTCACGCGGCACTTCATCGGGGGGCGAAGGGTGTCGTAAATCTTCTCAAGCTGCTCGAGCCAGTCCTCTGCCTCGGTCAGGTCCTCATCCCCGTTGAAGGAGGGGGGCTTCAGCTTCCGGAACTGCCCGAAGAGCTCGAAGTGGCGCTACAGTGGAGATGCTGGTGCACCTCCAAGTAAAGGAGCCTCGTGCACAGAAGTGTCGGAGGAAAATGGGGGCGGTGGCGGCCCATCCCCTCCCCCGTGTCCAGCGCCGCGTCCATCGTGTGGTCCCACAGAGGACTCCCCCTCCGCAGCCCCAGGGAGAGGTGCTTGGGGCGGTGGGTGGAGCTCCTCTCGCACAATATCCCATATCAGCTAGGCGAGGTCCTGGGCCTGAATGCCCGGGAACAATGGTTGGTCCATTGAGGTGTCGACCGCAGTACGCCCACCTCACTGACCTCGTCCTCGGCCGTACCCGCGGCCCACCTTGCTAGTCCTGCGATGAGGCATCTCCTGCAAGGAGACGAGAAACAGAACGAAAACACATCAATATGGAACGATATCTAACAAAAAGGTCTAAGAGCTCAAGTCAGAAGAAATGTTGTGGTGGCCACTCTAGTCACAGACATGTGAATTGGTTATTTTCCAGTCAGTTGGTTCACTTCTCGGGACGATCTTGCTCTGATACCATCTTGTAACGACCTGATTCCCGAATCCCTACAAGACACGAGAATCGAACCGACTCGACTAATCCCAAGACCTAGTCGTCCAACGAGAAAGTAACCAAAAGAGCAGTAAAATAAACCACATTCACCATGAATATAACTAGCAGTAACAAATACAGCAGTAAGAAAAGGAAATACTACAGCATACACCACCACAACAGAAGGGAAATAAACATGTACATAACATAAATTTTTCAATAAAGAAAGTACAGGGAATAACAAAGAAATCTACTCACTATAGTGGAAGAAAAGTACAGAAAGTACTACAGGTAACCCTACTGGACCCTACTAGGCCCAGCGTCCTCTACAGCCGCTGACCTTGGCTGCTCAACTCCTGGTCTTGAAAAGTAACGAGGGTAACACATCAGCGAAACGCTGAGTGGAGTGGCAACTAAAAGCTAAAGAAGCAGTAGAGTGTATAGTAGCTGTTATATATTTTTCTTTTTTCTTTCTTTATTTACGTCTTTCTATTATTTCACTATTGATTTATTTCTCAGATCTTTCTCTTGATCTCAAATGTTCCTCATGGGAACGATCTTGATTGCAGTCTTTTCCGAAAAGTAGAAGTAGCACGTGGTGCTCTCCTAGCAGGGAGAGTCCCCCGTGATGGTCCTACCCTCAGTCAACCACCCCAAGGTCGCTGACAGACATAACGCTGACTACGACACACGCGATAAGCACACGGGTAGCTACCCCGCACTGGCACGCGATTAGTCGTTTCCGTTAACGGGTGTGCCCAAAACACAGCACGGAACCAGTATAGGGCAGAGCCCTCTCAGTAACAGGGGTCCAACCCCTCCACAATTCGCGCACCCTCGCCTGACTACCCTGGTTTGCCCAGTGGGCCTAACAAGTCAGTGTAGGAGGGCTAGCAGAACCCCAGGGCCCGTGGGGTAGCTAGTGCTCTCCCTACACTAGTATCTCTCCTCGGTACTGTGTACGCGAGGGCTAACAAGTCGGTGTGCAGTGGCCAAACCCACCCCGGTCTCAACCTGAGGGCGGCAAGCTCCACTCCACACTAAGAGGTAATGTGTGCTCTCTTTGGTACCACGTACCCAACAGACAACACACTTCCACGTTTCACTTTCTCAGTTCCATTCTATTCTCTTTCCAGGAGTTCTACTCCTAATTCCCCGTAGGTTTCATGTTCTTTTCGTTTGGACATTTTAGGTTTCACCGTTCCAGTTTTACGTTCATACAACCCATGTTCTCAATCATATTTATTCCTTCATAACAGGCAGCTGTTAATCAATTTACAGGCAGCTATTATTTCCTTTCTACTTTCCAAGACTGCAATGTCTGTATATTCAAGTAGTTTTCCAGTCCTAGGATTCATGCCGTAACCTAGGATCTATCATTCAATCTAGTTTTCCAATCCTAGGATTCATGCAATACCCTAGGATCTATCATTCAATCTAATTTCTCAGTCATAGGGTTCATGCAATGCCCTAGACTCTATTAATTATTTCAGAATTGTAACAATTTTTGATAAATAAATTAAAAAGCCACTCTACCAGCGAAACCGAGAGTACTGGGGGCGTGGTCAGTAATCCCGCGCACCTTCGTAACCCCCAAGAATGCAACGGAACAGGGTCCTAACATAAGGATCAATCACAAGGAGTTTCTTAGAACGGTATACAATTACTGTAAACGGATAGTGGAATTTATTCTGGAAAGAACGCAACTCAAAACACGAAAAACGTACTCCGAACGGGCCCTAAACGGGTCAAAAACGACGAATCTGTCCAAAATCAGATGTCTGGAACCTCTTCCAGATGTCTTAAAAGGTGGGTCAGGCCGTACCTCAGTTCTGCGCAGTCCTTCAGACGTCCAAAAGCCCGCTGGAATGTCTAGCCTTGGTTTCTAGATGTCCGATTATCACCCCAGACGTCTGGAGGTTCTCTCCGTCGTCTGGCACTGCAGCCAAACGTCTGATTCTCGTGGGATGGCGAGCCCTCGCGCCCTCCCGAGCAGAACCTACGCACACACTCCTGCTCTCAGTATGACGAAACGCAGAAGAAATCGTGGCGGATGGCTGCATGGCCGTACACGCGAAAGAAAGAGAAGGCAAGAATTATCTTACCTGTTAGACGTATGGACCGTCCTACAGACGTCTTCGGCGTCGTCTGGACGTAAGTCCAGACGTCTGATTCTGGAAAATTTTCCAGAACCAGAGCCCGATCCGCTCTCCGCCCGCGACGCATGGCCGCGCCGTGCCCTGTCCGCCTGCTGCCCGAGCTGCAGCAGCCCCTCCGCGACACCCCACGCCCGTCGCTCCCCCGCCGACCGGCTCTAGCTGCCCCGGTAAGCTCGAACCCTCGCGGTCGAGCTTCTTCCTTCCGCTCACAACCCTCCTTCCTGCACGCTCGCCGCGGCCGCCGCCGCTCACTCGCTCGCTCGCGCTCTCGCTGGCAGGGAGAAGGAGAAGAGAAGGGTGGAGGAGATGAGGGTGAGGGAGAGGGCAAGGGTTTATAAAGCAGCGTGGGGAGAGAGAGAAGAGGGACGGCACGTGTGCAGGAAGAGAGAGGAAAAGAAGACGAAGGCGGCGGGTGCAGTCTGCACGCACACAGACGCAACCCGGTACACCGAAAAAATTTATTACCAGACATCTGGAAACGGTTCCAGATGTCTGAATAGACGTTTGGTCCACTTCCCAAACATCTTAAAAATCCATTTGATGCCCACGTTCTTAACACTAGATCTCAAGCACATCTACTTAAGTGAACACCTAAGCTCCTCACACAACCATTGACCCCCTACCAACTTGGGTTAATCATTTCCTCAACGTTTCCAGTTTTCCTTCCTTCTTCTTCGACCACCTCTGACAGGGGTGGTGTCTCCTCCTCCAATTCATCATTGTAGCGACCAACTGCAGCCCAGGGACCTCATTCACTGGCTGGAGACCTCCTCGTCACCCTTCATCACTGCAGTAACCAGCTGCAGCCCAGGCATCCCATTCTTCCTTTAGATTAGTTTTCCTGCTTTCTAGCATAATTTAGAGTAGTGATTAGTGAAATTAGATTAGCTAGGAGTAGATTAGACCCCAATTTTTGTGATGGATTTGTTTGGGTTACCTCTAGGATTGATTAGCTTAGTTTAGCTCTAATCCGCACCTCTCTATTCAATTCAGATCAGAGAGGTTTTCTCACACATTTTCATTGATCCACTAATCTCCTTCTTCATCTCACACTCACATTCCCTGATATCTGCAACGATTTACTTCATCATTCACCCGCACATGAGGCCATTATCAAATCTAAAGCTTTCTATCACCTAGAACTGTTATTTGCACCAATTGCATCCTAAGGGTCATTTCATCCAGTCCACAAATTCACACATGACTATTTTGAATGCTCTAAATTGGAGACTTTTCATAGATGTGGTCTGCATTTGGTTTTAAATCAAAGTTTTAAGTCATGATTGAAGGATTTGAAGGTTTGGGATTCAAGGATAATGGATTTCAATGCCTAATCTGAATGTTTCTCATCATGCTGTCTAGAGCAGAAGAAGAGCATTAGATTAGGATTATTTTGTATCTTATGAACTCTGATATCCATTTGGATTTACTTGGATCTATCTTATGTGATTTCGAAAGAGTGGATGAGTAAGTTTTCAGAGTTTTAAATCTTGAGATGAATCTACATCTTACACTGTCCATAGTGTAAGATGGAGATCAGATCAGGTTTTTTGGGAGATGAATTTAGTTTTGAAGATGCTGGAAATGAATTTGAAATGATCTATTATGCAATTTTTATCAAACACACCAAATCTGAGTTTCTAAGAAGCTTTTGAAATGTTGCATGTGATGAGGATTTTAATGCATGGATTTTGGATTTTAAAATGAGTTTAAAGTCAAATCAGTTTTTATATAGTGTTTAAGCATGTGGTTGTTGATTTAAACTCCCAAATCAGTATATCAAATGCTACATACCAGCTACATTCCTTTGGATTTGACTCTGATTTCAGAACTTGGAGGACTTTCAGAGCTTAAGGACACCTAACTCTAGGTGTTAATGTCTATGAAATGCTCAAGACCATAAATTAGGACCTATTGGGTCTAATGTTCAAACAGATACTACTGTAATAGTAGTTGGAACATCCTGCTACTGAAAGATAGCATTTTGGCCTGAAATGAGTAGCAACAGCCGTTGCTGATGTTTTGATTGCAAATTAAGACATCTGATCAGCTGCTACAATGTTTGATTTGAAAGGAGATTGCAGCAGTAGCAGCTGCTGAATGTAGGAAGCAATAGCTCTTAGTTGCTAAGAAGTGATAACAACAATGACTGATGGAGGAGAATTTGAAGTGGCTTTTGGGATTGAAACAAAGCTGACATGTTATATAGTGCTAAAAGTTAATGTACAATCTTTCATGTACCTGAAATGAATTTTAATTTAGTTGAGATGCTTGTTTATGCTCATTTACTTTATTATCAACTAATATTCATGTGCATTTTTTGTCCAAATATGAATTTAATGCAAATAGAGGTGAAAATCATGATTATTTGCTCAATCACTTTCCATGTGTTGTGCTAAGCATTTTTGAACTGTTTATTTGAATGATCAACTAAAACTAAAAGTGAAGCCTTTAGTTCCATGTCTCCAACTCATTTAAGGTTTCATTTGGGTGAGATTGAAAATACACAAAAATTATAAAAAAAATCGTATAAAAATAAAATAAACCTACCTTGTGTAAGATTAGGTAGTTTCTAGGTGTGTGTCAAGTTTCAAGGTAATCTGAACCGCACATGAATACATTAAAACTCTAATACATTACACATGCTATACAGTTTCTAGGTATGTATGTATTTAAAGTTTCTAAAATACATTAAAAATGTGTAATAAATAATTTATTATATAAATTAACTTGGTATAAGTTCAATTGTATAATTAATTAATTAATTTATACTTTAATTAAGAAGTTAACACATAATTTAACTTGTATAATCAGCCAACTTTAACCGATTTTAATATATTTTTAAATAACTTATTTCTCTAAATTAATTATACAATTAGGTAGCCCTATATAAAGGCCTTGTATTCATATAATTTAATTGTAGTTTACAATAATTTATGGCCCTCAAATTGAGGGCCAAAATCATCGAAACAGCACATGACCATAGCGTTGCCACGTTTCATTGGGTGCCAGGTTTTGTCCTACATTGTGCGTTGAGAAGCGTGCAATGTGGGTCAAATTGAATATGTTGCGTTGTCTTCCCGGTCATCAGGCATCGAGCGCCCCTCACAGCATAACCCATACCCTCTTTTCTCTCCTGATTTCAAGCATATGAATGAATATTTGAACAGTGCATGGGTCAAGGGCCACACACTGTAGTTGGGTCCATTGTGGGCATGTTATGGGCCAAAAATCGAACGAAAATACACCAATTGAACTAGGACCGGTTCATAGTAGTAGTTTGGTTCCACCCCAATGGGGTACTATGTATCCCACAAACCGAACCGGTCTACCCATTAAAAACCTAATTTTTCGATAGGTGAATAGTAGGTGAATCGGGTTTAAGTGAAGAAAGAGGCCCTAAGAAATGACTAAGTAAAGAAGAGAAAGGAGAGGAGAGTGAGCCGAGTGCAGGCTAAGTGTTAGGTGCACTGCAGTTGCTTGTAAGTGTGTATATATATGTGTGTGTATATATATATGTATGTATGTATGTATAATATGTATAGTATAAGTATATAGCATATGTATATAAGTAGTAAATATGTATATAAGTATAAATAGTATAGTACGAGTATTGTTTAAGCACTATTTGTACATAAATAACATAAGAGCTTTAGTGATAGATTTATCCATCACTGTATATCTATTTATATGTTAGTATAGATAACCATTTTTGCCTTAGGTTATGTACATATGTTACTAAGGCTAGAGCAACGTATATATATGTTGCTATAGATATTAGTATGCTAATATAATTTAGCATAGTAGATATTATTAGCTATTTTTGTACAAACATTTAGGTATTACTTATATTAATTGTATATAATTAACACAGTGTAATATTAACTAGTTTTTGATGCCTATTTGTTGTACATTTGTTTCAGGCATTGTAATGCATATTAGTTAATTCTTTTGTAAATAATTAACCAATTCTTTCATTTATTAATTCATTCATTCATTTTGTAAATAAAATTAATATTTTTGGAATAAAAAAATATTTTTAGACTTACAGAGTGATGTATATCAATAACTGCCTCCTAATGAATAACCTGAAAATAAACCAGTAAAAATTGTAATTAAATAAAATTGACACGGCATCGATTTACATTCATGACAAAAATACTACAACGACATATAAAATACCATTTTTATTGCAAATCGATAGTCAACAATCATATTTTTGGCACCATTGCCGGGGATAAAAACCCAACAACAGTGCTTTATTATGGTTAATTGATGATTATCGCAGGTCATTTGATTAATAATGTTTGTTAGTTTTCTTATATCTAGTTTCCATAAGCCTTACATAAATATAAAAAAAATCATGATTTGAGTTAGGATTGATGATGAAAGCATTCAGGAGTTACTGATCTTAGGAGTATGTGTTGAGAGTTTGTCACTTAGACTCTTCAGTTTGTGATCAACTTAATCAACTAGGGTATTTCCTTAGATATGAGCATGTTTTCGAGTCCTTGAGGAGTCATGTCTACTAAGATTGTAAGCTACTAGAGTAGGTAGTATTTGGCTTATCTATCCACAATTTGGTTTGAAAGTCTTCGAAACCTAAGTATCTCACATATACACTTACACTTTGAGTTTGCTCGTGGGCAACTACCATTGAAAAGTAGGTTTTCAATGAGGATGATCTGAGGGTCTGAAACGACCCACCACCCCCCTTTTGGTCATTTAAGACGTCTGGGATGTTCACTAGACGTCTGTCTGGACGTCTGGTATGTTCACCAAACGTCTGAACATGCTTTTCAGCACAGAACGTACGAGTGCCATACTTCCTCCCTCACCGCGCCTTCTCCTGCGATGCCACTCCGCACCATGCTTCACCTTTCCACCCCCTCACCTCCTCCCTCTTTATAAACCTTTCCCCCCTCCTCTTCATTGCCCACCCAAAGTCGAGAGCAAGGCAAAGGCGAGAGCGAGCGAAGAATGGAGAGCCGAGCGAGAAGAAGCGTGAGGGCGGAGGGTGCAGCGCCGTTCTGCTGCAGCAACTACAGGCAAGGGGAGCCAGAGTAGTTTCATGGAAGTCATTTTTCTGCGGAATCAGATGGCCAGAGAGACACCCAGATGTCTTACTGGACGTCCGAAGGTAGAGCAAGATGTCTGGTAGAGATCTACTATCCATACTTTCCCTCTCTGACAAGTCCTGACAGCGTACGTGTATGTGTCATAAGGCGGGAGCGTAGCCGAGGTAGTTTCGGATGTCCAGGAGCACCCTCAGGCGTCTGACAGAGTCCTTGGACGATGGCATAGAGTTTCGGATGTCTGATAGCGGAACACCGAGAGCGGTATCCCTGAGGATTGTTTTAAGACGTCTGGGACCTTTCCCAGATGTCTAATTTTCGTCTGATAGCGTGTTTTGGGTCGTGTAAGGCCCTATTATTATCGTTTTTCCGCAAACGAACCATCTCTATTTTCCATACGAGTTTCTTTGTCTAATGATACCTACTTTATATCTTTCTGAACCTTTTGGCCCATCAATCTATGTTTTAGGTCTCCAGTCCGTCGGGTGTACGGGACCTGTGGAGACATCGGAAGCCACTGTACGAGCCCCCATTCCACCCGGTTACCCAGATAGAGTGGTTACAACCTTAAATCTCTAATTTAATACATGCAAGTAAGAAATCCTAGGACTTGAGATGAACCCTAGGAAGGAATAAACGTATACTCGAAAATAAATTCTTGAACCCTAAGTCTTGGCATGAATACTAGGGTTAGAAGAAACTACATGTGAATGAGCGAGTAATCAAAAGCTTCCTGTTGTATCCAAAATGGACCCCTACTGTAATAAAATGGAAATTGAACTGTTGTTCCAAACATTTCCAACCCAAATGTGAAAAAGAAACTTCTGTACGAACCCCACGGGGAATGTAAACAAGAACACCATAATCGGATGGTTCTGGAAATTGCTGCCTATGGGCAGTTGTTAAGGGAGGTAGGCTGACCTTTGTGTACGTGTTACTGAAGAAAGCAACCATCCCTTGTTTTGTAGAGGGGAGCTTGCCGCCCCTGGGTTGGGACCTGGGGTGGGTTTGGCCACTCTACGACGACTCTCACTAGCCCTCGTGTACGTGGTGCCGAGGTGAGCGACTTAGTGTAGGGGGAGTTATCCGCCCCAGGGGGCCCGGGGTTTGGTATGGCCACCCTACACTGACTCTCGTCAGCCCGTTGGGGCAAACCAAGGTAGTCGGATGAGGGTACGTGGATTGAGGAGGGGCAAGACCCCTGTTCTGTTCTGAGAGGGCAAGGCCCTATACTATTCCGCACTGTACGTTGAGGCGTACCCGCTAGCGGAAATGACTGACCGCGTGCCAGTGTAGGGTAGCTACCTGTGTGATTATCACGTGTGCCGTAGTCACCGCTACGTCACGACCGTGACCTCGGGGTGGTAGACGGAGCATAGGACTACCACGGTGGGACTTCCCCGGCCAGGAGAGTGCCACATGGGCGTCCTATATCACGGGAAGCTGCAAGCAAAATCGTTCCAATAGAGAATAAGAAGATTAAGCAATAAATCCTAATTAGAGATCTCTGAGCACGCACGTAATACAATTGGAAATTGGAAAAAAATTTATGTTAAATACTTGTTAAATGCATGTTACTTCTTAGCCACCACTCTACTCAGCATTAGCTGATTCCGATTAAATAAATTTTGTACAGGTCAGGGACTTGTGCAGCCCGAGCCACTGGCTGCTGAGGACGCTGGGCCTAGTCATGCCTAGCCCTAGTTCTACAGTTTGATAGTGAGTTTCTATGCTTTGTTTTCTGCTGCATGTACTCGTGGGTTGTGATGGTTGTATTATGACATAATATTACTGCTTTCCCCCTGTTGTAAATTTTCCTTTGCTTAGTTACTGTACTTGTGTAGTTGTGGTTTGCTGAATATTACTTGGTTATTTCTTGTTGGACGACTGGATCTTGGGATAAACTGAAGCGAGCTAGTCTCAGATCCTGTAGGGATTTGGGATCGGGTCATGACAGGGTCTAAGTCAAAGATCAGACTTAATTTTAATATCATTCTGAGACCCTCATAGGTATGGTTATTACATTGCAATGGATATGCTGCCCAGATATAAGGTATTCAAATCCTAGCTTGATACTTGGATCTCCACTTATTTCCACTGAGAAGATGTTTTGAATCAAGTTTTTGGAGGAGCCCCATATTTATACACACACACATACATACACACACAAAAGAGAAAAACAAACAAAAGATATATATATATATATATAAGTGTGTGTATATTAAAATATGCACTGCTTAAAATAAGGTTGGGCGCCTCTTACGACGTTGTCTTGAAGCGTCGGAGTACAGGGCCTGCCACAGAGATGTAGAGGGGCAATAACTCCACTTTTGTAGTAAGGTAAATCCAAAGTGGGGCCAGTGAAATGATAGGTAAACTTACACTTCAAAGAAAGCAGATGTTTTAATCTAGTTGCCCCCTTGTCAAGTCAGCATCACAAGCATAGATGCTTCAAATTTCAGTGTCTTGCAAACCTTAGGGGACTTATGAGCCGTAGAAACTACTCTAGAAGCTCATAATTGAGGTTTATTGGAAGATGAAAGGATTTAGCAACTTGTATTTAAGGTGATAGCTTAGTGTTGTTGAGTCTCTATATATGAATTTTCATGTGTATTTTCTATAGTTGGTGATGACTATTACCTCCTAACGTATTGCATTTCTTTTGTATTTTGCTTGGGACTACCGAAACTTAAGTATAGGGGTGTGATGAGTATACTTAACTATGTTATATCATGCTTAATTATGTTAGTTTTGTAGCATTAATTGCATTATAACTAGAGTATTTTTTATGTATGAGTACATGCATGCATCTTAAGAGGCTTTGTTCTTAAGAGTACATGCATGAATAATTAAGCCCAATTATTTCATAACTAGTAATAAGAGGCTTTGTTCTTTCTTACAAGCATGCCTAATCTAAGTTGAAAGCTGACAAAGTGATCCACATAACCCTAAACCCTAGCCCTTAATTCCACACCATCTATTGGACCACCTAAAACCTAGCCCACCTAATTCTAAGTGACCTCACCACCCCAAACTCCACCTTAATTACACCCACCCCTAATCTAACACATATTTACCACTCATGCCACCCTTAGATGTCGATTTTAATCATTTTTTACATCTAAGAACTTTCCTTGTCCTTCTTCTCATTTTCTTAGGCAATCAAGATCCTAATCCTAATTCTAATCTTGAAATTCGTGATAGCCTAACACACCTTTAGTACTTTTTCCATAACTTTTTCAATTTGGAATTGAAATTGAGTAATTCAAGTTGCATTTGAAAGCTGATTTTAAGGGCTAAAACTTTTTTTGGTATGTGCAATTTGAGATTCAGAATAGAAGGTCGAAAAACCAAGACAAGTCAAGGAAATCCTAAAAGGCTATTGCAACACCCTTTATAAATACCATTTCCTCCATCTCCACCATCATTTATCCTTCCTTCTCTATGTCTTCCTCCCTTCCCTTAGGTTTTCTCTTCCTCCAAAACTCCTTCCTCTCTAGGTTTCCTTCTTCTTCCCATAGTCTTCTTCCTAATCCTAACTCTGCCTTCTTCTCCACATTAGTACATGCCAAGGTACTTCTTCCTTTGGATCTTCTTTGAGTTTGCATCTCCTTGTGGTCGTCGGCAGAACTTTCCACCGACGCTGTGAGCCCTCCGTTTTCCTGGCCTCGACATTTTGCGGCTTATTTCTTCTTCTTCTTCTTTCCTTCTTAGTTTTGTTTATTTCTTTATAGTGGTTAATAATGGATTCATGCATTCGTATTATTAATGAAAAGATATTTTCATTTGTGTGTAATCTCTCTCCACGTATTTCTTTGATTCATTAGTGTAGTCTTTGCTTATGTGATTTTTATCACTTTCATATTCAAAAATACCAAAAAAATCAGAAAAATTAAAAAAAAACAATAAAAGAGTATAGTTTCCTCTAATTCGTACCCTCATCTCCCGTCCAGAATCACAACTCTGGATTAGAAATTTCATTCTGCACATTTTAGTCATCCAAAAATCATTAAATTTGTCTGTAGATTAGGTGTCAAGTAGGAAAGCACTTTGTGAAATTTAAGGGCTTGATTTGATCTATACAATTTTATAAAATTTACGAACTAACTTAGGGTTAATCAGCTTAACAAAACCAAAATTTTTTATTTGCTCATGTTTTTAATTATTTTTATACAACTTAAAATTGCATGAAACTACTTGCAATTGTTTCATTATTACATCAAAAGTCTTACATAGATTTGGAAGAAATTTATTGTGTCATGAAGGCTAGGTTAGTTGCATCTCTTCCATGTAGGGTCAAAATAGTCCTTCTACCTTGTTTGAAAAATAAAATCCAAAAAAATAAAGGAATTTTCATGTAAATGTCAATATAATCTTTTGAAATTACTTAAATATCATTCAATTCACTATATTTACAGATATGCCATTGAAAAAGTAATGTCATTTTCGTATTTGTCACTCCACTAGCTATAACCGTTAAACTTAACAATCTGAAATGTAATAAAAAAGTATTTTTTAGTTCTCAAAAATTATTTTGTAGTCCTCAATTTCTTTTTAGTCTACAAAATTTTTTTTTGTCCTCAAATTTTATCTTTTTTAATTCTCACCCCCTCCCTCCCCCCTCCCATTGTTAGTTCACCTCCCTTCCTCCTCACCTCTGACTACCTCCTTCACCCCCACTCTCCAACCTTCGACCACTTCCTCTGCCCCCTCTTTCTAACCACCACCTCCTCCTCCCAAGGCGATGACCCTGCCCTCGCCCTCTGTCATTTTGTCGCCATTTGCAGTGGCACCCTTCTTCAACTTCTCGCCGTCTGTGATGATGCCCTTCTTGGGTTTGTGGTCAAAGAGGCTCCCAAAGACGTTGTGGTGGCGGTGGTGAGCTTTGGGGACCTTCTTTTCAATGTCTCCTTGGGAGGAGGAGGTCGTTGAGAGGAGGTGTTGGTTAGAGAGATGGGGCAAAGGAGCTGGTCTAAAGTTGGAAAGTAGGGGTGGAGGAGGTCAAAGGTGAGGAAGAAGGGAGGTGAACTGGCGAGGGGAGGGAAGGAGGGAAGGGGTGAAAATTAAAAAAATAAAATTTGAGGATGGAAAAAAATTTGAGGACTAAAAAATATTTTTTTATTACATTTCAGTCCAAAATCATTAACTTTAATGGTTATGACTAATGGAGTGGCAAATACGAAAACGATGCTAGTTTTTCAATGGCATATCTGTAAATATAGTGAATTAAATGACATTTAGGTAATTTCAAAAGATTTTAGTGGCATTAAAGTAAAAATCCCAAAAATAAAAAAACATTTCCAAAAATCCTGAAAAAATCCACACGTTAATTTGTCACATAATTCAAAAGTAACTTGAGTTATTTACTTCTCTATTAGACAACTCGAGCACCCGTATTTCTACAATTTCATCTATTATGGGTTTAAAATTTTAATAAACGACTGTTATTTTCGTGCTACAATGATACTAAAATCACTTAGTAGATTTTATGCATCATTCGCCATTGGCACTATTCACCTCCCCTCTAGTGCTTTCAAAGAATGAATGTGATTGGTGCAACTATACTCAATACCATCAACTCATTTGATGAGAAATTAAGACTCATCATTAAGGTTAATTACTAGCTACTTTATGTACAAAAGACAAACCAACCTGCCACCTGATGGAGCACTATGATTGTTTGCCTATGCATGATTTAATGAACCATTATTTTCACTTCCTATCATTGAAAAAGGCATGATGGACATGAGGAGAGGGATGAATAACCCTAACCTTCAAGGACAAAAAAGCTCTTGACTTAGGAGAGATATTATTGCCTTGGTGCATAAGTTGGAAGAAGTTGAAAAATTGCTTACTTTCAACCTACCTCACTTAAAAAGTAGGGAAAGATGAAGACCTCAAATTTTGGCAAGAAAATCCTAGAAGGTAGGAAGTGAGTACCTAGGATTTATTCTTGTAAGAACATGCCCCCTTACAAATTTTTGTTAAGTGAATTCATGTCTTGAGTTCAAGTAGGAAAGAACTACCTAAACTCCCAGATGGTTCTTTGGATGATAGAATGCAAGGCCTTAGGAAGTTAATTTCTAGATACCTAACTCCATATGATTTTTGCTAAGCGAACCCAAGTCTTGAGATCAATCTCAGGATACTCAGAGAATCCTACTTTCCAAGGGAGTAGAATTGAAAGATAGAATGTTCAACAACTCGAGATGAAGTCCTAGAAGCCATAACTCTATATAGGTTCAAGTAGAGACTAAAGAGTCCCATCAAGCTTGGACCTTGAGTGGGGATCTCTGATGGACAAAACTGTCTGCATGTTAAAAATGATGTTTTAATGTTGTCGTTATCGTAATATAGTGGTCACAATGCAAACAGATGTCACATCATTTTATTTATTTACATAATTTTTACTAGTTTATTCTAGGTCATTCACTGGTAAACAGTTATTGATATACATCACTCTTTATGTTCCAAAAAATTTTTTTTATTCCAAAAATGTCAATTATATTTAAAAATGAATCAATGAATCAAATAATAAATGAATTAGTCAATTATGTACAAGAGAATCAATTGATTCTAACTACAATGCCTTAAACATATTTACAACTGAACAGGCATCAAAAACTAAGAATAACTACTCTATGTTAATTATGTATAACTATTCTAAATAATACCTAACTTTAAGTACAAAAATGACTACTAATATACACTAGACTAAATATACTACCATATAATATTAACTATAATAACATATACTATATATATAGTAACATATATAAGTGTTACTATAGCCATAGTAAAAGTATGTACAAACTTAAGGTGAAAGAATTATATTTACTAACATTTATATATATCTACAATGATGGATATATTTGTCACTAAAGCCTTAAACAAAAACTATATATACATATAAGGCTCAAATAGTATCACTACTATATATATATATTACATATATATACGTATACATTATATATACCTTATTTATATTATTTATTTATTATACATATATATTATATGCTTATACTATTTACATATATATATACTCTATATGTATACATATTATACATACATACTGGCACACAAGGTTTTCACACTTAGTCGTTTGGCTCACACATGCACATCACTGTATACAGACACCTAATTTCATTTTGAGCTTAGTTCTTCTCAACACTTAGTTTTTTTTAGGAATCCTCACACACAGCTCACTTCTTTGTTACTGTTCACTCTAACAAAATTACGTTTTTTTAGTGGCCAGACTGACCTTTCGTAGGATACACAGCATCTCAAAGGGATGGGACCAGATCACTACTAAGCCGACCCTAGTTTTATTAGTATACATTTTAATTCATTTCGTTTCAAGCCCATAATAGGACCAGCACAGTGCATAGGGGCTCCGAACCCACATGCCAATTCAATTCTGAATATATGCTCGTATATGCTCACATCAGAGGAGATGGGAACATAATAGGTATGTGATGCCCAACACTCATGATGACTGGGTAGCTAATGGAACAAATTCTTTTTATACTGCAACGACAGCTCACGCGTCACCGATGTGCGATTAATCCCATGGAGGAATTGGCACTGTCAGCGCAGCGCACACGTTCTGATTGACTAACATAAGGCCTCAATTTCAGAGCCTAAATAAATTCCATTCTCCAATTAAATTACATAATTAGAAAGCCTTTATATAGGTCTACTTAATTGTATAATTAATTTAGAATTTTAAGTTATATAGTTAATATATAAATTAGTTAAAGTTTGGGATTTATACATGCTAAATTAGGGTTTAATTTCTTAATTAAAGTAAAAATTGATAAATTAATCAGCTAATTGATTTTATAAATAGTTAATTTATATAATAAGGTATTTATTACACATTTTTATTTTATTTTAGAGCATTTATTTTAATTTATATAAATTTAAATACATGTTTTAGATAGAGATACATATTTAATGTATAAATACTATGATATAATACAAATACAATATAAATAGGTCAAATGCTTAAAATAATACTATACAAATATACACTTAGATTACTTCACTATTAACTTAATTTACTAATTTATTTTATTTTAATTTAATAATTTACCTAATTAACTTAATAACTTAATTACCTACAATAAATACATAATTAAATTAATGTGCAAGTATCATATAGTATATAATAATTAGTTAAGTATGTATTTATAGTAATAGGTATGGTTATAGACATGTACATAGGTATTTATAATTACTAAGTATTATTTACATTTACTCTAATATAAATTAATATACAATTATATAATAAGGTTATATATGCAGTAAATCATCCTAAATACTTATTTAAATATATATAATACAATTATAAGTTATTTATGTATATTATTTACATATCTTACAATATCTGCATATAGCTTAGTATTAAGTTATATTTACAAGTATAAATACAAAGTGCATGGTATTGTTAGGTATTTTTGAGCTTCTTTTTATTTTATGGTATTTTTATATTTAAAAGAGATAGGAGATGAGAGAGAAAGAGTGAGATGAGAGAGTGAAGAAACTCTTTAAGTGATTTTTGACTTGGATCTTTTATTAAGTTTCAAAGTATATCGAACGGTCGGTCGGTATGTTCTACCAAGCCGGGGGTTCAGAATACTTTGCAACTTCGTATACACTCAAAGAAATACCTGATCTTACTCAAGGCAGGTTTATTTTATTTTTTTGTAATTTTTTTATCATTTTTATTTATTTATAAAGCTAACCCAAATTAGGCCTTGAGTGAATGTTTCACTTGGAACCTAAGGCCTTCTTTTCAATTCTAATGGCTGAAAAAATGGTTTAAGCATTTATAAGTGTTCAGCATGTCACAAGAAACATGTTGGAGTAATTAAACATGTTTTTCACAAATGATATCACTAAAAATCCATGTTGGACAGTTTATCCCATTTACAACTAGCTGACAAAGATTTCAAATCAAATTTACAAGCAATTCTAATTAAACTACAATCCATTTCAAGTACATGAATTCTTGTACATAAATATTCTACCCATATACACATGTCAGCTACATTGGAATCCTCAAAATCCCAGGTAAAATCCTCATCCATCAATCCATCTGCTATCACATTTCAATAGCTAAGAGCTGTTGTTGTAATTCAGCAACATCAGCAACTACTGCTGCTATAACTCAGCAACCATTGCTATTGAAGTTCACACAACCCAAGCAGCTGTTGTTACTGCAATGGTTGCTTGCATTTAAAACAACAGTTGCAGATACATTAGACTATTAAGAAAGCCAACTTCTACTCTCAAATCTGAAATAAATCAGATCTGAGAGCTACCAGTCTCCATCAAATCAATATTCATTCTCAAATCAAATCCACTGAAAAACACTTAAAAATCAGTGTAAAACATGTTTGAAAATATGAAAACCATAGGATCGATTCTCATTCCTTAAAATTCTCAAAAGACCTTAATATGATCTTCACTTTACATTATAGACAATGTAGAGAAGATCACATTAGGTGTTGAAATCATCTCAAAACAACCCTAAATCTCCATTAAGACCTTGAAATTAGCATTTGTTCCTTTGAAAACCAAAGTGAAATCTAGTTGGCGTAGGACTCCATGTAGCCTTGTTTGGGCTATTAATTTAGGATCCATTTTTATTATCTGATCACCATGAGCTTCTAAACACTATAAATCATTGTTAGAACCTCAGATGATCCTATACAAAACATTGGGTCCTGGTTTAAGGCTCAAATCAGTATTTGATTCTCCTTGGCCTAAACTACCCAAAACAAGGCTTAAAATTGGGCATATGCTCATTTGAAAATAAAACTTCGATCACAACACATCAAACTCATTATAATACACCCAATTAAGCAAATCTAAACTCGAATCACTCGATTAAATTCCATTAAAACTAAATTGACTCCAAATCGTGAGATTGGACGTGAAAACCAAATCTGAAAGAATCGAGTGAATCAGTTCAATTAAAACCAGATTGAAGGGTCTTTGTGAATTTATGGAATGAATGGGGGACCTCCCAGGTGAATTTTAGATGCAAATTTAGATCTAGAAGCCAATACTTCATATCTAAATTTAACCATGGTGGATGGGTGGATGTAACGACCCGATTCCCGAGTCCCTACGAGACACGAGAACCGGACCGGCTCGACTAATCCCAAGACCTAGTCGTCCAACGAGGAAGTAACCAAAAGACAGTAAAATAAACCACATTCAGCATGAATATAACTAACAGTAAGAAAGTACAGCAGTAAGGAAAGAAACTACTACAGTAGGTACCACCACAACAGTAAAACAACACTTATCATATAACAAGAACTGCAGGTAAAGAAAGTACAGCAGAAATAAAAAAAAACTACTCACTAAAACAGAAACAAAAGAGGTACAAGGACTGTGGTAAACTCTACTGGACCCTACTTGGCCCAGCGTCCTCTGCAGCCGCCGACCCCGGCTGCTCAACACCTGGTCCTGAAAAAGGTAACGAGTGTAACACATCAGCAAAACGCTGAGTAGAGTGGCAAACTAACTAAAGGCAACAGTAGAGTGTACAGTAGCTGTTATGTTCTATTACTTCCTTTATTCACATCTTTCAATTTTTCTCACTATTTCATTTATTTCTCAGATCCTTTACTTGATCTCGAATGTCCTCGTGGGAACGATCTTGATTGCAGTCTTTTCCAAAAGTAGAAGTAGCACGTGGTGCTCTCCTGGCCGGGAGAGTCCCCCGTGGTGATCCTACCCTCAGTCAACCACCCCAAGGTCACTGACAGACGTAACGGTGACTACGGCACGTGCGATAAACGCACAGGTAGCTAGCCCGCACTGGCACGCGGTCAGTTGTTTACGTTAATGGGTGCGCCCAAAGCACATCACGGAACCAGGGCAGAGCCCTCTCAGTAACAGGGGTCCAACCCCTCCACAGTAACCAAACCGGGGCCTTGCCCCTCCACAGTCCGCGCACCCTCGCCTGACTACCCTGGTTTGCCCTAGTGGGCCTAACAAGTCGGTGAAGGAGGCTAGCAGAATCCCGGGGCCTGTGGGGTAGCTAGTACTCTCCTAACACTACTAGCTCTCCTCGGTACTACGTACACGAGGGCCAACAAGTCGGTACAGAGTGGCCAGTCCTAACCCCCGGGTCCCTGGGGTGGCTAGCTCAGCTCTGCACTAAACAGGGGGACAGTCGCTCTCCTTGGTACTCCGTACTCAAGGGCCAGCTCACTTCCCCAATTCTATTCCATTCGCTTTCCAGGAGTTCTACTCCTACTTCCCCGTAGGGTTCCAGAACATCTTATGTCTTACTTTCCAGTTTCACGTTCTTACAAACCATGATCCCAATCATGTTTCTTTATTCATAACAGGCAGCTGTGAACTCAATTTACAGGCAGTTTCATATATTCCTTTCCATTTTTCCAAGACTGCATTATTATATATTCCACTAGTTTTTCCATCCTAGGATTCATGCCATATCCTAGGATCTATCATACAATCTAGTTTTCCGGCCCTAGGATTCATGCAACACCTAGGAACTATCATTCCATATATTTCTCATTCCTAGGATTCATGCAATGTCCTAGGTTCTAGTTATGGTTCCATACTTTAACAAATTTTATTAATACTTAAAGCCACTCTACCAGGTACAACGGGAGTAATGGGGGCGTGATCGGGAATCCCGCGTGCCTCCGCGACTCTCAAGACTGCAACCGAACGAGGTCCTATCACAAGGATCAAACACAAGGAGTGTCTCAAAACAGTGTATAGCTACTATAGACGGGTAGAGGAATTACTTCTTAAAAGAACACAACTCGAATCGCGGAAAACGGAGCCCGAACGGGCCCTAAACGGGTCGAAAAAGACGAGACTGTGCAAAATCAGACGTCTGGAACTCCTTCCAGACGTCTTAAACGGTGGATCAGAGAATTACCTGTTCAGCATGGTTTCCCAGACGTCCAGAAGTCTGCGGGGACGTCTGTCCTATACCCCAGACGTACGATGGTCCATACGGACGTCTGTAGGCCACTCCCACCATCTGGTACAACTTCCAGATGTCTGATTCGCAAATGATGGCGAATCAGCGAACCTGCGCACAGCCAACCCCCCCTCCCTCAGTACGGTCAGTCGACAAGAAGGAAGAAGAAAGCGGAAACTCACCTTTCAGACGTCTGTATGATCTTACAGACGTCAACCTTGCCGTCTGGCTATCAACCCAGACGTCTGATTCTGGAAATTTTTCTAGAATCAGAACCCTGCTCGGCCTCCGCTCGCGACGCCGCCCGCGTCGCACCTCGCGCTCCTGCTGCTCAGACCGCAGCAGGTCCCTCTCCGCGTCGCTCCGCGCCCCCTGCGCCCTCCGCCAGCCGACCAAGCTGCTCCGGCGAGCTCGCCCTCACGGCAGAGCTCCGCCCTCGCACGCCGCACCTCCGCGCTCACTGCGGCCGTCGCTGCCGCCCTCGCGTCCGCTCGCTCTCGCGCACAGGAAGGAGAAGAAGGAGGAGACTGTGGATACGGGAGGGGAGGCGTGGCCCTTTTAAGGCCGCGCGAGGAGGAGAGAGGAGGTGGCAGGCCGCCTGCAGCCGCAGAGAAAAAAAAGAGGGAATATGCGGTCTGCGCGCTCAGGCGCGCAGGCAACTCGCGTGTGTCGAAAATAACGGATTTCCAGACGTCTGGAAACGATCCCAGACGTCTTATCAGACGTCTGGTTGTGATCCCAGACGTCTTGTCCGACGTCTGAGCCACCTCCCAGACGTCTTAAAAGACGTCTGGAGCACACATTCGTTACAGTGGATGATGAATAAAAATTCGAGGGAAAATCAGAAATGAATTGTTGAACGTAGAGGAGGATTTATGAGTCGAAATGGAGGTGGAAAAATACCTCTATGATTTGAATTGATCAGAGAGGGCGAAATCGAATCTAATCTACTTTAACTCTAATCTAAACTAACACACCATTGAATTCACTATCTGATCTACTCCTACTAATCTACAGTACATTATCACTATAACTAATCTAGAAAGCATTTAAAACCCTAACTAATGAGAAGAACGATACCTTGGGAGAAACTACAGTTGGTGGCTGCAACGAGGAAGGAGGAAGAAGCTCCAGTGGAGAGAAAGCTCTCTAGTGGAGCTCAGAGTCGCCCTGGGGTGTTATGAAATCCTTAGTAGCGAGGAAGAGTCAAAGGAAGTTGAGCTTCACTGCCACAGCAATGGAGTATAGGTCTGATGAGGAGAGGAACCGGAGGGGATGAAGGGACTAGCTCAAGAATATAGGAGAGGAGCTGATGATGATGTGTATGAGGATCAGAGGAGCTTCTTAAGTAGGCTTGCCAGTGGATCAGGTGACCTCATGGTGTGAATAAGCGTGATTAGGTTGGATGGTGGGATGAGTACGAGAGGAGTGCAGGAAGAATTTGGACAAAATCCTACTGTCCAACCAGATATGGGTGAGGTAGTGATTCTTCGGGCAAGGCGTGGGATCAGAGGATGAAGATCTACCGTCAGATGATTGGATCAATGTATCAACGACAGCTGTAGTGTAAGTTCTTCGCAGCTACAGTGGACCACGGCATCAAGTGAATATTGGTGAATTTGCATACAAGTCCAAAAAGGTGAAATAGTATAACATTTGCAATGGAACACATAAGAGAAAAGAAATATAACCAAGTGGTCCCTAACAGCTCTTAAAGTAGTCCCTATAGTTTTCAAAAAGGTCCTTGGGACTTTAAATGTAATAAAAATGTTAATGCATGAGAATCTATATGTAATCTAATGAATGCAGGGTCCCATTGATGTCCAAATGCCATGAGATTTTTATTAGAGCTCAATTGAACATTTAAGAAGTTAATTGAACACTTGATTTGTCCTTTTGAACTCAAACATGTGTTCAATTTGTAATGAAATCATCATTTTGCATTCATGAATAGAATATCTCATTAATTGACCTAAGTGTGCATTTTTAACACGAATTGGATGTTTTAGGTCATTTTCCTTAATTCTCACACTTACCCATTTTTTGTGTTAATTGATAATGTTTTACCTAGTTTGTAGCTTAACTTGAGTATTTTAGCTATGGTGAGCCACACCTCATCAATCTTTAGATTCCAAAAAAGCCTCATGAAGAAGAGAAGACAAGATATTTAAAAATCAAATTCTAGAAGGATAAAATACCTTGTAGAAGAACCTTGAGCCTAAATCTTGGGAGAAAAGCCCAAAAATTACCAAGGGATCCTAAAGAAACCTTGAAGACAAGATGAAGATGTCGAGGACTAGAATCGTGGAATAGCTCTCCATATGACCTTAGGGGAATTCTCAAGCTTAGATCTTAGGGGAGCATATATCTCCAACAACCCAAGAAGTGCCCCTCTTGTTTTCGGGAAAACAATCTGAATACGAAGGAGATTAACCTTGGAAGAAATGGTTCACCCACAACAAGCTACTCTCTTCACCAACTCGTTAGCAAGGAGGGTGGGGGTAAATGAAAAGGCTATATTTTCCTAGATCACCCTAAGGATAAGGAAAATTTGAGCCCATATCTATCCCTAGATGAGTCTTCCTTTGAGCTCAAATTGCAAATCAATTAACTCCAAGCTAAGGGCAACTTGACCAAAAGATTCGAAGTGCTCACATTTACCATTTTCCTACATGTCTAGAATGACTAGAAGACTCCAGTATCAAGTTGGATGTTTCATCACTCAAGTTGGTTGCCTTAAATGTAAAGCTTCACTCTCAAGCAAGACCCTTCTTAACAATGGATTATTTCATTGCTATAAGATATGTGCTACATCCAAGAACAATTGTCTAGGTAGAATGGAAAAGAAAATCCATGAAGGGAAATGTATAGGGAGGGTTTGCCCTTAATAGGAAGTCATTACCATTTCCCTAATAAAATGACCCTCTCCAAGGGCCATTTGTGCGATTTCCTAAACTATAGGGGCCTTGACGTAAATTTCATGCACCAGAAACCCACGTAGGGACCCCATCCGAGTTATTTGGCTCGTAGAGGGGCTTAACGTAATTTTTACACCCCTACTTCTCACCTTTTTGACCCCAAGTGAACAACCCTAAGAACCTAGGACGTTTCCGTAAAATTTCCTCACACCCACGGCACCTAAAACCCTACCCCTGAACCCCCATAAAACCCCTTCCTAGATTCTCGCACCCCTCCATTTCCCCCACCTCAGCGGCACTCATCATCTACCCCCCAATGAGAGAGAGAGGTGAGCAGGAGAGGTAGAGAGCGAGGGATTGAGGGAAGGAGGGAGCAGAAGGAGGAGAGAGTGAAGGATGAGAGAGGAGGGGAGTGATGAGTTGTAACTCATTATAGCTAAATTGCCTAAATTAAGCTAGAAACTAGGTTGAACACTATGGAATTAACACATAAAAAGGGTTAAGTGTGGAAAATAACAGAAAAGGCCTAAAACATTAATTTTGTGCTAAAAATGCATAATCAAGTTAATTATTGAGATATTCTATTATTAAATACAAAATGGTGATCCAATTGCAAATTGAACACATCAATGAGCTCAAAACTCCATATCAAATGTAAAATTAACTTCTAACATGTTCAATTAAGCTTCATTAAAAACCTGGCTGCATTTGGACATCATTAAGGCCTTGCATTTAAATATTCCCATTTAAGTCCTTAGGTCATAACATTCTAGCCTTAGAAATCTCTCTAGGGACCTATTTGTAGGACACAAGGACCCATTTGCAAGCCCATAAGGACTGCTCTGTAACCTTTCCTTACCACTAATGGGTTGCCTTGAAATATTTCTACCCCTTCGCTGAGGAGCCTTCTACGCAATTTCACCATTAGATCCCTTGGCACCTGCAACTCGTGTGAACACTGTTCACCGCAAAGAACTCCAACAATCGTAGCGGTCCATCCCTTGAACTGCTCGATCTGTGGCTCTCTTTGATTCGAACGTTCGCGTGACTTGGCGTGTGCGATCACCACCTCGCCCATATCTGATCCTATGGTCCACTTTTGGCCTAGGATTACGCACGCTCCTCTCCTCAAATCACCACCACCCATGCCCTATTTGCCTAATCCCACCTTGAGGTGAGCTGATTCACTCATCATTCTACTTAAGCACCTCATTTGATTGCTTGTGCGCCTATCGCTCCCTCCACCCTGAGCAGTCCCTTCATCCATATCAGTAGCTCCTTCTCACCTCCAATTCCTTGGATTAACTGTGACAGAGTTGGCCACTCCCCTCCAATTTCACTCGCTGCCAGCTGATTGGGTGACAAACCTTGGACATCTTCATCGACTGCTAATCCTCTCCCCTTTCATCATCATCAGCCGCCGGCAGGTGACCTTAGACATCTTCCTCCATTAGACTAGGATTTACTGCTTTCTAGAATAGTTGTAGTGATAATTAGAGTAGTCTAGAAGTAAGAGTAATTAAAGATCTGTGTGATGATTGTTAGTGTAGTTTAGGAGTAGATTTAGAGTAGAATTCACACTCCACCTCCCCTGATCATTTCAAATCAGAGATGATTTTACCCCCTCACTGATCACTGTTTTCTTCCTCTTCATATTTCCATTTCGCTTTCTGATTTCCCTCAAATTTTAATCCTCAATCCACCCATCCATTTGGAGTCAAACCCTCATCTCATTGCTCTCAATCTTTGAGATGAGGATTTGCGCTCAAATCCATCTAGGGGTCTCCCATTCATTTCGGAAATCCACAAAGACCCCTGATCTTGATTTAAAATGGAATCGGTTCACTTAATCTGATTTTAATTTGGTTTTCAATGTAAGATCGCGAGATTTTGATCCCTTTGAGTTCTAAGGGATTTTTGATCCAGTGAACTGATATATTTTTGTGTTATTCAGTCCATGCCAGTGAATTTGAAATGATTTTAATGATAGATTCTTCCTCAGATGAGCCATGGTTGAATTTGGTTTAAATTGGAGATTTTGATGGTTTTCAATGTATGGGAGAGCCAAGGAGAATCAGCTTTGTTGATTTGAGGCTCTACCTAGTATTTGTGAGTTGTTTTTGAGTAAGATTATGATTTTTAACCTAAGGAATTTTCAATATTCCTTAAGGTTTTGAAGGTTTGGGATTTAAGTTTTTAGATTAAATTGATTGATTTAATCTCTTCCTTCATGCTGTCTATAGCATAAGGAAGGGGTTAGATCAGTGTTCTAACTCTGATTTAAAATAAAGATGGTCGTTTAAGAATTTTGATGAAGATTTTGTTACTTCCAATTGATTTTAAAGTGGGTTTGAAGCCTTATCAGACTTTTGAGTTGTTTAGTGTTTTGGTTTGAATCCTAATTCAACACATTAAAGTGCTGCTTCAGCAGCTACATTTCCATGGATTTTCCAACTCCCATTTGATACAAATTGATATTAACTCAAAATCATGACCTAAATTCAGTATGCATGATTCCTGATCAGACTTTCTTAAGTCTAGTCTGGGATAATTCATATTGAATTTGACATCAGATCTTGCTTCCCTTTGAAATTGGTTAAGACGTCTGATGTATTTTGGAGTAGCTAATTTAGTTGCTGATCTGACCAGCAGCTTCTGAACTCAGTTACTGCTACTGCTTAGCTGAATTCCAGTAGCAGCATTGTTGCTATTGTGTTCAGCTGCTGCTGCTGCTGGTTTGAGATCAGAAGGACAGTAGGCTAGGATTTTTGTTGTTGTAATTAGCTGGCATGTTTTCAGTGTTGTATATAATATAGACAAGCATCCATGTACTGATATTGATTCTAAATTGCATTTGAATGCTTGTATCTTGTTTTAAACTCTCTTTGGCAGCTCTTTTAGTGCCTAACTGTCCAAAATGACGAAGCAATGTCAAAATTAACTGAAAACCTTATTTAACTACTTAAACACTTTATGTCATGCTTGTAGAATGTTTCTAAATGTGTAAACCATTTGTTTAGCCATAGTTTAAAATTCTAAGCCTTAGGATCCACTTAACCCTTTGAAGGCCTAGAAATGTGCCAACTTTGTTAATAAATAAAAATCCTTCAAAAAAAATAAAATAAAATAAAGGTGTAGTGAGTAGGATTAACTATTTCTCTACACACACTAAGTTTTGAAGTCATCTGAGCCCCTGGCTTGATAGAACATACCAACCGATAATTCAATATACCTCTTAATTTAATAAAAGAAACTAATCTATAAAAATCCCAAAAACACACACTCTCTCTCATCTCGTTCTTTCTCTCTCATCCCCTATCTCTATAAAATATATAAAACCCATAAAAAGAAGAAAAACCCCAAAAATACTCAAAAATACCATGTAGATTATGTATATACTTGTAGATATAAGGTATACATATTAAGATATATATGTAAATTGTATAAAATATGTCTATAAATCGTATAAACAACTTATGTATATATTCTATACTATAAATTAAGTATTTAAGATAAATTATTATTTATATAACTTATTTGTATAATTATTTATTAATTATATTAACTTATATGTACTATAAACTACATAATTATAGAAACCGTAATAAATTAAATTAACTTATCTATAAATAATATTGTACATACGTAATTATATATGTATTATGTACATAATGAACCTTGTAACATAATTTAAGTATGTATGTATAATAAATAATTAATTTATTAAGTTACTAGCTAAGTTATTAAATTAAATTAAAATAAATTAGTAATTTAAGTTATAACTGAAATAACTTATATTGTACATTTATATTATTGTATTCTAAGTAAATTAAGCTAATTTAACTATATTTATAATATATTATGCTATCTATAACTTAAATTATATTTATAATATATTATGCTATCTATAACTTAAATTATATTTATACACCCTGAATTCACCTATTTAAATGTAAATAAACCAAAATAAATCTTGTAAAATAAAATAAAAATATGTATTAACTCTGTACAAGGTCAATTAGACCATTAATTAACTAATTTAAACATTAATTGAGAAATTAACCTATAAAATAGTATGAATAAACTATAAACTTTGACTAATTTATTTATATAATAAATGTAATTAATTTTGAAAATAAATTATACCATTACGTAGCCCTATGTAAATACTCTAACACCATATAATTTAATTTTAAATTATAATAATTTATGGCCCTCGATTTGTGGGCCAAAAACCTCAAATCAATGTAGTGTGCACTGGATTTTTATTGCTGAGAGGGTGCTACATAGTCCCACATCGTGGGCGTAAGAGCGCCTGCAATGCCTTAAATTGAATTCCTCCCTCCCCCTCTTCAGTCGTCACGGGTGTCGGGCGCCTGAAACAGCATCCCCTCATATACCCCTTGAGCATTGGCACTGGCTGAGTTATGAAATTGAATATGTATGTGTGTGCGGTGCACAGGCTGGGAGCCGTGCACTGTGCGTGGGCAAGTGTGGGCCCAGTATTGAGCATTAATCGGACATTAAATGGGCTAATTAACAAATTAGGATGACCTTAGTAGAGATCTGGTCCCACTCCTTGAAGGTGCTGTGTATCCCTCAAAAAGGTCGTCTACCAATTAGAAACCATAATTTTTTATTAGTAAACAGTAATTAGTGCCTAATTAATGAGTGTAAGAAGAGATAGAAGAAGAAGAACGACCGTATATATGTATATATAAGTATAAATGTATAGTATACTGTAAATAAATAATGTAATAAGAAGTATACGTTAGAGTATAGTATATTGTTTGAGCTCATTTATGTATATAAATAACTTGTGAGCTTTAGTGATAGATAAATATGTCACTGCATATGGAATAAACGTCAGTAAATATCCTATTTTTACCTTAGCTTATATATATACTTTTTCCTAAGGTTTAGCGACATTTCTATAAGTCGCTATACATACTATATATGTTTCTATAGGTATTAGTATATTAAGTTAAATTAGTATGATATATATTATAGCGTATTTTTGTATAGATATGTAAGTATTAGTATTATAAGATGTAAATAGATGGTATATAGTATTTGATTAAAGTGTTTGATGCTTGTTTGTAAATAGATGCTTGCAAGCATTTTAATTCATTCTTTTGTACATAAATTGTTTCATTCTTTCATTTATTAATTCATTCATTCATATTTGTACATAAAATCAAGCTTTTTAGAATTAAAGAATAATATTAGACTTAGAGAGTGATGTATATCAATAACTGCCTCCTATTGAATGACCTGGAATAAACCAGTAAAAACTAAGTAAATAAATAAAATTGACGCAACAATGGTTTGTATTTGTGACATATACCACAACAACGACATTTTTTTTATACAAACCGTGGTCGATCGCTTCATATTTTTGGCGCCGTTGTTAGGGATTAAAACCCGACAACAACGCTTTATTATGAGTGTTTGACTAGACGTCGCAGAAAGTCGATTAGGGGGCGCTAGGCACAGCAGCCGCAGCACGCGGGCACGCTATGCAAGGCACTCGGGCAGAGTTCGAGGCACATACCAAACGTCCAGGAGATTGTGCCGACGACCGAGGGGCATTGTAGACAACTAGGGTGAGCTTCGGACGTCCAGAGACGCATGAAGCACGAGGCGCGGTCTGCCCGAGGTGTCTGTGGCGTGTATGGGCTCGAAGCGTGAGCCTGCGTGGGGAAGTAGCGCTCGCGTAGGGGAGGCTGCAAGGGAAAGAACGCGTGCACGGCACTCAAGGCATTTTTAGACGTCTGAAGGTGGTACTAAATGTCCGTGTAAAGTCTCGGATGGCTAGGACTAGCAGCAGATGACGAAGGGGGAGCAAGGACTTTAGGTGGGGTTTCTGCGTGCGTTTAACGTCTAGGACTCACTCCAGATGTCTAATAGCGGCAGGGGGTGCACGCCTGTTGCAGAAGGCGGTCGGTCCAACTAGACCAACCCGTCCGACCCAATTCAAGCGAACCAAGAAGGGTTTTTGGGCAGGTTCAGGGCCCAAATGAGGTCAAAATCATGCAATCAAAGTATCGTTGAAAAGCTCCTGAAATTTCCTACCTTTTAAAATCTTTTATACATTGTTTTGAACTATTTTGCATACTGAAATGTTGGTCAACGTGTTTGATGCCCCATTTGACCATTAAATTGGTGTAGGCCCCAAATCCACGACGCGTACGA
Source organism: Thalassia testudinum (assembly GCA_037157565.1). Classification (NCBI taxonomy): domain Eukaryota; kingdom Viridiplantae; phylum Streptophyta; class Magnoliopsida; order Alismatales; family Hydrocharitaceae; genus Thalassia; species Thalassia testudinum. The sequence goes on along the minus strand of JAZHRO010000039.1, from coordinate 112,816,704 downwards.
GACTTACAAAGGCGTCGGGATCTGCTGCTCGTGCCCTCATAGCTCCCGTACCCCTAGGTAGAGTGGTCTTCCTCTACTCTTCTTCTTCGGTTTGGTTAAGTGATTGTTCAAAATTAGAGATTTTCGTTTGAAACTTAAGTTATGAAACATAAGTTTGAAGTCATTTATGCCTCGTTTATTTAGGGAATTGATGATTGCCACCCTAACCTTATGGGTTGGTATTAAGTTAACAATTTAATCAGGGTTGTTTGCTAAATGTGTATGATATCATAGAGCTTGCTCGATATGGAATAAACCCTAAGTATGTGAATGATGCATGTTATCCTCAATACATGGATCTTGCTTACTGTAACAAAAATGAGCATGATGCATGTTTATCTTCAATACATGGACCTTGTTTGATATAACATAAACATGAATGATGCTTGTTTCTCTTAATGGATGGAACTACCATTGAATGAGCCTGGTAAAAATAATAATTAAGACATACTTGAACACAAAGGTGTACTAGAAGAATAAATTATCTGCTATGGTATGAAACTTGGATAAGGAAGGAATAACTCGCTTACAATCTGGTATGATTGTTTCTTGGACTCTAGTTTGGGGGCGAGCTGGCCCTTGTGTACGTACGTATCGAGGAGCGCTATTCACCCCTTGTGTAGGGAAAGAGCTAGCCTTTCCTTGGGTTGGGACTCATGGTAGGAATGGCCTCCCTACATCCACTCCTTTTAGGTCCACGGGGCCAACCAGGATAATCAGGTGAGGCTATGCGACTGGTGAGGGGCACGACCCCTGTTCTGTTCTGTGCTCTATGACTTAGAGTGTACCCATTAGCGGAGAGAACTGACCACGTGCCAGTGAGGGATAGCTTCCCGTGCGCTTATCACACGTGCCTATGGCATAAACTCTACAACCAATCGTTTTATGAACACAAACTCTAATTAACCAAGGAGCTTACATAAACTCTAAGGTTAGTTTTGATTATTTGTTTGACACTTCCACCCGCCTCACCCTCCGCATATAAAAGAAAAATTTTAAAAAATCTCACAGAGGTACACAACCGCTTCTGATTCTTCATACTCAACCGGTAACTCGATCTTTGGGACCGGTACACTCATCAACACATAATTGAGTAGAAATTAGATTAGGTAATCACTTATGTGCCTAATTAAGTGGTGGATTAGGCCAATTGTTTGAGTTGTTTGGGCCGCACCACTTTAACTAAAAATAACTCATCAAGTAGCTGGCAAATAGGTTCAACATTTAGGACTAAACCAGACACTCCACATTTTTAGTTTGATTTCAAAGGGAAAACATCTTCACTTGTGCTTTCAAAACCTGGTGTGCCAACTGAACATGATTGAATATACCTAAAGTTGAATCCTAAAAGCTACTAAACAAGATTTAAATCCTAAAATTCACTGCATCCAAAAATAATCTTGCTTGAAAACCATCGGTTGTGCACGCACACTGTTACGATTCGGTTCCCGAATCCCTACAAGACACGAGACTGGACCGACTCGACTGATCCCAAGACCCAGTCAACCACCCTAAGGTCACGGACAGACGTAATGGTGACTACGACATGCGCGATAAACGCACGGGTAGCTACCCCACACTAGCAAGCGGTCAGTCATTTCCGTTAGCGGGTGCGCCCAAAGTACAGCACGGAACCAGTATAGGGCATAGCCTTCTCAGTAACAGGGATCTAGGCCCTAAGAACCAAATAGGGGTCTCGCCCCTCTACAGTTCGTGCACCCTCATCTGACTACCGTGGTTTGCCCAGTGGGCCTAACAAGTCTGTGTAAGGCGGTTAGCTGAACCCCAGGCCCCATGGGGTGGCTAGCTCTCTCCCTACACTAGTAGCTCTCCCCGGTACTGTGTACGTGAGGGCCAAGAAGTCGATACAGAGTGGCCAATCCAATCCCCGGGTCCCAACCCAAAGGCGGCTAGCTCCGCTCTACACTAAACAGGGGGAACAGTCGCTCTTCTTGGTACTCCGTACTCAAGGGCCCTCTCACTTCCCCACTCACATTCCCAGTTCCATTCCAATTATTTCCAGGAGCTCTACTCCTAATTCCCCGTAGGGTTCATGTTCATATTTCTCAGGCCAAGCCATACTAGGTTTCATCATTTCTATTTCCCTTCTCAAGTTATACACATGCAATTTGCACTCTATTTCATATTTGGTTTAATCACAGATAGCTCATGTTTCCAACATTCACCTTTCCATTTCCAAATTGTATACATGCAGCTCATATTACGTTATTTCACGGGTATGACAGAAAGGTTATATTCAACAGTTAATTAACACAATTACTATATATTTTGCAGGCAACTGTTTATCCAATTACAGGCAATTGTTATCATTCGATCTACCCATTCAAGACTGCAATTCATTCATTCAATACAGACAATTCAGTATTTCTAGCCATAGGATTCATGCCACATCCTAGGTTCTACTCATTCCTTCCACACATGCAATTAGGTTGTAATTAAATTAAGGGGAAGCCACTCTACCAATAAACCCAGGAGTAATGGGGGCTTGAACGGCAAGCTCACATGCCTCAGCAAGCCCCGAACCCGCAACGGAAACCAGTCCTATCACAAGGATCAGTCACAAGCAAATACTCAGAACAATATAGAAAGTATTCCAACAAGTAGAGGAAATCATATGAGAAACATTGGTAACTTAATTGTGGAAAAAACGGGTCAAAAATAGTGAATCTGACTCAAATCAGACGTCTGGAACACCTTCCAGATATCTTAAAAGAGTCCATAGCCATACCTCAGTTCTACGCTACTCCTCAGACATCCAAGGACTCTGCTGGACCGTTTGGACCCAGTTCCAGATGTCCGACCACCTCTCCGGACGTCTGGAAATGCTTTCAGTCGTCTGGTGCCTCGCCCAGACATCTGAAGTGCATGGGAGGGCGTGTCCTGCGCCTTCCCAAAGCAACACCTGCGCGAAATCAACCGAAATCTTCTAAAAAAGGCAAGGAACTGTGTCTCGACGGAGCGGCCTGCATAGCCGTATCCACAAAAGAGACGTACCTTCGCAAAGCCTCCTCCTCAGACGTTTGGCACCACCTCCAGACGTCAGCATCGTCGTCTGACGGTCACTCCAGACGTCTGATTCTGGGAAGATCCCAAAACCAGAACCTGCTCTCGCCCTCTCGCGCTGCGTGTGGCTACGCCGTGCCCTTTCGCCTGCTGCTCCAGCTATAGTAGTGTCGGGGAGGATCTCCCTGACGCACTCCTCCGCCTTACGCAGGCATCGACCGGCCGTGAGCTCACCGGCAAGCTCCCACGCGAGCTCGTAAGCCTTCTCTCCTCTCCTTCTCACGCTGCTCCACCTCTCCTCCTACGCCGCTCCTCTCCGCCGTTCGTCGCTTAGTTGCTCTCGCTGGAGGGTAGAGGGAGGTGGCTGGGAAGTGGGTGAAATGAGGGAGAGGAGGGGGGCTTATATGGTGTGGGGTTAGGGTCTTCGTCGGGCGAGAGGAGAGAGAAGGAGAAGAAAACGAGGGACGTGTACTGTCTTTGTGCAGCACGAGTGCAGACATGAGCTCGTACACGAAAATTTTGATTTTCAGACGTCTAGGAAGGAGTCCAAACGTCTTACAAGACGTCTGACCCTCAGTCTAGACGTCTTACCAGACGTTTGACCTAAAATACGGACGTCTTAAAAAAAAACTTAAAAAAATGGGGCTTAACAACATAACAAACTCAAAGGAAGTTTCGTCCCCAAAACTTGAGCTAGCTAAGGTGTGAAAAAAGAACAACATATGCATAACAAACTCAAAGAGGACCGAAGCCGGTCCGAAAAAACGCACCCTCAAAGAGCTCCGGGTACCGCTCTCATATCGCCGCCTCAGGTTCCCAGGTAGCCTCCTCGTACCTCTGGCTTCTCCACAAGACCTTCACCAGGGGTTCCTGCTTCCGTCTCAAACTCCGGATGGCTCTGTCTAGTATCTGCACCGGTCGCTCGGGGTAGGTCAGGTCGTCACTCACCTCGACGCTCTTGTGGCTCAAAACGTGACTGGGATTGGCGATGTACTTCCTGAGGTTGGACACGTGGAACACGTCGTGCACACCAGAAAGATGGGGAGGAAGGGCAAGCCTATAAGCAACGGGTCCAACCCACTCCAGGACCTCAAAGGGCCCCACAAACCTCGGTGCGAGCTTCCTTTTCACCCCAAAACACTGTAGGCCCTTCATGGGCGAAACGCGAAGAAAGACGTGATCCCCAACCTCAAACTACACCTCTTTGTGCTTCTGATCGACATAGCTCTTCTGCCTGCTCCTGACAGTGCGGAGTCGCCTGTGAATTTGCTCAATCACCTCCTGACTCTGCCCGATCAGCCTGGGGCCAACCTCCCACTTGGTCCCCACCACAACCCAACTCAAGGGTGTAGTACACCTCCGTCAGTACAGAGCATCGTAGGATGCCATGCCGATGCTCGAGTGATAGCCGTTATTATATGTAAACTCTGTCAGGGACAAGTGCTCCTCCCAACAGCCCCTCCAGTCCAGTACACTGGCACGCAAAAGGTCCTCAAGCATCTGTATCGTGCGCTCTGACTGTCCATCCGTTTGGGGGTGGTATGCTGTACTGAACGTCAACCGTGTCCCCAAGGCCTGCTGAAACTCAGCCCAAAACTGGGACGTAAAGCGAGTATCCTGGTTGGATACAATCTTATGCGGAACTCCGTGCAAATGTACCACGTCGCGAATATACCTCTCTACCAATTGTGCTGGTCCCAAGGTGACTCGGATCGGCAAGAAACGTGCCGTCTTTGTCAATTTGTCTACTATCACCCAGACTGCATCGTGTCCTCGCTGGGTAACGGGCAAGCCCACCACCAAGTCCATGGTGATGCTCTCCCACTTCCACTCTGGCACTGGAAGTGGCTGAAATGGCCCTGCAAGCCTCTGATGCTCGGCCTTCACCTGCTGGCACACTAAACACTGCTGCACGAACTCACCTACATCCCGCTTCATTCCCCTCCACCAAAAGTCACGTCACAGATCGTGATACATCTTTGTGTTCCTGGGATGTATGGTGAACCTAGAACCGTGTGCCTCAGTCAAGAGCTCTCTCAACAGCTCCTCGTCCCTAAGAATGCACAAACATCCCCTCATGCTCAACACCTCGTCGGTAAAGGAGAAGTCTCCAGGGTCCCCTGACAGTACTCTATCACGCAACGACTGCAAGTACGGGTCCGCCATCTATCCTGTGATGATGCGATCTATTAGCCCTGGCCTCATCTGTCATATCACAGTCACTGCCCCACAGTTCTTCAGTAACTCTAGGGGTCGCCAACTGCCCATCTCCTCCATGAGTCTCCAACTCTGTGCCTGTAAACTAGCCAAGTGGGCAGGCGCCTTCCGGCTCAAGGCGTCAGCCACCACGTTGGCCTTCCCTAGATGGTAGGAAATGCTGCAGTCATAGTCCTTCAGGAGCTCTAACCAACGTCTCTGTCTCATGTTAAGCTCCTTCTGATCAAACAAGTACCTGAGGCTCTTATGATTTGTGAAAATCTCAAAAGTCTCACCATACAGGTAGTGCCTCCAAGTCTTCAGCGAGAAGACGACAGCTGCCAGCTCCAAGTCATGGGTAGGGTAGCTATGCTCATGGGGCTTTAGTTGCCGCGAAGCATAAGCAACAACGTGACCCCGCTGCATGAGCACACCCCCTAACCCCTGCAAAGAGGCATCCGTGTACACAACGAAACTGCCACTGCTGTCTGGGATAGTAAGCATGGGAGCTGAAGTCAGCCTCTCCTTCAGCTCCTGAAAACACGCTTCACAATCGTCTGTCCAAGAAAAGGGCACGTCCTTCCGGGTCAACTGTGTCATAGGATGTGCAATCTGCGAGAAACCCTTGATAAACCGTCGGTAGTAGCCTGCCAGTCCCAAGAAACTGCGGATCTCTGTCACTGTACATGGCCTCTCACACCTGAGCATTGCCTCAACCTTGGCTAGGTCCATAGCCAAGCCATTCCCTAAAATCACATGACCTAAGAAGGTCACCTCCCTCAACCATAACTCGCACTTGCTGTACTTGACATATAGCCTACGTCGTCTCAATGTGTCCAAAACCAATCGCAAGTGTTGTCCGTGCTGCGCCTGATCCCGCGAGTAGATGAGCACAGCATCGATAAATACCACCACGAACTGATCTAGATATGGTCTGAACACCCAGTTCATCAAGTCCATGAAAGCAGCGGGGGTGTTGGTCAGCCCAAATGGCATGACCAAAAACTCGTAGTGTTCGTACTGGGTGCGGAAAGCTATCTTGGAGTCGTCGGTCTCCTTGATCCCAACTGGTGGAAGTCAGGCCTCAAGTCTATCTTGGAGAAGATCGTGGCACCTCGCAACTGGTCAAACAAGTCGTCAATCCTCGGTAGCGGATACCTGTTCTTGATGGTGACCCTATTCAGCTGTCTGTAGTTCACACAAAGTCGTAGGGTACCATCCTTCTTCTTCACAAATAATACCGAGGCTCCCCACGGAGACGCACTGGGCCTCACAAAGACCTTCTCTAGAAGGTCCTGCATCTGGGACTTGAGCTCTCGCAGCTCAAGTGGTGCCATCCTGTAAGGTGCTGTAAAAATGGGGCTAGTTCCCAGTACCAGTGAGATCTCAAACTCGATCTCACGCTCAGGCGATAGTCCTGGCAGCTCCTCTGGGAACACGTTGGGGTACTTTCTGACCATTGGGATACTCTAAAAGTCTGCCACGGGGCTGGGCTCTGCCACTACACAAGCCAGAAGCCCTCACATCCCTGGCCCAAAAGTCTCGCCGCCTGAAGTGCCGAAATGCACCTGAAGCCTCCATCCATTGGCTGTCCATGAAACTCAAAAGAAGGCAACTCCGGTATGGAGAAGATAATCTTCCTCTCAAAATAGTCCACCAAAGCATGGTAAGCGGACAGCCAGTCCATCCCTAGAATCATGCCAAAGTCCTCCATCAGTATTACAATCAAATTAGTGGGGAGGCTGTGTCCCCCAACACTGACCTCACAGCCTATGTAAACCTCCTCAGCTACAAACAGCTGACCACTCGAACCTCTGATTACAAACGGATCCTCTAACAACACACAGTCCTACCCCAAACTGACAGCAAAACTAGCAGCGACAAATGAGTGCGTGGCGTTGGAATCAAAAAGTGTGTAAACTAGCCTGCAGGAAATTGTAACCATACCTGCCACCACTGAACCTGAAGCTCTGGCGTCTCTATGTGTTAGGACGTTAATACGTCCCTCAGCTCTAGGTGGGGACAAAGCAGCCACACTCTGCGTCGGACGGGTAGCCGCTGGTTGGTACCCTCCCCGCGACTGCTGTCCTCCCCCACGCGCCTGGGAACCACGGCCTCCTGCTCGTCCTCTAGCGCTCGGTGCAGGGAGCATCTGCTGACCTCTAGCCCTAGACAGGCAGTCCCTCCTGATGTGGCCCGGTTGGCCACACTGGTAGCAAAGGGGAACTCAACTCCCGCCCTCGGTAGGTCCTTGCTGACGGTTGGGCGGGGGTCCAGTGCTGGCAGCTGACCCCTGTCGAGGGCCCCCAAAGGCCACTAATGGCCCCGCAAAACGCGACGGCTCTCCTACGGGCGCCGCGTGCCTCCTCTCTCGTCGGCCCTGTGAGTAGTCTGGTTGGTAGGGCCTCTTCCGTTTGCTGTCAGTGTCACGTGTGGCCGGGTTGGCCTCCTCATATGTCTAGCTGCCTCCACCACCCTCGAAAACGTAGGCAACTTCAGGGTTTGACATACCCCCGAATAGCATGCTGGAGCCCCTCGGTGAACCTCCACAGGCGCTCCTCCTCAGTAGCTACAATTGTCGCGGTGAAACGAGATAGCTCTTGAAAATGCGTACGGTACGCGCTCACGGTCATCGTCCCCTAGCGGAGAGTGTGGAACTCCCGCCTTCTCTGATCCTGCCATGTCTGGGGAAAGTACTACTAGCAGAAGAGGGTGACAAACTGGTCCCAAGTCGGCTCGGCCCCCTCCTGACCTCTAGCCGCCCTCCACCACCTATGTGTCGCGCTCTCCAACTGGTATGTGGAAAAAGCCACGTGGCACTCCGTAAGGGGGCGAAGGGTGTCAAACACCTTCTCGATCTGCTCGAACCAGTCCTCCGCCTCGGTCGAGTCCTCATCCCCCATGAATGTGGGGGGCTTCAGCTTTCGGAACTATCCGAAAAGTTCGTAATGGCGCTGAAGTGGGGAAACTGGTACGCCTCCAGGCAAGGAGGGCTCGTGCTCGGAAGTGTCAAAGGATAGCGGGGGCGGTGGAGGCCTACCCCCTCCCCCACGTCCAATGCTGTGTTTGTCTCGCGATCCCACAAAGGACTCCCCCTCCGCAGCCCCAGGGAGTGGTGCCCGTGGAGGCAGGTGGAGCTCCTCTCGTACGATCTCCCGTATCAGCTGGGTAAGGTCTTGGGCCTGAATGCCCAGAAGTAGTGGCTGGTTCACTGAGACGTCGAGCACAACTCGTCCGCCTCTCCGACCTCGACCACGGTCATGTCCGCAGCCCACCTCAATGACTCCACGTCAAGGCATCTCCTGCAAGGAGACGCAAACATAGAACAGGAAGATGTCAATTCCAACGGATATTCGGCAAAAGAACCTCAGAACAGATAGCAAAAGGTACGTTGTGGTGGTTACTCTAGTTACAAGCACGTGAATTGGTTATTTTCCAACTAGTTGGTTCACTTCTCGGGACGACCTTGCTCTGATACCATCTTGTTACAACCCAGTTCCCAAATCCCTACAGGACACAAGACCGGACCGACTCGACTGATCCCAAGACCCAGTCAACCACCCTAAGGTCACGGACAGACGTAACGATAACTACGGCACGCGCGATAAACACACGGGTAGCTACCCCGCACTAGCACGCGGTCAGTCGTTTCCGTTAGTGGGTGCGCCCAAAGTACAGCACGGAACTAGTATAGGGCATAGCCCTCTCAGTAACAGGGGCCTAGCCCCTAAGAACCAAATAGGGATCTCGCCCCTCCACAGTCCGTGCACCCTCGCCTGACTACCCTGGTTTGCCCAGTGGGCCTAACAAGTTGGTGTAAGGCAGTTAGCTGAACCCCAGGTCCCGTAGGGTGGCTAGCTCTCTCCCTACACTAGTAGCTCTCCCCGGTATTGTGTACGTGAGGGCCAAGAAGTCAGTACAGAGTGGCCAATCAAATCCCCGGGTCCCAACCCAAGGGCGGCTAGCTTCGCTCTGCACTAAATAGGAGGAATAGTCGCTCTCCTTGGTACTCCGTACACAAGGGCCAGCTCACTTCCCCACTCACATTCCTAGTTCCATTCCAGTTATTTCCAGGAGCTCTACTCCTAATTCCCCGTAGGGTTCATGTTCATATTTCTCAGGCCAAGCCATACCAGGTTTCATCATTTCTATTTCCATTCTCAGGTTATACACATGCAATTTGCACTCTATTTCATATTTGGTTTAATCATAGATAGCTCGTGTTTCCAACATTCACCTTTCCATTTCCAAATTGTATACATGTAGCTCATATTACGTTATTTCACGGGTATGACAGAAAGGTTATATTCAACAGTTAACTAACATAATTACTATATATTTTGCAGGCAACTGTTTATCCAATTACAGGCAATTGTTATAATTCGATCTACCCATTCAAGACTACAATTCATTCATTCAATACAAACAATTCAGTATTTCTAGCCCTAGGATTCATGCCATATCCTAGGTTCTACTCATTCCTTCCACACATGCAATTAGGTTTTAATTAAATTAAGGGGAAGCCACTCTACCAGTAAACCCATGAGTAATTGGGGCTTGAACGGTAGGCTCACATGCCTCAGCAAGCCCGGAACCAGCAATGGAAACCAGTCCTATCATAAGGATCAGTCACAAGCAAATACTCAGAACAGTATAGAAAGTATTCCAACAAGTAGAGGAAATCATACGGGAAACATCGATAACTTGATTGCGGAAATAGGACCTCAAACGGACCCTAAACGAGTTAAAAACAGTGATTCTGACTCAAATCAGACGTCTGGAACACTGAGGTATGACTCTGGACTCATTTAAGACGTCTGGAACACCTTCCAGATGTCTTAAAAGAGTCCAAAGCCATACCTCAGTTTTGCACTGCTCCTCAGACGTCCAAGAACTCCGCTGGACCATCTGGACCCAGTTCGAGTCGTCTGGTGCCTCTCCGGATGTCTGGAAACGCTTCCAGTTGTCTGGTGCCTCTCCCAGACGTCTGAAGTGCATGGGAGGACGTGTCCCACGCCTTCCACCTGCGTGAAATCAACCGAAATCTTCTCAAAAAGGCAAGGAACAGTGTCTCGGCGGAGTGGCTTGCATGGCCATATCCACAAAAGAGGCGTACCTTCGCGAAGCCTCCTCCTCAGACGTCTGGCACCACCTCAAGACGTCGACACCATTATCTGACGATCACTCCAGATGTTTGATTCTGGGAAGATCCCAGAACCAGAACCTGCTCTCACCCTCTCGCGTCGCGCGTGGCCACGCCGTGCCCTCTCACCTACTGCTCCGGCTGCAACAGTGTCAGGGAGGATCTCCTCGATGCACTCCTCCTCCTTACGCACACGTCGATCGGCCGTGAGCTCACCGGTGAGCTCCTACACGAGCTCGCGAGCCTTCTCTCCTCTCCTTCTCACGCTGCTTCACCTCTCCTCCCACGTCGCTCCTCTCCATCGTTCATCGCTCGGCTGCTCTCGCTGGAGGGTAGAGGGAGGTGGCTGTGAAGTGGGTGAAATGAGGGAGAGGAGGGGGGCTTATATAAGGTGTGGGGTCAGGGTTTTCATCGGGCGAGAGGAGAGAGAAGGAGAAGAAAACGAGGGACGTGTACTGTCTGTGCGCAGCACATGCGTAGACGCAAGCTCGTACACGAAAATTTCGATTTTCAGACGTTTGGGAAGGATTCCAGACGTCGGACCCTCAGTCCAAACATCTTACCAGACATCTGACCTAAAATACAGACGTCTTAAAAAAAAACTTAAAAACATGGGGCTTAACACACACACATATTAACTGATTTTTAAAAGCACAACCCATATAAAAGGGCCCATCACATTTCAAAGCACATTCAAACCTAACCCTAATTAAAATAAAGTAAACATTGGCCTTAAGGATTTGCTCCCTCTTCGGAGCCCAAATCGAGATTATTTTCCATTATACTGTTTCTACCGTTCAATCTAATGTCTAGCTAGGGGAGCAGAATCAAACGATCGCAATTGGGGGGTATCAAAGAAACCTGATGCGAAATCCAAGGGAAAAACCTTCTCCCTAGCCCCTCCCTTTAAATGGTTGGATTGACCGGAAAGAAGTCGATCAAATCATTTCTTCATCTCAAGACAGGTTCTGGGAGTATGTAGGTCTTTAGGCTAACTCACTTAAGGACATGTTTGATTGTTTGTATTGTAAGGCACCTTTCTTCCTCTTATTCTGTCACAGATCCGTCAACATTCTATTCGCACTTCCATTCCTACCCTCCCACCACTACCTGCTCCCAAAATGATTATTATTCCAACCAGACTTATTCTCATCCATCTTCTAGTGGGGATAATCCTGATTGGGGATATAATTCTAGACCACCCTGTTCAGGATCTAACGCTAGATATCATGATCTTGATTGTTATCCTTCTCCAAGCTACATCGATTATAGATCACCGCCCTTATATAGACAACCTAATACCATCTACAATCAAGAAGGAAACACTCATCCTTACCCTTCCCCAGATTACAGTGCATATGGGTCATCACCTCTTTATGAACAACCTGAAATGATCTATTATTAGGGAGGGTATCAAGAACCTCAATTCGTTGAGTCCTCTGCACTGAACCTACACCTGCCCAACCCTGAACCAAACCATTTGGTTCAAGTTAACCAGGTCTAACATAAGGTGTTGGCTAACTTAAGAAATACCATACAATCTTTAGAAGCTCAGCCAATACCTTGTCTTAAAGAATTCAAGCCTCTGATTGAAATGATTGACGATCTTAATAAGTATTTGTTGGATTGGCTCTAGGATGTTAATGATAAGGACCCGGGTGAGTTTTTACTTGGGAAGTTATCGAAATTGAGGATGAGATTTGTGATTGCTCTAGTCCAATCTTGGGATGATTCCCAGGATGAACCCCTGTCAGGAGAGCCAATGCCAAAATCCGCTCAGGCACCTGTATGGGGGACACGTTTTACAAGACCAGGGTTGACCAAGTTGTTCTTGAGCAATAAAATAAGGATGAATTGAATTCTTCACTTGAGATCCCTAAGCCAGGGAACAAGGAAACATATGTCTCCATGAATCAGAAAGTGATTGATGATTTTGAGACATACATTAATGCAGATTTAGAATTCTTTGATTCTGAAGGTGAAGAATCATTTTGCGAAGTCTCACCTGAGTTCACAGCACATGATTTCAATGAGACGACTGGGCCTGAGGAATTTGATGAAGCATTTAATGGCCCTAAAATTAAGGAACTTGATTTTGTTGGGGCTCACATGGTGGATTCAGATCCTCATTTCATGACGAATATAATTCAAAGCCCATTCCTCAATCACACCCTGTTGAGCATAATGAAGATTTTGTTCTTGAGATTATTCAACCCAAGTCAATTCTAATTCATTCACAATTCTTAGACTTGGAAATTTCAGATAGGGTGATTGATACGCAGGAGGTCTCGGAATTCGAAATTCTGAATATGGAGGATAGGAATTAGGAATTGATGATATGGGAAGCCAATTCCAGAGGAAGCAAAAGATCGAGTCTAAGGGTTTCGATTTGTCTGAAACCCCCAACCTTCTACTAGGACCCTTATAACATTTTTAATTATGAGGATGTGCAACCCAAGCACAAATTCATTGATTATCCTTTTGAGCTTATTTTCTCTGTAATCAGACTTTTTAGTCTTGGGTTGCATCCTCACAAATCACAGGCTCGACCCCGCTTGCATGCTGATCTTAGGTTTTGGATAATTTTATCCAGAGCCTTAGATATACTCGATCATGGGGCATGGATCTGCAGCACAATCTAGTCCACATCTGTGGACATCTTTTCCTGGTAGGTCCAAAACTAGATTTTCTTATTCTGATTCTGACTTGCACATGTGAATTCTTTATTTCTTCTTTATTTGTATAGTGTGCCTAGCTGAAGGTACTAAATTCAGCACGTATACAGTTTCTTTTTCATCTCAGAGCCAACCTGTTAATCACGAAATTCATGTGCTTTCTTCTCTACTCCACTTTGTTTCATGTCTTTTTAATACAATGAGAACATTGCATTAGATAGGAATGGGGGGTGGATATTCATCTCTGAATCATCTTGTTAGCTCCGTAGATTGTTTTGTTTTCTCTTTATTTTTGAAAAAAAAAAGAAAAAAAATTGAATTAGGAAAAGAGAACTTAGGCTCTAGAAATTTGTTAACCATAGAAATGATACGATATGACCTGAACACTTAAACTCTTCAAGTCTTCAGGCTTAATCAGCTAAGGTGTTCACTAAAATGTGAACTTGTTTCTCAAGTCCTCTCCATTCTAAATTGAAATTTTAATTAATTAATAAGTTTGGGTAATAAATACACGACTTATCAACCCGCCCTCTGATTTGAGGGGACTTTAAGTCTAAGCATCTACACACACTTTGCACTGACTCACTTTTTGACGATTTTAACGGAATTGGATAGCTAATAAACCTTCTAGAGTAGTATGGCTGGCAAATTATCGTGGGTAACAGTCCATTGGTTGGTTGTTCAAAGCCTAGTCACACGACCATTCTCTTCTTGTTGTCTTTAGGTAAATCTTAGATCAGGGAAGCCACCTACTTAAAGAAAGAAAAGAAAAAGAAAAATATCCAAAAAGAAAAGAAATAGAAAAGAAGAAAAGAAAAAAAGAAATAAGCTACACTTCACCGCACGAGTATGGCTGGTAAGTTGTCGGTAGTAACAACTCATTGGCCGGTTGTTCATATCCCAGCTTAAGAAATACATGTATAATTCCTAAACACTTAGGACGAAGTGGAGTAGAATAAAGTGGGGAGATATATACTGGATTCGCTCTTGTGTTGACCATATAAAAATAAAAGTAAGGAGAAAGCTACCAGTCGGATAGATACACCTTTAGGCAGAAATTCTTTTAAGGTCACTTAGGGGTATAGAAACCCGAAGTTCGTTCTAATTGTCGATTAATGACTCTATCATATTTCACACATAAAGTTGCTTAGAACTTAAAGTTCTCTTCGAATCTTGGGTAGAGGAATGAAAAAAAAATGTAAAAGAAACAAGAAGAAAATGAAATTAGAAGAGGAATTTGACACTTCTTTGCTTTAGTGAAAACTCAGAATTAAATTAAATATTTGAAAGAAAAGTATCACATCATGGAATTATCAGAGATATGAAGGAGGAATAAAACACTTTCACCGTCAAGGTAAAATTTTTTTCTTCTAAAATTAAACACCTAATTTTAAAGTAAAATAATTTTAAAATTAGAAGTATCAAATGAAGAATTGAACCCCTAATTTTGATAATAAAAAATTCCCTTACAGACAATCTACTTCATGGTGATACTCTTTTCCCTAAAAGACACCTCGTCTTATGCACCATCCATTGTGAAAGCAAATTATGGTAATTGCCAATTCAATATGCGTGATCCCATTAATCAGAAAGGTGATTTTTCAGCCTATTAACCATTCTTGTTGATCACACCAGACATGTGCTATTGTATTAGCCCTATTTAAAAATTCCAATATATGTATGCAATTTTTATTTATGAATCTTGTTTCTTTTAATTTTTATGTATAATATTAAATAGCCATTTGTTTGATTGCCCTTTACACCGAAAACACAGTCAATCAAGATTACTTGTGGATTGATTGGGTTAGATTGGCACCTTATACAAAAGCATTATTTTTGGAACAACACCTGTAGATATATATATGAACATGTCCAGGACATATTTGTTGGCTTTCTTCTTAAATCTCACTACCTTGTGTTTTGAAGATAACACAAATCATTATAATCAATTCCCGTCTTTTAGGTACTTTACCAACAATCCATTCTACAGGTAACAACTAGATTTTTCTTTTCGTTTGAAAATGAGATTCCTACTCCAGTTACCTGCATGGATGGCAGAGAAAAGATGCCATCATACTCTACTACCTCTCAACATAAAGAAGAACTGACTTTATATGGAGCACTCGTTACCTTTCCTCCTTACGGGTCATGTGATGCCAACTTAGGTTTACACAAGACATGTGTTGTCGGGTATTTGGGGGGTTTCTATCGCACGGGCCAATATCTGATGACTTAATTAGATCAACTACTCCTCCTAAAGCATTTCGTCGTGATGTGTTCCCGAGGTGTAATCCTCATTATTAATGTGGCATATTTTTCCAAAGAGCACTGTTTTCTCACGTCCTTTTCCATGTTATTTTCCACACTCATCTATCCCTCCTAAAACGTTTTTCCCTTTTCAAATGATAGGCAATCGAGTGAAGAAAGGTTGCATACTTTCAAACTCACGTCATCGTCAAGGTTTGGTAAGTGGGATGAACAAAAGTGAAACTAAATTTTGATACCTAGTGATGAGAGCCGAAACAACAACCACATATTTTTACTTCGAGCAATCCAATATGTAATAATGATGTCTAATTAGTAAATAGTAGTTCGTCTATTTCAAAAAAAAAAATTTCTTTCTACTTGGACCAAATTGTTGAAGAAATCATTTCACAAATTAAGAGGGTGAAGCAGGGCCATTTCAGGACCCAATCCTTGGGATAAGTTTATCCTGAGACAATAAACATCGAGATAAGGGTTAGTGGGTCTACTTCCACTGACTAAACAATGCCTTGATTATTGGCATTTATGACCTTGTAAACGTTAGTACTTAGCCGAGATATCGTCTTGAAAAATACAAGTTTACCAAACCATGTCACCCGACTTTTTTTGTGATCTCATGCGAATGCCCTTTCAGTAGTCTCACGATCGGAGTAAAGTGGACTATTTTATCTTATTAATTAAGTAAGGTAATTCTGTATAATTACACCGAATTAAATTTCCCAGGAGGACGATTCCTAATTAGGGAAATTATATGAATTTATCGAGAACTAAATTTTACGAGGGTGTACATGTGTATAATCCAAATTTAGGTGAGTTGTGGTCACCAAATTGTTGACAAATCAACCACTAATTTCGCGTGGGACACACCAGTTGAGGTGTCTCGATATGGTCCTTGTCAAGTGACTATCGTTCGCAAGCTCATGATAACTTAAGCTCAAAATTTATAAAAATGTAGAATATGTTGCGTTTTGGAACATAGTGATTTTATTATATAGTTAGTATTTAACATAAAAAAATTTAAAATGTAGCGTAGGTCTATCATGTCTTACCTTATTAAAAAAGTTATCACTTTGTTATTTAATGAACATAGAGGTATATTTTTATTTTATATTAAAATGTATTTATGTAGAATGGTTGTGAAGTGTATATTATAATTTTGTATTTATGTAAAATAATTTTGAAGGTGATTTTTTTAATTTTATAGAAAGGTGATTTTATTGATTTACATTGATATATTTTGATTTTATATCAATATATTTTTTATTTAAAGTATCGATAATTTTTTAAGTACTAGTGATCCATCACATGATAATATTTATATTATCTTTTTTATGTAAATGAGAGATATGACATGTTTCATATTTTTAAATCTATCTTTTTCTGTTATTTCCACTTATTTATGTTGTAAAATTCATCATCTTATATATTTTTGTACCTATATCTTAACTTAAACTGACTATCAAAAACATGACCATCCATACACGATATCGATGTGTAGTTGGAATTGGTTACGGCTTTTTACGGTTGTCAGGCTTATCTATTAAGCAAAATGTTGTTAGAAGAAAGCTCCCATGACCTCGAATGTGATCAAAGTAACTCCAAGCAAAAGTTCCTAGATTTCTTATCAAATGACTGGATTTACTTGTTATCCGACAGTTTCGAGTCAAAACTCTTCCAAAGAATTTCGACTTATTTCACTCTCTCGTAATATGGTCCGACGGTTGATCCTGCGTTTTTCAAATTTGAGAAAAAAATCCTAGAATTTGTACAAATTATCGACTCAATCATGGATGTTACTTTTCCTATGCAAAAAGATGTCTGAAATTTATAACCAAACAAATCACTTTTTTTTTTCCCTATTGACATAAATAAAAGATTTTATTACAAATGAACGAGGTATTGCGAAATCATCTATATATCAGATCCTCAGTATAGACAGGGGGTCTTTTCCACGTCAAAGGATTCTCTGATATATATTTATGCGTGCATACTTTTCTCAAAGAGCACAGACAAATATATATTCGGTCGTCTGAAGTTGACGTTGTATGACGTTGTATGACGTTATCTGTGGATGGCTAAATTAAGTTAGAGAGAATTTGCATTTTGGTTGGAATGCTAACTAGATAACATTAATAAATATAAGATAAATCTATAATATATGTATACCTATGGACCCCTCATTGTAGTAACTTGCAAAGAGTTTATACTTTACGCATTAAAAGACTTGCTGACCTTGGCCATATCCTTTCGATTGCATCATGTTTCCTTAAAAAATAAAAATAAAAAGTTCAATATACCTTTAAGTGAAAGTTCACCTAATAATATTTAGTTATAAAATAAATTACATCGATAATTTTTACCCGTGAATCAAATTAGCTTTGTTACACTTCAATTTTGAATCAAATATCACATGTGATATTTACTTATAAATTAGATATCAACAATGATATTTTAAAATTGGATAAGAGTACACTACCACTAAACCCCTACATCCTATCAATAAATGCTCAGCTGAATAAACCCCAACCAGCACCTGTTCCCATTCCCCGAACAAACTGGGTAGAAATATGTTTTACAATGTAAAATACAATATAGAAGTAAGGATCGCATCACGTGAGGACTCTCTACTTGAGGGAGACATATCAACAGTATGTACTGATGCATTCACAATATCCTCAAAAAAATAATATAAGTACCGTCACGTGGTGAGGTACACCTCCACCTAAAAAATCATCACAAGTTATGAATCATTTTATACTGATGCAACATCATTTTATATTGGTGTAGAACCACATTACGCTAAAAAAAAATCACAAACGCTTTTGAACCATTTTACCTCAATATAAAACTAAATTACACTAAAAGAAATCACCGTTTAATTAATTTAAAACAAAAAATTACATTTATATTTGTGCATTTTCATTCAAAATAAAAAGTAATAGGTAAATTTTTAAAACTTTCATATAATTTTCCTTGTAAATTATATTTGTGATATTTTGTTCTCAATTAAATATCATTATCCATATCTACTTTCTAAAAAGTGCGTGACATTTCACGTCAATTTTTGCATTGCTTCAACGTGATCTTAAAAAAACTATGAAAAAGTAGGGGGGAAGGGAGAGAGATGGCACAACCGGAGAGGATGAGATATGAGAAAAGTGGCAAATTAATGTGAATTAATCGAAAGAAATTGTCAACTCTAATATTTTCCATCATTTTATGTAAGAACCTGTTATTTTTTAATTTTTTAAGATGTCTGGAGTCTCAATCAGACGTCTGGACACGTTCCTGGATGTCTGAAAGTGAAACTTTTCGTACTGCGCATTGCGCTCTGCGCACAGAGACCCGCTCTCACCTTCGCCCTCACTCTGTAAACCCTAAACCCTCTTATATATACCCCCCTCCTTTCTCCTCTCCACTCCACACACCACAGCCACTACCACCTTCGATTTCTTGTGCGGGAGCGGCGAGGGGGTGAGTGAGGGAGAACAAGAGAGAGGAAGGAGGAGAGCGTGGAAGGTCAGAGGACCTTCGGGAGCTCGGTGGAGCTCGCACGGCCGACGGCGGGCGCGCGTGCGAGGAGGAGAGGGCTCGGGGAGGGGGCCTCCCGGCCCTCTGCAGCAGCTGGAGCTGCTGCGGTGCATGGCGGGCGAGCAGAGCGAGCTGCGAGGAGTTTCTAATATTGGGATTTTTCTAGTATCAGACGTCCGGAGAGTCGACCAGATGACCGTAGCGGCAGCTGGACGTCCAGGCCTGAGACCAGACATCTGAAAGCACTCATATCTCAAGGTACGTTCTTTTTCGCGGTTACGGCCATGCAGGCCTCACTGCAGAAGCTGGTCTGGCTTGATTTAGACCTGCAATTTCGTACACAGGTAAAGGCTCTTGGGAAGGCACGCGAAACTCTTTTTCATGCGTTTTTGGACGTTTGATCACATCACCAGACGACCGGAGGCATTGTCCGACGTTTGGAACTACCTTCAGATGATCGTAGAAAAGGTCTGGACATCTGAGGATACCGCAGGAACATAGGGTAAGACCTGATGCCTTTTAAGATGTCTGGGATTATTCCCAGATGTCTGATTTTGAACAGTAGGCACGTTTTTAACTTGGTTAGGATTCGATCGGGGTCCGTTTTACGCAAATGAAATGCCTCTACATTCCTCTTGAGTTCCTCTACGTACCAGAGTCTGTTTTACACTGTTCTGAACTCTCATTTCGTGATGTATTCCCTAGTATAGGGTTTCATCCTGCCATGCGTTTGGGGCTCGCAGAGACGTCTGGGTCAGCGGTTCAAGCTCCCATTACTCCCGTGATTCCTGGTAGAGTGATTTATTTCTGTTAATAATATTTAAATAAGAATATGCTTGTGGAAATAGCCAAATGGAACCCTAAGATGTGGCATGAACCTAGGGTAGAGAAATGAATGAGCTTGTTTGTACTATGTTACGACCCGGTTCCCAAATCCCTACAGGACACGAGACCGGACCGACTCGACTGATCCCAAAACCCAGTTATCGAACGAGAAAGTAACCAAAAAGTAATAAAATATACCAAATTCACCATGCAAGTAACTAACAGTAACAAAAGTACAGTAGTAAAGAAATAGACTACTACAGTACACACCACCACAACAAAAGAAAAGTAAACGAGTACAGGATTATAAGGTTCACAATGAAAGAGTACAGAATATAAAGGTACAGAACTACTTACTACTACAACGGTACAAAAACTACGACTACTGGGCTCTACTAGGCCCAACACCCTCTGCAGCTGTGTGCTCTGGCTGCTCAACACCTGGACCTGAAAAGAGTTATGAGTACAAAAAATCAGCAAAAGCTGAGTAGAGTGGCAACCAACTAACTAAAATAGTAAAGTGGACAGGTAGCTGTTGTTTTCAATTTCTTTCTTTCTTTAACTAGTTATTCTTTCTTTCATCACTTGGATTATTTATCAGGTCTCTTTCTTGATCTCAAATGTTCCGCGTGGGAATGATCTTGATTGCAGTATTTTCCGAAAAGTAGAAGTAGCACGTGGTGCTCTCCTGGCCGGGAGAGTCCCCCGTGGTCGTCCTACACCCAGTCAACCACCCCAGGGTCACTGACAGACGTAACGGTGACTACGGCATGCGCGATAGACGCATGGGTAGCTACCCCGCACTGGCACGCGGTCAGTCGTTTCCGTTAACCGGTGTGTCCAAAGCATAGCACGGAACCAGTATAAGGCATAGCCCTCTCAGTAACAGGGGTCTAGCCCCTCAACAGTATCCAAATAGGGGTCTCGCCCCTCCACAGTCCGCGTACCCTCGCCTGACTACCCTGGTTTGCCCAGTAGGCCTAACAAGTCGGTGTAAGGCGGCTAGCTGAACCCCGAGCCCCGTGGGGTAGCTAGCTCTCTCCTTACACTAGTAGCTTTCCCTGGTACAGTGTACACGAGGGCCACCGAGTCGGTGCAAAGTGGCCAATCCTAACCACGGGTCCCAACCCAAGGGCAGCTAACTCCACTCTACACTAAACAGAGGGACAGTTGCTTTCCTTGGTACTCCGTACTCAAGGACCAGCTCACTTCCCCATTCCCAGTTCCATTCCATTTATTTTCAGGAGTTCTACTCCTAATTCCCCGTAGGGTTCATGCTCATGTTTCTCAGGCCAAGTTATACCAGGTTTCATCATTTCTATTTTCATTTCTCAAGTTCTACACATGTAACAAGTAACTTTATTGTTCACATTCCAAGTTTATTTACAGGTAGCTTGTGTTTCCAACATTCGATCTTCTATTTCCATTTCATATACATGCAGCTCATATCATGACATTTAATGTGGACAATAGAAATTTCATGCAATAGTTTACTAGCACAAGTACTTTGCATTTCACAGGCAGCTGTTATTAATTTACAAGCAAGTTTCATTATTCTACCTACTCATTCAAGCCATCCACTCATTCGATACATTCATTGTAACGACCCGGTTCCCGAGTCCCTACGAGACACGAGAACCGGACCGACTCGACTAATCCCATGACCTAGTCGTCCAACGAGGAAGTAACCAAAAGAGCAGTAAAATAAACCACATTCAGCATGAATATAACTAACAGTAAGGAAGTACAGCAGTAAGGAAAGAAACTACTACAGTAGATACCACCACAACAGTAGAACAACATTTATCGTATAACAAGAACTGCAGGTAAAGAAAGTACAGCGGAAACAAAAACTACTCACTAGACCAGAAATAAAAGAGGTACAAAAGACTGTGGTAAACTCTACTGGACCCTACTCGGCCCAGCGTCCTCTGCAGCCGCCGACCCTGGCTGCTCAACACCTGGTCCTGAAAAAGGTAACGAGTGTAACACGTCAGCAAAACGCTGAGTAGAGTGGCAAACTAACTAAAGGCAACAGTAGAGTGTACAGTAGCTGTTATGTTCTATTACTTCCTTTATTCACATCTTTCAATTTTCTCACTATTTCATTTATTTCTCAGATCCTTTACTTGATCTCGAATGTCCTCATGGGAACGATCTTGATTGCAGTCTTTTCCAAAAGTAGAAGTAGCACGTGGTGCTCTCCTGGCCGGGAGAGTTCCCCGTGGTGATCCTACCCTCAGTCAACCACCCCAAGGTCACTGACAGACGTAACGGTAACTACGGCACGCGCGATAAACGCACAGGTAGCTAAGCCCGCACTGGCACGCGGTCAGTCGTTTCCGTTAACGGGTGCGCCCAAAGCACAGCACGAAACCAGGGCAGAGCCCTCTCAGTAACAGGGGTCCAACCCCTCCACAGTAACCAAACCGGGGCCTTGCCCCTCCACAGTCCGCGCACCCTCGCCTGACTACCCTGGTTTGCCCTAGTGGGCCTAACAAGTCGGTGAAGGAGGCTAGCAAAACCCCGGGGCCCGTGGGGTAGCTAGTACTCTCCTAACACTAGTAGCTCTCCTCGGTACTACGTACACGAGGGCCAACAAGTCGGTACAGAGCGGCCAATCCTAACCCCGGGTCCCTGGGGTGGCTGGCCCCACTCTGCACTAAACAGGTACAGGTACTTCCCTTGGTACTGCGTACCCAAGAGACAGTACAAACTACATCTCAGTTCCATTCCTTTTTCTTTCCAGGAGTTCCACTCCTAATTCCCCGTAGGGTTCCAGCTCTTTATCTCAGAACATCATATGTTTCACTTTCCAGTTTCACGTTCTCACAATCCATGATCTCAATCATGTTTCTTTATTCATAACAGGCAGCTGTTAATTCAATTTACAGGCAGCTTTATATTCCTTTCCATTTTTCCAAGACTGCAGTATTATCCATTCCACTAGTTTTTCCATCCTAGGGTTCATGCCACATCCTAGGATCTAGCATACAACTAGTTTTCCAGCCCTAGGATTCATGCATCACCTAGGAGCTATCATTCCATACATTTCTCATTCCTAGGATTCATGCAATGTCCTAGATTCTAGTTATGGTTCCATACTTTAACATATTTTATTAATAAACTTAAGCCACTCTACCAGGTACAACGGGAGTAATGGGGGCGTGATCGGGAATCTCGCGTACCTCCGCGACTCTCAAGACTGCAACTGAACGAGGTCCTATCACAAGGATCAAACACAAGGAGTGTCTCAAAACAGTGTATAGCTACTGTAGACGGGTAGAGGAATTAATTCTGAAAAGAACGCAACTCGAATCGCGGAAACGGAGCCCGAACGGGCCCTAAACGGGTCGAAAAAGAGGATACTGTGCAAGATCAGACGTCTGGAACTTCTTCCTGACGTCTTAAAGAGTGGATCAGAGAATTACCTGTCCAGCGTGGTTTCCCAGACGTCCAGAGGTCTGCGGGGACGTCTGTCCTAGCTCCCAGACGTCCGATGGTCACCCCGGACGTCTGGAGGTCACTCCCGCCGTCTGGTACAACTTCCAGACGTCTGATTCTGGAAATTTTTCCAGAATTAGGGCGCTACTCGGCCTCCGCTCGCGACGTCGCCCATGTCGCACCTCGCGTGCCTGCTGCTCAGACTGCAGTAGGTCCCTCTCTGTGTCGTTCCGCGCCCCCTGCGCCCTCCGCCGGCCGGCCAAGCCACTCCGGCGAGCTCGCCCTCACGGCAGAGCTCCGGTCTCGCACGCCGCACCTCCTCCGCGCTCACTGCGGCCGCCGCTGCCGCCCTCGCGCTCACGCTCATGCTCACTGGCTGAAGGAGGAGAAGGAGGAGACGGTGGAGACGGGAGGGGAGGCGTGCCCTTTTAAGGCCGCGCGGAGAGGAGAGAGAAGGATTCACGGCAGGGGAATCCTACAGCCGCAGGAGGGAAGAAGGCGAATATGCGGTCTGCGCGCTCAGGCGCGCAGACGACTCGCGTGTTTCGAAAATAACGGATTTCCAGACGTCTGGAAACTATCCCAGACGTCTGGTCAGACGTCTGGACAACCCTCCAGACGTCTTAAAAGACGTCTGCGCCACACGCTCGTTACAATATAACAAACTCAAAGGAAGTTTCGTCCCCGAAACTTGCGCCAACTAGGGTGCGGGAAAAGACGTCCGAAAAACCATAACAAACTCAAAGAGGATCGAAGCCGGTCCGAAAAGACGTACCAGCGAAAAGCTTCGGGTACCGCTCCCGCATTACCGCCTCAGGCTCCCAGGTAGCCTCCTCGTACCGCTGGCTCCTCCACAAAACCTTTACCAGGGGTACTTGCTTTCGTCTCAACCGGCGGACGGCTCGGTCTAGGATCTGCACTGGGCCCTCGGGGTAGGTCAGGTCGTCGCTCACCTCGACGCTCTCGTGACTCTACTTCCTTACTATTAGTTATATTCATGCTGAATGTGGTTTATTTTACTGCTCTTTTGGTTACTTCCTCGTTGGACGACTAGGTCTTGGGATTAGTCGAGTCGGTCCGGTTCTCGTGTCTCGTAGGGACTCGGGAACCGGGTCGTTACATTCATTCTAGTGTTTCTGGTCCTATGCTTCATGCCATATCCTAAGTTCTAGTCATTCATTTCACACATGCATTTAGGTTTCAATTATATGAAGGGGGAAGCTACTCTACCAGTCAACCTAGGAGTAATGGGGGCTTGATCGACAGGTCCACGTGCCTCAGCAAACCCCAAACCAGCAACAGAACGAGGCCCAATTACAAGGATCATTCATAAGAAATCACTCAGATCAGTATAAAAGGTATTCTAATAAGTAGAGGAAAGTATACAAAGAACAACGGAATCTTAATTGCGGAAATCAGACCTCAAACGGACCCTAAATAGGTCAAAAATAGAAATTCTGATTCACATCAGACGTCTAGAACACCTTCCAGACGTCTTAAAAGAGCCCAGAACTATACCTCACTCCTGTGCCACTCCTCAGACGTCCAGGAACCCTGCGGAACCGTCTGGACCCAGTTCCAGACATCCGACCACTTCTCAGGACGTTTGGAAACGCTTCCCGCCGTTTGGTGCCTCGCCCAGACGTCTGATCTGCGTGGGATGGCGTGTCCCGCACCTTCCCGAAATGAATCCTACACGTATCGACGTAATCTTCTTAATACGGCACGAAAAATTACCTCGGCGGAATGGCCTGCATGGCCGTATCCGCAAAGGAAGTGTAAGGCGCAAAACTCACCTTTCAATCATCTGGAACCTCCTCCAGACGTTGTCCGCGTTGTCTGGATGTCGATCCAGACATCTGAATCTAGAAAAGTTCCAGAACCAGAACTGCAGTAGCTTGCCTTCTTGCGTCGCACGCTGCCGTGCCACGCCTGCTCGCCTGCTGCTTCGGTTGCAGCAGTGTCGGGGAGGTCCTCCCCGATGCACCTCTCTGCCTAGCGCACACGTCGGCCAGCCGCAGGCTCTCCGGCAGCTCCCTCACGAGCTCATGCTAGCTCTCCTTTCCTCCCCTCGCTGCTCCTCCTTCCCTCCCATGCCGATCACGCTCTCGCTGGAGGAGGAAGAAGGGTGGCTGGAGGTGGGGTGGTTTGAGGGAGAGGAGAGGACTTAAATAGCATGTGGGGTTAGGGTTTCGTCGGCGAGGGAGAGAGAGAGAGAGAAACGAGGCTGCGTACTGTCTGCGCGCAGACGCAAGGACGTACACAAAATATTTGATTTTCAGACGTCTGGGAAGGTGTCCAGATGTCTGACCAGACATCTGACTGATAACACCACGCAAGGGGGTAGTAATTAGGTTGAATATGGCCCATCTTTAGAATAAAAGGCACAACATAAAGTAGAATAGGAGCGTTGCATGCATCAAGTACCAAGATTGCTTATAAACCGTATTAATGGCCATTTGTGTAAAGTATTTGTCAAAGTAGGCCTCAGATGAGCAATCGGATCACACGGATGGATTCAGGACGACGAACGGAGTCCAACGGACTCAAGATCAGCCAAATCCGACATCCGGAGCTCCCACAATGGGCCCAAGAAATCAGGACCGTTGATCTGGAGATCAACGGCCCAGAACCCGCCACGTCGCCCTGCCCCCGCCGCTCTCTCGCACTCAAGCCAGCCAAGAACGAATCTCGGCCATTGATCTTCGATCGAACGGCCGAGATCCGCGCGCTCGCCCGCGGTCGCCGCGACAAAGCGCGGGCGTGGCGCAACGGTTAACGCGCACGCCCGCGTCGCAGCGACGCGCGTTCGAATCGCGCGGAGCGGAAATCAAGCGCGAGCGAAGGGCGCGACGAAATTGAGCCGCCCGATCAGCAGCGGGCGGTCAGGATTGCGCCACGCGGCGCGACGACAGCGCCCGAGCGCCCACGCGCGCGCGCACGCCGGGCGGAAACGCGCGTGCGCACGCGTGCCCGAAGCAGGATCTCAGCACGGGCGCGGGAGGATCTCAGCCGTCCGATCTTCGATCGGACGGCTCTCGCTCATCATCCACGGATCGCGCTTGGAGAGAGAGAGGGGGCGGGCGGCTGACCGGCGGCAGAAGGCCTTCACCGACGTATCTGGAAGCGGTTTTAGCGACGTTCTGGATGTCGCTAAAGCACATTCTTCTTTTAGGAAGCCCTTAACTCTATTTAAACCCCCTTCTACCACCATTCAAGGCATCCTCTCCCACTTGCAACTACTCCACTCCTCTCCTAGCTAACTCTTGTAATCGCCGGAGACGACGAGCCGCCGACGGATCCTCCTCCACCGCCGTGGCTGCCTCGTCGCTCTCCACTCTCTCTCTACCTCTCTCTCTCTCTCTTTTAAGCTTTCATTTACTTTTGTTGAAGCATGTATTTAATGTTGTAAACCATGAATTATGAATGCATGTTTAATGAAATTATTTTCCATTTAGTTGCCATTTTAATTTTTGTTTAAAATGCATAATCAAAACCAAGAGCTTTCTAACCCTAAACTCTCTCTCTATCTCTCGCTTTTCAAAACCGTCTCTTTCGCAAGCAAAACTCCGCCTTTTTCGTGACAACAAGTGGTAAACAAAACCCGATTTCCATGCCTCCCTGAGATCGACACTCGGACTCACCTCCGTTTACTTCTTTTAAAACCGACGTATCAAGTGCCACTATAACGACACCTCTTAACACACACGCACGAAGGCATGTTAGTTTTTGGCGCCGTTGCCGGGGAGGCAATGGATTTGTTTTATCACCTCCATTCCACACTCATTCTCACATCGTCTAATGCCCTATTTGCCTTTTTACTTGACGGTTGCAGAAATTCGGCGCATGGACGACGAAGCGACGCATTCCACGACGGTAGCAAGGGAGTAGGCGCCTCGAGGACCGATAGTGAGTACCCTCGCTCTCATTGTTTGCTTGCGTGAAAAAGCTAAAAAAAAATCATAAAAACTAAAAAAATTGGCGTGATGAATGATTGCTTGACCCACATTCTTAACACATCACCCTACAAAAAAATGTACACTCTAATATGCTGGATAAATTCTTGGAGTGTTCTTTTCTCTTTCTCTTGAGTGGTGTTTGCGAAGCCACCGTGAGTTGACCTGGGCCGCACCACTCAACCCTAAAACTGACTCATCTAATAGAAGCTGCACGATTATCAGGATAAGTACACTAGGGTTTTAGAGCCTCTACAAAATAAAAGGAAATCTACTTTCACTAAGTTGTGTGCAGAACTTGACGTGCCCACTGAAACTTGTTTGAAAACATTAAGACACGTCAACCCTAAAAAGTACTCAAGTAAGGATGAAACACTAAAAGACACTATATCTTAGCAAATCCTTGCTTGAAAATCATGTTTTGCTAGAAGCACACACTTTGAAAGTGGAACATTAAGAGGCACCACCCCAATCAACGCCTCATCACATCACCCTAAGCACAAGCACTATCCTAACCCTTTAAAACTGAGTAGACGTGCCCTAGGCAGGACTGAGTTAAGTCTCAAAAGGTGAGGTTTTGTTTGCTAGGCACTTGGCTTTCATTCCCTTGGTAGAATCTGGTGACTAGGCTGCGGGGCAGTATCAAACGACCGCGGTTGTGGGGTCTATGGAACCGAAGGCACAAGCCAAAGGAAGAACCTTCCCTGCAATCCCCTCGTAATCAACCTGGCCAGATTAACCTCGGGAAGGGGAGTCCAGTGCTTACGGACTTAATCAACCTTTGTGAGATTTCTAGGTCTTCTAAGGAATATACCATAAGGACTAGGCTTGTTTGCTTGGTTGAGGACACAACTCTCTCGCATCTGTTCTTCCCACATCCCTCCATTTCTTCCAAACCATGGATTTCAATACCTGTAACGAGCGCGTGCCCCAGATGTCTTTTAAGACGTCTGGGAGGTGGCCCAGACGTCTGTAAAGACGTCTGGGATCACATCCAGACGTCTGACCAGACGTCCGGGATAGTTTACAGACGTCTGGCGAACAGTTATGCTCGCACGGGATATTCGTCTGCGCGCCTGTGCGCGCAGACCTGCGTTCTACCCTCTTTCTCTGCAGCTGCAATCGGCTGCGACCGCCTTCTCTCTCCTCTCCGCACGGCGTTAAAAAGGGGGGGCGTGCCTCCCCTCCAGTCTCCACCATCTTCCTCCTTCTTCTCCTGCCTGTGCGCGAGAGCGAGCGGACGCGAGGGCGCAGCGGCAGCGGCAACCGCAGTAAGCGTGGAGGAGCTGCGGCGTGCGAGGGCGGGGCTCTGCCGTGAGGGCGAGCTCGCCAGGAGCGGCTTGGCCGGCCGGCGGAGGGCGCAGGGGGCGCAGAGCGTCGCGGAGAGGGACCTGCTGCGGGCGGAGCAGCGTACGCGCGAGGTGCGACGCGGGCGGCGTCGCGAGCGGAGGCCGAGCAGGGCTCTGATTCTGGAAAAATTTCCAGAATCAGACGTCTGGATTGATATCCAGACGGCAAGGTCGACGTCTGTGAGATCATACAGACGTCTGAAAGGTGAGTTTCCGCTTTCTTCTTCCTTTTTGTCGACTGACCGTACTGAGGGAGGGGGGTTGGCTGTGCGCAGGTGTTCTGATTCGTCATCCTTTGCGAATCAGACGTCTGGAAGTTGTACCAGACGGCGGGAGTGACCTCCAGACGTCCAAAGTGACCATCGGACGTCTGGGATCTAGGAAAGACGTCCCTGCAGACTTCTGGACGTCTGGGAAACCACGCTGAGCAGGTAATTCTCTGATCCACCGTTTAAGACGTCTGGAGGGAGTTCCAGACGTCTGATTTTGCACAGTATCGTCTTTCTCGACCTGTTTAGGGCCCGTTTGGGCTCCGTTTTCCGCGATTCGAGTTGCGTTCGTTTCAGAATTAATTCCTCTACCCGCCTACAGTAGCTATACACTATTTTGAGACACTCCTTGTGTTTGATCCTTGTGATAGGACCTCGTTCGGTTGCAGTCTTGAGAGTCGCGGAGGCGCGCGGGATTCCCGATCACGCCCCCATTACTCCCATTGTACCTGGTAGAGTGGCTTTAAGTATTAATAAAATCTGTTAAAGTATGGAACCATAACTAGAACCTAGGGCATTGCATGAATCCTAGGAATGAGAAATATATGGAATGATAGCTCCTAGGTGTTGCATGAATCCTAGGGCGGGAAAACTAGATTGTATGATAGATCCTAGGATAT
Source organism: Thalassia testudinum (assembly GCA_037157565.1). Taxonomy (NCBI): domain Eukaryota; kingdom Viridiplantae; phylum Streptophyta; class Magnoliopsida; order Alismatales; family Hydrocharitaceae; genus Thalassia; species Thalassia testudinum. The sequence continues at coordinate 112,787,368 of JAZHRO010000039.1, read as the reverse complement.
GGCATGAATCCTAGGGTGGAAAACTAGTGGAATGTATATTACTGCAGTCTTGGAAAATTGGAAAGGAATATATATAAAGCTGCCTGTAAAATTAATTAACAGCTGCCTGTTACGAATAAAGAAACATGTTTGAGATCATGGATTTTGAGAATGTGAATCTGGAAAGTGAAACATATGATGTTCTGAGATAAAGAGCTGGAACCCTACGGGGAATTAGGAGTGGAACTCCTGGAAAGAAAAAGGAATGGAACTGAGATGTAGTTTGTACTGTCTCTTGGGTACGCAGTACCAAGGGAAGTACCTGTACCTGTTTAGTGCAGAGTGGGGCCAGCCGCCCCAGGGACCCGGGGTTAGGATTGGCCGCTCTGTACCGACTTGCTGGCCCTCGTGTACGTAGTACCGAGGAGAGCTAGTAGTGTTAGGAGAGTACTAGCTACCCCACGGGCCCCGGGGTTCTGCTAGCCTCCTTCACCGACTTGTTAGGCCCACTAGGGCAAACCAGGGTAGTCAGGCGAGGGTGCGCGGACTGTGGAGGGGCAAGGCCCCGGTTTGGTTACTGTGGAGGGGTTGGACCCCTGTTACTGAGAGGGCTCTGCCCTGGTTCCGTGCTGTGCTTTGGGCGCACCCGTTAACGGAAACGACTGACCGCGTGCCAGTGCGGGCTTAGCTACCTATGCGTTTATCGCGCGTGCCGTAGTCACCGTTACGTCTGTCAGTGACCTTGGGGTGGTTGACTGAGGGTAGGATCACCACGGGGGACTCTCCCGGCCAGGAGAGCACCACGTGCTACTTCTACCTTTGGAAAAGACTGCAATCAAGATCGTCCCACGAGGACATTCGAGATCAAGTAAAGGATCTGAGAAATAAATGAAATAATGAGAAAAATTGAAAGATGTAAATAAAGGAAGTAATAGAACATAATAGCTACTGTACACTCTACTGTTGCCTTTAGTAGTTTGCCACTCTACTCAGCGTTTTGCTGACGTGTTACAGTCGTTACCTTTTTCAGGACCAGGTGTTGAGCAGCCAGGGTCGGCGGCTGCAGAGGACGCTGGGCCGAGTAGGGTCCAGTAGAGTTACCACAGCTTTGTACCCCTTTTTTTTTGTTTCTGTCCTAGTGAGTAGTTTTGTTTCCGCTGTACCTTCTTTACCTGCAGTTTTTGTTATATAATAAATGTTGTTTTACTGTTGTGGTGGTGCCTACTGTAGTAGTTTCTTTCCTTACTGCTGTACTTTCTCACTGTTAGTTATATTCATGCTGAATGTGGTTTATTTTACTGTCTTTTGGTTACTTCCTCGTTGGACGACTGGGTCTTGGGATTAGACGAGTCGGTCCGGTTCTCGTGTCTCGTAGGGACTCGGGAACCGGGTCGTTACAAGATGGTATCAGAGCAAGGTCGTCCCGAGAAGTGAATCAACTGACTGGAAAATAACCAATTCACATGTTTATAGCTAGAGTAGCCACCACAACATATCTCTTGATATGAGCTCTTAGAAGTGTTGTTAGGTACCATCTGTTTTGACGTTTCCGTTTTGTTTCGTGTCTCCTTGCAGGAGATGCCTCGTCGTGGGACTGGCGAGACTGGCCGCGGGCGCGGCCGAGGGGGAGGTCGGCGAGGTGGACGTGCTGTCGTTGACGTCTCGGTGGATCAGCCACCACTCCCTGGCATCCAGGCCCAGGACCTCGCCAGACTGATACGGGATATTGTACAAGAGGAGCTCCACCCACCGCCCCGAGCACCTCCTCCTGGGGTTGCAGAGGGGGAGTCCTCTGTGGGGCCACGCGACGGACGCGGCGCTGGACACGAGGGAGGGGATGGGCCCCTGTCGCCCCCACCTTCCTCCGACACTTCTGTACACGAGGCACCTTCGCCTGGAGGTGCACCAGCACCTCCCCTACAGCACCACTTCGAGCTTTTCGGACAGTTCCGGAAGCTGAAGCCCCCCTCCTTCAAGGGGGATGAGGACCCGACCGAGGCAGAGGACTGGCTTGAGCAGCTGGAGAAGATCTTCGACACCCTTCGCCCCCCGGTGGAATGCCGCGTGGCCTTTGCCACATACCAGCTGGAGAGTGCGGCACACCGGTGGTGGAGGGCGGTCCGGGGACAGGAGAGGGACGAGCCGACGTGGGACCAGTTCGTCACCCTTTTCTGCGAGCAGTACTTTCCCCAGACGTGGCAGGACCAGAGGAGGCGGGAGTTCCACACTCTCCGCCAAGGGACGATGACCGTGAGCGCGTACCGCACGCGTTTCTTGGAGCTGTCCCGCTTTGCAGCGACAGCGGTAGCCACTGAGGAGGAGCACCTTTGGAGGTTCACCGAGGGGCTCCGGCCTGCGATCCGGGGGTATGTCAAACCCCTGAAGCTTCCAACGTTTTCGAGGGTGGTAGAGGCAGCCATGACTTACGAGGAGACCAACCCGTCCGCGCGAGAGACCGACGGCGGGCGGAAGAGGCCCTTTCAGCCAGACTTCTCACAGGGCCGGCGAGAACGGGGACACGTGGCGTCCGCAGGAGAGCCGTCACGTTGTGCAGGGCCATCAGTGGCCTTTGGGGGCCCTCGACAGGGGCCAGTCGCCAGCACCGGACCCCCACCGAGCAGACAGCAGGGACTCACTGAGGGCGGGAGTCGGGTTCCCCTCTGCTACCAGTGTGGCCAGCCGGGCCACATCAGGAGTGACTGCCCATCTAGGGCAGGAGGTCAGCAGATACTTCCCGCGCAGAGCACTGGAGGGCGCGCAGGAGGCCGCGGTTTCCAGGCGCGAGGAGGAGGACCGCAGTCGCGAGGAGGGTACCGGCCAGCACCTACCCGTCCGACGCAGAGTGTGGCTGCTTCGTCCGCACCTAGAGCTGAGGGGCGTATCAACGCCCTAACACACAGGGACGCCAGAGCTTCGGGATCCGTGGTAGCAGGTATGGTTTCAGTTTCTGGCAAACTCGTTTACACGCTTTTCGATTCCGGCGCTACGCACTCGTTTGTCGCAGACAGTTTCGCAGTTAGTTTGGACCAGGATTATACATTGTTAGAGAACCCGTTCGTAATCAGAGGTCCGAGTGGTCAGCTGTTTGTAGCTGAGGAGGTGTACACGGGTTGCGGGGTCAGCATCGGGGGACACAGCCTGCCAGCTGACTTGATTATGATACAGATGGAGGACTTTGGGGTGATCCTGGGGATGGATTGGCTGTCCGCTTACCACGCCTTGGTAGACTGCTTCGAGAGGAAGATTGTCTTCTCCATTCCGGAGTTGCCTTCCTTCGAGTTTCACGGGCAGCCAGTGGACGGAGGTTTCAGGTGCATTTCGGCACTTCGGGCGGCGAGACTTTTGAGCCAGGGGTGTGAGGGCTTCTTAGCTTGTGTGGTGGCAGAGCACAGCCCCGTGGCAGACTTCCAGAGCATCCCGGTGGTCAGAGAGTACCCCGACGTGTTTCCAGACGAGTTACCAGGACTACCGCCCGAGCGTGAGATCGAGTTTGAGATCTCACTAGTACCAGGGACCAGCCCCATCTCCACCGCGCCATACAGGATGGCACCGCTTGTGCTGCGAGAGCTCAAGTCTTAGTTGCAGGACCTTTTGGAGAAAGGTTTCGTGAGGCCCAGTGCGTCTCCCTGGGGAGCCCCGGTACTGTTTGTGAAGAAGAAGGATGGGACCCTACGCCTTTGTGTGGACTACCGACAGCTGAATAGGGTCACCATCAAGAACAGATATCCGCTGCCGAGGATTGACGATTTGTTTGACCAGTTGCGGGGTGCCACGGTGTTTTCCAAGATCGACTTGAGGTCTGGATACCACCAGTTGAGGATCAGGGAGACCGACGTCTCCAAGACAGCTTTCCGCACCCGCTACCGACACTACGAGTTTTTGGTCATGCCGTTTGGGCTGACCAATGCCCCCGCTGCTTTCATGGACCTGATGAACCGGGTGTTTAGACCGTACTTGGACCAGTTTGTGGTGGTTTTCATAGATGATGTACTCATCTATTCTAGAGATCGGACGCAGCACGGACAGCACTTGCGGATGGTTCTGGACACTCTGAGACGACGCAGGCTGTACGCCAAATACAGCAAGTGCGAGTTCTGGTTGAGGGAGGTGACCTTTTTGGGTCATGTGATCTCTGGAGATGGCCTGGCGGTGGATCCCGCCAAGGTCGAGGCAGTGCTCAGGTGGGAGAGACCGCGTTCAGTCACTGAGATTCGCAGTTTCCTGGGACTGGCAGGTTACTACAGACGGTTCATCAGAGGGTTTTCGCAGATTGCACGTCCTATGACACAGTTGACTCGGAAGGATGTGCCTTTCGCTTGGACAGACACCTGTGAGGCGTGTTTTCTGGAGCTGAAGGAGAGGTTGACCTCGGCTCCCGTGCTCACCATCCCTGACAGTAGTGGCGGGTTCGTTGTGTACACGGACGCTTCCTTGCAGGGGTTAGGAGGTGTGCTCATGCAGAGGGGTCACGTGGTCGCTTACGCCTCGCGGCAACTGAAGCCCCATGAGCATACCTACCCTACCCACGATCTAGAGTTGGCAGCTGTTGTCTTCGCGCTGAAGACATGGCGGCACTACTTGTACGGTGAGACCTTCGAGATTTTTACAGATCACGAGAGCCTCAGATATCTTTTTGACCAGAAGGAGCTCAACATGAGACAGAGACGTTGGTTGGAGCTCCTGAAGGACTACGACTGCAGCATCTCCTACCACCCGGGAAAGGCCAATGTGGTGGCTGACGCCTTGAGCCGTAAGGCGCCCGCACGCTTGGCCAGTCTACAGTTACAGAGTTGGAGCCTTTTGGAGGAGGTGGGCAGTTGGCGACCTCTAGAGTTACGAGGGTACTGTGGGGCAGTGACGGTGACACGGCAGACCAGACCAGAGTTGATAGACCGCATCATCACGGGACAGATGGCCGATCCGTACTTGCAGTCTTTGCGCGACAGAGTACTGTCAGGGGACCCAGGGGACTTCTCTTTCACAGACCAGGTGTTACGCTTGAGGGGACGGCTGTGCGTCCCCAGAGACGAGGAGCTGTTGAGAGAGCTCCTGACTGAGGCACACGGTTCCAGATTCACCATACATCCCGGAAACACGAAAATGTACCATGACTTGAGACGCGAGTTCTGGTGGAGAGGGATGAAGCGGGATGTGGGTGAGTTCGTGCAGCAGTGCTTAGTGTGCCAGCAGGTGAAAGCCGAGCATCAGAGGCCTGCAGGGCCGCTTCAGCCGCTTCCAGTGCCAGAGTGGAAGTGGGAGAGCATCACCATGGACTTGGTGGTGGGCTTACCTGTTACCCAGCGAGGACACGACGCAGTCTGGGTAATAGTGGATAGATTGACGAAGACGGCACGATTCTTGCCGATCCGAGTCACTTTGGGACCAACGCAGTTGGCAGAGAGGTATATCCGTGACGTGGTGCGACTACACGGAGTTCCGCGGGAGATCGTATCCGACCGGGATACCCGCTTTACGTCCCAGTTTTGGGCTGAGTTTCAGCAGGCTTTGGGGACGAGGTTGAGGTTTAGCACGGCTTACCACCCCCAGACGGACGGACAGTCGGAACGCACGATACAGACACTTGAGGACCTTTTGCGTGCCTGTATACTAGACTGGAGGGGCTCTTGGGAGGAGCACCTGCCCCTGGCGGAGTTTGCATACAACAACAGTTATCACTCGAGCATCGGCATGGCTCCCTACGAGTTGGGTTGAGGTGGGGACCAAGTGGGAGGTTGGCCCCAGGTTGATCCGGCAGAGTCAGGAGGTAGTTGAGCAGATCCACAGACGACTCCGCACTGTCAGGAGCAGACAGAAGAGCTACGCAGATCGCAGACGCAGAGAGGTGCAGTTCGAGGTTGGGGACCACGTCTTTCTTCGTGTTTCGCCCATGAAGGGCTTACAGCGGTTTGGGGTGAGAGGGAAGCTCGCGCCGAGGTTCGTGGGGCCCTTTGAGGTCCTGGAGCGGGTTGGACCCGTTGCTTACAGACTTGCCCTTCTCCCGCAGTTTTCTGGTGTGCACGACGTGTTCCACGTGTCCAACCTCAGGAAGTACGTAGCCGATCCCAGCCACGTACTGAGTCACGAGAGCGTCGAGGTGAGCGACGACCTGACCTACCCCGAGCGGCCAGTGCAGATCCTAGACCGAGCCGTCCGCAGGTTGAGACGAAAGCAAGTACCCCTGGTAAAGGTTTTGTGGAGGAGCCAGCGGTACGAGGAGGCTACCTGGGAGCCTGAGGCGGCAATGCGGGAGCGGTACCCGGAGCTTTTCACGGATACGTCTTTTCGGACCGGCTTCGGTCCTCTTTGAGTTTGTTATGGTTATTTGGACACCTTCTTCCCGCACCCTAGTTGGCGCAAGTTTCGGGGACGAAACTTCCTTTGAGTTTGTTATATTGTAACGAGCGCGTGCCCTGGCCCAGACGTCTGTAAAGACGTCTGGGATCACATCCAGACGTCTGTAAAGACGTCTGGGATCACATCCAGACGTCTGACCAGACGTCCGGGATAGTTTACAGACGTCTGGCGAACAGTTATGCTCGCACGGGATATTCGTCTGCACGCCTGTGCGCGCAGACCTGCGTTCTGCCCTCTTTCTCTGCGGCTGCAGGCAGCTGCGACCGCCTTCTCTCTCCTCTCCGCGCGGCGTTAAAAAGGGGGGGCGCGCCTCCCCTCCCGTCTCCACCATCTTCCTCCTTCTTCTCCTGCCTGTGCGCGAGAGCGAGCGGACGCGAGGGCGCAGCGGCAGCGGCAACCGCAGTAAGCGCGGAGGAGCTGCGGCGTGCGAGGGCGGGGCTCTGCCGTGAGGGCGAGCTCGCCAGGAGCGGCTTGGCCGGCCGGTGGAGGGCGCAGGGGGCGCAGAGCGTCGCAGAGAGGGACCTGCTGCGGGCGGAGCAGCGTACGCGCGAGGTGCGACGCGGGCGGCGTCGCGAGCGGAGGCCGAGCAGGGCTCTGATTCTGGAAAAATTTCCAGAATCAGACGTCTGGATTGATATCCAGACGGCAAGGTCGACGTCTGTGAGATCATACAGACGTCTGAAAGGTGAGTTTCCGCTTTCTTCTTCCTTTTTTTCGACTGACCGTACTGAGGGAGGGGGGTTGGCTGTGCGCAGGTGTTCTGATTCGTCATCCTTTGCGAATCAGACGTCTGGAAGTTGTACCAGACGGCGGGAGTGACCTCTAGACGTCCAAAGTGACCATCGGACGTCTGGGATCTAGGAAAGACGTCCCTGCAGACTTCTGGACGTCTGGGAAACCACGCTGAGCAGGTAATTCTCTGATCCACCGTTTAAGACGTCTGGAGGGAGTTCCAGACGTCTGATTTTGCACAGTATCGTCTTTATCGACCCGTTTCGGGCCCGTTTGGGCTCCGTTTTCCGCGATTCGAGTTGCGTTCGTTTCAGAATTAATTCCTATACCCGCCTACAGTAGCTATACACTGTTTTGAGACACTCCTTGTGTTTGATCCTTGTGATAGGACCTCGTTCGGTTGCAGTCTTGAGAGTCGCGGAGGCGCGCGGGATTCCCGATCACGCCCCCATTACTCCCGTTGTACCTGGTAGAGTGGCTTTAAGTATTAATAAAATCTGTTAAAGTATGGAACCATAACTAGAACCTAGGGCATTGCATGAATCCTGGGAATGAGAAATATATGGAATGATAGCTCCTAGGTGTTGCATGAATCCTAGGGCGGGAAAACTAGATTGTATGATAGATCCTAGGATATGGCATGAATCCTAGGGTGGAAAACTAGTGGAATGTATATTACTGCAGTCTTGGAAAATTGGAAAGGAATATATATAAAGCTGCCTGTAAAATTAATTAACAGCTGCCTGTTACGAATAAAGAAACATGTTTGAGATCATGGATTTTGAGAATGTGAATCTGGAAAGTGAAACATATGATGTTCTGAGATAAAGAGCTGGAACCCTACGGGGAATTAGGAGTGGAACTCCTGGAAAGAAAAAGGAATGGAACTGAGATGTAGTTCGTACTGTCTCTTGGGTACGCAGTACCAAGGGAAGTACCTGTACCTGTTTAGTGTAGAGTGGGGCCAGCCGCCCCAGGGACCCGGGGTTAGGATTGGCCGCTCTGTACCGACTTGCTGGCCCTCGTGTACGTAGTACCGAGGAGAGCTAGTAGTGTTAGGAGAGTACTAGCTACCCCACGGGCCCCGGGGTTCTGCTAGCCTCCTTCACCGACTTGTTAGGCCCACTAGGGCAAACCAGGGTAGTCAGGCGAGGGTGCGCGGACTGTGGAGGGGCAAGGCCCCGGTTTGGTTACTGTGGAGGGGTTGGACCCCTGTTACTGAGAGGGCTCTGCCCTGGTTCCGTGCTGTGCTTTGGGCGCACCCGTTAACGGAAACGACTGACCGCGTGCCAGTGCGGGCTAGCTACCTGTGCGTTTATCGCGCGTGCCGTAGTCACCGTTACGTCTGTCAGTGACCTTGGGGTGGTTGACTGAGGGTAGGATCACCACGGGGGACTCTCCCGGCCAGGAGAGCACCACGTGCTACTTCTACCTTTGGAAAAGACTGCAATCAAGATCGTCCCACGAGGACATTCGAGATCAAGTAAAGGATCTGAGAAATAAATGAAATAATGAGAAAAATTGAAAGATGTAAATAAAGGAAGTAATAGAACATAATAGCTACTGTACACTCTACTGTTGCCTTTAGTAGTTTGCCACTCTACTCAGCGTTTTGCTGACGTGTTACAGTCGTTACCTTTTTCAGGACCAGGTGTTGAGCAGCCAGGGTCGGCGGCTGCAGAGGACGCTGGGCCGAGTAGGGTCCAGTAGAGTTACCACAGCTTTGTACCCCTTTTTTTTTGTTTCTGTCCTAGTGAGTAGTTTTGTTTCCGCTGTACCTTCTTTACCTGCAGTTTTTGTTATATAATAAATGTTGTTTTACTGTTGTGGTGGTGCCTACTGTAGTAGTTTCTTTCCTTACTGCTGTACTTTCTTACTGTTAGTTATATTCATGCTGAATGTGGTTTATTTTACTGTCTTTTGGTTACTTCCTCGTTGGACGACTGGGTCTTGGGATTAGACGAGTCGGTCCGGTTCTCGTGTCTCGTAGGGACTCGGGAACCGGGTCGTTACAATACCTATCCATCTTACCCAAACTACCCCCAACAGGATTTGTATGCTAACCCAAGTGGGCCATACCCACAGCCTACTTGGGCTAACCAATCACCAAGTTGGGGGTACAACCTTGAATATCCCTCTTGGCCCAACTATGACCAAACCGCACCAACTTCTTATTGGAATACAACCAACATAGCCACCCAAGGGTACGATTCAAATCATGGGGCTCCATATCTCGATTGTCCTCACGATGCCTCCTCATTTAGGTCCGACCCGCTCTACTGTGATAGGACCTACACTTTAGGAGAACACCAAGAACCCTACCCATCTCAGGATAATAACCAAGAAAGGTCATCTGAATTCAACAACCTTGCCTACTTGACCTTTGGAGTTCTAGACAAATGGAAATCAGAAAATGATCAGAAATCTAGGCAAGCCCAAGATCATCAACCTCTGATTTGGTCCCCTGATGAAGAATCTGACTGAGAGGAGGACTTAGAACCTCAACTATTCTGGAGTAGGACCAAACAGAGAATGGTTTTTCTTGAAGAACTGGACCTTGAACATGATAGAATAGAGGACCCACCCAAGAACTTAAACACCAATATGGATTCTGATCCACAACCTCAACCATACTCTCTTAACCTGGATTTCAAGGAGGAAATCCAAAGGACACCATGTCAATTCTTGATAACCTCCAGTTAGAACTACACAGACAGAATCAAGAATTGGTTAAAGGGCAACATGCCATGTTGGAGTTGTTCCAACAATTGGGGAAGAAGGCCAAAGAAAGTTGTTGCATACA